>JAVIWC010000341.1:0-1200000 GCA_031894815.1 Creontiades dilutus
GTCTGAATAAAAGATTAATCCTACCTATTGCTTCCGAGTCTACTAAAGTAGCGGGAGCATTGTTTTCACTTTCGGAATGTGAAAATTTTTTTGTCTCCAAAATCAAAAATTCCACTCGCGTTTTGCGTTTTAGACCTTTCTGAACAATTTAGGTTCCGTGTCTGTCTGTGTGTCTGTCTGCATGTCTGTCTGTCTGTCAGCAAATCCTTGTTACGGGCAAAACTACACGAAGTTATAATCCGATTTTGATGAAATTTTCAGGGATTGTGCTGGTTGGGGTGTAGATGGTCCCCTACAAGTTTCATGACCCCCGGATCAATAGTAGCCTCTGCGCATGCGCAAACGTGAAATCCTTGTTACGCGCATAACTCCGGGAGTTCTTGATCAATTTCGATGAAATTTTCAGGGATTGTTCGGTTTGATGTGTAGATGGTCCCCTATGAGTTTCATGACCCCCGGATCAATATTAGTCTCTACGCATGCGCAAACTAAATCCTTGTTACGCGCATAACTCCGTGAGATCTTGACCGATTTCGATGAAATTTCCAGGGATTGTTCGAACTTATTAGGTATATTTTATAGTTGAACATGCCTACCTTTATTTGCTCAAGATATGATCCTGCATAACAATAAATTTACCCTAATTCAATATTTACTTCGCCTAATTGAACGAAGTTCTTTAGTCAATAATAATTTTCAATGATCTATACAGTCATGTTTTGGATACGAGGAAGCTATGTGCCACACCCACTTGGCAGACGTTTTTTTCACGCTGAACACGATGGTGAAATCGGATTGGAAATATCTCAGTCCGGTCAAAATAGAGCAGTTTGATGATGTTAAAACAAGGTAGATTGGCTAAATTCGCAAAAAAACTGCTACAATTTTAATTTATACTTGTAGTTCCTGTCTCCCTTTTTGTTATTTATAACAAAACAAATTTGTTTAAATAATTAACGCAGTTGAGATCCAACAACTAAGCAATAGAGAATATGACCAGCTTGAGTATATGGACAGG
This sequence comes from Creontiades dilutus, assembly GCA_031894815.1. Taxonomy (NCBI): domain Eukaryota; kingdom Metazoa; phylum Arthropoda; class Insecta; order Hemiptera; family Miridae; genus Creontiades; species Creontiades dilutus. The sequence continues at coordinate 1,019 of JAVIWC010000341.1, forward strand.
GACGAGTGAACAGTTTAACGTCAACTACAAAACTAAAAGTCACAATCAAACTGAAGAGATGTGTGGTGGCACCACTATGTCAATCCCTAAAGTATGCCAGTAATTATACATAGTTAGGTATAGACTGAGGAAGTCCCCGCTGCGGGACGAAACGTTTCTGACGTGAATAAACAGATATAACGCTCCAAATTAAGAGATTCAGAATGAATGCGGTCACTCCACTACCCACACCCACTAATAAACACGTCTAATTGGAAATATTGTAATATTACATCGCAATTCATTGTGCTTCTGTATTTACTCGGTTGCAGCATGCGTATGGGAAGAATAAACATTTATTCCGAGTAGAGAATGGATTTCTGTCCGGTATTCTATTTCAAAACATATTATAAAAATACAAGTAAAGGTGGTTTGTGTAGAAGGGGTATCTAATACAAAAAAAATCCTCTATGTAAAAATTCGCGGTGTTTCCAGGTCTGGTGGTCTTTCTTTTTGTTTCGAATTCAGTATTGTGCACGTTTCGGGAAATGACGTCGTATTTATCAAAAATTGAATACCTACGAAAGGAATAATTGAATAACCCTTTGTCGCTCCCTTCCGCCCAAATAATTATTCAGTTAACAACAACTGGCTGAACAAAGTTTCGCCGTTCATCCAACCGTTGAAAAATCCGTCGAACCGGCTCTCATAATTTGGAGTGAACTGTTGACAGACCTGTAACGCAGGGCCACATTGTTATTACTGATCGATTGGTCGCCAGTTTTTATATAGACAATAATAACCGCGTACTATCGGTATTTCAAATTATTTGTGACTCCCTCGTCCGACGGGGATGAATTGCTTCGATGAGATTCACGAAACGCTTAAGCCGCGGTCAGACTAAGCTGTTTAACAGCCGCTGGTAAATATCGCCATCAGCCAGCGGATCTGAAGGGTTCACGTTAAAGGTAACTATCCGCTAGTGGAGATGCTGATAATGACTTGAAAACATTGTGTAGTGTGTTGTGTGCACCATGTCATCGTTTGGTTTGAGTCGTGAAGTTCTGAGACTTGTGTTTAATATTACAGTTGAAGAGTTGTGTGAAATGATGCTGAAAAAGAAGAAAAGGCGATGGTGGGTTAGGTCGTGGATATTAAGAAGAAACGATCTGGGGCATCAGCAAGACTTTTTAAGTAACTAGAAATGGAAGATCCATTATCTTATAGAAACATTTTAAGAATGCCATTTCCTAAATTTGAAGAGCTATCACTCCACTTATTCAGAAAAAAGACTCCAAATTGCGTCGGGCTATTCCAAGTAAAACAAAACTAGAAATAACTTTACGTTATCTAGCAGCTGGAGGAAAATATAACAAAACTAACACTTCCTGCAAACTAGACACGCGTTAATTCACCAGCCGCTTGTGAGCTACTGGGGGCTCACATTGGCTGGCTGTCGCCAGCGGATGGTAGGCAGCGCTAAAAAGTTGAACATGTTCAACTTCCGACTATGGCTAGTTAACACTAGCCCGGTGGCATTCACCAGCCGCTGGTTGTGGGTCAGACTCGGCTGCTTGCTGGTAATGTCATCAGCGGCTGATAACCAGCCTAGTCTGATCGCAGCTTCAAGGCTCTGGCACACAGAACGCGATCCATCAAAGCGATCCAGTCTTGATCGCGGCGACAGGCGATCCAGTTGTTCAAAATTGAGGACTTAGCTGTTGGGTAAGGGGTTATAATCCAAAACAGTGTTTCGAGACCATCAAAGTTTTTCTAATGCTGCACTGTATTCCGCTGGCTACCCTTGACATCATCCACATTTAATTGGACTATTCATGAAGAAAGAAAAGAAGGTTGTATATCAATAAACTTCATAGTTTCGTCTAGGTTGGAGAAATTCAAAAACATCTTATAACCCCTTTTTCCAGAGAACGCAATTTTCTTACGCTCTTCTTTCACTGAACATGTTTTCATAAATTATTGTAACTAATCTAGCACCTATAGATGATACTGATTCACTATTGTTGCTGTAGACAATATTCATATTCTTGAACATAGGACGGAAAAAAACTGGTCTTTTAAACTTTCAAAACTTCATATATTGAAAAACTTTGAAAAACTGTGAAACTATAAACTATAAACTCTTGCAAAAACATAAAGAACTCAAATTTCTCAAAGCAACAATGTTTCACCTTCCGAAACCGTGACTAGAGAAAAAGGAGAAAAATCACACGTGAAATAGCGTTCTCTGGAAGAAGGTGTTAACGAGTTTTAAAAACAATCCTACTAACAAATGGATCCTATTTGGATGAAATTTTCAGGGCTGCCAATTCAGTTGTCAAGGAATCCAAAAATGGGATCTTTGGAAAAGGGGTTATGGTGCCATAACCCCTTCTTCCAGCTACGTCTTCAATTACGAATATCGTTACGCGATCCGGCGATCCAGTTTCAAAGATGGGAGATGAAACCGAGCTGTTGATTGAAAAAGTGAGAAAATTACGTGTATTGACACAGACGGTGGTATTCACCAAGTTCCTCTCTTTTTTTATTGGGTGCACGAAAAATCGCCTTCTAGTGCTGGTACTCCGTACTAACGCAAAAAGAAACAAGAGTTCCTCTTCGTCAGAACTACCCATTTTTTTCTAGAGAACCACTAGGGTATTTTATAAACTCGAATTTGAAGAAGGATTACTAGAAAAACTATCAACAACGTGTTCGTATAAAACTATATCTTGTAATAATATTCAAAGCATGGAGATAACAATAAAGATAACAGGTGCACAGCTAAGACATAGGTAACAATACTTCACTACCTTGTGTCATGGAAGAAGCGAAAGTTCATGGAATATAACAGGGTACGAGTACAACTTGAGTGGAAATCTACAATACTGGATCGCTCACACAGATATCGCATCGTATGTGGCGTAGCTGTATCGCTGATCGCCAAGGAGATCGCGGGATCGCTGCCCGCCGCGACAGATCGCTTTCTCTGCGCCAGAACCTTTAGACGAAACGCTGCACCGAAAATTCGGATTTCGTTGAAACTTGAGAATGGGAGGTGGAATTACAACGAAAAAACTGATCGCTGAAATGCCTAGGATTACTGCATTTTGTCAGCTCGTCTCTTCGGTAGGCTTTGAACAGCTTAACGTCTTCAGTGAGTAAAAATGTTGGTTTTCATGTGTTGTTTTGCTTTGCGTCGTGCCATGTGTTGCGTGCAGAATGTGAACGGGTGTGATGGGATTATCACGGTCCTCGTTTTTAGGTGTTGTGTGGGCGAGGGAAATCGGCTGCCTCTCTCGCGACCCCTGGCCATAGCAAAAACCATACTCCGCATTCCAGGTCCAATCCCCTACTCAACCCCGCCTACGCTCCTGGTTTCACCTTTTTCTTTTTACTTCCGTGAATCAAGTTTTTTTTGCAAAGATACCTGTCTGTATACATATGTGTGTTTTCTCCAAAATCAAAATTTCCACTTGCTTTTTACGTTTTAGATTATTCTGAACAATTTTCGTCTGTCTGTCTGTCTATTGTGAGTCCGCAAATCCTTGTAACTAGTTTAATTTTGTATGGTTTAGGTATGCTGTTTTTGGTTTATTATTCAATAATAAACCATTGTAATCGCTCTTGAAAAAAAAATTCTAACCCCCCTGAAAATTTCATGGTTTACGTTTCAAAGGGTGTAGAATCGAAATCTGCAATAAAAATTTTTCCGTCCGTACGCCGTACGCACGATTTCCCCCAAACGGCTGGAGCAAAAAATCTGAAATTTTCAGGAAAAATCCATTTTGGTCCGACAACGCCCCAATTCTTGAGCCAGCTCTCTCACTTAATTTAAAGAGCCCTTTGAGGGTTGTCAACGTTTTGTAAAATCCCTTAAAACCTCAAAAAAAGTCAAGGCGGTAAAGTTGGACTCTTTTTGAAGAACTTTCTACAAGGAATCGAATGAGCCCCTCCCCAGGTCTGTAGCTCAAACCATTCCCGATGTATGGCCCGATTTATGGTGCCAACATTTGCATCGACATTCACTACATCATCACTAAGTTACTGCAATCAAAACAAAAACAACAGTTTTTTTTTTTGATCGCTGTAACCTAGCGATGTAGTGAATGTGGATACTGGAGTGAACTCCTAAAAGGGTTTATAGCCGATACACGGGTTGAAGCATTCTGATATGCATGCTCCGTCTTACGAAATTTAAAATTTTCAAATAGAATATTTTTCCATTGTAATCGCTCTTGAAAACGCTGCAAATTCTTTCACTGGGGTTTATTATTCAATGATTCATGATTTGAATTTCTACTAAGCTTTGGAGTGTGCGTGTTTCACAGGTGATAGAGCGATTATTGAATTTCAGGAGGCACACAAATATGATCAACTGATCAATCCAAATAGGTATTTTGGTTGAGAACCGATTTAAGTGCTCTATGCATATCTCCTGAAATTAATAATCGCTCTATCACTTGTGAAACAACACGCTTAGTAGAAATTCAAATCATGAATCATTGAATAATCAGTGAAAGAATTTGCAGCGTTTTTACGGTTTGGTATGGTGGCTCCTTGACATTGTATGTTTGTTGGCCATTACATCGAAGCAATACGGGCGAAATTGATTGTGGGTAGGTCCTCAGGTGCAGTTAAAGGGAACCAAGCACTCAATGCTATTCATAGTTGACCCAACATTCACTCCAAATTTCATCAAAGTCAAGTGAAAACTGTAACTAATCATCTTTTTTGTTGCCATATTATTTTGTGTGTTTGAGGATGAAGAGTATCTTACTGGGTATTATATTCTATTAGTTTCGCCACATAGTAATAGGCATCAACAGGGATGGCTGTAAAAAAATAAAAATAAACATATCCAGGGAACAGTTGGTAGGTACCAGGCACTGACTAGATTTTAATTATCGTAATGGCAATGCGATATAACATAAGGTGTGGACTTGACTTAGAGTGATGCGTGGGTAGGGTCTTAGTTATTGTTGATGGATGATGGTCATGAATACTAAATAAAATAAGTGATTACTTTTCATCGAGTTGTAGGGGAATTTCTTTCCAGGGCGAAAATATTAATTACCCATGTAGCACTAAGGTAGCAGTAAGCACTAAGGGGAACCAATTTAAATGGACGACGGCACCCACTTAATTAAGTAACATAGTATACTTGCAAACAACAATAAACTAACTATAACAAAAAAAAACTGTAACTATATTTTAAAAGTATGATGTACAAAATTTCGACACTAAGTGTAGGGACTTCAATAAAAAAGAAAAAAAAAGAATTGTATCGAGGACTAGGCGGGGAAGAACTCACAACTTGACCAGATCGATAGGTAGGTCATTTCAAAGAAAGAATGAAGAATATAGATGACAAAGGAATTTATTCTACTTCCAAATTAGAACATAGGTAAATAGCTCTTGCTAGTAATAATAATCCAGATCTAAAAAGAAAGATCTAAGATCCAGGAACGGAAAATTAAAAGGGTTTCGAATGAACTCAAATTGCACAGGTAGATCCAATTTTGTACACCTAAATAAATTGGTATAGGTACGAAAAATACCGTAGATAAGTAATTCCAATAGCAAATATGTTCGCAGTGAGGTAGCTCTTAACCTTGTGCTGTGCGAATCTGAAACCTATGCAAGCGCATGAAATTATAAATTGAGAAAATAAATTTGCCTTCAAGGGGAAAACCTAGAATTCGACAGGAAGGATATTAATATGTAGGTAACTTGTGTTTTGCTTGGGAAATAAGTAGCATTAACGGATATCTAGTGGACGGAACACCTCCTGGTGGTGCTGCATGGGTCTTCCTCAGGAAGCCAAAATGATCAAAATTTGGAACTCCAGGCCGATACTTGAAACTGCAGGGAGCAAATATTTCAAATATTTAGTTCATCGCCAATTATTCAGCAGTATGGTAGTCTATACGGAGGACGTACATACCAGTAAGGATGTGGAGTGAGGATTAGGCAATGTCCGTAGAAGTACAGCGCACGAGAGGCTGTTGTGTGAAGATGAAAATCAGTGTGAAGATAGGTCCAAAAAACTGCCCCCAAAACGGCCATATTGGAACCAACCGAAAAAACTGCTATAATTTATGGATGTACCACCCTCAAAAACCCCTAGAATAGATGAAAAGAAGTTGGAAACTCAGAGGTACTTTTCTCCGTAGATCAGGTGTCCAAATCTAACCACTGCTTAATCAAAAATAAGGATCTGTTAATCTTGATTACTTTTATTTCAAATTCATTCGTCAGGCGCCGGCACAAATCCGACCCTCCTCCCGGTTGTATGTAAGTTACTCGGTCGAGCGGTCGTGTTTACACCGGCAAAGTTGGCGCTGAGGAATTCTCGTTGAGCCTCTTCATCTTGGAGCTGAGTTGTTCCTAATGAAACTTATCAAGGGTCATTTCCCCATCAAGTTGGATCGGTGTTGCAAGTTAGTTGAAAGGGGGCAGGCCGGGGTTCACCGTAGTCTCTTCAAACAGTTACTACTTCCGACTATCGTGTGATAGCAGTTTCAATCCCCCTGTTGACCGAATAAATAAATAATGCGGCAACTCGGTGCTAATAGCTCCATTCATCTATATTAATACCTCACAAATCAGCTAATTGTGCGATTTTAAACATCCCTCACCTCTTACAGCTAAAGACGGTATGATTCGGGAGTATTTTTTTCAATGATTGACCAAAGGGAAACAAACTGGACCGCCTCATTTTCAATTTACGTTTGTTCAAAAAATGCAATTTTCTGATTCGGAAATTCAGAACAGAAAATTGCTGCGTAAAAGTGCAAATTAACACTCAGAAGACAAATCCCATTGTCCTTGGTCGTCTTGGCAGAAGGAGAAAGATGTCCATCAGGGTTGGTGGAGAGATTGTGGAATGTGTGTCTACCTTCAGTTACTTGGGGGTACCAATCAAGCTCTACTAGTACAGGGTGACGGTGGATCAGTATATATCAAGAGCCCGTACGGCAGTGGGAGCCAGCTTAAAATGACGAGAAAATGATCAGTTATCTGAAATAGTTTTGTAAAATCCTTAAAAACCTCAAAAAACATCAAGGCGGCCTAAATGTGGATTTAGATCTATTTACGGTCATTACCTCTTGGAAACCATCCTTGACTCGTACTCGAGGCCCACAGGTAACGGGACCGTACCGTGGCGTTGAGCGCCGCTGTTGGTTATCTCAATGTCCATTAATCCTGAAACCATATCTATTTCTGAAAACCTCGTCCTATGGAAAAATAATTAAAGCCTTTAATGGAATCCTAATTCCCCAAGCTTTTTGCGCCGTTGGTTTTTCCCAAGCCACGCTTTTTCTGGCAAACGGTCAGTCACCCCATAGTCTCCCCCCTAGCACCCTGAGGTTCCCTGGGGTAGTTGTAACCCCGGCCCTGATTGGTTTCTACTATCCCCCTCTCGCTGCTGCGTTTTTGGTTAACAGAATCTGAAGTCAGTTCTCTCCTCGTTTTATCCGGCTCTTACACTCTTGTTAACTTGGCTCTCCTGTATCCCTAATATTGGTTGGGATCCCTATATAGTTATCACTTATCAAACTTGTGATAGCTGACCATCTATCAAGCATCGTGGCAAAGCAGCATATTTTGTGATATTGTTGGCTACCCCCGAAACCTCAACTTAGGCAGAAAAGCCCTAAGGTTTTATTCAACAACACCTTTATTTATTTGGTTGGTTCACTGTATCGACGAATACGAATTGAATCATGTATTTCCATACTCGTTCATTGAGCATTTACGCATTCATTTGAAATAAGCCTCCATCAGTTAACCGCACAACCGTTTACATCTTCCTTGGGTTCACCTTAAAATTTGATTGAAAAGGTATTTTGTTCAATTTATTATTTATAATTCATATATATATTATAAATTTATTTTGATGGCGATTCACCAGCTTGGCTTACAAGCTGAGTTCTTTCTCTTCTCAAGGAAATTTCAAGGAAGCTTCGAGTTTAGATTGTGTACAACAGACTACGTCTAATGAACACGGATTCAAATTGAAAGGCGATCTAACACAGAAGTGATTGAGACCTCTTTGTAATGATTTACGCGTTTCTCTCCTCTGTTCATTTTCTAGAATTTTCTCTTCGAACGAAATTCCAAGAACACCATGAAGGTTCAGTTTTCCTAAGTCCCTTGTTGAATAGGCAAATTTGAGTTAACCGCTTATTCACGGGGGCAACAGTTATCGAAATTTGAATAAACCCAAATGAAAAGTTTGCCGAGTTTCTAGGGTTCTGATTGCATATGGATGTTGCTATTGTTTCGAATAAGAGGAAATGCCCTGGGAGGAGTGCAGGGCCCGATCTGCATGTCCCAAAATGTTTGGGAATACACGGGAGGACTGACAAGATCTGTCCGCGATGGAATACATACGGGACCATTCAGCCCCGCCGTTCGATTCCCTAGAAAAGGTATTTGACGTCGAATGGAAATGAAAGATTAACGCGTGTCACTGTGTCACTCGTCCCATGTTTACATACGTGTAAGCCATCGATCCGAATGCTGCACTATCTCATCCGGGGCCCTTAAAATAAAACGCAACACAGCGTTATGGTACTAATGATAACACTTCTGCAGTGAAGACATGTGATCAACTTCGTGCATATTATTCGATTGATTCAGAGTTGCCCAGTTAATTCTGATGGTGGAAACTGTATTTTCAATAATGAACCTTTTTGCGATGGCCCGAGAAAAGCATTTTTAAAAGCTTTTATTCAACTTGCAATGTATGTAAGGATGTTCGGGGGGAATCTTGCGACTCGATTTTGAAGCAGGCGCTCTCAATCGGTTTAGCTGAAATTTTGTATGCACGTTTAGATTGGATGACAATACACGATTAGTTGTGTGACGTCATTCTAAATTCAATATGGCGGACGATCAAAGATGGCGGAACAGTCATTTTTAATGCATTTCTACGATATGGGTATCAAATGAAAGGGCTTGTTAAATATTGGTTTCAAATGAAAGGGCTTGTTGAGAGGAAGTTGAAGTTGAGAAAAATGCATGTTAAAAAGAACAAGCTCTTTTTTGAATCACATTGAAATTTGGTGTAGAGACCATAAATATAGGCTATAAGTAGACAGTTAAAATTTGTAACCGGGCTAGCGATGACTAAAAGGTAATAAATAAATTGAACAAAGAAACCTTCTTAAGAAAGCTTTTATTTAAATGCCCTAAAAAGAAGGAAATACATTTTTATTTACAGATTTTAACTGTCTACTTATAGCCTATATACGCAATTCATAAAATCATAAAAGCTTGTCGCGACGTTTGCGTAAGTAGGTACTAGATAGGTATCTGTAAGCCTTACCTAATGAAATGAAATAAACTTATTCGAAATAAGTTGGTAAATGAAATAGGTACCTAGGAAGTAAAATTTAACAAGCCCAAACCTCGCGACAAGCTTTTATGATTTTATGAATCGTGTATGAGGCTATAATAGAAGTTAAAATTTGTAAGCAAAAATTTATTTCCTTCTTTTTAGGCATTGAAATTAAAGCTTTCTTTAAAATGTTGTTTTGTTTAATTTCAAGCCGCAAGTTTTTGGTTTACGCTTCAAGATACGTAGTTATTAAAAATCCAATAAAAGAATACGTCCATCCGCCGCCCGAAACTTCTGGACCGATGTTTTGGCATTTTGATCAGTGATATTTAGAGATTATTCATCAAAAAAATTGAAAACTCGAAATTTTTTATGTAAGAGCGGTTTTGTTGTTTTGTTTGATTCAGATAGAAATTAGTTCCGCGTATCGAATAAGGCCACTTAAGTTAATTTTCTATCGTCCATTGGGTCTCCATTTGAATAATCGCTTAGGTAGGCGGTCGGGCTGAAAAACCTTGCGAGAGCCCCTTTACAGGTGTGAGCTAGACCGCGTGGCTGGCGGCAGCCCAAGTATTTTTATCTTGAATACTATCTCAAAATTTCGAGACGCGAGATACCGATTTTATACAGGGCATACTACGTCCAATATACAAAGATCAATCGTTTGAGTAGATAGGCTGTTTAATGCATAAATAATAAACCTCGCTGTAATAATTTGCTTATATGCAAGCCCTTTGATGTCAACCTTAAGGATTGTCTGAAAAGGATACCTAGTCATTCAGTTCCCACTAGACTCGAAATTTCATTTGTTACTCAGGTTTAATCTAATAGTTGCTGGAGAAAAGCTCCGGACGACGGACGGATTGTTTAAAATCTGACAACAAATTGTTTTAAATCTTTTCGATTTCCGGATTCTATACATCATGAAACGTGTGATGGATATGGTCAGTTGGCCCTTCCCGATTTTAGAATCCGTTGCCTTGGGTGGTGAATCTGACGTTTTCAAGCGTCTGGGTCATCCTCTGAGCGTGGCGGAGCGTTATTAGCGCATCCAGCTCAATGGAAGGGGCAACTATACCATTCCATCACCTCACATGGCAGCAGAGCGTGGTTACAATTACTGCCCCATTTGCGATTTTTATAATTAACAGTCCTGTCCGGGGAATTCACTCGCATTTCCCCTGTGGCTGTATGCCCTTTATCACGATCAATTTGAAAATTATCATACCCGTGCCCTACCCATTGCAAGCGCCCCCCCCCCCCCCCCCGTCTTCTCTCACAGCCCTGCGAGTGTGATGGATATGGTTAGTTGCCCCTTCCCGATTTTAGAATCCGTTGCCTTGGGAGATGAATCAGACGTTATCAAGCGTCTGGGTGATCCTCTGAGCGTGGCGGAGCATTACTACCGCATCTACCTCAATGGAAGGGGCAACTATAGCTTTTCCAAGTCAGATTCAAAAATTTCCAAACCAATTTCATAATTTTCCATTTCAATTTCAGAAACCGCTCCCACCCAGATATTGATCACATTCTGAAATTGAAATGGAAAATTCTGAAATTGAAATGGAAAAGTCTGAAATTGAAATGGAAAATCCTGAAATTGGTTTGGAAATTTCTGAATCTGACTTGGAAAAGTCCATCACCTCACAAACGGAAAATAATGAATTCGGGGTCGGGGTTAACTTTTTTTTTTGTCTTGGTCGGCAGTAAACAAAATGATAGATTCCAATGAATTTCCTCAGGCGCTCAGTCAATATAATCGTCGGTTGTACGTAGAACTGAACTGTACGTAGAAGCGGGTTTCTTGGAAATTCCACTTAATCGGCCTAGCCATCAATTGCGATTGATAAACCTCCCTACAACTCTCACAATATATTTCAGCTCTACTGCTGCAGATAATCAGGGCCTCGTCTGATTTAACCATATTATTTCGTTATTCGATTCTCCTCAAATCTCCTGCTCCCGCGAATTTCGAATCATTACGTGATGGCCAGCAATTGGCCTCAGCCGTCACCTCATTCAATTGCCCTAATCTCCATTCGTTGTTGCGGCGTCGTCCAACAGAACTGCGTTCCACTCCGACGTCCAGAGGTCAACGTCAATATGGGAAGAGTTGTGAAAAAAGTTAGACCCATCACGCAAGAGGATATCGTTTGATAGACTTCTATGAAAATCATTTCAAAAAATTCGTCCACTACGGTCCTTGAAAAACGGCCGAAACCTATAAAATCCCCTAAAACAGTGGAAAAGATGTGACATTTGGCACAAGGGTTCCCTTAGGTTCGTCGTTGATCCAAACGACCCCAGCTGGATCGCTCCTCATCCAAGGTTGAATGGGTTGCATAGGCCTGTAGGGTGTCGTTTTTAATGTTATCTAGGACGTTGAATCGATTCAAGCGGGTTCTAAATCGACCACACTGTAATTCGGCAGCAATGTGATCGTCATGTGGTTTACCGTATTATCATGTTCTTAAATCATGAGCTCGACGTGGGTTGACAAAATTTAAAAAAGTATCGATTCTTTAAAACTACTTTGCAAAAAAATCGATACGATATTTTTTGATTCTTCCAAAAAAGATCGATACGATTTAAATCGATTCTTTTTTAAGGATCTTGCATCCCTACATCATATCCGTGATTCTGCGACGTGTCTCCGGAGTGACAAGATCGCAACGGTCGGGCACAGCCCGGGAGCTGTAGCCATAGCATGGTATCCGCATTTCCCACCCAATACATCGCAAAAACCTCCTCTGAACCCTCTCAAGCCACTGCCACTTGTGGACATTTCACACTGGACCCACTTGGATTCCAGCTATTATCTATTACACTAGCTCCTTGTCTAGAAATGTTGCTGTTTATACTTACAGATAGATAGATAGAATGGCTCTCAATCGCATTATTATTTGTTTACGTTTTTGTAGGCTAACCTGCTTTTGTTGACATCTTCATTCGTCTTTGATATTGCTTTTTTAGTCAATTATTGCCTTTGTGGCTTGCTTTAAATGTTTATCATGGAAGCGATAATATCGGAAGTGCAAAAAAGAGAAGTTTTGTGGAACAAAAAAGCAAGATATATAAAAACAGGAGGCTCGCAGACCTACCTTGGGATGCTGTAGCGAAAGAGACAAGTTTTTCAAGTAAGTTAAAACACCATTTAATGAATTATTTATTGTAAATAAATACACTGTTCAATTACCTGATAAATTCCCTGTAAAATATTGACGAAAGTTCCGGAGAGAAATTACCGAGTCAGATCCACGATTGTGACTTCTTGCCTGTTGTGTTTCACTTGTCATGCCAAATGATTCGACTGATCTCGGAAATTAGGAAAAAGAAGGCATTTTTCCGAATATAGAATAAAACTGGTATACAATTATACTGGAGGAATCTGTAAATATGGCGTATCCGGCTTCGGCGACTAACGCGATGTGTAACCTCACGTAGGACGTACGTTTTGGAATCGTCGCTCGCGTTTGTTCCCCTCGTAAGACACGGCCTTACAGATAGATGGATAGAATTGTTATCCTTGCTTTTGAACTGCATCCCTATAATATGTTCTTTTTCGGATTTAATGGAGCCCGTCAAACCATTAATGATGTTGCTTGAAACGGTTTTAACAGCGTTTTCGTGTTTTTGCTGGCCCACTTGGATTCCATCAATTATCTGTAGCGCTTTGTCTAAAAATCTTGTTCATTGGTTATCCTTGCTGCTTTCTATCTATCTGCTTTTCTACATTATGTTCTTTTTCGGAGGTGATGGAGCCTCAAACCTATGATCAATGTACTTGAAACGGTTTTGAGGACATAATTTGTAGGATTGCTCACTTTTCGATTGGCTAACTTCGTGTTATCTCCTAACTTTTAGTAGTCCGTTATTATGTTGTTCATTGTGATTTTCCAACGTAGTAGATTTATTGTGTTTGTTTACCGGTAAGGCGAGAGGCTTTGTTTCTCTGAATTTATCGAGTCCCATTTGTTGTAAGTGGACATTTCACACTGGACCCACTGGGATTCCAGCTATTATCTATTACACTAGCTCCTTGTATAAAAATATTGCTGTTTATCCTTGCATGTAGGAAGATAGAATGGTTATGCTTGCTTTTGAACTGCATCCCTATAATATGTTCTTTTTCGGATTTAATGGAGCCCCTCAAACCATTAATGATGTGCTTGAAACGGTTTTAACAGCTTTAACTCGTGTTTTTGCGTGGCCCACTTGGATTCCAGCAATTATCTTTAGCCCTTTGACTGAAAATCTCGTTCTTTATCGTCATAGATAGATAGATAAATGGTTATCCTTGCTCCTTTCTATCTATCTGCTTTACTACATTATGTTCTTTTTCGTAATGGAGCCTCAAACCTCTTAACAATGTACTTGAAACGGTTTTGAGGACATAATTTGTAGGATTGCTCACTTTTCGATTGGCTAACTTCGTGTTATCTCTTAACTTTTAGTAGGCCGTTATTATGTTGTTCGTTGTGATCTTCCAACGTAGTTTGTTTACCGGTAAGGCGAGAAGTTGCTTTGTTTTTCTGAATTTATCGAGTCCCATTTGCTAGATTCCAGCTAGTATCTATTACACCTCCTTGTATAAAAATATTGCTGTTATGTACAGAAGATAGAATGGTTATGCTTGCTTTTGAACTGCATCCCTATAATATGTTCTTTCTCGGATTTAATGGAGCCCCCCAAACCATTAATGATGTGCTTGAAACGGTTTTGAGCAGCATTTTTCCTGTGTTTTTGAGTGGCCACTTGGATTCCATCAATTATCTGTTGCGCTTTGTCTAAAAATCTTGTTCTTTATCGTCATAGATAGATAGATAAATCCGGCTATCCTTGCTAGCTTTCTATCTATCTGCTTTTCTACATTATGTTCTTTTTCGTAGGTAATGGAGCCTCAAACCTCTTAAAAATGTACTTGAAACGGTTTTGAGGACATAATTTGTAGGATCGCTCAATTTTCGCTTGGCTAACTTCGTGTTATCTCCTAACTTTTAGTAGTCCGTTATTATGTTGTTCATTGTGATTTTCCAACGTAGTAGATTTATTGTGTTTGTTTACCGGTAAGGCGAGACGTTGCTTTGTTTTTCTGAATTTATCGAGTCCCACGGGTTGACCGCCTTGTAAGTGGACGTTTTACAGGGGCCTTCATCCAAAGGGTCGAGTATTTTTGGTTTATTTCGCCGTTTCCCCGTTTTATATTCGGTAGGCCGCGTGTTTCGTGGTTGTAAGTGGGGACTGAAAGGTGTTTTCGCTTCGTTCCCGGCTGTCGAGTGAAACTCGAGTTGTGGGGGGTTTTTCACTTGTAAGGGATTACAGGTTCGGAAAGGGTTCGCGAGTAAAGTAACGCTAGCGTGGACGTTGAGGCGGAGGGGGAGGGGAAGGTTGCAGGGGCCCACGGGGAAGTGATAGATGGGACAAGGAGGAGAAGGACCACCAAGCTGGCGGCGGGGCTCCTCGAGTTATGCCCTTAACATCTGTGGCGCTCCGGCAACGCCGCGCCTCTCGTGGTATTTGAGACTTGGCAACAATGCATCGAAGCGGTCGATACACCAAAGTTCCCCCCCGCCCCCCCTGACCACCTTCTCGGCCTTCCCCCCTCCCACCCTCCCCCTCGTACCCTCCTTGTCCCGCCGATCGTTTCGTTGCTCTTCATTTGCAATCTTAATCACTAACTTGTGATTGCTCTCTCACACTCGGTGAGTCCTCAAACTCGCCGGAAGTGCAGGCGGTTTTATCAAGCGCCGCCTCCTCCCCGGGCCCCGCCGTCCTTCGGCCCCCGGGGGCGGTAGAGGCAGCGGGCAGTGGGGGCGGTCTCTGAGAGCTCTAGTCGAGAGAGGGGAGTCCTCTCTGAGAGCTCTAGTTGAGAGGGGAGGCCTCTCGAAAACCGCCTCCTCCTCCGCTTGCATTCCGCCCCCTCCTTCTCCTCTATTGTTCCTCCCCTGTCCCTCTGCACTTACTTTATCCACTTTCTTACTATTTAACATCTTCATCTCAGAAATTGGCCCTTTCGACTCTTCACCGCCTCCGACATTTTTAATTTTCTTCATCCACCGGCAAGTGGCTCTTCCGAGTGTTCGGCTCTTTCTCCCAAAATGGCTCAGGTGGAATCGTCGGAATTTCCCTCGTCCTGAACCTCTCAACTACAAATTTCTTTCTCCCAACGTTGCCAACTGCTCTGGATATTACGAGTACAGATGTGCGATCCAGTGACTTACAAATATCGGTGACTGGCATATCGGCGACAGAGAGTGGAAATGAATGAAATGAGGAGCTTACTTTCAAAAAGGCACATACATATCCAAATCTGGGAGAAAACGTTTTTTTCTCAATTTTCTATCTCTGAATATGAGTTGAATCAGAATCATTTCCGAACAAAGCAGAACTCATCCACGTCAATCCCCTTGGACGAAACACCAAGACCTTAGATTTTCCCAGGTTAATGGACAAATTCCAAAACTGGACGCAGGAACGTTATTAAGGCAATAAAATTTGATGTTTAAAATAATAGACGGGATTCCCCAAGTAGACAGACAATTCGTCTGAAGCTGAACCAAGAGTAGCAAATTTTATGTTACCACAGGAGATTAAAGTGTTTTTGTGGATTTTGTCAATGTCGTTCATTCTTTGCAGCTTGCACTGCAGTATCGTATCGAGTATCGGTTAAAAATATCGATATTTCCGATATCATCGCACAAAAGTATCGATACCGGTACAAGGGTGATTCTCATTTAAGGGGACAATCGCTGTCCTTCGTTGATAAATAATTTTCTGTTCAACTTTTCCCAAAAATTATTTTTGCAATTATTATGTGGTAACCAGGCCTACTTATGGCTGTCATAAAGTTCGGCTACTCTTCATTCTACATGCCGGTAATTGATCGAAATGTACCTCTAATCTCATTGTCATGTTCTGTCCGTGAGTCAGAATTTGAACTTAATCCGAAATTGTATCCGCTCAAAGTACGTTTTACCTGAAATATTTTAACTGGTATTTTTTTAGAATTAGTTTCTTGATGTAGTGCGCTTACAAGGGGGACTAACTTTTAGATAGTCTGTACGAATCAAGTGCTCAAAGTTTGTCCCACACCTTCTGTCTCATTGTCATGGGTTTGAAGGAAATCATCGTAGCTCTCTCAAATGAGGGCATTTTTTGGCAATTAAAAGTTTTTTCAGCGTTGGTAACCCTGCCCTTTGAGGAAACACCATGCTTCCACCATTTCTATACAGTTGGGGCTCAAGAATGAAGTTAGCCGTTTGTAAAACAGGTGTGTACGTTTCATACTTCTCATTGTTATGGGTTTGAAAATCACTCTTGATCAATCTTATTGAATTGTTTAGCATTCATTTTGGGATAGAGATGTAAAAACTCTATTTAATGCAAGTTTCAATTTCTATAAGTGTTCATTAGACTCCTAATTGCAGAAGGTTTATTGTTCATTGTCGTGGCGATTTTAAACTTCATTGTGTGGCTACACAAAAGCCTTCATAGCTGTTTGAAACAATTTTTTTTTCAAGTTTGGTATTTGATACTAAATAAATACTAATATCAAAATGTGATACTTATTCTAGCACAAAGTCAGGAAAAACTGAGATCAGATTCTGTCTCATTCAACCTTACCTACACATCACTTACGTAATTCTATCGTTATTTGGTTGACAAAGCTCATTGTCATGGATACATACCATTCTCGTAACATATAAAATTTTAAAACCTGAATTTTGAGGAAACAAACGAAAATCATGCGTGCTTGTACATCACTATACCGTTAGAGTGACATCTAGATTGTATAATAAAAAAATCATAAATTTAGGGGAACAAAATTTTTTAGTCAGAATCAACACCTCGATTGTCCCGTTAATCACCCATAATATCGGATGTAAAGTATCGATACAAATATCGGAATGAAATATTGATACTCCTATATATTGGAGGTATTGAAACGACCCTGAACACGAGACTCATCTCAACTTTACCTCCCCAACATAGGGAAGGCCGATAGTCGATAGGACTATCGATATATCGATAGTTTCACACTATCGATAGTCGACTGACTATCGATGTTTGGGAATACGAAATAACTCTGCCCGCTTCCCTTGAAATTCAAAGCGTCACTTGAAGGAAAGTTAATTCATTCTAAGAATTGAATGATCTATGGTTCCTCCTATTTAGGGATGTTATTAGTTGTTTAAATTAAGGGTTTTTAAAATAAATATGTGTGTGGGTATGTTGTATGGGTATTTTTTAGTTTCGGAAAAGTGCGTCGCTGATTATTCAGGGATTAGTAACCACGCTGATCAAATCGCTTGCTAAGCCTGCTTCTTCCAAGTGAAGAGGGCTCTTCATGCGGCATTGAAATGACATAATCATAATTCATTTTCCAACCAGTGTAAACATTTTTTCTCCTAAAATGGTTCAGGTGGAATCGTCGGAATTTTCCTCTTTCTGAACCTCGCAAATAGAAATTTCTTTCTCCCAATGTTGCCAACTGCACTGGATATTACGAGTCTCGCTCAACTTTACCTCCCAAACGTCCGAAAGTGAAGTTATGAGGGGGAAACTTCGGCTTTCAAGTACGTTAGTAAGGACAAGACCCAGGAAGAACATCAGCCAACTATGCTGGTCTCTGAGGTCCATTTAGGCAGAGCGATCCTCTAAAAATGAGGGCTATTTATTTGATTTTGAGAGATTCGACTTGGAAAATTATTGAGCAACCCTTTACCACTACCAAGGTCTAGTTCAAACTTCTGCTTCGTTATGATGAATTAATTGCTTTACAATTTTGTGTCAGCATAATTTCGTAACTGGATGTTCATTAGGGGTAATGATGTTTCGCCTATCACCGCCTACTAAGTCATCGTGTAGTCATATCCTCTGTTGGTTTGAGCTGGGCAGTCGTGTGGACAGGCGAATCGCACTATCGAACTGTTGACGGGAGCCGGCTGTGTTTGACGCGAATTGATTGGGCGAGAGATCTCAGAGTGCGCCACCTGTTGTGGAGCCGGTAACGTAGTCGTATTACGCCTCTCACGTCCGCATTATCGGATTCATGTTGAGGACTTGAGTGTCGACGAGACATCAAATTTCGCTGACTCCGAAATTTCGATGAAACCCGTAAACCTACGGGCGCATCCTCGTGAAATTTATTTAATTACCTGGAAGTGTTGATTATTAATGATGTTGGTCAAAATCGTGATGATCGTAGTGGTATTGGAGACGTTGTACTTCGTCAAAAGCAGATGTTTCATCGTTATTGTATTTCTATTTCTCCTAGCAATTCTGCGAGAGAGTTGATGGTTGTTCATCCTGGTGATATGCATAGTTTTCTGCTGATAGCATCGAAAAACAGGAGATTGTTTGGATGGTAGCAGTTGAAAGGTTTTTGAGGATGCTGATTGGAAGGACTCGCTAGCACTTGAACGAGTGGATTTGGTATCGTGGAAAAAGTGGATAAGGAGAACTTCCTTGAATCCAAGTTACCTACCAAAAGCTCCAATGAAGAAGGCCTGCCAGGGAATTGAAAATCGGTGCTACACACCCCAGGATAGAATTTCGACGGGGAACCTTTGAAGGAACATTCCAGGGTTGTCTCATTACCGACAATTCTCATCCATAACGGGAGTCATCGGCCGAGAAGAACCGACGTGTGCTAGATCTTCAAGGAGCTGCACCAATGTCCCTCCTCCAGGCGAATGTCATTCCCCCCCCTCGCGCTTATAACGCAAAATTTCCGATTTCGAACCAGAAATAATCAGACCTGAATCATTCGTAGAATTTCTGTGGGCGGGAAGCCCTCGGAGGAGTATTACGAAAAACTCCAGCGAAAGATGTGATTTGGAATAACTGTTCTTTCAGTTTTCTTAAGGATTTACCTCGTTTTCCCCCTGTATTTTAGGAATCTCGATGCTTCACAGTTCAAAACCAATCAATACGACTTTTTTAGTAGGAATTTATTACTTTGTTCACATTCATTCGTACTTCAACATCAATTGTACATTTAAAAAATAATTTTCGAATATTCAGAGCAGTAAATATGGTGTTTGACAGAAAAATAAGCTTTTCCCGAATTGTGAAACATCTGAGTTACCCGGTTTTTCTTCTGTGCTCTTCATCTACCATTAACGTTTTTCATTTTGTTGTGTATGTAGCATTATGAATAGCTGGTTATGTTTCTCGAAGTTTTACCACTACACAAATAGTTCAGATGTACGAAAGTGTTGTTACCCCGTTTAAAAGGGTTTTTAATTTTGTTGAGGTGGTACACCTGTTTTCACTTCCCTAAACTCCAATTAGCTAATGGCCCTTGGAGGTTGATAAACGTACAGAAATGGTTGAGAGTTGCTGATCATCGATTGGGTTGATTCTCGAATTTTTTATTCAGAGCCCATGTGATCTATTCAGTCATGTGATCGATTACAGTAAACAAATCTGTTGCTAGAGAGTTATACTGTTTAGTTGCGAAAATTGCTAGTAGAGTGCATTGGCATCGATCATTCATTGCTCATTCCCATACAAGATATCTGACATGTATCGAGTTGCTTGGGAATTCAATCTACCGGCCCTGGACTGACAGATAAGTCAGGTAGAGCCGTCGGCAGGGCTAGTTGTGTGCATCGCAACAATTAGTAAAATTAGTATCGAAAAGTGTTACGATGTACATATTTCATCGGAGCGATGTCTTTCCACCGGTTCTGCGGGTTGTTGTCGATGTAAAACATGACAAATAAATAAAAAATAAAACCCCCCCAACGGAACAGCTGAAAGGAAGGCGCCGCTAAGTGAACTTGTGGGGTTTAGGGCTGTCCCGTTAATTGGCGTTAGCCGACCGCAAATTAAGGTTAGCGATAGTTAGCCAGATCTGTTCATTAGTTCTCATCTTAACCAACTCGGCCAACGTGGGGCCGCAACGCTCCTAACTCACTTAGCCGCCAACATCTGCTCACGCGAATCCCTCGAACCCACCGCTTCCCCTCGTTCACCTTTTTCTCTATAAAAACCAGAAATAAAAGTTGGAAATACTTTTTATCTATGATTTGAGTACGTGGGGATTACATTCATTCACCGATGGGGCAAACATTGCTGGATGATTTCAAGAACTCTAAGAATTTGTTGCAGTTTTAACTTCCTCTTAAAAATTTGTTTGTTTTGTTTTAGAGCATTTCATTAAATCCATGAATCAAGCCGCTGGACATAGTTGTGACCAGACGCTGATTAGTGTTTGAGACTTGTAGTGGTCTTAGATAGAACTACTGAACCACAAAAAGTGACATTACTTCATTCTAAATTGAATTGCTAGATGATTTGTAATTTAAATCAGTTGTAATAATAAATAAATGGGGAAAAAAAATCCATGAATCAAATAGCTAGCATCTGAGCATCAGCTCGCAGATTTAGTTATTTATCACACTATATAAAGACGAGCTTATCAGAGTATATCGGCGTTTCAGGGGGTGGTAACGCTGGGCGGGTGGAATTCTCCCTCCCCGTCTCCCAGGGCAACCGACCTGCTCCCTCCTCCCCCCGACCCCGCCAGTGAAGGAAGGAGGGCCCCAGCGGCTGGAAGCGTCTTCCAGGGATTTGGGATATACGATTTTTTGACTTTGCATATTGTTATTATACTCCCTCATTGTGTTATTCACCTATTTCTTTTTAACCTGCGTAGCAGGGCCATTAAACTAGTTTATTTAATATACAGCAATCGCCAATTACAAAAAGAAAGTACACCACTACATAATAATGCAGATACAATTAATATGGTTTTAGAGATAAATATTAAAGAAAAACATATTCAATGTGTGAGAAAATAGGTAGAACTGGGCCTGAAGATGTCAACTCTTACTCCCAAATACTGGCAGGTTGCTTCTTTCAGAATGGCTTCAGTTGCATATGCAATAGGAGTAGGCGTGTACTTCCGTCTGATGTATAACTAACTTCTTTGGATTTATATTCGCACCCCATTACGACTACCAAATCTCGAGGCGGTCAACAGCTTGTTGAAGATGAGATGAGGTACCTTTGAAATAAAAACTGAGATCGTCGGCGAACATGGATGGAAATGAAGGAAAGGTCGGCTAGGAAAGATCATAACAGAAAAGTATAAACAAATACTGTCCCATGACGCTACCATGAGGAACTCCGGCTCGTACTTGTTCGACTGGGGAGAACTCGTTGTGTTTGACGTTCTGAAAACTGCCATCGGAAAGGTAGCTGGACAGTAGCAAAAACAAGTTATTTGAGAGGTAATGCCTCAATTTGAAAGCAAGCCATCAAATGCTTCTTCAACATCAGAAAATGCCGAGTGGCAGAACTCCTTGTTGTACGAATTCTTAATGTAATTTGTGACAGTCACATAGCAAGACACATTTGCAGCTGTGTAATGTTAAAGCATTACTCGATGATAAAAGTGGTTCTGTTTTCCTTGATATTCCCATAAAGACAGATTTTCAGGCAATATGACGCTCAACTGTGGGTGGATTTATAATAAACCCAAATCAAAGGTTTGTGTATCGGTCTTTTCGACCTGAAAACTACGGTTCTGGGTTGACCCAAGGAAAATTTCTGGAGGTAGAACTGGGCCTGAAGATGTCAACTCTTCTTCCCTTAAAATATAAACCGCGATCAGGTACCGAACTTTCGCGAAGCTGCGTCTCCCCCGCCTGTCCCTCGCCCGACGGGATGGCATCATTTCCCTGAATGATGGGACGTTAAGTCCTCGGAATGAACGTCTATCCCCAGCTCCTATCGCTCTTTGAAAATTGTCCGAGAAAGCGCGACAGCATTGTGGAGTGCTCGGGTCTCTGTGAATTCTTTATTAATTCAATTCGCTTGATGGAACCGTCTTCTTACCTCGCGGTCGCGCCCATTTGTCACGCCGCCGCCTCCTTTTCTTCCCTTCGGCCTAAATGTATTTTGACGTTATAAAAAATGACATCGCTTTCCCACCGTTGAAGATCCACAAAACTTGTACTTGCGGTCTCCCATACATCACGAGAATTCGCACGTAATATTCGCTCCCGCATTTATTAGGTTCTCATCTTTCCCTCATCAATTCAGTGTCAGTTTCACTAAAGTTTTTAATCTACGTTTACTTATTAAACTGGGAATATCAGGTTTTGAACAACAATATTCAGTTCCACCAACTCCGGTTCAGATAAACCAAGATCAACCGCGTTAAATCGACGATTAAACCAAAACTTGAGTGGTCAGCGTCCTGAACAACGATTAATACCAGTTCTTTTCGTCGTCTTCTGACATTCTGTTTTGCTTCGTTACTTTTCATTGTGGTATTTCTGCCGTTTTGATCACTTGATCTCCTTTGTAGGGATGGGACATCGACATCGATGTTTTGCCATCGATGCCACATGTTCGATAATATCGATATATCGATGTGTTGGCTCCGATAAAATCGGTTTTGTTTACTCAGAAAAGAAAATAATTTTTCTGATGGAAAAAATTCCATCTAGTTTGCTTGCTACCTAACGTGAAAAAAGAGAAATATTAAAAATTCTTTCAACTGCCGTAGTATTAGCGAATTTTTGAAGAAAAAGAAACTACCTATTGTTCTCTGTCTAAAATATTTAAAATGAGAATTTTCAGAAAATGTTTGCATCAAAATCCGTTGTAAAGCATTCTAAATCCACTGTCAAAAGACACCAAAAACACATTCCAGACGATAAATCGCGATTAAATTGAGATTAAAACTCAATTTTTCACAAAAAATCTACCTAGGCTTTCAAAAGGCTAAGTTTGAAGATGAGCACAACCGCCTCACTCTAAGGGGAGATTCGGGGCATTTCAAATGGGGAGAAGTTACCCGAAAACCCCCAAGCAGGTGACTCTCTTTTATAAAGGTTTTTTCAAGCTGAACACGATGGTGAAATCGGATTGGAAATATCTCAATCCGTTCAAACTAGAGCAGTTTGAAGATGATAAAACAAGATTGGAAAAATTCGCCAAAAGAAAATTTTTTTTGAAATTGAAATGAGGTATCACAAGTCAGAAAATAAAATTGTCGGTTTTTGCGTAATTTTTCCTCCTGCAAAACTAGTTACTTTGAAAGTCTGCTCATTTCGTCATGCTGCATGACAGGAACATTTTTTACCATCTTCTTCAACGTTGAAAAACCTATAAAATGAGACATCATTTCCCAAAAAATAAAATTGTCCTATTTTGCGTCAATATTCCTCATAATTTTACTCCCAGAGATGTTGTAGCTAGCAGACTTGGCGTTGGTCTTTAGATGAAAGCGCCACCATTTACTTGGAAACGTATTTATGGAATATTCACTCACAAACGCAGAACGAACGAACAAACAAAATCCTCAGAATACTAGCAAGAAGCGATCGGTAGTAGCGTGTAATAAGGATACTGTTAACTAATAAGGACACCGATATCGAAAATATCGATCCTTACTCCTTTGAAAATTCGTCCACTAGGACAGGCCAAGTTGTTTGTATTGTGAAACGTCCGATTGGATTTCGGGGTTTGAACTCCATCGGTTCGCGTTCCCTGGGAATCCCGAATATTCGAGGTAAAACTTTTCAGGTTCTCTCCCATTAGCGGCGAACGAAGCGCGAACGGTTCCATTCGAAACCCGCCAGGTGCGCGAGTTCACATTTTGTTCGCAGATCATCGAAACGGTTTCCCAACTGCAGAAATATCCCAGCAACTGCGTTTGAGTGACCCGGGGCGGGTAATAGCGCATTGATTAGTTGAGTTACTGGGTCGGTCTCATTAGAAGCTCAATCTGAACAAATACTACGCCACCTCATCTACTCGACACCGAATCTGGGCCAGCATAACGCAACCCAGAACTCCCTCCTCCTCCATCAATATATTCGGAATGTGGCTTTGATTTGGTTCCATCTATTAAAGACATTCAGGTACTTCATTATATACTCTACTAATATTTTATTACCTGAAGTAATGTGCAGAACAGTTGCAGGCCGAGTTCCAACGTGGGAAAGGAAGGTGAGGTTTTAGTGGGTTTGAACCTACATAACCCGAAGAGCGATCCCTTCTGGGTATCCGATTTTCACCTTAGGTCTTAAAGATTTCCTCTCCTGCCTGCCCAGAAAAAAATCTATTGCCGTTGAGAGAACACATTAATAAGAAAGAAGAGGCACAGCCCCAATTACTAGTAAAGTCTCTGCAATTCCACTTTCTGGTTAGTAAAAGTCAAATTACTGTTCTTGTTCCAGAATCTTGCAAATTCAAGTGTACTTCAATTACGAAAACTGTCATATTCAAAAGGGAGATGTGCTTGTAACCCGATCTATCGTGCTCTTGCTTTTATCCCGAAGCGTCGTAAAAATTTCTATGAGACTAATGTTTAGCTAGTTATTGGAATACCCAAGGGAAATTTGACCGTATCAAACTGAATAATAAAATATTAATATTGATTCTGCGAAGCAGTGGAAGCCTGGTATTCACTTTCGGAAGCCAAAAAATTGTTGTCGTCTGAGTCCAAAATTTCCTTTTCGCATTTTTCGTTGCATAGCCTGCTGAGCAAATTTAGTTCCGTGTCTGTCGGTCTGTCTGCCCGCATTTCCTTGTTACAGCCATGATTTCCTCAATTTTGAATGAATTTAGCACATATTCGAGGGACTATGCGGATAAGGCCTCTTGAGGTCCCATACGAATTTCATCTCAATATAATCTCTGCGCATGCGCTAACGTGAAATTCTTGAAACAGGTATAACTTTCGCAATTTCGATTCAATTTAGCTCATATGATAAAGGATGTAACGAGGAAGCTGCTGTGCCATCTCCTTGGCGGTGTATTTCATTGACGTATTTCTTCAAAATTTGGGTTGGTAGGTACATGAATGTTTAATTTATTTCGGGTTTAGTTTACGATATTGATTGGTTTCAAA
Source organism: Creontiades dilutus (assembly GCA_031894815.1). Classification (NCBI taxonomy): domain Eukaryota; kingdom Metazoa; phylum Arthropoda; class Insecta; order Hemiptera; family Miridae; genus Creontiades; species Creontiades dilutus. The sequence continues at coordinate 26,224 of JAVIWC010000341.1, forward strand.
CTCTAAGCTACATCAATTCCTCACATAACGACAATATTTGTGTATGTGTATCACTAAAATCATGTTGAAGTCGTTCTTCACCAATGCACAGTAGCCTTCTCATTTTTCGTACGTAGATAGGATCAAACGTAGATTTTTGCCTCCCCCATCCATCACACTATTCTTGTAAAGGCGGCTCCACACATGCGGCATTCGCCGAGCACCGAGCAACTCGGCGACTAGCCCAGGTGAGCCTGGGTGCTCGTCGATTGGCGAGCTCATTGCTACACACATTCGCCGTTCGTCCCACGACGGCAGAGAGAGACGAGCTGCTCGCAGTTGCTCACGATGGACGACCAAGCGTTAATTGCTGCAGCTGCTTTTGTTGTAATGAGTGCTGGCTACCTGCAAGTTGTAAACCAAAAAAAAAAACAACTTCGTTTGGCCAATCCATTTCACTATCAAGTTGTAAAAAAAACGGAGTGCAGCGAAAAAACTCAGGGGAAAAGTGGCCGGAGAGCTCACAAAATAGTGAATCAAAAAATGATGTGAATCACACTAAACAGTGGAGGGAGAACGCTGTGATCCACAGAAAAGTTCCCCGACGATCAGCCCCGTGCAACCCACATGTGTGGAGCGGGGCAGATGCTCGCTACTTGGCGAATATTCGTCTCATTTGAAGTGGGAAAAAACCGACACTGACCTGAGCACCCCCGAGCACGAATATTCGGCACCGAGAGACCCTCCACACCACCAGGAAATAGGCGAGCTTCGGCCAGGTGCTAGGCGAATACCACATGTGTGGAGCCACCTTAAGATGAAAGCGATGGGTGGAAAGAACTCCGAAATTCTTCCTTAATATCCTCGTAGTATTATAGAATAAAGACGGAATGCACTTATTGTACTTGAAGTACAAGTACCAAGTACAAGTAGAGGAAGAAGTAATCGTACTCTCCACCTGGACAAGTTAAAGTCTCGATGTACTTGCAGCTGTACCTTCCAAGATTAGTAAGTACAAGTGCTTGTACTTCTTATTGTAATTCCAATTTTCGAAGACATTCCTCGAACACAAACCTGTGCTTTGTACTTGTAAGTAAATTTTTCACGACTCTGCTAGCTAGTCTTGTTGCTTATTATTATTTAGTATGAATAAATCTTATCTCGTGGAGTGTAATGTGCTAACTCAGTTCTGGAACACTTATTCTTCTGGAACCTCTAATTAGCTGAGTAGCTAAATAAATAAATAATATACTTTACTTTGTGAAAAATGGACATAGCAGTGAGTAGCGCGCCTCTTAATCATTCAAAAAAGAGAATATGTGTGTGTAACATATTGAACACACAGATAATGTGTTTTCGATATCGAAATTCAATATTTAAGGTGTGTTACTGAAAAAAATTCCACTATGAAAATGTGACCAAACTCTGGGAAGGCGTTGCGGAGTGTCGGCTACGTTGTTTATGACATTATTGGGGAAGACTGTTTCTCTGTCATAGAGCCTGATAGAACTCGTCAATTACAAACGTGCTCATCGGAATGGGGATTTTCCTAGTTTATGTCAACTGTCAAACCTTGAAGTGGATCTAATCAATTTTCACATCGTGACTCGTCAGAAGGCGACAAAGGGTGATGTCTCCCGCTCGACCACGTTATTGTCACCATCCTACTACAATAGTCTTCCTCTTTAAAATGAATTTTAGTGTTCCATGTCGAATAAGCACGTTATTCTCGTTAGGTTCTTAGGATCCGAGAAAACATTAATGAAGATGAATTACATCTTGACGTAAAACCCCACGTTTCCCCATTTTAAAACTTCCAAAAAACGTCATCAACTCGCTTTCACGGTTGAACTAGTCTTGAAACATTAGCTTGCGAATGGCAGTTTACCTACAGACTCGTGGCAAGAGATAACATGAATATCCTCCTTTTAAGACCGGAAGGTGCCCAACGTTTTTTCGCCTTCAAACTGGGAAAATAGTTGAACTAAAGCGGAAACTAAGAACTAATTTAGTTGAACTAAATAGAACTAATTTTGGAACTAATTTAGTTTTAGTTTGTATCCATAAACTAATGTTGAAACTAAATTAGTTCCCAGTTGAGAAGGAGAAATTAAAAAATTAGTTTCTGTCCTCAACTAAATTTAGTTCAACTAAAAACTAAAAGCTAATTTGTCATTTCTAGACGTGTAGTGTTCGCTTACACTTTTTTTGGGCGCTGAGTCGATTGCGACCGCTCCCAGCGCGTTTACCTGGTGCATACTGAGCCAAATTTACATAAATGTGTTACAAAATCCAAAAGTGGTATCTAACTGACATGTAGGCAGAGTTGGGACTAGTTAACTAAAAAATTAGTTGAACTAAAGCGGAAACTATGAACTAATTTAGTTGAACTAAATAGAACTAATTTGGTTTTAGTTTGTATCCATAAACTAATTTTGAAACTGAATTACTTCTCAGTTGAGAAGGAGAAACTAAAACTAAACTAGTTTTGAAATTAGTTTCTGTCCTCAACTAAAACTATTAGTTTAGTTGTTAGTTCAACTAAAAAAAAAAAAAACGGGACAGTCCTACAGCCAGATCATTTAAATGATTAATTTTACACATTTAGGTAAATACCGAAGATGAAAAATTTCCTATGCAACCTACAAATATGGGATTCTAGCTCAGAGGACGGGAGCTAGTAAACAGAGGGGGGCTAACAAGGGTTTACCTGAGCGCATTCTGTGTTCATAAACGGTACTTACTAAGCCTAACTAACTGCCTGGAAAAATCTGTAGATCTGAAACTAAATTAGAGACCCAATAAATAATGCTTCGAATTTAGGATTAAATAACCTGTAAAATAGATATTGAGGTAATGTTGCATGAAAATTGGAACTTACCAGAGAAGCTAGTGGTTACCAGTGTGGCAGGTACACGAATGACCCCCTCGGGCGGACGGAAAAGTGGTGATGCCGGGATAACAAAGGGCGAAAGGAGCCCAGCCGAAGGTTAGTTGAAGGAGTGTTTAGCGGGGGGGGGGGGGGGAGGGGGGGGAGGGGTTGCTAAGAACTGGATTGTACTCCTGTTGATCATTTAAATGATAAAACTAATTTGAACTAATTTAGTTCTGGCCGTTAGTTTCGACGACAAACTGAAACTATTAGTTTAATTTTCGAAAGCAATGAAACTAAACTGAAGTAGTTTTAGTTTTTAGTTGGAAATTAGTTTTTACCCATCTCTGTGTAAAACCAAACGCTTGAAGAACTTGAATAACAGTTTTTAGGTGACAAACACAATCTCACCCGTCAAGTGTGAAGCTGACTGACTCATGTTCCCATCTCTTTTGTTTCAGGTAAGTTGATGTACCGCTTCACAGCTCGTGGGGGACCTCCTGGGAAAAAATGAAGGTATGACGCCTGGAAATCCGAGGATTTCCTTCGGACAGATTTATTTGGCCATTCGTATTCCGCGGAACACTCGCTCTCTCCGACGCCGTCTCGTTATCATCTTTTCAGCGTCTTTGCTCTCTCACCTCGCCAGCTACAATCCTCCTACGCGATGTTCTTCCTGAACTATTCTTTTCCCCCTTCGCACCTTCAAGTCGTACAGCTTCTACAACGCTGATGACGGATGTATTAGGGCTCCTTGGAATGTAGTAACGTTTTATCGTAGTACTGCTATGAATTTGCTTCCTTCTAAGCTCACGCCTTCGAAGGAAGTTACGTCGCTTGAAAGCTCAATAACACGCTAACAATGCAAAAACCCACAATTTATAAAATTTAATAACCCATTTCCTCATATCGGTTCATTGCAGCATCGTAAATTCCCAAAATTTCGGGTCCTGAATTGAACTCGTAGGCAATGGACTTGGAATCCACATACATGGTGTCCCATCTATAAGGCATTAAGGAATTCTAGCCATACGGTGCGAGCTGTCAAAAAATTGAAGTGGAGCTTTTCTTTAGTATTTTCACTCTGCTTGAAGGTGGTAGAAGCCGTTTTTCATTTTTCGATGTTTTAGTGCCTCAAATTTTCGATTGAAACTTGAGGTTACCTCTTGACCCCCTTTTTGCTTCCGAGTCTACCAAGGTAGCGGGAGCATTGTTTTCACTTTCGGAATGTGAACATTTTTTTGTCTCCAAAATCAAAAATTCCACTCGCATTTTGCGTTTTAGACCTTTCTGAACAATTTCGGTTCCGTGTCTGTCTGTGTGTCTGTCAACAAATCCTTGTTACGGGCAAAACTACACGAAGTTATAGTCCGATTTTGATTAAATTTTAGGGATTGTGCGGGTTGGGGTGTAGATGGTCCCCTATAGATTTCATGACCCCCGGATCAATAGTAGCCTCTGCTCATGCACAAACGTGAAATCCTTGTTACGCGCATAACTCCGGGAGTTCTTGACCAATTTCGATGAAATTTTCAGGGATTGTTTGGTTTGATGTGTAGATGGTCCTTTATAAGGTTCATGACCCCCGGATCAATAGTAGCCTCTGCGCGTGCGCAAACGAAATCCTTGTTACACGCATAACTCCGGAGTTCTTGACCAATTTTGATGAAATTTGCAGGGATTGTTCGGTTTGATGTGTAGATGGTCCCCTATGAGTTTCGTGATCCCCGGATCAATAGTAGCCTCTGCGCATGAGCAAACGTGAAATCCTTGCCACAAGCATAACTCCGGGAGTTCTTGACCAATTTCGATGAAATTTTCAGGGATTGTTCGGTTTGATGTGTAGATGATCCCCTATAAGGTTTATGACCCCCGGATCAATAGTAGTCTCTGCGCATCCGCAAACGTGAAATCCTTGTTACACGCATAACTCCGTGAGTTCATGACTGATTTCGATGAAATTTTCAGGGATTGTTCGGAATGATGTAAAGATGGTCCTCGTGAGTAATAAAGAGAAAATAAAGTTTTAGCCTCGAGCTTGATTGAACGAAGTTCTTTAGTCAATAATAATTTTCAATGATCTATACATTCATGTTATGGATACGAGGAAGCCATGTGCCACACCCACTTGGCAGACGTTTTTATTTTAGTTTTCGATTCTACGTTAAATTTGGAAGAGAAAATACATCGTTGAAAATTTTTTTTAGAGACTTCGTTTCAGAGTTATTTCACTTTTTCGCGAACTACAAAAGTCGACGAATTCTTTTAGAGAAAAAAGCTTTTCTCCAATCATCTTCAATGTTTTTTAGATTTTGACCACATATTTGGAATCAGCATCAAATTTCCTTTCAACAGAAACCAGTTTCCATCATCAACAATCATCATCAGATTATTGACATTTCAATTCTTGCATCAAGTGGTGGTAAATAAGTAGTAAACATGCCTAATTGATCAAAATTATCATTCTGTTTGGCCATTTAATTATCAATAGCGGTCTAATCAATGGTTAGCTGAACTAGGGCAGCATTCATAGTGTTTACTTATTGGTAAGAAACTGCTTAAGTGATGCCCTAGGTTCGGTGGCTGCTTGCACTATTCATACTCGTTAATGAAGAAAATGCTCAAGCGACTGCGTGGAAAACAAAATAGGTCTAGAGCTACTTTAGTCACTGTCCTTCACTTTCTCAAGTGAGAACAATTTTTTATTCAAGTCACGACGATCAATTCTGCCCTTAGACAAGATCACGTAAACATTTCAATGGCTCGGTTTAAATAATTCGTGTTCTCTCATTCGTTCAATACAGCACAGGGAAAAGTTTATTGCCTTTAAACATTCTGTTTACCATCTAATGCTGTATTTTTAAAACACTGGAATATAATATAAATTGGGGATTATAAGCCTGGAAAAGAATTAAGGCAGAGGCCCTTGGAATCAATTGAGAACGTATTGAAAACTGGAGAGGGTACATTAAAAGTACACCTCCTAATTGAAGAATGTACGAAATATTTGCTAAACAAGTAGTGTGTAAGGGTCAGTTTTGGAGACCCTCGAGGTACCCCAAAAACTTTGTGGATCAGAGTATGTTGGAGACAATTCAAGTTTTGCTGGTTGAATCTCTTTACGAAGCAAGAAATTCTAGATTCTATCCGGTTTAATCGAGTTTTAATACTCTACAAAAAACACTAGGTGGTGGAGAATAATTCAGAATATTTGAATATTGGCGAATATATTCAGAATATATTGAATATTTCATTGTATGGCGCTCGAACAGGAACTTGAAATAGTACTATAAGGGATCGCCACCATCTGTATTAGCGTCGAACCTAGGGATTTTTGCTGTCCGGATGGCATATTTGTTCACTTTTGCTAACCATCATCTTCAAATAACTACTACTTTATTTGCGCATTTTAAATTGTCTTGAATGCCGACTGCCATTCCAACAGTCGAGTCAACAAAACATTGACTTGGGACGTTCTTCATGGTAATATACGGACTATTCGTAGGATAGCCTACGGATTTTTTAAATCCGTAGAAAAGGGTTTCTACGTTTTTTTTTAAATTGGCTTTAAAAACAAGTTCATACAGCCGAACGGTCACTTAACCAAGGAAAATTAGTTGCATACGCGTTAATTAAATGATACAAGTAACTGAAATATTAATAGTAATGGGAATCATATTGTTCACTGTGTATTAATACGTTTTAAATTAATTAAACTGAAATGTTTCTCTTTTAATAAACTCGTATAATGACACATAAATGGATGGGTCGTTTGCTGCCAGAATGGTGTCCAGGTTAAACGGGTTGATGATTTTCGTGTGGAGTTCACGGAGCTCTTCGGGCATCGTCGTGGGCAGAGCACTCCAGAATCATGTGCTCGGGTGATTCGTCTGACTGGGAAGGGAATCGTTGTTTCCCATCGAGAACTGGAGGATGTTAGTGTTGCAGTGGCCAATGCGGAGTCTGCAGATCGTTCTGTAGAAAGGTCTACGCTTAGCATCTGCGACTTGATCGTACCAGGTTGATTTTTTTAGTGGTGGAAAGAAGAGGGCCTTGTAGCGGTTGCCGGAAGGATAGGCTTGGTGCTGCTCCCTCCAACTTCTCAGCATCCTTGCCTTACCTCAAGGTGCTAGGTCCGATTGGGAATAAACACGGGAGGGGCTTGGTTCTGGTAACTGGTTCCTTAGTTTTGGCGTCAGCGACGTCGTTATCAATGATATTGCTATGGCTTTTGATGTGGCAGAAGATAACCCTCTTTCCTTCATTTCTGGATCGCTGGATCTGATTTGCTATGCCACATTCAATGTGATTGAGATTAGAGGAGGCCTTTAGTTTTGTTATTTTAGTTATGGCACTTCTGGAGTCAGATAATACGATGATTTTGGAGTGGTTGGAAGGAGAGGTTGTTCGCATACACTAACGCCTGCAGAATGACATTCGGCCGTTCTACGTCCTTCAAATCTCCGAATTTCGCTATGATTCTCATAAAACGGGACTTTTTCCACGAAATGATGAAGACAATCTCCTCAATTCGCCTCCGGGTTACAATTTAGAAAATATTGGCAAAATCCGTACATACCCCGTTATCATTAGCGATCTAATCAATGGTTAGCGGAATGAGATAAGGTCACGTGAAATCGTTCAATGCGATCGGTTTTAAATAATCCGTGTCCTCACATCGGTTCATCACCTAATAAATGTGTTAGGGGCTCCAATGACGTTTCGAGGAGTTCGTGAACCTGAATAAAATACGCCGTTCGAACTCACGAGCGATATTGTTCGTCATTTCACTTGTTCACTGGAAAACCTAAAGAGTTGTATAAAAAGGACGTGCAAAAAGTGGAAGCTATACCTAATTGATTGGCAGCTGAACATCAATCGGTTTTTTTTCCTCTTTATAGCGATCCAGCTCTTTTGGGGCGATATTAAGGATTCTCTGTGCCTAAGAGCTGTTCCCTGCTGTTACGCAGGAGTGTGAATAACGCAGAAGGCGACTTAATCGATGGTTCAACCCCAGCCCGCGAATTGACAGTAGGAAACCTGTTATTTCCATCTGGAAAACCATCTGTTTTGGCCGCCGTTTAAATTAGCTTTTTTTTCTCTCTTTACTTCGGTGAAATGAGCGGCTTCGCGCCGCTTTTTGGGTAGAATGAGTGAGGGGGGGGGGGGACTTTGAAAATGAAGGAATGTAATTGGTCGAGTTGTTTAGGCTCTCCGGCATTCGAACCTCTCATTGAGCGCGGAAAAGCTGCATGTAAAAAATAAATGGAAGAGAAAAGCCGTCGGAACTTCTTGTTGACTGTCGGGCGGGTACTTGAGAGGGTGATCCGACTTGGGGCAGTCGAGAAGCAACGTTATTCCGCGGAATATTCAAGTTTATCGGTACGAAAGAAAAGATGGAAAATGTATAATGAAAACGGTGGTAATGATGTTGCTTACGAACGTTCATTATCTTTCCGTAATGAACTCTTTCGGTTGAGTATTGCTACTCCACAATAGAGTGTTTTTGTTTTTCCACGTAATTCTTTTCCCCGGTATACGTGGAAATAATGAAGTACAAACTGCGCCTGCGCCAATTTTCATGTCAACAATTTCACCTCGTTAGGTAGTCTCAGTCATTACTGTTCGGTCGCACACCCAACCTGTGACATTTCCTGTCGTAGGAATATCCTTGACAGACCCTAAATTCTGCTACACCCCGGTTTTTAACTAGGAAAAAAAAAAAAAATACAGAAATACCGTGATAGGTTGCAAAGGAAAATGAAAAAATTGAACTGATTGAATGGAAATGATAATCTGCAATGAAAAAGTAAATTATAAAAACTTGGACACCTCGTCTTACCCGAAATAAGAAAAAGAAAGTCAAATAAAGTTTGCTGAATTCCCCCAAAAAATAAAAAGAAAAAAATTGACCTCTTGAATGCTGGAAATGAAAAAATTATCCTGAGAAACTCGATGAAATTTATAAATTCAACGGTGGAAATCTGGCTAGGGGTGGATTCTTCAATAAATTTGTGACAAAAAGTGGCTGCTAGGAATATTTTTGTTGGTGCTCCGTTTCCGAGTTTTTTTTTTTTCAAAAACAGCCTTATGGCTGATAACTTCCTCATTTTCCAACAAATCTCAAATCTGAGGATACCGTTGGAAAGAGCATTAAATTACCTATCTTCCTAATACCAAACCAAAATGTTGTGTCTTGGTTTCATGGGTAAAACATTAGCCTAAAGCGAAAAATGAGTCAAAACCAGGAAATTACTGGTTTTTTTCAATCACCTGTAAAACCTAATTCTCTTACAAGAAAATTTTGTTAAGTTTACTTAAAAAGTTGCCCAGAAATCTCTGCTTTCCAACGGTGTCCTCAAATTTGAATTTATTCAGGGCGGTATGGGAGAAAATTCCGTTTCCCCGTCGGAAACCGTGTTTTTTTTAGCAAAATTTAGGGTTATGGGAATGTGCTAGGACACAAGTTCTGCGCTATTTTCTACGTGGATTTGAATGATGATTCAACCAATATCTATATCTATCTAGCTTATTCAAGCTTTTTCAAGAACAGGTGAGGAAATGTTATAGAATAAACTAAATTAAAAAGCAGTGTGCTTGAATAAGCTTTTATTAATGAAATATTAGAATATAATATAGTTTCTGTCAAAATATAACCTTAGACTATAAGGATGAATGTTTTGTGCTTGTATGCAGGACTGAGGAAGTCCCCGTTGTGGGATGAAACGTTTCCTGTAAACAATGAAATGAAATCAAGTATACGCTCCACTCTGTTCTTCTAATTGAACGTGGTCACATCACAACACCACAACCATGTCTAAAAGATTCATAAGTGGCACTTTTTGTAGCATATTAATGGTAGAATCCATGCTTACCTGGGTGTACACCCTCAATTGGAACACTCTGTATAGATCTGTTAGCATTCAGAAATATGGTAGAAAGATAGGAGGTATGCATGTATGGTGAAAAAAGGTGGAAAAGAAAAAGTTGTTTTATAAAGTTGCACTCCAACGGGGATCAGCTGTTATCATCAGTAGTCGTGGAGGAAGTATTTGAGTGGAGCGTCCATGGAGGAATGCGCTCCATGACAGTCCATGGTGACTCGGAATCGGGTTTTAAACTAATTGCATACGTCCATGTTACAGTACGTGAGGGAGCTTTATTGCCCACCCCACGTGGCAGGGTCGTTTATTCCCGGTCGACGCTCGATGGGCCACTGTGCGGCACATTATCCTTTGTTTGGGGGAACGACCCGTAGAAGGTGCGAACTGATGGGTACGAAGCGATCTACAACGAAAGCTTATCGGTTCTATATCGAGCTCGGCACGTGACAATCTTTGTAGTTAACAAGTGAGTTTAATTGAAAGTGGCTGGGCCGCGGCGGGCGCTCAACAAAAGAGGAAGTGCCCCATTGTTTTAGAGCAAGCTCTACCGAATGTGATCAACTAGTTAATTATTGGCTCTATCAAAACTATTGTTTCTAACCTCATGGCGCGATTGTGAATGTAATTACGCGGAACATGAGCGATGGCAGGGAATTCAAAGAACGCAGGTAGGTGTGCGAAGCTTTGTGGCTATTGTGTATCACGCTGACATCAATTGACTCAAACTATTATGCGGCCACACACTTCTATCCAACCCCCTCGAAGTTTTATACACGTAGCCGTAGTAATGAAAAGACAAAATTTAAACCGAAATTTGCTCTAAGTTTCTTCTTGGAAATCGGTCTCGTGCCATTCGACAGAATGCCACGTACTATGTTGATATCTCGAAAGTGAGGACAACTGCCTACACGACCTACAGGTAGACTCGGATAGCAATGATTTCCAAATGTATTCGTCAATGTTCATGTACTAGAGAAGTCGGGACACATAAAATAAATTGTTGGAGACACTGTGTGAGTTGGAAGCTAGTTTTTCTGTTGAATGACCTCTACTAAAGGTGATTCACATGGTTGACGCTACCATTGAGTAACCCTGCCGACATTCCAATTGATTTCAATCCATAACACTCCCCCCCCCACCCCCCCCCCCCACGACGCACAATTGGAATCGTGAATCTAGTTTATCAAAAGACCCATTTACTTCGATTTCCATGTTTTTCCCCTTAAACGTTTTAATGCAGAAAACCAGGATGAAATCAGCTTTTGAAAATCTCGGCCGGCTTGGAAATAATACGTTGATTCTTGCCGATTTATGCAATTCAGGAAGTCGGGACACATAAAATGTTAGAAATGGAGACCTGTGTGTATTAGTTCCTCTGCACTTTCATTCCTTCCGGAAACCTATTTCACACATCTCATGCAAATAATGTCGAAGAATTACAGTGCCAATCTTGAATTTGAGATTGCATTTTTTCAACACGACGATCCGGGATGTGCCAGTAATATCGGCTTAATCTATCAATCCTAGGCCGTAGTTCATAAGGATTGAACTATTAGAAAATCGAAATCTCAAAAACTTTCGATGTAAGACAGTAGTTATTTTTTTCAGATAGAAATTAGTTTCTCGAATAGAGTGCGACCTCTCGGGTTGTGGTAGGATCATCTGTTCGCTCTCCATTTGCAAAATTGGAAGATTAGACGTTCGGGCTGCAGAGCTTAACGAGAGCGCTTAGGTGGTTTGATGCGCGGCTAGTGGTAGCCCAAGTAGCACGATTGATGCTGTACGATTATGCTAGGTATCCATAACGCCATATCCCAAGCTTCAGTTCAGCTGAGGTGAACAATCGTAAGGGTTCTTTTTGCCTGTATTTTAATAATTGAAATAAACTACCCCAGTAATAAAAAACTGAACTTATGGAGTCATTGTCTCAGGTCGTACATTCCAGTTCTGGTAGGATGCAGTATATACAGAAAGAATAAACCTTTGTGTAATAATTTGCAGCGTTTTTCTGTCTTCTTTAGGAAGCAAGGGGTCATGATACAAGTGCGTGCTATTGTCACATTCTGGCACATTTTCCTGTTCTGTTCCTCAGCCTCTGGACCACTCCGGGTTCGGACAGCACATAGCGGTGTCAGTGAACAACAGTTCATCCTATCTCTCATTGGAAGTATAGGATTTATTTGGGGCATTTCAGATTATAAGTATACAATTTAGGTTTGCGGCTCTGTTAAAATACCTCGTTTTCAGTTCGCCATGTCAAAGTATCACTCTCATTTACATTTTATCTATCTGAACAGTGGGCTAAGATCCCCCTTTCTGAGTTTTAGTTGTGCGTACCCCAATGACAGATCATATATCAGGTGGAAAACTCCATTCGGACGACCCCTTCGGAAACCGGGCAGATGGTCAAAGTTTTAATGGCAATTTCCCAGCGGGACAGGCGGACTCAAAATTGATATATCGCCGCCAACTCTCGCCGTCCCCCGCAGCGCACTCTAAAGCGGTTTTGTCAGTTTCCAGGGCTCGCCTGATCACCTATCGGATTGGCCCTTTACGCTTCGCGAGCTTGTGACGTTCATCTGCGGTCCCCAGATGTTTACGAACGAAGGGAAAAAACCAACAGTTCAGCTTAGTCTTGGAAAGACCCCATAATTGACTGTACAACCCTCGACTTTTCAATAAACTACTAGTTCGATTCACTATCCTTATATTGAATAATGTTGAATTGAAAGCTTCGGAAATATCTCTAAAATGATTTCTCATCTACGGCTAAAAGGCAAACTTGAGGTTTGTTACAATGATGAAGAAGAAACAAGTTTATTGACAAAAGTAAAAGATTCCTTCTGCATTACAAATTGTATTGATTGTCTCGTGAAACTCATAACTCAATACCCCACTTATGGGGTTGGTTTCTTCTCTCTTTTTTCCGTTAACCGTAAAATATATTTTTAAGTTCTTTCATAGTATACTACTATAATTTTAGACTACTAGTTATGTATCACAATTTTTTCCAAAGTGGAACAGTTGCCAGTTGGGAGAGTGCGTCTAAAATACGAACTATCGTATTACAATATATAACAAATTTTTCGTTATTACAAGCTAGAGTCCCAATAAGACTGTTGACATCATAATTTTTCTGAAAAAGTCCCATTTTATCCATCACCAGGTTAAGGAAATTTGGAGATTTGAATTGGATATGACGCTTAAGCCACGGTGACAATTTCTAAAATTTGTAGGCTACCCTACGGATAGTCCATGTATTACAATAGCGAGCGTTCGAAGTAACTGTTTTATTGCCCTGATCATTGGAACAGCTTTCAACAGTCAAGACAATCAAAATCGTACACAAATAGGATACTAGTTACATGGAGATAATATATAATAAGTAGTAGTAGTAGTAGTAAAAAACAAGTTGGACACCTGCAATCGAATCCAATTCAGCATAATGAAACTTGGAAGCCAAAAATCCATAGGTAGCATACATGGTGGCGATCCCCTGTACTACTATTTGAAGTTGATGTTCGAGAGCCAGATATTCGAACATTGGTCATTTTCAAACCCCCCTCCCGTTTTCTGTAGAGGATTAAAACTCGTGTGAACTGGGCAAAAAATAGAAGAAATATATTTCATGCTTTTAAAAATGAGATTACACTAGAAAAGTTGAATTTTATACGTCACAATCGTATACTCAATTCGATCCATATTGTTTTTGGGGTTCTTCAAAAGTGACCCTTTATTATTACTTGTTTTACAAATACCTACGTACTTTCTCCAATTGGGAGTTGAAATTTTTATATCGCCTCCCCAATTTTCAATATTTTTTCAATTGATCTCAGGAGCCTCTGTCTTAATTCTTGTTTTAGGGTTTAATCCCCAATTTATATTATATTCCAGTGTTTTAAAAGTCCCCGAGAAGGGCAACTTATTACTCAAAGTCCCGACAGAGGGCTTCCTTTTGATTCGAAGTCCCTAATGAGGGCAGAATCATTACAAGTCTCCAAAGTTGGGCAAATTAGGCTCCGCAGTTGTTCTAATCTGGCTTGGGGAGTTAATAGTTCAATGGCGGTTTGAGATGACTTTTCCTGAAGTTTTAGATGTTAGTTTCTGAATTAGAGCTGTAAATTCGTCTTGTTTTGACTCCCATTACCCAACCATTTATTTGTAGAAGATTATAAGTTCTTCTCCTGTCTAGTGCCTAATACCTTCATGAAGTAAGTTGATTAGCTTTGTGGTTCTTGGATTGGAACCCATATTGCTGTTCACCCTCATTTATCACACTTATTTGTCAAATCGGTATACTTTCAAGGGAGGGAATGTGACAGTTGCTACAAATAACATTGCAAACTGTCGTGGTTTCGAACGTTCTAATTGAATGTTAGTGTGTGTTATGTCATCAACTCCCGTTTAACTTTCGCATTGATTGTGTCGTGGTTGTACGAATTTCCAATCGTTGATTCGCACATTTCCCATTGCCAAAACATCTTCCTTTGGTCTAAGGTGCTCTGGAATTTTGTAATTTTCTATCGACTTGTAGTTTACCCGAGGTTAGATAGGTAAATTTTGTTATCAGCCCGAATTCTTGTGAGTTGAGATTCATCCATCCGATGTGAAGATTCGGAGAACGTGATAATTTCCTAATTTGGTCGTTTCTTTTGAAAATGATTCGACACGGTTGTGTCCTAAACTGTTACCGATTCTCTCAGAAAAATAAGCGGTTTTGACGATGGTGGTGATGTAATGATAGAAATATCCGAGTTGAAACCGCGCTCTTCTGACACGTATTGTCTCGAGGTATTTCGGTTGATAATTTCGTCATCTCATACCGCGTGCATGACACGATCAGGTACCAGTGTGGGTAACCTGAGAACGAATGGACGCTCGTGTGTTGTAAATCTGTGGAATCGAATTGCAAAAACACGACAAAGTGACAGCCTCGTAATGATATTCCTTCATTTATAACCTACTTATAATGATATTATTAAACATGCGTGCGGAACTGAATGTATAAATAATGCCCGGGTTGGCCAACGGATGAAATGTCACAGGAGGTTGTATGTTGCATTAGAATACCAGCTGTTCTGGACAACAATGGACCACGTGGGATAGACTTTGTCATTCAGGTCGTATCGAAAGAAGGTTTTCATATCGATTGAGGATCCCTATTTCGACACAACTCGAAACAATTCCATTTTTGAAGATTCGGTGGAAGCCTGACGTAACGAGTTTCTAGGTACTTGCTGTGAAATTTGCCTTCGACAGGACAGTCACATTGTACTACGGACATGATGGAATATTGTAATTACCCCTTCCAAGGGTTGATGCGGTTAGATGCAACGCCTAGACGATGCCCTTTCCAAGCTTCAGGCCCATGATAAAGGAGAAGGGGAATTATCCCATATTCATCCCTTTCTCGAAGCTTTCAATAAGCAGAGGTGGGGGATGAATGAGGGGAAGAGGCTTGCAATACGCAGGACAGGGGTAAATATTTAATTGTTAGGAGATGCGAGTTAATTATTGATTGCCCATTTTGCATATGGGGCTTTGAGAGGGACATCGGAACAGTCAATAATGTGTGAATTACGTCAGAGGGGAAAATTGTCTTGAAACCAGGCCTTGCAAATATAAATTAGGGAGGCGGTAGAGTGGCGGTTTCCCCTTCCAAGCGTTGATACGACTAGCTTGCAATACGCAGAGGATACCCTCGAAACTAACAAAAGAGCTTGTCTCTCTGGACCTTCGATGCTTTTTGTTTAAAAACGTGCTTCAGCTGAAGTAAATGGATGAGCACAATAAACAGAACATACCCGAACACTCCGAGTCCAGGACGGATCAGTCCAGCACTGATTACATACCACTTCTAAAGGAAGTAAATATAGTAATGCTTATGGTAACGCTTCGCAACCAGGTTAAAATACTTTCCATGGTAATGAAGGACCTCATATGATATCTACCGCAAATCATGTAATATCAAGTTCATCTCAAAACTAAAAATAAAAAATATACTAAACCACTCCTTCTAGTAATGCGTAGATTAGTTGGACAAATAGAACGAAGTCTGTGACAAAGCTAGAATCTCTGCGTGTAGTTTTTGAAAGTGTAAAACCTACGCATTAAAAAAAAGATTCGCTGACAACTGGGTTCGAACCCACCATCTCCTCCTCCATAGTCGAGTTTTATAATCCCACGGCCTATGAAGACTGGTTGATCTTGGGAGTGCATAGTGGCCAGAATTACAGCATAACCGTCGAGTGATATGTTCAGGGACGCTAGCGCTTAAGTGGTAGTATGAGGAAATAGGCTCCCAGCTCCGGCTAGACTTTCATTCATTTATTTATTTATATAGGTACGGGACAAGCCCAGTTACAAGAAATTCAGGTTGATAACGATAATATACATACAAATGAACAGAACATATACGATAAAGATCTAACATCATACTAAGAAGGACGAACAGGACATAAACGAGGAACAAATCTGAATATTAATTATCTAAATAGTTAATGCATCACAGTAAGGATTTTAAAGATGAGATGGAGTCGGCAAAAAAATCAAACTATGCATGAGAGGACGGTTGAAGAGATAGATCTCATTCCTGGCTTTATGTAGGTTCCAAATCCCCATGTAACTAAATGTATTAACCAAAATATGAAACTATAAAGAAAAATAAACCTCGAAAACACGTTTTCTTCTTAATCTCTCCTCTTCTGAAATTCTTGATTTCCCCATTCTGCCTACCCTGTAAAACCATAAGCTGGGCAGTCACTGAACAAGTAGCTGGATTCCCAAGTAGTGGTACACTATAATAAGAAGGTAATTACTTGATTTTAAAATTGTTGTGGCACTCTGACATTGCCGTAGTCTTTTGGTAATTTGGAATGTCCCTCAGGGTTTTGGAATGTACTGAAGTACTCATGTCTCAGGGTTTTTCCAATGCTCATTAATTACATCCTTTAACGAAGTTGTGAAAACATGCATCGGATGGAATCTTGGTCATTAAAATGATAGAACTAGATACAACCACGACAATGTCAACAATAAACCTAAGCACCTGAAATATCATCTCCGAGAGGATCAGTTAGTCACTGAGTGCCGTTGAGACGTGATGCGCGTGCGGGCGGGATTGGCTGGAATGCCACCCTTCGTGGCGAACATCAACTTCCAAAATATTCCGAATCCCCTTTCCGCTGCATAGGGATCTCTTCCAGCCACGACAATGTTAAGAAAAGTTGTAGACAGCTTTTCGTTGATCATAATTGCTGACATGATTTTACAGGAGCATTGCAAAACCTATTTTCAAGGCGTAAGATCCTGAACTTGAATGAGGAAAAAAAATTGCGTTCAACTACTGAGTCGAGTATTTAACTTTTAGACCAACCACGACAATGTGAATAGGTAGATAAATTACCTATTTACTTTTCTTTAAAAACCAAATGGCCATATTGATGCCAATAGGTATTGAAGAGCTCGTCAGAACCTGCAGTTAGGAAAAAAAAAATCTAGTACTTAGGCCTAATGAGTGAAATTTCACAGGTGGTAGACTCGAAATAGCCCCTAGTTCAGGAATCACCCAGCTTAGCACCTGATTAATTCTCGTTACTTGAGGACGACATGACAAATTAGATGAGAGAGAAATATTGAGCTATTGGCAGTTACTCATACTTCAAACGGGTTATAAACTTCTATGGTAACCTATGATCCGAGTCGTATTTATGGCGTACAGTTGTATGGGCGTGCATTTGTTGATTGTGGATGCCTGGACAGTGTTTCGATGCGTCTGGCGACTGGTCGCGGTCTTCTGCAGACATAACAAACGAACGGGAACCTAACCCGCCTGTAACATAATGCAACCCTCCCCCTCGACTCTTTCTCCCTTTGATAAAAGTGCTTGTGAAAAGAAATAGCTCGGCTAAAAGCTGTTAGTTTCCGTGATGTTTGGATAAACACGGACACCGCTTGGGTATTTTGACTTGGTTCAACAATCAACCGATCGAACCACCCAAGTAGAAAAACCCGCGCTCCTTTAACTCAACCTTCGAACTTTTCTCACAGTAAGGGCCTTGTATAAATAAAAAAAATGGAAAAATAAAATTTCGAAAAAGAAAAGACAGTGGATATGGAAGAAACGGTGGGAAACTCCCGTACGTGATTTCGCGAGGCAAACAGCGGGCGGCGTTCAGGGCTTATAGTTATCTATGGATGTTTCCAAGGTGGATCATTTATTTACATTTTTTAATGCAGTTGGACGTCGACAATGAACCGCTCGGCAACAACAATGTCCGTTGATTTTGATGTTTGATGATGAGGGTGTGGGATGGGATGGTAGGAAGGGAACCCCGAGGCGGATGGAGTGAGTCACTTTTTATTGGGATTCCAATAAAGGGTTAACCCCTTCTATTCGAACCTCCCTTCCCCCCTTCCCTTTTCCTCCTCCCTCACGTTTTTGGTTCGTTGAACGACGACGTTTGATGGATAAATATCGCGTCCTTTGAAGTTGGTGACAAGCCCAATCCAATATTCAGTATCTATTAAAAATATATGTTACAGAAAAAACCGAAACACTTTTTTTTCCTCCTTCAAAGTGATGCTGAATCACTGGGCCTTCATATTTTTTATAGAACACTCCCACCTCTCCTCCCTTTTATCTCGGATGAAGTTCTCTACTATGAAACCAAGAGTGCAGGAAAAAATTATACATATTTTTCCGTGTAATTATGGTGGATTATGAACGTGTAAATGCCACTTTGAATTATTAGGAACAGAATCTTCGTTTTTTCTAAAAATTCAATAAGTCAGAAATCCTTCACGGTTTGGACAAATTGTCCCACGTAGCCTTGTAACAAATATTCATTTACGTTTTTAAATTTTACTATCAGTCTCTCAGTTGTGACAAAAGTTGATAGTCTTACCGAGTTTTGCGTTATAATCATGAGCTGTGGAGTGAAAGAAAAGGATAGAATTAAAATTTATAGGAGAATAATTAATTGGGAACAACGCAATCAGCTTAAAATCAGAACGGAATTGTTAATCTAACCTTGTAGTCGCCGTAACAGTGGAGTGTCTCCTGCTGGCATCCATTCCAGTATTATGAGAGGAAAGCGTGCCCTCATTAGCTCAGTTTTCTAACCTCTTGTAACACCGACTTTGCCAGGTAATGGTTGTACCAAATACCTGAATCTGGCCAATTTGTATGTCTGCTAGGTGTGCTGCTGCCTGGAGTAGAGCATCAACTTGCTACTTCCTGATTTTGCCTGAGCTAATATCCTCAAGAGATCTCAGGATAGTGGCCTACTTTGGGTTTACCCTGAACTACAAACTACCTGCTATTGTTACAGCTCAACGCCAACATGAATACCTACCAGGCCAAAATCCTTACGTTCCATAGCCGATAGTTACGATACAGGTAGTAAGCCTTCCGAAGGTATGATAAAGTATAAGGTTTGATGACATTCCATTCAATTGGTTTTTACCTTAAGAGCTTTTGATCAGTTTCCACTGGGAACCAGAAACTCTGCTAGCTGTTCCATCCATTCCAGTATCATGAGAGGAAAGCCTGCCCCTGTTGGGTCAGTTTTCTAACCTCTTGTACCATAGACTTCGCCAGGTAATGGTTGTACCAAATACCTGAATCTGGTCAATTTGTATGTGTGCTAGCTGTGCTGCTGCCTGGAGTAGAGCATCAACTTGCCTAATTTTGAGCTGATATCCTCAAGAGATCTCCTTTCTGAACCCGAGGCGGAAACATCAGTCATATAGCTATACCTACTACTTATTAATGTATGCAGATGGTGTCAATAACAGAAGGTCAGGACGGTACCCACGATCATCCAGGTTAAATTGGGGTTCTAACCAAGGTTCTTTTCCATCCAATACATCTGTCTAACAAACTCAGAGCAACATTGTGACGGGCGCATCTAGGCCGTACCATTGAAGTACAGATTTGTAGTACATATGTTGCAGTGTAGGCTGAGGGAGCTCCCACCGAGATGGGAACTCGGATCGTTGGATTCAAAGTCCAAAGCATATAGAAGCATATTTCTTCATTCTCTTGACACACGTGTAAGTTAAAGTCGCCTGCTCTAATAAAACATGTGTTAATAAAGCATTACAGTTGCCGTAACATTGGAGTGTTCGCTGTGCCTGTGTTGGTGGTTCTTTCCAGTTCACTTCTGGAACCTGTTGGTCTCCTATTGTGCGCATCACACATCATCATCACTCATCGTCATCACTTTCCACTCAGGGAAAGTAAGATGGGCTAAACAGATGAGAGGTAAATTTCATTGAAATGCGGCGCCTGTAGTCTCCATGTTCACAATAAGCTTCAATTTTCACCTGAGAACGCTTTTGAGATTGAACATTATTTGACAACCCGTTGTGTTTGTAAAATTTGCTGAAATAACATGACATTAAAATGACTTCACCGCTACTTTTGGTCCGTTCTGGTGTGCAACGTTGGCAAACCTTCAGTAGAATTATATTATTAGATTTTAATAAATGGTATAACCCTCAAGAGACCCCTACTACAAGATAGTAGAATACAATACATATATCGGGGTTCCATGTAGCACTAAGTCACAAATCCTAAGTTAAAATTAGCACAATTCAAAAAGAGCCAAAACTTCAAACTCGAATTACTCAATAGCTGTTTTTTCGAGTAACTGCCTTTCTCCTGTAAGTCGGATATATTTTTTGTCGGATACTTTAGTTTGTCAGCGACCGTCTGTCGCGTTCATGTTCGTTCAATAACAGCACGAAATGTATTTCTACAAGGAAAACGTAATTATTTACTCATGCAACACAACGATTGAATATCATTACGTTTGGGTTGCGTTCTTGACAGCCCTGATATAATCGGTGTTGGATTGACGGATAATTACTAACATTGATGTAATCATGAAACGTTTTTTCACGTCATATGTCCGACACCCTTTCTCATATACGATCGTAGTTCTGAGGCAGGTGCCTACTTGGTTATAATTTGAAAATGACAAGCTACGAATTATCTTTATTTTTAGGATTTCGACGAAATTCTGTACATTAGTTACAGCCGCGCAAAATGATCCTATGAAAATGCTTTGTTCTAAACAGACAATGTATAGTTTCAAAATGCCCATCCGTAATGGCCATATAAGGCCTGAGAATTAACCTGAAAAATCCTTTCTTTTTACGTCTTCTACGTGGGCTCCACTTAACTTCTAATTGGTCCTGCATAGATGCTATTTCCTAAAAACTGGTCAAAACGTGCCAAAATCGTGTATTTGTAATTGATATAGGCTAGTGGGATGTCATTTTCTCTTAGTTTTGGGCGAAAAATCGACGGGAATAGGGTTCAGATCCATAAAAATCCACCAATAGCAAATGATCGCATTTTCTGAACCTAAAAATGACTCCACAAACCTGACTATGGCACGAGAAATCACGTATTATTCAAAAAAATAGTGAACCCATTTGTTAGAATCGGCAGCATTGTTCTAAATATTCACCTTTCAAAGCAACTCTATGGATTTTTACTGTCTTATTCAGTTATTATTTATCCCAAAAGTACAAGACATGAATTTTGGTTTACTATTTTCAATAATGAGCCTTTGCAATCGTAAAGCACAATTGTTTTATAACTTCCTTCAAACTTTGGCATTTAACGCTGAGGTGTTTGAATTTCAAATCTGCTATGTTCGTACGCAGTGTCTTAAATCATCATGTGTCTTAAAGTTGATATAAAAAACCTGTTTTTTCGAGGTTTTCGTTGACAGATCCAAACAGTTTTTAAATTTATTTATTTTTTATTTTTTAATTGTCATTATCATGTCTGCACTGTACTTACAACTTGATTCGACTGTACAAAATGAATTTCAACACTGAGTCGTAAGCTTTAATTAGCTCAGTCACAAGTATGAGCCTTAGGTTGAATGGGCGAGTCATGCCTTCTTCGATTTTATCACAAAGAAGTGTACGTTGGTCGCAGTGGGGAGGCGTGACATTTTTGCTAGGTCATTGCCAGTGGCGGCAATTAGTTACCAGAAGTGGGGAGGGTCTGGGGTGCACTCACCCCAGCAAAGAAGGGGGGTCCTCCCCCGGGAAATTTTGGAAAATTACCTGTCAAAAACGCCAATTTAAGATGTTGATGAAATTCACAAATCCCGCGTTAAGGATGGAAATCGCTTGCTACGGTAACCCTGTCGTTGTGACTTTGAACCAAAATTCTACGGACGCCACCGAAAAGTCAGGAGAGCTCCCGAAGGTTGCCGGAATCGCTCGAAGTTGCGTGTTTGAGCACGAGTCTTGAAGTGCTAATGTCGCCGATGAGGCGGTAATTGCGCCAACTGCGAGCATGAACATTTCTTTTTTAGATTTTGATGTTTAACATTAGTATTAACTAATTCTTCAAATTTATTAAATCGTCTGGTTATCGCCGAATCCAAAGATGACGACAGGCTTCGCCACTGGTTGGTCTCTAAACAATGGACACACCATTATCGGATACTCTGCATCTTCATCTTCTAAGCAGTAGTAGCAGCTCCCTGAATTTAATCTCTCAATAGGAAAAAGATAAGTCTTAGTCGTGCAACGGCCACTTCTGACCCTCTAAACGAGCGTGCAGAAAGTTTTTGGACGGGTAAAGTAAAGGCATTCGTGAAAACCATGGTTTTGGGTTAAGTTGGGGAAACATCCTTTAATATCTAAAACCACAGTAGGACAGTTGGAATGGAGGCCGTTCCAGCTGTTTATCTGTTCAATCTTCATCCATCTGTTCAGATCTGAAGCAGGGGACTCACAGAGTTCTCGACGAGGGAGTGACGTCGCTTGCTTTGCAAGTTGATCAACTATGTTGTTACCATGGATGTTGTAGTAGGCGCTAATCCAGATGAATTTAGTTGTTACACCGGCCAACTTCAGGATATTCACTGCATTTAAAATTTCTTCTTCGACGAATCCGACTTGTTTAATAGGGTTTACCGCCCTCATTTTTGACTTGTCTGAAATAATAATAATGTAGTACATGCAAGTAGTTCGTCATTTGCTTAGTAATTTTGTACGCAAAATCGATTGGGAAGTGTTTCAGATCCGCGGAAATTCACTCATAGCGAATAATTGCGATATCTGACCCTCACGACGACAATAATGAACCCATATCTTAGAATTCCCATAATTAACTGCGTATTATTTTGAAATGTTCTTGAAAAAGGCTGAAAAAACGGTCATACGTACTATCGAATACTTTGACCACCGTTGTTCCTGTCGTAGGTCAAGTTTGTGATGGATATGGTGAGTTGGCCCTTCCCGATTTTGAAATCCGTCGCCTTGGGAGATGAATCAGACGTTTTCAAGCGTCTGGGTCATCCTCTGAGCGTGGTGGAGCATTAAAACCGTTTCCACCTCAATGGAAGGGGCAACTATATTATTCCATCACCTCACATGGTAGCAGAGCGTGGTTACGACCAATGGCCTTTTAATATCAACTGTCCTGACTCCCCTAATTACTCGTTTTTCCCCATTGGTTAAATGCTATCAACTAAAACCCCTTTAATAATCATATCATACCCCTGCTATATTTATTGCGAGACCCCCTCCCCTGCTTTTCTCAGAACCCTGGGAGTGTGATGAATATGGTGAGTCGGCCCTTCCCGATTTTGGAACCCGTCGCCTTGGGAGATGAATCAGACGTTTTCAAGCGTCTGGGTCATCCTTTGAGCGTGGCGGAGCATTATAACCGCATCCACCTCAATGGAAGGGGCAACTATACCATTCCATCACCTCACAAGTTGTTCCATCCGTAATAAACCCCCAACGAATATCTCGTTTTTTTGGTCTCAGTGCTAGGGATCTAAACACAACCACTGAAACCCTTAATCGAATTGTAATTTCTAAGCTTTTTCCCCCCACTGTTCATTCCCGGTAGTGAACGAATATTCATTACCCGTCAGAAATTCTATCGTAAACCCCAGTAATACAATAATCCCAGAAGAAGTTTTTTTTGCCCTCTCTATCCCTCCTCTTCAGAGTAAAACACTTCTATTTTTTTGGAAATTGAGGGGAAAATTCCAAGTACGCATTAAGCTGATGTTGATGACTGGAGCAACGGACGGGCAGTCAGCCCTGGGGGGAGGTTGATGTAAAATTTATAAAAAATTGAGCGATTTAGAGATTGCAGGAAAACTTATCGATTCCAACGCCCCAGATTGATTGAAAAGGCTTGTAAAAATGAGGAGCGCGAAGGCGGATTGTCAGGTAAATGAGTTACCTCCCCTCCACAAAATACTAAACTAAAAGAGCGTTACTTCAAACATTCCCCTTCTGCTCATCGTTTTTTACCCAAGTCCCCCCCCCCCCCTCCTCCCATTTTAAATTAAGATTTAACGGCGTAATCCCCCCCCCCTCCCCTCATCTCTCCGTTCTCTCTACACCAAAGGCACTACAAATAGATTGAAAGTATCTCGATGAGAAATTAAAAAAAAAAAGAAAGATTTCCGCTCGCTTCGGTTATTTTGAAGGGCTTCCCTGATCGATGAGTGAGGTTTCCAATATGCCCTGCGCTGAAGAACGTCGTTTTTTTCACATAATTTCAACAGTAGCCGGCCGACGATTGAAAGGACGTTTGGACCAACAATGAATTCGAAATTGTGTCATTTATTATGTATTCCTTATACCGTTCATTTATTGAAAACCCCTTGAACCGGTGTAAATAACCTGAAAGAGCGGCTGTTGTAGCGACCAGTGAATTATTCAAGTTCGTTGAATGGATTGGGTTTGTAACTTTCTGGTACGTTCGCATCTCGGGTTTTTCGATTTTCCTTCGCGTTCATGGAAGAAGTGAGTACCTAAAAACTGGACACGGTTTCCAACAACCTCGAAAACACTGACTTTTCGATGCAATTCACGAAACCCACTTTATAGCATTAGCAAACTGAATTAAACGTTTCGCAAACTGAATTAACCCTTTCGCAAATAGAATTAAACTTTTCGCAGACTGAATTAAACCTTTCGCAATTTGAAATAAACTTTTCGCAAATACAAGTGAACCTTTCATTAATTTAATTCTCTGCACTAAACATGATCAGGGGACATGGAGTCGAGTCCCCAAAACAATACCTTGTAACTTCCCCGTAGGCTGACAAACTTTTGTTAGCCTTGTCCGAGTAGCGTCACCCGCCTCTACCCGTCAATTATAGTCATACCAGTGTTTGTAGGTATTTTTTTTTTTTTTTTTTTTTTTTTTTTTTTTGGTTTTGTGAGGAACACTGTTTTGGTGATGAGCGACAGCGATTCAAATAGTTCGGTCAGAGGAGCTTTAAAACGATCTGATGGGACACTAAACCACCTTTTTAAACAGTTTTTCCGGGTTTCCTTCGCAATATCTCCACTTTTCTTCGTGAAAGTCAACATTTTCAAGGTTTGCTAATGTACTACACTTCAAATGGGATCGAACGAGATGAGGATCATGCTAATTGGGTGAGCATTGTGGCCAGAGAAGATTCAAAACGACTTGATGGGGCACAAAACCACCCTTTTAAAGTTTTTTCGGCTTTTTTCCGCAATATCTCCCTTTTTCTTCGTGAAAGTCAACGTTTTCACTAAAGAGGGGTGGTCGAATTATTAGTGATAGTGACTCACCTCCTGTTATTAGGAACACAAATCGAGGAAGGCACGGACGATTTAATTGTAATTGCGGAAGGTTTAATTCTATTCGCGAAAAGTTTAATTAAATTTGCGAAAGGTTTAATTCTAATTGCGAAAAGTTTAATTCAGTTTGCGAAAGGTTTGTTTCTAATTGCGAAAAGTTTAATTCAGTTTGCTAATGCTATAAAATACCTACTTGCTATGACAAGGTGAGAACAGGGACCCATCAGAAATACACACTTTTGGCGGAATCAGAGAGATAATGCAATCGCAAAATTGGGTTAAAAATCAAGTTTCTTAAAGTGTAATACATGAACTTCAACTGTTTTATTAAGCTGAATTCAATAGTGGGGCCCGTTTTGTATTCTAAATCCTCTGTGGGGTTCTATAACCGGAAAATACGTTAAAAAATCAATAAATACGTTGGAAACATGGACAAAAATGTATTAACAAAAACGCGAGTTTGTTCTTCCTTTGGAAAATATCCATAAACTATAATTAAACTGTTACCTATTGTTTAAGAAACACAGGGAGACATAAGAGTGTATTTGTACCTTGAAACTAATCTCTCCTTTTTTCACCCATCATAAGCGATGTTTATAGCGACATCGCAAAGTACCATGTAAGTTATCATTGGATTGACAGCAAAAATACTATGCCATGCTTAAATAGGCCGGAACTCTATAGCAGGGGTGCTCAAACTTAAACAGCTGGCGATCTTCCTCAATATTCTTATACTACTTACGATCGACTCCGAGAGGCTGCAAGTATGTGTGGTGCAGGGTTGTCGTACATACACGATACACACTACCTACCTAGGTATGGTACCGTAGCATATATACGCCTCATATAT
The DNA here is from genome assembly GCA_031894815.1 of Creontiades dilutus. NCBI lineage: Eukaryota > Metazoa > Arthropoda > Insecta > Hemiptera > Miridae > Creontiades > Creontiades dilutus. The sequence continues at coordinate 52,424 of JAVIWC010000341.1, forward strand.
AGATATTAGCTCTCCGCACAATTTATATTATTTTAGTCAAGGTTTGAGTTAGGTTTACTTAACTTCTTCTCTACAATATCAATGAAAAAACTCCTAGTTATTCAAAACTGCGAGTTTATTCGTTGTTAGAAAACAAAAGAGTTACATATGGTGTTAAATTAAACTTAACTGAGGAGTGACTTTGGATGTTGAAGCGTGGCACTATATGTCCTCAGCATACTTTTCATAAGATGGTGCGTAACCACTGAGTGCTAATCGCAAGCATGATGACATATGATCGTCAGTTAGTCGATCGCGATATTTTGACTTAATTATCTTCATTTCAGAAAATGCAGACTCGCACAAGTAAGTTGACCCGAACATTGCCGTCAGTTGAAGGGCGATTTGTCTTAGATTCGGATATTTATCTTCAGATATAAAACACCAGAAATTTGTATCAGATGCTGTAGCTTTGAGATGTATATCTGGTATAATCTGCACCAACTCATTTTCAACAGAATATGAGTTCATACTAAACTGACGTGCTACTTCAGTAGCTAATTCCTCAATGTTTTTACATGAAAAAGGATAACTCATAAATGATGCTATATTTACCAATTTACTGCAATCATAAAAATGCATTTCGAATTGTCCCAAAATATTTGATAATTCAGCCTCATACGTATCATATTACAATTGAGGAATCCTTGCTTTCAAAGACGGAAAATGTTTCAGATCCTTTCTTTTCAGTTGATCTATCATAAGTTGCTATTTACTTTTGCCGCAAGCAGTGTTATTGCGTAGTAAATTTTTGTAGTTTAGTTACCTACTTATTAAAAAAAATTTTCTTCTCGAGATCTACTCAAAAACCACTCGCGATCGACCGTTTGAGCACCCCTGCGCTATAGTACAAAAATATTTTTGTAGGTAATTGCAAAAGGAAGAACATACTCTACTTTTTGAAAATAGAGTTTTGTCCATTTTGTCTACGATTATTGATTTGTACCTCTTTAGAACACCTCGAAAGCTTTAAAATTCAAAAAGAGTTGACCAACGAATTCAGCGTGAAAAACAGTTGAAGTTCCTGTGCCACACAACATTTTGAAAAAAAACTTCATTTTTAAACTAATTGTTCAAGGGCTTTTTTCTATATTGGTATTCCAATATCAGGTTTAGTTTCGTACAAAGGAACTGGTAAAGTTTAGTTTTCTCGGAGTTATACTAAAGACGAATTCATTTTTATTGTCAATTATTACAAGGATCAGTTGAAGGCTGTTCAGGCTAATTTCTTCCCCAATCGATCTACCACTGAAATATAAATGTGGGTCTTTTTACGGTCGCAATTACAATTCATGAATAATTCTAATTATGGCTCATTGGCTACGTTTATTTTAATCCTATTTAATTTCGGTTAGATTCCCGCGTGTGTTTCCGAGTGTAATTAGAAAGAACTGTCTATAAATGTACAGCCGATTTCTGGTATTCGAGTGATCCGCCTCGGAGAGTTATTTAATTATAGGAATAAGAAACCTTTGTGTAATAAATTGCACAGTTTTTAGAATTGTGGCGCTCAGTCCATCTTGAAGCATTTGTACATGTACAGGTCATTCTCACACCGTTTGACCATTTGCTGTACCGTCCTTTCCATGCGGCGTTTTTCTGGATTGATTAAATTTCAATAAACGAAAATGCACTATTACGTGGGGGTATTTCACTGTATTTTCAATTTTTAATTATGTCTAATAGTTCGAGTTAATTGGAAGAAAATAGATCTGTCCTCAAAGTTTGGAAATAAAATTAATCACGAGTGTTACCAGGTGTTTTGGCAACACTGTTCATTGAAAATGGCGGAAAGAACTTCGAGTCGTTTCCTTGTGATTCCTGATGTCAGTCCATGTGATGCCTTGAGGCAGGGAGAGACTGGCTGGAGAGTATCGTGTAGTTCACACCAAAACGTGGGATATCATGAAAATTATCCCTCATGAGTGTTAACTTTGTATCAATAGTACTTGATTAAAATGGTGAATTAAAACGGCAAAAGGAGAAGCTTAAGGACACAGTTTTCGGAGCTATCATCTCATATCTGTCCAACACTTGGTTTGGTTAGGAATAGTGTTATGGATAGTTTATGATTCGTTAAATATGTCCAAATCAATTAGCGATATATGCGATATAGTTTTGAATCTAGTTTGAGAACAGAAAGACTTTTTGGATGGTTTTTTTCAGCTTGAAGAGGAGTACATATTAGCGATTTGCTCCCTGCTGCCTATCCGTTGTACAATAACGCTCGTGACAAAACTCCTTTAGATTAAAACGTTCCAAATTAAAAAAAAAAAATAATAATAATACTACTGGAAATACTGACAACCGGCACTCAGGTATGTTGTATTGAGTATCTATACTAATTTTCCACTTCAAATTTTATTCAAAAAGTCTATCTTTTCTGTAACTCATCCCACATGGTCCAGGAAAGCCAAAAGGTCGAAATATGAGAATGACCCGTAGGATGATGCTGTCGCGCACTCAAAAAGCGAACGTTTTCCATCTGTTTGGAGTGTGAAATAGGGGAGGGGGAGGGGGAGGCCTTTCTCTCTGGGTCACTTACAGCGTATACAGGGTGTCACATTTCGTGACGGTCACAGGCCAGGAGAAGATCCTACGGAAAATTTCTGATCGAAAATGCCTCTTAGCAATTTTTGTTTATACCCTTGGAAATGCGGTTTTTTTTTCAGTTTCAAGGTTTTTATCGTTTTTTGAACCTTACTACATTAATACGGCCATATTTCCACCATTCTGCTGAATGCAGAGACAGCACCTCCGCCGAACGATGTCGACTGCTCGCTCCAGCTCCCTGGTGTTTTGCCTCATGTTGTGAGCACATTGGTGGATTCTTTCCAATAATTCTTCTCGAGTATCTGTGCGCACTTCGTAGACTCGGGCTTTCATGGCCCGCCACAAGTAAAAGTCGAGAGGGGTGAGGTCGGACTCCTTCGTGTACAAATCTGCGTCGCTCATTGATAGAAGGGTGTCGTAGATTGAATGGTGGACATGTTGAACAGTATCTGCAGTAAAAACGTACAATTTATTAGAATGCTTCGTTAGTAATTTTTAAAAGAAATCGAGTTCGATACGAATCAACGCATGATGAAGAACCGGAGTGTCCAGTGAAAAACCATGTTTTTCTTACTTGAAAAGCAATTTTATCCCAGAAAAGTACATGGACTTTCAAATCTGGTTATATCACTGGAATTGGCGCATCTTTTAGCACTACAGGCTAAAATTCACATGCCTCATTACAAGGACTCATAAGCGTCTGAAGAAAGTCGAGATCTCCACGATTTGACGATGTGTCCTTTTCAAGCTGATTTTCCACCCGTTTCGCCGGCTCAAGAGAGCAACGTCGAGAAAAATCTTAGATTTGAAGAAACAACCGCATTTCCAAGGGTGTAAACAAAAATCGCTACGAGGCGTTTTCGATCAGAAATTTGCCGTAGAATCTTCTCCTGGCATCAAAGCATCAAAATCGGTTCATTGAGTTTCATTCGAAAATACGTTTAGCCGTTCATCTGTTGAATGCCGAATCGCAAAACTCAGTTCTTGGGAAATTTGATTTCCGAGAGTCGGCTGTGCGTAAACCCGCGAGAAAAGGGCAGAGCACCGCGCAATAACTTGGATCTAATAGTGTGTGTGAGAGAGAGTGAGAGATAGTGGGGGGGTTAAGCTCGTTATGCATCGGCAGAAAGCGGCCTTCTGAGTGAAAGAGAGGGGCTCGTATTTTTGAGAGAATATTGTCGCGGCGGTGGTGGGGGTGGATGTGCCGTGAATTCCAGTGGGATCCTTAAGTGAATTATTCATCGTGATAAGGCGAAGTGGACGAGGGTTGGGGGCGTTGGATTCAACGGCTGAGGCAGGTGAATAAAGAAAACCGCATTCACGACGCGTTAGAATTAATTCTTAATTCCGTCCTAGTTTCAGGGGCTGGTGCCTCGCGGGGTCAAAAAGGGGTGTCGCCTGTCGCAGGACGAGGTGACGCCAGATTTCCTCTTGTGCAGGTTAGTTGTCCGTCTGTCTCTTTACCTCAGTCCAGGAGTTGAAGCCGAAAATTGGTACTCATTTCCGGAGATGGTTTGGGGTTTCATTCTGAAAATGTAGTCCATTCTGAGTTATACAATCTTTGTGTGCCATCTTGTTGGGTTACAAACTAGCGGCCTCCAAAGCTGAAATCGCAAAGCTTTTCACGAATATTTCTTCGACCGTACATGCTCCAGAGGTATTCATAAGTTGAAATCTTGGAGCATTTATAAACGCTGCAAATGATTGTGCAGAGGTATTAGAAAACCTTTCAACGTAAATCACTGACTTCGTATATTAGACGTTGTGTGTGGTACTTAATGTAAGACAGAATCACTGTGCGCCCCCATGTCTGGTTATTGCATTCAAAATGAAAATATTCGGATATATTTATTATTATAGTTTCTGGTAAAACCTGCTGACGGACGGATTTTTAATTATTCGAGTTTTGAAATCCAAAATTTTTTGATGTGGTTAAATGTTCGTTCTTGGTCTCTTACAACGGTTCCTCAATTGGAATTTGGCTCAGTTCTCCAAAACACGACTTCCTTTTAGAAGGGGATATTGGATTCTTCATGGTTCTTCAATTGGAAGTAATAAACCCACAGAAAGTTTATGGACTCTGAAACTCTAAATTATGTCTTAAATTTAGCTGAGTCCTTCCCTTCCCCAGAGACAGGCTACCATATGATGAAGTGGAACTGGTTCTCACTTTGTCTAATGTGAGACCAACTAAGGTACATTAAGAACAAGAACTCGCACTTCCAATAAACTGATGTCACACTTTAGAACCACGTTTGCGCATTCGACCCAGGTGGGTAACGCATCCTACTGAATAGTAATCGAGAGTTTTCGGAACCCGAGAAAATACCAAAAATGACATCGACAGCGGTCCCAGATTCCCCTCTTCCATTTGCGTGATCCAAAAAAGTAGTGGAACTGTTATAACTGATTCTGAACGGTTATGAATCATGAAAGGTCAGAAAAATATCTGTTCCTACCTTGTTCTGTGACTGAACAAACGTTTCTCAGGAGGTTTGGTCACCTCTGAACCGTTCTGGACGAGATCCGTGAAGTTGTCTTCATCACATCTAGCCCAAAGTCCCAAATTTCTGCTATCTAATGAACCAAAAGTCAGAATTTGAGCTGTCCATGTTCCAAGATATGTGCTGCACAAATCTGGAAGGATGGATTCCTAGTGCCACAACTTCTTTGTTCCGAAAAATCGTTTTTGCCTGTTTTCGCTGCAAATGATGGTTGCCTGAATCTGTCTCCAAAATCATTGGTTCTCCTTAGCGTCTCACCATTCACAAATTTCTGACTATCAGTTCGTTTGACAGGAAAATTGTTTAAAACTAATTTGGGAATTCATGTTGCAAGTGAGGGCCCCACCTTCGACCTGACCAAATCATTAGTTAGCTCACGCCAATTCACGGCAACTGTGCAGAGATGTTATGACTAAAGACGTCCATTACTATTCCACGGGCTACCCGGGGAATTGAGGGGAATGGACACCCTTGAATCCCTCAAAACAATCCGTATGAGGCATCTACTCACCAGCATGGGAATGAACGTCCAACTCTACAACAGTTTGCGAGGTAGATCCTTCCATGTTGTAAAGCAAATATAGTTTTGTGAAACAGTAGGAGTAGCTCTTGGATTACTAGGTTATGTAAGTATTTTACGTTTATTGGTTGAGCCCTCGTTTTGGGCCGCCGCAGTGGACCAACAAAAGGACCCACATATATGTACGACCACATATACATAACTAGTCCCGGTTTGAGAAAAAAAAAACCCTCGTCTCAAGAGAGAAATGGGGGAACGTGTTTTATCGGTGTTTCTCTCCCTTTCATTCTCTCTCCGTCCACTTCTTACGTGTTTTCCCGAGCTCAAGGACAAAAAGATGGAAAATATTTGGCAAGAGCCCTCGGGATAGGTTTCATCTTACAGCTGAACAATGAGCTCCTCGGCTGAGTCCACATTTTTCCATTTTCCCCCTTTTGAAGCCCTCTTTCCCTCCAAGTGTTCCACCGAGGACGGGAGGATTCGACGCGAAAAACAGTCTTATGCGGGAAAATTTTATTGGGAGCCGACGCCCCACCTATATAATGCCGACGGAATCCACAACGCTCGTTATTTTCAGTGGAAATAAATCAGGTCGGTCGTTATCGCGAATATCGTGGCATTCTGTGGTTATATCATGAAGGAATGAGTATTACTCCCTCATTCATTTTACATATTCACCAATTTTCTATGAAAATTCGTTAAATCCATCGACACATATGAAATAGATTAATTATGTAATTGGTGTGTAGACATTACGTCTAAGTTTAAATTACCAGTCGCCTCAATCTGTGAATCCTCACGGATCAATGAATTACTGATACTGCTTTATATATATAAATACGAGGATATTATATAATTGAAGGTCTCTCCCCTCTCCCACAGTCTAAATAATGACGTTAGGAAATCCGCATTCACCCTGGGAAATACAATTTTAAGCCTCGTATTCGTGCCTTCGCCGCCTCGAGAGTTCACCTTCCATTATTCATGCCGATGCTCCATGTATAAGAAAAACCAGTTTTAAATCGTTGATGGATTATTCAAGATAGGGGCCCGCCAAGTGCCAAAGGCTTTTGTATGAGCTCGCTGAGCGTAAAAGTTACTTGGACGGAAACAGGTCCATCGTCAAGAAAACCTGAAAAGTTCCGGCTAACTTCTGCCCCGCTCTTTGGGGTTCGCCCTAAACTTGTCGAAGAAACTCTATAATGGAGAAGCCCTCCGTGGGATGTTTGATTCAGATTTGGTTTTACTTTCATGTTCCTTAAGAAATTGAGATCCGCCTTGAATATGGAAATCTTCAATCACGGAACCCGCAATGTAAGGAAAATTTAACGTTCATGAGGAACGTTGCACATTTTATGGATTTCCATAGAAGTTGGAAGGATTTTATGGATTTCCTCTGATGAAGAGCGTTGGGATTTGACATCACCTCGCGATTGCTGTTCATGACCATTGCGTTCATTTTGTTGTTGGCTTAACTACGCCATCTGTTCGCCAATAGAAAACACGATGTTAAGACAACAAGTGGGCTATCTCTACCTCCATGTGAATTTTTGTAAAAATAATGAAAAGCGTTTGGGAAAACAGCTATAAGTCGATGACATTTCGTTGTGTTCGAAATATTGTTTTAATTATCTTTGATATTTACACTTATTTCTAGACCATCCGATTTTGATGAGATCCGATGAGACCCGATATTCAGGGAGTATGAGGATTGGTTTATTCACAAATCAGTACTCGACTCTGCGCTGTCGTGCACAAACATCCGTGAATTATCATTTTCTGACGCCCTGGTTGTCTGATCTCCATCACATTTCTGAGGTCAGTAGAGGAAATACGATTTTAGTCATCCCATGTCCAATATCATTTAGATAATGTAACAATGCTCTCCCGTAATAACTAAATTTCTACCTACTTGATGAATAAGAATTTTATTTAAAAAAAAATTAAGAATTTTCAAAATCTAGCATAAGGCTAAGGGCCCAAATGTTTGCCTTGTGCGATGGACGGTGGGAGGGAGGGGGGAAGCTGTAGTTAATAGTTCATCCTGTATATTTATATGACCAGTGCAAATAGCTTTACAGATTTTTATTACTATTGAGTGAAATTAATTAATTCCTTTGAAAATAACCGTACAAGAGATGTATTTTAAAAATAAAGAAAGCGGGACAGTAGACCTCTATAGTTCTACAACCAGATCATTTAAATGATTAATTTTACACATTTAAGTACCGAAGATGAAAAATTGCCCATGCAACCTACAAATATGGGATTCTAGCTCAGAGGAGGGGGAGCTAGTAAACAGAGGTGAAAGGCTAGGGGGGGGCTAACAAGGGTTTACGTGAGTGCATTCTGTGTTCATAAACATTACTTACTAAGCCTAACTAACTCCCTGGAAAAATCTGTAGATTCAACCAGAGCACCAGAGAGGCTAGTGCTTACCAAGGTGGCAGGTACATGAATGACCCCCTTCGGGCGGATGGAAAAGTGGTGATGCCGGGATAACAAAGGGCGGAAGGAGCCCAACCGAAGGTTAGTTGAAGGAGTGTTGAGGGGGGGGACTGTCGGGTCGGTCGCTAAGAACTAGATTGTACTCCTGTTAATCATTTAAATGATAAAAATAATAATAATAACAATAAAACTGCTGCTAACTTGACTGAAAATTATTGCTCAATATGAAAATTTGAGTTGATAAAAATATGTCCTTTTTGGCTGAGCGTGAACAGCTGTTGCCATTCTTCTCAAATCCGGTTGCGTGCCTGAGGTCCGAACTCAGAATGTTGCAGTGGTGGATGTACTGTGCAGGTGCTCTTTTCGCAATAGAGAGCGAATCGCATCCATTGTGTCCTTCGATCCTTATACGAATGAAGTGAGTTAGTCCTCGGAAGAGAAGTTGACGATAGCTGGCAGATTTTGGAATTTCCCGGTATGAGTGTACTCATGGTAACCCTGCCGTACGTTTTTTCATGATATGTAAGGACAGATGATTTATGGAGAGGAGCCAAGTTCACATTTGTCAACGATGCCTACCACTGGCCATAACAACATGTAGCAAAATACAACAATTTTATACCAATGCATAAAACTTACGCTGCGGGAGAGATAATTCGAATGGAGTTTTCGAGATATTTGAGCTAGTAGATGCTGGAAAACGGAGCCCCCTGGAAGCCGATAGTTCAATATTAAATGAGATATCGCCCGATAATCAAAACATAGGCGTCTAGTCGAGTCTGATGTTACCTTCTCGGATTTCGAGGAGGGACTGCAAAATCAACGAAATAGGATCAGCTGGTAATGAACGCTAAGAAGAAGCCAAACGAGACCGCAGTGGTCTGAGACCCAGACGCGGTAAGTCCTGCCCTCCGACTAATCCTCTGAGTGAGCATTCGCGTATTTATGATCTCGCTTGTATATTTACTCAAAAAATCATCATAACTCCCTTAATTGAAGGTGTAACTCCAAATTTTATTACACTGTTTGAAAAGAGTTGAATTTCCTATCTCCCTGATGAAAAACCGAAGTTTTTCAAATGGGAATTTCCGATAAAAAATGAACTCGAAGTGATATGATTGTCAAACCAAAAAATCTCTTTCAATCGCTTTGATTCAGAGGGTAAATATTTACATGTATGCCTAAAAGTTGGACCAAAGTTCCAGCTTTCCAACGGTCTAAATCAATAAATATTTTACGGTGGAAGTTAAATCAGACATTGACGTTTGAATGCGGGAAAACGTGGGGTTTTACGGTGAATTCATTTTTTCTCCCAATATCGATCGACAAGGCTGATAACAAATATTTAACGCTGGAAGTTAGTGGAGAAATTGACGACGAAAAAATATCTTCAGTTCGCCATCGGATTTTATGCATTTTTTTTGGCTCAATCGAATGTTGGAGTTTTGCGATTTTAAGGGATTTACGCGAGAGCCAATAGTATGTTATTAATTGAAATATTCAACTGTTGATTCAGACAGCTTACACGGAAAACATAAGAAAACACGAATAGCTTACAAACTCGAAAACTAGCGAGGGTACCAAAATTGTATAGGGCTCTCGGTTGTAATGCGGGTAGGTACTGTATTGATATGAAATTATTGAGTCGTCCAAATTTGAGCAAGATCGGACGATTAGGTAGTAAGAATATGAGGCTTATGAGTGAAATATTGATTTGTAATATTTCTCTGCAATAAACTCAGTGAAGAATGTCTCCGTACGCCCCAGAAATGTGCAATTTTTTTAATTTTCAAGCAGGCTAATTCGTACACCTAGGTTCCAGCTGATATAAACACACTTTTTTTTTTTTCGTGATTTATTTATTGCAACTGAAAAATTAAATACATCTCATCTAGCAATTTTACATATCAATATAGGTACACTCCAAGATGGTAGGTTTACAGCAAAACCTAGCCCTTTATTATATTGCTCAATTAAATAGCACTGAGTTCGATTACACTTCTATTCACGCAGCACAACTCAATCCAGTGGTTTGTTTCGCTTGAGACGTCGGATTTCACCTTCGTTGTCCAAAACTTAGAGCATCTCCGGGTTCTCATGTTTGTGGAGGCGATGTTCATGCTTCCTTGCGTATTTTGCAATAATTTCATAGACTGTCTCCATCTTCAAATCTCGATGAATATCATCGTTTCGCATGTACCAAGGGGCTCCAACTATACTTCTCAGTATTTTATTCTGAAAGGTTTGGATTTTCTTAATATTTGATTTCTTGGCACAGCCCCAGATCTGTATCCCATACGTCCAAATAGGGCGAAGGATCTGCTTATATATAAGCAGTTTGTTGTGAATAGAGAGATGGAAATTCCTTCCCATTTGCGAATACACCCTTCTGTACTTGATTTTAAGTTCTTCTTTTCTATGTGTTTATTCCAGTTTAATTTGGAGTCAAGTGTGAAACCCATGTACTTAACTGCTTCAGTATGCGGTATTTTATTCGAATTGATCTCAACATTCAAGACTGGGACTTTTCGGTTAGTGAAGTTGATGTGGGTTGATTTTGATTCGTTCAGCTTCATTCTCCACATCTTGGTCCACTTAATAACCTCAGCAGTAGACGTCGCAGTAGTTAGCGTGTTGCAGCTTCTTTATCATCTCCAGAGAGGATAGCCGTATCATCTGCAAAGGTGGCAACAGTTGTGCCTTCTTGTTGGGGCAAGTCCGGTGTGTACAGGTGGAAGAGAACTGGCCCTAAGTGTTCCCCTGCGGGACCCCTGCTTTTATGGGCTTCAAGCCGGAGTGTTGGTCATCTTGCTTCACCCTGAAATGTCTATTTTCAAGGTAGGACAATTATTTTTTTGATTGGGAATCTGGAACACAAGGGCCATTTGTTTTAGAAAATGGGAAGAGCAAAGTTTCCACAAACAAACTGGAGTTCATGTGAATTACTACAGGATCAATCAAGACTCAATAACCGAATACAAATCCGTTCCAAATCATTCTATGACCAAAGATGAAAAAAAAAACCCCTAAGTGTTATCAAACAGCTTTAAAAACAAAATTGTTAAACAATTTTCATGATTTGCTATCGTTATTGTTCGTGTATTGTATGTACTCCAGATACCTGCGTGGCATCCACCCAGCATGGCAGTCCTACTTGTTGGAAGTTATCAAGCAAAAATGAGGGCCGACTGGCCATTAATCCATTTTTAGAGCTCGGTTTTCTAGTGTCCTGTTTTCTAGGTGAACACTTTTTTGCCTTCGTGTGCTTGATGACAATTTGGCCTGGTTTGTTTAGTTGGAACATTTTTTTCTTGAGATACCTCCGTAAGCACTTTCTTAAAATTATTATCCGGTTTTTCTTGGGTCGTGAGGTGCAGCTACAATATTCGTGGAAACCCAAGTGGGTGTACGGATACATTTTTTACTGAGTGTATGTCATCGAAATCAAATGAGAACTGTAACACTAGGAGTTGGGCAAGCTCCAAAGAATTCACAACAGTGCACGTACGACCGCTACAATGGTAGAATTGTGTTAATGTCGATAAGAAATTATTAATCCGTTCTCCAACTATTACTTTGAAATTTCAACAATTTACACTAAAAGTGCTGTCCAAAGAAGTGTTTTTTTTTTCTTTTTTTCAAGTTATTATATCAAGAGAGGAAATTGCAAATAAATTTGATTGAGGAATGTCCACCTAACGAACTACTTTTCTTCAGAATCGGAATTAATTCCATACTCGAATAAGACAGTAAGTGGCAATTCAGTTCACTTTAAGGCAACGATAACAGTGAAGAAATTAGATATCTAACTTGAGTTCCGCTTAAGGGAAGTGATAGCTTTGTGACACGATTCCGCCCAAGGAACAGCTTGATGAAGAAATTTCAATTCAAACAAAGTGATCTTGAAAACAGATTAGACCCGGTAGGAAACTGAGCAATGGCGGAACCAATATACAGGGTGTTGAAGCAACCCTTAAAACGTGAAATTTTCAGCGAAATGAAGTTTTCCACGAAAAAGTCCTTTCTCACGGCTTGAGAAGTTGAGGGTTGCTGTTAATGATAATTTTGTATGCTATATCAAATGGTGATAGCCCCGAGCTTCTACCTTTCAGCGACATTCTTCGAACTGTTGACGTAATAACTGAAGACAAGTACAAGTTTTGTTTTTTTTATTGTTTTTTTGCCACTGACAACCGGATTTTCCTCGTTGCTTTGAAGTTATAAAGCCACATAAACGTATCGAACTTGACAGTGCATCTGTTGCGAAGAAGCCGATTGTCCATTGAACAGTTAAGAGGGGGGGGGGGGGGGGGGGCATTTTTAGAACTTGATGCGGAAATTAAATCTTTTATTTTGGGCTCTCATTACTCATCTTCCGTTCCCTCTTTTGACAAGTTTTCATGATCTTTACAATCACTAAAGATACACTTGTATATCTTTAGTTACTACTTTGACTATTCGAAAACTCTCTCACCCCCTCAATCGTGGAGCATAGGAAATAACATTAACAGCTACCCTCAACTTCTCAAGTCATAAGTAAGAATTTCCCATTAAAAAAACCTCGATTTTTGTTGAAAAATTCCCTTTTTTTGCATTTAATTTTATTTTTTCCGCAAATTAAAATTATAAAAAATAAAATTGAGAAGACCATTGGAAAAATTATTTTCCGGAAATTATGTATGGTGTCCTGCGGTTTAAAAAGTACAAAATTTTCAAGTTTGGACAAGTTTTCCTCTTTGGCTTTGTGACTACTAATTTTGCATATTGGGTGGCCTATCCTAAAGGAAATTTGAAGTTCTATCCAACGGTATAATCAAATTTGAGCTTACTTCGTTTAGTAACGAGGCCTCTTATGTTCAAAAGTAGTTTTAGAATCGGCCTGTGGGAGGTTAGCTACCAAAGCTGTGAACACCGTGTTTACGTAAATAGTATCTTCTCCTCCTACAAATCTACATCAGCAAAGATCACTGGTACGATTCCTATACACAAAAGATTTCAATTAAGCGGCACCGTTTGATGATAATTTTAAAATTCTTGTACTGACAAAATCGCAATACCTCTGCCCAGATAGCTGATTGGTGGAATTAGTGTCTACCCAGAAAGCTGGAAGGCAGAGGACGGGAGATATGTTGTGAAGTCGTGTGTGAATTTTAATTAAAAAGATGGATGCGTTTTGGAGGAAAACTAAGAGAACAAGATTTTCTCAATTCCTAATCTTCCGATGGTGCCTAAATTAGCAGGGCCTTTGAAGAAGGTTCTATGTTCTTATATTTCACTGACATCAAGGCTTTCAATAGGCGAAACTTGTAGTATAGATCAGTCGAGGTGCTAATATCAAAACTCAGTGCTCACTGAGATTCTGTGGCGTCGGACTGGGAGTTGCTCCACTGAAGAACTGCTGAGTTGGTGCGTAGTCGTTTAGTATTTCTACTGAGTCTCTTATGAATCCTATCCGAAATTGAAAACAAGGAGTCTTTTCAAGGATCACATTGTTGTCTACGTGAGAAAGTCCGTATTTTACATATGGATACCTGCTTCGAAGTCTCGAAACTGTGCATTAGTCATGAAGCGAGTCTCCAGATGGGAGAAACCGAAGAAAGGTAGCTTCCTAGTGTGCTAGGGAGATCGGATTCTTACTATTGGACGACTTAGTTTCATTTCCAATCTAGGTCAACAGTTCCTAAAAATCGCGTGAGGAATCCTCTAAAAATTTCGGAAGCGCACCACATCTCGCAGCCTCATTTTGTTCATTTGTTTCCTCCTCTATATGGTTCCCGGATCCAACATCAATCCAGTAATAAGAAATACACGAAACAGAAAAACTATTTTGGGTTTATATTGTGCATATTACAAAAATCGGGTACTTGGTGATTAGGATGAACCGCCAGCAAGCTCGAGTTCCTCAAACATATTCCTGTCACTCGAATCAAGAAAGACTGGCAGTTAGGACATGATCTTTGTGTCGGACGTGGGTCCGAAATGAGTCGGAGCAATGAACTGGCGAATCGTTGGAGCAGCCTTGACTCTGAATTTGTACATGTTCATATTCAAAGAATCTCAATGAGTACCTACTGAGTCAGCTTAAAAAATCGAAGGCGGAACTTACTGACATCTTCCACAGTGGAAAAATGTAGATATATGTATATGAAGAAAGATAAATTTCATGTGCAGAAAGATTAGCTGTCTCTGTTAATACTTCATCAAGTGATGTAAAATTACAGTTGTGTAGACTGGGTACAGTTATTTGTAATTACAGTTGCCACATCGCTTGAGATCTTGATGTTCCGCCGTCACAAAGCTGTCGAGGCCGAGGGAGCGGATGAAGCTAACCCATTCAAATCTATTCAGAGCCGAGGGGAGGGAACACAGGTATAACCATGTAGCCCAGATCGAACATCATCTTGGTGCACTTCATTACGGAAACTTAAGTTGGGGCCCCCAGTTGAATCGAGAATGCTGATATCCCCCGCCCGGAATACTTAAACGGGGCTGAGGCCGGTAATTTTTCTTTTTAAAAAATGGCACGTTGCTTCGAAATGACGGACAAAACTAATAACATGTTTCCACACACTTTGTTTCGTTACTTATTCTTCTTCGCCCACCGAGCGCGTATCGCGCACGCAAGGGACAAATCTGGGGATGGGGCTCCCACGGGTCGATAGTCGGCAACTCGACTTCTTTTCGAGAAACCTTTAGACAAATTAACGAGATCATGCGATTTCCTTTTTACTTAATTCGTAGTTTGTTATTTAATCACTGGGACGAAGTTTGTTGAAAACTTTTCGGTAATATTTCGTGTTGGGAGCCTATATGCTGAACAGGTCTTTCACTAATTTGACTACAATGAAGTTATTGTAAATGAGTTTGGGAAGTGCTCTTTCTGCTTCCTACAGTGGAAGGGTTGGTCCTTATGGTTTTTATCTGGATCGGTTGTCGACAGCTGTCAACTGCGAGCAGAAATAAACACGTACGAATCCATTTTTATAGACCCTCAATCGGAAGTATTGAAAGAAGCATGTCTATATGTAAATATGTAAGCAGGGTGTCCCGCGCTGGCGGTGTGCTCCTCCCACAACACATTTTCTTGGCTGCAATGCTATGTCATCAAAACGAGGAAATGACAAAAATTGGGTTTGTTTTCGTCAAAATTATACACAGTTTTCGTCATCTAATATTACTTGGGAATTTTGAGGTCAGAAATTGCGAGTATATGCATTGGATTAATTCTCCTCTTCTTTTTACTACAATCCGCGGTGGTAATATCGGTCAGTCTTCTCTATTGTTTGCTGCCGCTCTCCAGTTCCAAATTCCCAGGATGGAACGCACGTCTCCCGCACACCGTCGACACAGCGCAGCTTTGATCGACCCAGTCTGGTTTTAATAAATGGTTTGTCTAGAACTTTCCGAAGGATCTCTTCTGGACTCATTCTGGCTACGTGGCCCAACGGAGTCTTCCAACCTTTATTCTGACGACTCCCAGTCAATAAAGGCCCATAATTTCGGAGTTTGTTCGTCTTCTGCTGGCGAGCTCCTCTGTGTCAAACATGCCCCCCAGAATCGTACGGAGAACCTTTCTCTCAAACCTGCACAGTTCTTCCTAACTTGCTTTTTTCAGCGTCCAGGTTTCAGAGAAGTACGTCAAGACTGGTCTCAGAACGGTCTTTCAGGCGGAGTTTAGAAATCCTTGAAATTACCCTGCTTTTTAACTGTTGAAGGAGTCCGAAATAACATTGGTTGGCTGATTGTATCCTTCTGCTTACTTTGGCTCTCATACCATTTTCAGCATTCACCAGTGAGCCGAGGTATACAAATTCACTAACAGATTCGAGGGTGCAGCCATTCGCTTGGACTGTGACAGGGGAAGGCCTGGAGGGGTTTGCGGACATGTACTTGGTTTCTGAATCATTCACTTCAAGGCCAAAGCGTGATACTGCCGCCAGTAAAAAACAGTAGAAACTCAGTTAATGCTTTACACATTTAGTTAAACGTTTGCCCTCAATATCAATAACATCAGCATAGCCCAGAAGTCGTGGTGAACAGTTGAAGATGGTTCCTCTAAACTGTATGTCTGTAGCTCTCATGGCGGCTTCTAGAGCAAAGTTTAACAGCAGACATGCCAGCCCATCCCCCTGACGAAGTCCCTAACAGGTTGTAAAGTCAGGAGACAGATCTCCATCCACAAACAAAAAAACAACCGATAGACTTCATCATAATTTGAATGAGGACTATTTTTGTTGGGACTCCGGGCGAATTAGCCTCTTGGATGAATTTTTACGGATTTGAAACCTACCCCAGTCAATTATTCGTAAAAACCTCTAAAAACCCCGTTGTTGGCAAAGTTTTGGACCAGATTTGGCTAATAACATCTGTGCGTGTGAGCTGATCGGGCTGGCTATCGGTCGCGATCAACTAGACCCCAAGTCAACCTCATTTCCGATATGAAACAACAATTTGTTTGCTGTCTGGTATTCGGTCAGTCTTGAAATCAGCAGCAACGATAGCCACTGTGCAATTTCTTTCTCACTGCTTTGTTTTGAATAGAATGTACTGTGTCAGAAAGAATCTAGAATAAAATTTTAAAGTTAACATGCAAAATTGGCCAATTGTGTCAAAAATAATCAGAATGAAGTATTAGAATTTCGATCTTCCATGATTCTTATACTGGAATCTTCCCTCTATTGCGTGGTATCACCTTCTTGCCTTGCCGTTGTAAGCAAACTTCTTTCGTCTTCTGCCCATCTGTGATAGCGTGATTACAATCTCGTGGTATAAACTTCGGGAAGTGATGTCACCCCTCAAATGTCACAAAAAAGTGCCTCTTAACCCTTGCCCGAAGGTAAATCGGTAAATAGACCTGCCACGTTTTTAGTCATGGTTGAATTTTGAACCATACTACACGCATTTACGAATAGGATGTAGGTTTTTTAAATGGCCATTTTACGGCTTAGATTAAATGCAGAAAGCTCCTTTTTCTACAATATGTATTCCTAGTGTTTAAATAGCTCTCGTTCCTAGATATCATCAAGGGTTTTAATTTTATTCAAATACTTGCAACCCTCATAGCAATGGCTGTTTTGAGTCACAATACTTACACGAATTTAGTGATCTAAGTTTTTAATTGTTCAACCACAGAATTTGCTGAAATTCCCATACAGGGCTGTCTGTTTTACTTTCTAACACAGCTAATCTTCGATTATATCTATATTATGAAATAAGTTCCTGGGCGATTTTGTATTTGATAAACAGGTCCCTTAGTATTCGCTAGTTGATAAATTAATTCTACAACCCTTCTCAGTTGCAAATGGAAACGTTTATGCCGGGAGAGTTTCGAAAAAGATGATCAACCAGCTCAACATTTTGACAGGTAAAAATTGACGGGAGCTCTGGTAACTTGCTGGCCCTCGAATAAGTTTGCTCCGCCGCAATCCGTCGTCCTTATCTGGGAGGGCCAAATCGGGTTTCTCCCCGGGAACTTCGATTGATTAATTGAAGAAAGCTCCTCTCTGAATCAGATCCAAATGAACTTATTCCTTATGGAAATGCTTCAGATCCTGTGTATTTGAAACTCTGACCCCCAACCTATTGATTAGCATTCATTCGAATTAATATTCAGAACATATCCGGACTGGGCAAATATCTCCTGAGTCGGTTTTTGAAGTTCACTACAAATAGACTTAGGTAATGTAGTGGATGCTACTGTTATTTTACCGGATGATTTGAATTCCAAGTTTTGTTAAACATTGTTTACAACGGAGTCACTCGAAATTCTTCTTGCCAACGAGTTTGGCCAATTTCTTGAATTCCCAATTTTCGTTCTAATCGTATAGGATTATTTAATTTCATATTATATTTTCCTTATTCTATTATCAAGTTGGATTCTGATCTTCATCTTTCACATATTTACTGTTGTGGCCCCTAATAAAATTCACACCAAAGTAGTATTGTTTAATCAATCCCGTCTTCGATAGAAATTCAAAATTCATTCTTGAGGGTATTGACGAAGTTTCAATTCGGTAAAAACATTAGATTACAGCAGATAAATCAATGCAAGTTTTCACCTATAGAAAATGAAAGTTTTAATACTGCTGTACGACCACCCGTTCGACCATCATTTGGAAAATCGGTCAGGTCGGGCTGTAGAGCATTGAAGTTCTTTAACTTGTGGCTGGCGGCAGACCAAAAATCACATTTGATGTTATACGATTATGTTATCTATAACGCCATCTCCCAAGCTCCCAAGAATAGTGCTGCCCCTGTATAGAACAATTCTGGTAGTTCGCTGGCACCCCACAAGCGTACGTCCCACAACCGCGCGTACGTGTTTTTCGTGTCTTTGGCCCCAACAGTGTCCCAAGACCTCGTGTTTTCAGAAATGAACGATCGTGAACTCGTGAGGATTTCCTATTACCGCGTGCGGTGGCTTGGGCCTCATTTTTGCAGTATTGATTGCGATCATAAGCTAGGAACGTGTCATAAATATCCTACAAACACTACGAGGTAATCCGACGGTAGAAGTAGACGGCAGTTCCATCCTCCAAACTTTGTAAGCGTTGTCCATCAACATCAGACTTACTGGAGGGAGAAAGTGACCTGCCGAACGTCATCACCTGACTTTTCACCACTATGTACATGAGCCTTAATATATCTCCTTTATTCGTATTTTTGATCATTCTCCTAAAATTGTCCCTAATTCATCATACTCGTATTATCATAACACTCGCGGTTGTGGCTAGAGGTGTGTAAACCCAGGTCACCTGAGGTAGTAGACTCCCTGCAGGTCATTCAGACCAAAGACAAGGTCAGTGGGAGAAGTTCACCAGTTCACTCCGTGAATGAATGGGACCTGCAGGAGAGCCATACTGTCGCAAACGTCGTGTGATGAACTGCAGGTCTTCCTTCCGCAGGTGATTTGGGACAAGTTCACTTGAAAGAGACGTTCTTTGAGACAAGGTCACTCACTCACTACCCACCTCTAATTGTGGCACCTCCCAGATCCACCTAGGGGGTTTATCTAATGCAGAAGTAATGAAACTGTGTGTTCTAATTCACAACGTTTTTAATATTACAGTAAAAAAGCACAGTTGCAATATCTCTAGATCAATAGCGATGTCTATCATGTTTGGATCTTATAGATATAAACACCGGTATTTCTGAGTCAGACGAGACTCGTTGTTGGCGCCTCTAAATGTGCAGTCGATTCAACCTCACGCGGCCGGCAGACGCAACCCGTGCAACGCCGAGGGGAAAAAATCTAACGGCCGGATCTAAGTTAGGGCAATTAAAAATGATGGCTTCGGTCTGGGCCGTGGGTGGGGAAGAGAGAATCCCAAGAGAGGGTTTTACTCATGAATTGCAAATCAAGTTTCGGGAAAAATTGGCGATGGTTAACTTGGTGACGGCAAGGGAAGGAAGATGGCTCGCCATGATGGTCGAGGGTGAGTGGTTTGATGGGGGGGATACACGCTGAGATAGGACATTATGGACTTTATCTTGATGGGACTCGTCCGAATCGCGTATCGATCTATCGGACCATCGATTTCCCTTACGCGCTTCACAACGTATGCGGTTGTTTCGGCGTGGAAGAGGTTCGCGAGCAGGTAGACGTTGGTTCGCCCGCACTGTTTTTCGCCAGTAAGTAGGTTAAAGGCGGTCATATTGGATGCTAACACGCGATGGCCCGAAAGAGAGGAGCTTGGAGTGCTAAAACCTATTCCTTGATTACA
Organism: Creontiades dilutus; assembly: GCA_031894815.1. Classification (NCBI taxonomy): domain Eukaryota; kingdom Metazoa; phylum Arthropoda; class Insecta; order Hemiptera; family Miridae; genus Creontiades; species Creontiades dilutus. Next base: position 72,211 of record JAVIWC010000341.1, read on the forward strand.
TGCATTTTTTTTCTTTCCCCGACCACGCCGCCCACCCATCTCGTTTAACCATCTGTGGGTAGTCCGATTGCCTCTCGTAAAGTCAAGTAAATCCCCAGACTATTGTTGGGAAAACTCGTGTTCTCTTCCCGCTCCCTCATCACCACCCGCCCCCTGGGAGAAATAAAAATTCGTTTTCTTTCCCAACCCAACATTTTTTTTTAACGGGTTTTCCGTTTTGCTTCCTAGTTCGCCAAGGTAGAAGGAACCGTGTGATCACTTCTCGGACGTGAAAAACTAATTATTGAGCAGAATTCCCACTCGCATTTCGTAGTCGTCGGTCGGATTGTCGGAATATTGAAGCTCAGGTACTGCTGTCATATACAGCCTACAAAATATAAAAAATACGTTATATATAAAGCAATACAAAACAATTCAAAAACTCACCATATTATGTCCTATTTATCGACAGCGTAATAGACATTAACATAGTCGTGTGCCCTAATTCACATTGTCATGGACGCGAATTTCAAATTCGAATTATGGACTTTTAAAAGGGATTCATGAGCTGCCATTGCGCTTTTCCCCTTAGGGGGCATGACTAAAATCCAAATTTAGACAACTTTTTTTATAAAAATTTTTACTGATCGAAATTGCCCCTAGTTTAGGAATCGCACAAATGTCAATAAACTAAGTTGAAAACGATAAGAATACTAACAAAATTTGTGAAATCCGTACATTTATTTTTGCACCGGAATATTTCTTTGGAAAATTTCATTTGATACAAAAATTAAAATTAACATTATCTTCGTCCCCAAATTCTTACACAATGTACTCGTTATACGATATTTTACGAGACTTCGTTCAAACGATTAAGCTGCTATGCTCTGAGCAATTGATAATATGAAAACATTATAACGAATTATTAATTTTTAATTTTACATCGTCATTATTCAATGGTACTACAGTTTTATGGGTGAAGATGTTGTGTTGGTTGACTTCAAATTATAAATGGTGAAATATTGTGACTGTTGGTTTTGGAACATAGGTACGCTGTACTTTGAGAACAGCTTTTCTTTCCTGTTGAATGTAGGTATAGTTAGTGTTGCAGACATTGCTCTTGTTGAATGTTTTACTCAATGAACAAACACCGGTTGTTATTATGTAAAATTCACACATATATTACAAGCGGCAAACGATAACGTTTCTACGTTCGATCTATTCTTACAGTGTCTACAATCATTGACTCAAATAATGGGTTTCGCGAATGTCCTAAAGAGCGGGAGTTCTGTTGACTTACTAACAGTCCTTGATTGCATTTATAGTCTTCGTGCAATTAACACCACACTTCAAAAGAGAAATGCCGCAATGTTATGTGTAAACATCTCTACGTGACTTTCAAACAGACGAGAAAGGAAAACCTCGGCAAGAACTTGGTGGTGGTGAAAACCAGAACGTGAGAATGCTGATATGGAGACATTTCATTCGTGCAAGCAACACAAAAAGCTCTGTAACTTGGTTTCCTTTATGTCAACCGAATATTTCGTCGCTGCCCATTCAAACAACTCGAATCATGAAGCTGAATGGTGAACTATGAGTTTATAACTTGCATAGATAACCAGCAAGACCACAAACTGATAGGATTTCATCTCTTGTCTTAATCTAAACAGGATATGATATTAGAGCTCATTCAAAGTGCTCCATTCATTCATTTTACTTTGATAATGGTAACATGTAGCTGTTGCTTCTGATTTAGATGAGTCGTACGGCTATTTTTATAAGTCGTCGAAATATCAATATATACTGCTTGGGTTGGGCTTCGATTCAGCCTACCGTGGAGTCTATTCAGCGGAACGCCGCTCATGTGATACGAAAAGTATCGGGCTACGTCGAATTCGAGCCCAATCAATATTGCAGAATTCTTGCTGTCAGTTATAAATACTAAATATACATGCTCCGTATTGAAGTTTTCTGAACAACCGAGGTAGAGGTCGATCTGTCAGTAAGTGTTCGCAAATCCTCCAATACACGTAACTCTCTTAATTGAAATCATACTTAATTAACATTTACGGGGTTTATGAAGATCGAACCCTATATGGTTCATATGAATTGTGCCGAAATTTGCTTATGAAAACGTCGAATACTTGTACCCCTTCAATCATCTCGTGATTTCAGTTGATTTGTTCGCAGTTAAAGGACTGCTTTATGCTGGTAATGGATCTTGGTGGGGCCCGTAAATCTCTTGAGTTCTACAGCAATGATACTTTGTTTGTTTCGATTAACCATTAATTTCTGTTTTCGCTCAAATTCGGGAGGAAGCTTTGAGTGATCCCCTTAGACTTGATCTGTATCAATAAACCTTACGGATTACGGAATGAATGTGGCGGCCGTGCCATGAGACAAGTAAATGCTTAATCCAGTGGAAGCTCCTATTTCACAAGTTTTCCGAAGTTTTTTGACAATGTAGGTTGTGAGCCAACCTTTGTTACTCTCGACTTTTGCAATACAAATACTACAAAAACCCATCATCGCATTCCACTAAGTGAAAGACGTTGTGGAAAGTAACCTGAACCCCCATATAGGATATCGTTCAGTATTGTCTTATTCAAAATTATAATCTATACATTGCTTGTTGGAAAAGCCTACAGCATAAGTCTTCCAATTTGCGCAGCGTCAATTTAATTGCCTTGTTGCCTTCTATTATTGATTGGAATTGCTTCCTCGCCCACCTCCACCCAAGTATTTTATTCAAAATGATATCTCTTCACATTTTTTCAGACATGCTGCCGTTAGCATAATTGTCTAACCAGAATCTGTTTTGTTGCAGGTAAGTTGAATGCTCTAGTCACTCCGATGTACAAGAATCCACTTAGTAAGGTAGGTTCCACATCAGTGAACCCGACTTCTTCACCGCTAGTACATCACCGCTTCGTTAGAACCTTCTTTAAGCATTCTTTCATATCATTTAGCAGAAAAATAGTTTTGAAAACAAAAATGTCAACAAGAAGAGATCATGTAGACAAATTGTGATTTACATAGTTTGCAGCAATTTCATAGACTTTTTGCTAACAGCAATTCTTCTAGGTGTTTACTTTAGGTCTATTTTATTAATGCAGTTATCAACAATGTTGATAATATTCGAAGTGATAACATTTAGATGTGTCCAATCTTCTTCAATTCTCGTTAAAATTGCCCAATGAAAATCTCCATATTTTAATCAACTTCAATATTCCACGATTCAATAGATTTCCATATACCAGGGGTCTCCCTTCTTCAGTTTGTAGTCCCATTGAGGGGCCCTGAACATCCAGCAATTAACGTTGCGTATATTCTTCAACGACCTCTTTCAGATCGTCCTTCTTCCTACTCATGTCGCCTACCAAAAAATCAACTACAATAACAAAAATGAATAAACAAGAGCCAATAACATAACTCCTCCCTTGGGCAATAAGAAAACACAATGTTATTGTTTCTGACCATGACGTCTGAAAAAATACCATAAAACTTGGCAGATCACGATGAAGAACATTTCTGCAAATTTTTAGAGCCATTGCAATTGAATTTTCCAAGAAAAATCGATGAAAATGCGACATAACTCTTTGATTAGTAGAAAAAGTTTGTTGTCACTGAAATTATGGTTAACAATTTCTTTACGTACAGAGTGATCAATTTTTTGAACAATTTGATATGAAATAACAAAGGAATTTGCTCACACTGTCATGATTGGAACTTTTCTTTCATTGATTCTTCTTCGGTCTGTTTTCTGTTTTCACCGCCTTCGTCACTTCAACTTCCGTGTTTTCAGTCGGCGCATGATTCCGTGAGTTTTCCGCCGAACGTTTTAGTAAACTTTTCCGTCCGGAGACTTGGGAAAACTATCTCACGAATGACTCGAGGAGAGCTCGAAGAGATGAGTAAACGCGTTGGGAAGTTGTTAAGGGAAAGCCATCTTGCAAATACCAGTTAATTTTCACTTCGGGTCGTCCATCACCGAAGTTTGGTCACCTGCCAGGGGAGGAGCGGAGCTCGGAATTCCGTCCGTTAAAACTCCCGTTTCACGAAATCTGATATGCGTTAACCCGTAATGAACGAACCGAAATGAGTAGGGGGAGACCGGGGCAGGTTGGCACAGTTTTTGGTTTTTGAATTTTCCAATTTTTTCAAAGCTGATTTCAATGATTGAGCAGTATGGTGCTGTTAGTTTCACTCCTTGGCTACAAAATCTGGTAGGGCACGTAATTTATAAAAAGATTTCAATACCCATAAAAGACCATTTCTCCAGAGTGCCTCAACCATGCCAATCTGCCCCGCACACGGGGCACGTTGCCATACTCCTTGGGGTGAGTTGGCATAGACTTTTCAAGGAAGGAGCTGGATAGGCAAGTAATAGTTTTTGAATGGAAAAATCGAATTTACTGGACAAAATGAAAAAACTTAGCAGGAACTCCTTCCAAAACTAAAAAAAAAACATGTCTATTTCTTGCTTAGCTTTTTTTTTTTCTTTTTTTTTCCTGTCCTTTTTGGGCATCTTCCTATCAGCTGTCTCCTTTGCGAGAGCGTTTCTGTTCGGAGTGTCAGTCAGGACACGAGTATGTCTTTTTTTCCTGCCTCGACTGGATTGTTTCATCGGCCTTGGGGAAGGGCCGAACTTCTTCAGGGGTCGGGAGGATTTTGGTATGCTGACAATGAGAATGCCAACTTGCCCCACACGAATTTTTCAACAGAAATGGCTTCCCCTGAGCTCCTTGAGTAGGAAACCCTGAACTTTTACACACTATTCCGCTCATAGGACTCTACTCTTCCACAAATGACTATTGTAATCGGCTCACTTTGGTTTTGTAGCTATGCAAAAAGAGAATAACTTTTGACAAATAAATTTACTTTCAAGTAGGAAAACCACTTGTTGCGGCACCTTACCTGTACCGTGATTCGAAGCACACTGAAACTTTTGTGGAAGGTTCACCACATCGAACTGCAACTACGATCGCGATAGTAGCGCTCCCAAGTGTCAGTGGTAAAAATTAGAAACAGACTGCCAACGTGCCCCGTATGCCAATTGCCCTGGTCTCCCCTATAGGATAGAAATGTTTAATTCTGAAAATTCACAAGTAGAAATCGTTAGTATACTTCACTAATTTATTTTTACTACTTTAATGACCCTGCTACGCAGGTTAAAAAGAAATGGGTGAATAACACAATGAGGGAGTATGATAACAATATGCAAAGTCAAAAAATCGTATATTACAACTCCCCGAGGAGGGGAGCACGTCGGTTGCCCTGGAAGACGCTCCGCCCAGCTGGGACCCTCTCCCCTGCACTGGCGGTGTCAGGGGGGAGGGGGAGAATTCCACCCGCCCAGCGTCACTACCCCCTGAAAAGCGGATATGCTCTGATATGTTCGTGTTCACATAGTTTGATGATGATATTTTTATACTATTGATTTTACGAAAATTAGGGAATTACCTTACAGTCAGACGAAGCACACATGTTTAGGAGCATACACTTTCTTTACCAACGAAGCGATCCAAGTAAACCAAATTCCTTGACAGCGTTGAATCCAACACTTCATAAAGTAAACTATTTTTGTATTACGAACGGGCAGAAGCCGAATATTAAAAATAGCGTCGTTATTAATTGTTATCTTACTTTCCGATTCTGTTAATATATACAATCATATATTCCACAATCTTTGTTTGAGCATGAATCGTCCAGTTTCAGATAACGGGCGCATTCACAGAGTAAATCTTTACTAATATTATAGAGAGGACAAATTTAATCTTCTATTTGTTGGTTATTATTCAATTCAAAAACTGCTCGACCAATTTAAAACATTGTTTCGCCATTAGAACGCTACATCTTTACTGAGTAATGTTGACCACTTTAGTGATGACATAAACTAGTCTTTGAAGTGATAGTTTCCTTCGTTTATTTTCACTTTTCAATTGTGAATGTCGGAATGGTTCGGTAAAATGCGTCGATTTAGATATTACTTATTAACTTACTACTACGCTATTAGTTGCTACTGTCTATTTTTGAAGACAGCATTAAACACGATGCGAAAGTGAAGAAATAGGTTGGTAGTGTGGTGTCATGGCGGACGCTCAAGTTAGTTCCATGTGGAGGCGTGATTTCATCAAAATAACACCTATAAAGTTGAAATGGTACCATGATACCCATTTAAATGGTTTGATAATTAAGGTTGATGATGTAGGTTCTACTACAAATTATTCAGGTCGAACTTCTAATTAAGAATTGATGACGGGTAAAATAATATCTTTCAAGTAAAGGAAATGCTACGGTTTGAACAAACTGCCCAACGTTGAGTCGATTAAAATTAACTTTTTAGCTGTGATGAAATTGATAGTCTTACAGACCTTTCAATAGAGAAATTGATTATTTTATTGGAAGCCTGTTTGTTAGATCTTTTATTGTTTTTGTTTTACTGGTTGCATTTGTACAGGCAAGTATGAAGAACCTTCAGCTGAACTTTCGTGTGATAATGATGAGTATTATCCTCTGTATTTTGTTACCCGAGCCCGGGCAACGCTCGGTAAACCAGTGCCTAATATAACAATAATTCAAAGGCTATTAATAATTGTTAAACTCTTCTCCTTTCAAGTTTTATGTTAATTAGTTTCACGTAATTATTTTATCCCCCACAACGCTGTCTTGTCTCGTTCAACTGTAAAGGTTGCCGGATGCTGATTCAATTTTCTTAGATTCGCGACGGAAAGCGATAAAGCTAAAGGTGAAACTTGAAAGATCAAAGTGCATAACTTCGACTCGACCTCCCATCATGTTAATTTGGAAAAGTTAAGAAATATTTAAGTATTGAACATCCTCTTTCCAAAAATTGTGTTGAATCATACACAAACAAGTTCAGTGGTCATATCGTTGTTATCATTGTTCGATCGCATATCCCTGGAGTATTGCAGTTGATTTCCACGACAAAGAAACTATTCATCAGAATTTATTTATTTATTTATTGAACGGGCAAGCCCAATAACAAGGTGTGTTACAAAACAAGAAAATAAAAGGGTTTTGATACATGGAATGAGATGGCTAAAGAAAAAAAGATAGTTACAAAGAGATAATGTAACAGGGTGGTAGGCAGGGATAAATATACGATTTAAGTAAAGTGGGGGAATCGTTAAAGAAGTCGTATTCGGGGAATAACTCCAGGTAGAGGTGAAGTGGAGAGGTGCGAGGGAGGAGATACGGGAACCTGGAGACCCAATCTGGATAGCAGGTCTGGACAGGATAATTCATTGTTCAGCAGCCTCCACATTAGAGTGAGGTCTGAGATAGATCGAAGTCTTTCCAAGGAGGAAGGGCGACAACCCTCTGGTAGGACCCCATAGTTCACCTCATCCGAAGGTGTCCCCTGCTTAGAGGCTATGTAACGCAGGAACCTTCTCTGGACTCTTTCCAGGACGTATTTGTGGGCTGAGTACGTCGGAGACCAAATGGGAGAAGCGTACTCCAGGATGGGCAATACTAGGGGCTTATAAAGTAAAGTGATCTCTTGCGTACTGTGGATCTCCCGGGTTCTGCGTTTTATAAATCCGAGGCGTTGTGAAGCTTTTTTGGCGATGTTATCGATGTGACCAGAAAACGAAAGCTTAAAGTCGAGGGACACTCCCAGGTCATGCATTTCACTGACTCTTAGAAGCTGGGTACCGCACAGGTGGTAGTCATATATAACAGATAGCCGCATGCGATGGAAACAGGTGACCGAGCACTTGGACGGGTTTAGAAAGAGCGCCTTACTCGAGCACCAAGACTCCAAACCAACAAGTGTCTGCTGCAGAATGATTCTTTGACGGTATGCCAGGATGTGATTCTTGTACTGAAGATGTGGGAATTGACAACCCAACATGGATGTGAAATAATCGGTTCTCCATTTTAGAAATATTGATTATCGATTCCCATCCCCAGTGCGTCCCGATATCGTCGTATTAGATCTTGACTATTAGAGTTTTGCTGCTTTGTCTCAATGTGCTTTACATAGTAGTAAGTGACTCTTCATCCAGATCTATAACACATGAAACGTGTTCATTTCGGTCCTACGTGTAAGACTTTGTGATAAACAGTGGACGCTCCATTAACCGGCACATTTGGGGCCATAGGTATGCCGGATAACCGATTTTACCGGAAAATAGAACATATTCAATATTTTACAGAAAAACAAAGTACTTCAACAACATACTTACCAACTCCAAATGAAGAAAGTAACTGTTTTACATCATTTGCGGACCAGCTGACAATAACGCCATGAAAGGAAATGTGGGAAATGACGTAAAACAGTTTAAAAAATTGCAGCTTTTCCATTTTAATGGAGATTTTACTGGAATAAACTGGATTTGAGTGGCCCGGTTGATGCCGGTTAATGGAGCGTGCCGGTTCACAGAATGCCGGTTAAAAGAGCGTCTACTGTACCAACTTCGGGTATTTGTAGTACAATAATTTCTGCCTGATTACATAACTTGGTTTCTTCCATTCATACTGATGATGATATAGGACAATGTTTTGCATTTTTCGGGGCTTCTACAAGTTCTTCTAAGTATAGGGAGTTACGATCACCTCAGACGCTTCTGCTAAGTGATGAGTTCGATCCCGTTACGTCATCACCCGCCATAAGTTTCCCGTCTTGACATTTTGAGCCGATGGGTTTATGACGCCCCTTAATGGTGATGGCATGATAACCACGGGCCTCAGATGAGTCATGGGCATATCCCCATTCCTATTGAACCAGTTGTTCCTGATGGTTCCAGTTACCAACCACATGGTCCGTTGTTATAATTACGCAATCCTTATTGCATGATATTTATGCCCTTTTCCCTCGAGCGATATCTGTGAGAGAACAAATTATTAACGGAAGTGCATTCTGTTTTTCCCGCCTATACTTTTCCACAGCTTCCTAAGCCCTTTGTGATACCCGTTGATGGACATCATCAAAGTTCCTTGAAATCTCTGCTCATATTCCGCTATGATTAGAGACTGTAGTAGATTGTCTTTCTTAATTGGAGTGTATATAAGTGAGGTAGAAAATTGGAGTTTTTCAGTGGAATCTCTTTCAGAAACATGAACTACTGGTTTTTATCCAGTTTAAACGACTTTGAATCTTTTGTAGAAAATGGAGTAAAGTTAGAAAATAATCGACAGTTGAACATAACTCCGAGTTGTACAGGGGATCGGCACCATGTATGTATTTTTGGCTAAGCTAAATTAGATTCAACTAGAACTGGCCGATTTGTTTCGACTATTGACAGCCATTCCAGCAGTCGGGAGAATAAAACAGTAACTTCGAACGTTCCCTATGGTAATCTACGGAGTGTTTCGTAGGGTAGCCTAGGGGTTTTGGAAATCCGTATACAGGGTTGCCACTGCGATTCAAGACGTCACAAGCCGCAAATCTCCGAATAAAACGGGCTTTTTCCGCGCAATAATGACGTCAATATGCTTTTTTGAATTTACCTTGCAATTAAAAAAATATTTGAAAAATTGCGTATATACCCCATTATGACGTTGTTGAACCCGTACATAGACGAACAGTGAGTTCCATTTCTGTTAATTAAACGTTTTTATTTATTCAATGGGTTGATCTATTACAGACCGAAAAGATGGCTCATCAATACCATCGAGATCAACAACATCTACTGTGATTTCCAATTTATATTTATTTCCAATGAATGTTGTCCGAATGACGATTTTTCCTACTACAAGTACTCCCTAATTATAGAGTTCCACGTTAGATCAATACTTATACTTTTGGTAGTCCTGTGGAACTGTCCGCAAATGTACAGTAAATTTGGAGACTGTAGCCCTGGGTGAGATGTTAGCGCACATAATTTCCCAACCATGATGGTTTGGTTACCTCAGTCATCAATATCAGCTCCGAAGGTCAACTGTAATTCTGGCTCTTGCACAGAACAGCTCGTTATTGGTTGTGTTTGACTGTAGTTGAGCCAAACTGCAAATCTTACCGTCGAGAGTCTTTGGATGGGTGTGAAAGCTCATTTTCTTTGTCCACACATTTGTCACGCACTGGAGTTTCTTCGAAGGAAGTTGACGATTTTCGTGTGTTACCACGTCCTCACCGCCTTGCGATTTTTCGGTCCACCTCAGCTAAGGAGGTGCCCTCCACGATATTCTCTTTCCCCTGCCTGTTTTTATTCTTTCGACTCACTTTCTTCCAAGTTCCTACGCTTGTGGACTGGATCAGCTTTTGCGTCTGGTTCTTTATGCTGTAATAATACTCCTGCAATTAAGTTCATACGTTCCGCATTCCACAGATCGTCAAGTCTCCTAGTTCGATAATGTTTGGATGCTGCAGATAGGATAATTTCATATGTTTCCGAGCCTCATCCTCGCCAGAATGAGTACCGAATCCTCCGTACTGCTATTAACAATGTTGTCCATTTTTAATTTTTAACAATTAAAAAAAGATATAGTAGGTTTTGGAAAAGAGCAAACCCGGTTTCTATGTGTTAAATTCATGTAATATTATTTTCTTAAATTCTCCAGCCTTTGCAGTAAGTAGTACAATTTAAAAAAAAAACAATCCTCTCTCTGCTAAAGTGTGCTAAAAAACTTTCTTGTGAGTAAAAATGTTTCTACCGTGTATCAATGAACGAATATAGTTTCCTTTTTTTGCTGGCTACGAAACCGTTACAACAGGTGTAGTTACCCTTTTGATGTTTACTCCTCAGGTTCTAGACAATCTTTTCGGATGAGACTCGGTTTTTGGTAAGGAGGCAGTCCTGCCTTCAATTATTATCCTGTTATTCATCCTATAGAGCCATCACCGTCATCTTTACAGCGGAATATTCACTGCAGGCATTCTGGTGAGTCATTGATTAGGCGTGAGTCATCCTGGAAGGAAAGCGCACTCAAGGCGCTGCCGCTGCCCGGTGACCCGGTACTGCGGCCGCAAGTGATATCCAGGCGGGCGCGGCAGCTTTGATGTCTTCAGGCTCCTTTGATAGAGCTCTTATCTCTTCCTTCGGCGAGATTCCCTCCAGAAAGATTACCGGAGCAATATCCTCGGCCCACGAGAACGGCGCTTTGTCCGCTCCGCATTAGTAGATTGACTGCATTCTGTGCTGCCTACGAAAACAACTGCACATCTGGAGTAGATCTTGAGGGCTGGAGAGTGGGAATAAAATTATCATTAGAGTTAGTTACGACGTGGAAGTCGTTTGTGGGTTACGTTGCCGAGAACCGCACATTTTTCTGTTGCTATTAACACGTCCGAGCCTTCACATCACACCAATGAAAATTGTTGGATTCCAGCGACGTAGTCACGATCAAACAAAAATTTTGACTCGAGCACAAAATAACCTCGTGCGGGCAGAACAAAAAATATTCAGTTGTGAAACGCACATTTTTTTAACCTTTCTTTCGCCTTTCCTTCTCTCATTAATGCACATTTTGAAATTCCAACAACGTAGTCCTTTACTATGAAGATAGATTACAGAAGTGTCCGTACAAGATCCGTTAAAGGCAGTGAATAAAACGTGGTTTTGTCACAGAAAGCCAAACGTCAAAGGACTTTCCCGCGGATTTGGATTAGTGTCACGATTGATGACTTGCAGGAAATGTTTAATCTAATACTCTTCTAGTAACATAGGGGCGCTACGTACTACTAAGGTTAGTTCTCAAAACCAATAAAGTTCAATAACGTGACCCGTTTGCGGAATCTGCGGCGAAGGTTGAATCAATCGATTACACACATTAAGAAGTTAATTACTGAACATAGTAAAGCATCGGTCCTTTCTGTACTTTATGACAGTTGAAGTTGAAGTTCCGCATAAATTTTGATAGAAAACCGTTTGAAGAAAATTCCGAGTTTCTCTTCTCAGCAACTTCATTTATGTGTGCTTATCCGGTTGCCACTCGAATTCAGAGGGTGAATTGCTACTTAGGGTTTATTTGGAAACTCCGTCTCCGTATGCAGGATTTGACTAGAATAGGTATGGGACTTAATTCGCTTCACTGAAGTTATGATCGAGACATAACTAGATTGGCTGGATAGTACACTTTTGTATTGTGTGGAGTGCAATGATAAGATAAGTAAAATCTCTTTGAAATGGGATCATTAGAAGCTTTTAAACTCAAATGGCCTCGCCCGATTGGCGGTGATTGGAATACGGTGAGCGAGTTTATGGGCAATTCCTGCTTTGATGTGTCGCAACTTAGCGGGCATCGAGCAATTTTACTTTGATCCTCACATACATCATTACGCAAGACAAGGCCGCTGCCTCCTTCACCCCTTCTACACAGCTGGGAACACCTGTTGTTGCGTAATCAACGACCGACTACAATGGAATCGATGGTGAATATCGATAAAGAAGTAAAACTCTCCCCTCTCCATCTAATCCAGGTGGTAACCTGCCGGTGTATTCTCCATTACTACATCCCGACTCATCAGACACAGAAGAGCGGACGCGTTTCCGGACCACCTCAACCCTCTCTGGAAGGTTCAAACGTGTGAAACTTTGAATGAGTTATGAGCAGGTTGTGAAAATGACGTACGACTCCCCAATTGCAGGCGTTGATGTCTGCAGGGGCATGCTCCATGGTATTTTCGTCTCATACATCGCTGTAACAACCTTATATTCGACATCTTTTAAAATTAAGAAACTGTCAAGTCAGCTGCACCCACTGTGACAGACTTTTTTCGTTTGGTTATTACTGCTATAGCATTTCTGCAAAATTACTATTGAAGAAAGGAGATCAGTGCGAAGCTTGTGGTCGGTGCAGGAGAGCCTGTTTATTTACGTCAGATTCTGTGCTAGGATGCAAGATTCTTAAAAAAGAATCGATTTAAATCGTATCGTTCTTATTAGGAAGAATCGGAAAATATCGTATCGATTTTTTTAGGAATCGATACTTTTTTGAAATTTTTAAATGAGTCTTATTAGAATGAGAAAATTTATTATTGATAAATTATCATTTTTCATGAAAACACCAATTTTTTTTAAAGAATGGATACGTCTTTGAATTTTGAAACGAGCCAGAGTGCATTAAATGCACTGTAAATTTTAATAGAAACTAGACTTCTCAAAAATGTAACTGTAATAGTTACTTTCAATACCCCACTCTCTTCTTCTTTTCTTTTATTTGTTGACCATGGGTTGACATGTTGTCCATGTAGTCACTGGTGTGTTGAAGGATTGTTCTTACAATTGTTCCTAGTATTGTTCTTGTCCAGTCCAGCACTAGTTTTGTACAATACCCACTCGTTACTTGTTTGCAGCAGGATCTCAGAGCTGCAATCCGTGTAACACGTTCTACTTCCAATGTCTCCTTTGCTTAATCCAATCCGCATATCTATCTGCTTGTTCATTACCTGGTACCCCCTGATGAGATGGTACTCACTGAAGGTGCACAGAGCAAAGTTGTTCATTCCTTCTGGTCTCAACTTGGAAACAACATCTTTCACATTTTTTGGACACAACCTGGAAACAACTTCTTTCACATTTTTTTTACCCACCATGGATGATGGACAGGGTCTTCTTCTTCAAATTTCAACGTCTTGACCGCAGTCGTTCCAGGCATAAGTACCTAATGTTTATGGGGAGATAATAGTTGATTTAGATGAGTAACAACTGTTGGTCATTAGATTGTAATAAACAATGACGAGTGTTCTTGAGGTATTTTCACTTCTTGCTCCTTTTCGATTGTTGTTGTTGGAATTGTCAAAAATGTGATACTTGGAGAAAAAACAAGAATCTTAAAGTATCGATACTTTTTTGAAAAATCGATTCTTTAGAGAATCGATACTTTTTTGCATCCCTATTCTGTGCTAGTGATACGAACACGCGCGCCCACCTCTTTTCTCGATGTCAAGTCACTCATTTTTTGGTGATTAGTCTCTACGTTGTGCCCCCGCTCGACGTGGTAGAAGCATTGGTAGGCAATCAAAAACTTCCTGATGAGGCTCGAAACTGTAGGGTGGATATGAGCAATGTTATCTTGAAGCCGAAATTCGGTGAGGTAAGAAGCTGGTTTTCAGCATCTCATGTGAGAGAAGGAGGAACTGTAATTCCTATACCTAGTCGTGCCGTAAGTTCTGTTGAGACCATTCGACGTACTGTCCAGCTGAAACGAGTTCACGCTGCTTCTTCTTTGCATTCAGTGTCTATCTTAGGTATGGAGCTAGACTGCTCAGTAATGAAGCCCCTGAATGGGACAGTGTCCGAGGAAAACGATGGGTCTTTCAACAGAACTCAGCCTCAGCCCGAAAGGTTCGAACGTTCCCAAATTTATCACCATGTCGAATTGTCCAGCCACCCTCAGAACGCCTGGATATGAACATTGGACTACCAGCTTTAATCCCATCTTGGGCTGATGGCTTGTCGTGGAGCGCACAGTAAGTTGGTGAGCTTGAAGTCGTCTCTGGTTAATACTGTTCGTAATTTCCCTCAGGAAGTGCTGCGTACTGCCATCGATGATTGGACCCTTCAGGTTACAAGCCTGTGTGAAGGAAAAAGGCTGGCATTTTGAGTGTTTCATCGTTTGTACACCGTCGGCGTTTTTCAAAATAAAATGAGTCTAGTTGAGTATTAAGAACAAAACGATGTCTCCATGCATTTTTCCTTGTATGACAGGACTAGGTATACCTCTTTTCCACAGAACACGGGTAAACAAATAAGATTCATTGAACTTTTGCACTGGATTTCATTTTTAGGAGCGGAGGCGGCTCGTTTGGAGTTCTTGAAAGTGCGCGTTTATATGCAAAAACAGGTCCACTCTCCCTCCTTCCCTTACCAACTTAGAGAAACCACTGACATAGAGATTAGAATCTTTGTCCTCAATCTCTTCACACTTGGACTCAAGGTACCGGTCATTACAACTTTCCTAGCAATATGATTTTGATGGGAACGTCCTTTTTGTCAGAGTTGGACAAGTTCAAAGTTATGTTCAAAATGTTCCACTACTAACAAATTGTAAAATAGCGAAATAAAAAAATACAGTATCTCCTCCTTTGAAGGTAATGAAATTGAAACATTTTTGCTTCCCCAGTTTTTGACTCATATATTTATTGCCAGTTTTGATATTTTCATTCCTCAAGCAGAGGTTCGCACAGACCAAGAGTTCGTGATCAACAGATTTTCAATGTTCCCGGTGTTCATGATAATATGTTGTCTTGTACCAAAGCAATCAACTCAGAATCGACTCTGTTGAGAAGACAGTACTCGTACGTTACAACAACTACGCGCATATATCTCGGTAGGTGATTCCTGGTACCATATACAGTTGAAGATTACGAATTATACAAGCGAGTAACACAATCTACGTTTCCAACAAGGGACCCTGGAATTATTCTGCGTCTTTCGAAGTCAAGTTCTGCGTGTCGAACCAGTGTTACTAATCCTACAAATGACTGTTTTAGGTACTTGCGTTTCATCTTCCCTTCGCTCGTTGTTTGTGACATTTTAGCAGTCATTCGTCTTGTTCACGTCGGCAATTACTTGAGAGAGATATCCTACCTTCTCTCGTAGAGTGATTCCAAGACAAGAAACACGTTCGTTCTTTCTCCGCCGGTTAAAATGACTTTAACATCTTTAAAACCTTCGAAACAATGGAAGATTTACACGTTAGCCCCGACAGTGCGAAGAGGAACGTGGAAATATGCCGCACGCGCCATGGCTCTGCTTCCCAGCTATACATTTCCTGCCCTGGGCAGTTAAAAAGGAAGGGTGCAGCAATAAACGTTAAGGATAAGGTATTAAGGTATTCGTGAAACGTTATCTCTTCCCTTAGAATGTGCCGTAATTCCCCAGACCCTCGTCGTAAAATTCAATTGAAGTTAATTTGGTGTAGTGAAGATCACTTCCCTCTGTCTTGGGCACCCTCTCCAGTTACGCTCAACTTGGTATGTGCGTTTACATGATCCCCCACGTCGCGTCGGACCCTCATAATAACACCTTCCGAGTTGAGTCAGTACCTTGCATTCCCAAGTTATAAAAGAATATTTCATTCCTAACCTCCTTACACATTGCGTTGGGTTTATCTGCCGAACTAATCGCTAATTGCGCATAATTACCTGTGATTAACAATGATTAGGAGACGGCAATTTGGAAGTAAAACTCCTAATTGGTGTGCAGGGTCCGTTTCTGTTCGTATCAGCGGGTTTTTTTCGGTGGTGTTTTTTTCTTCTTCTCCTTCTTCACAGGAAGGCTGTCGGGGTGTGGCGAGCGGACGGCGTTTTTGATGAGGTTCCAAGTTCGGTTCATCGCGTCTTACTCAATACCGGGTCACTGAAACTGGATTTTCAGGTGTGATTGAGTCTTGTGTAGCTAGGCAGTCGCTCCTCCCGATATTGACACCAATGGCGGCACCTTAACTGTTGAGACACCTCGTAAATATCTTCTGCTGCAGACGGCGTTTTGAAATATTTCAGATGAAACATGCATATTAGTTAGTTGATTATCTTCTTCTTCCAACTGTTTCAGAACCTTAATGAAATCTTGGACATTTTTCAAACAACATTAAAACCTATAAAACATGTTTGTAGTTCAGGTGTTAAAATCAATGTATTGATCTTATACCGAAAACTAATGAATGGATCGTTCGATTGATTCTGTTACGTTTCATAGAAGAAGCCACATGTAGCGGCAATGACCAACCCAATCAAATCGTCTATTAACTAAACCGTTTGGTTAAAATATCCGATACTAGAGCGAGTTACCGTATCATTACTCGCTCTTGTGCCAGATATCTCGTATGTAGGGTTGGGTTTCGTACGTGAGAGTGGTATACACCCAGAGACAATATTGGCTACTGGTTTCATGTAAGTAAAGAAGAAGAATATTTCTTTCGCCTTGCAACAGTCATTTCACGGAAATCTGATGGAAGAATTTTGTGGTGTATTTCGGGGCGCTCTCTCATTGGTTCATTATTTGGACCCGGATATAGTCGGAGCGATCTCCCTAACCCCCCTCACCAAACTCACGACTCCACCATCCTCTCACCTATCCTGGAGCTCTTTGGATTTGGACTTCTGCGCTTCGATAAGCCTATTTAAACTGTAATAGTTTCTTTCAATACCCCACTTACTATATCTTTTGTATTGAGTTTAATTCGTGGCATAAATTATTGTTCATTAAGTGGTAAACCCAGATGAGATGGTACTTAAGAAATAACGGGAGGTTGTACACGAAAATTTATTGGTAATTAATGCATCACAGGGACGTCGGGTTTTTATGTCATCACACTTATGATACTCATAAAAACAAGACTAAATTCCCGGGTATATGAACACATTTTATTGATTGAATGAAAGGTTTTTCATTATTGTTAGTGTATTTGTTCTTACTCCATGAATGAGGTATTTTTTTCAAAGGCTTTGTTTGCGGACCCATGTTTGTGGGAACGTTAGTGTTCAGCGCAAAGTATCCAATAAAATTCTGAAGGCATATCATTTTGTGCCGTATTGCTTTTTTGTTAGAAAATAATTTGTCGAAAACTAAATGAGCTATTACTGCGTATGTACTTCAGATGCCGAAAAAAGAAAAAAGTTGGGCTGAGGAAGTTGGCCAATAAACATTGTTCCGAATAGTTTTCCCCAAACTTTCTCGTGTGTTTAGTTCCTATAACCGCCGTTCGCTGCGCTAAATCAACACGTGATAAGAGAAACGCGTAAGTTTTCCGAAAGAAAACCGCAAAATCCATAAATAACAAACAAAAACCGATGAGTGAACCACGTTCTATGCCCCAGTTACAAAACCCCTCACCAAAAGTTACACTGAGAAATCTCTTTTGAGAGGAGTTGCGGGGGAGGGGGGTTGTCTTTCTTTTCGGGAAAATGTATTTCGTGCTTTCTCAAAATGTTCCCCGGCCCGGACTCTACCATCTGAGGGGGGGGGGGGGGGGGTCGGATGCTAAAGAAACTTTATCAATCAGTCAACTTACGTCGAGTCGGTCCAGAAGTTTGCGGTTTCCCTTCAATAAAACACTTTCAACAGATTTAGGGGCAGGGAGGAGTATCTCAAGGCGCTATCTCCCTTTTCGCCGACAGCCTGTCCCGATCGATTATTTTATTTTATTTCATTTTATTCCTCTCCCTTTCCTATCTTTTAGAAGGAAAAGTTTACAATCAAGTATGGGAGGAAGCTATTGAGCTCATAAGCGAAAAACCAGCGACAGATATAGCACAATCCAATTTAACTTTTACAGAAGTTACTGTTTTGGGCGGGGTGGAGGGGAATCCTAGGGGGTTTAAAACGGGCTCATCGTTTGTGGCCAGAATAGGTTATGAAACGACGGGATGAACCGATTTTATTTGAGATATTGGAGTTTCTACCAGTGATGCTTAAATACCGAAGTAATTGAACGAACCAGAAAGCCCCAGTCCTATGAGCTTATTTTCTTCGATAGCTGTGTAACATTCAAGTCAACGTTTTTGTTATTTAAGCACTGGACGTGCATAGAAATTTAATTTTTTTTTTTAATTATGTGAAATTATACTGTTCTTCCCCGACTACTTTGAATATTTGAGCGTGACCAAACCCCTAGAACCTCGAGGATTCCCCTCATGAAAGAGCTAGGATGGGACATGATTCGCGAGGCAAGTTGGGTGTATGCAGTCTTCAGGACTTCATTAACCCATGGGAGATTCAGATCATCGTGTAGGCAGTCGTTTCTGACGAACCAAGGGCAGCCCGTCATAAGTCGAATGGCTCGGTTCTGTGTGGTTTGTATCCGTCAGATTTGAGTAGCTGATCCTCAACTCCATATTTCACAGCCATATCGCCACAGAGGTCTGACTAGAGAAGTGTACAATAATCTCTTGAGGTCCAAAGGTAGGTGAGATGAGCTAAGAAGATAGCGTAGCGGGCCGAGTCTACAGCGTATTCTGGTGACCGTTTCACTAATATGGGGCACCCATGTGAGCTTTGGGTCTAAGGTAAGACCTAGGTATCTTACAGATTCCTTAGCATTAACTGTCTGGCCTTGGAGCTGGAGGGTTGGGGTGTTAACATTGGAAGCCCTTTCCATGAAGTGTGCTTCCTTGCTGTCGTTGAAGCCTGTCAATATCTTCCTGACGTCTTTTTCAAGCAGTGTAGCATCAAGAGATTTCAAATTATTTGGAATGCCATGAGTTGACGCTGGGTCTCCCCACTGCTTGGCCCCAAACACTCCAGCTCTTATCACTTCCAACGCGACGATTCTTGGTAATCGGGAACTTGGCATTTTTGCAACCTTAACAATGTAGCTCAAGTCTTCAGGTATGCGATGTAGTTATGGGCAAGCATCGGGAGGAAAAAAAGTCTCTTGATAAAATAGCAGCTGAACGTTATCCACGCTGGAAAACTCCCGGAACTCCCAAACCTGGGCAGAATAGCACAAAATGGCTTCAAAATGACAATGGCTTCATAAATTCGTATTTTAGCTGTTATGGGGATAAGTCCAATCAAACCAAATCAAACCAGTAGAATCTGGAAAATGTATGCTTAATGGATTTAACGTTTGCGTGTGATAACAATTTGATGAAAACTGTAGGAAATAGGATTGTTCCAAAGATCTGCGGCTGCATACACACTAAAATTCTCAAATCTGAGAAATTATGCTTGGTGGATTCATTTTTTAGCGCATGAGCAGACAGATATATCGAGTTCTCGGCGTTGAAACTCATAGGGTCCTATATACAACAATTAGGATTATTACAAGGGTTACGGACAGAGAGAAAGGCAAACGTACACATAGACCAACGTTTAGAATGGTGACAACGCCTTGTCGGTGGGACTGCAGCAAAAAACACCACTTTCTAAAACACACACTCAAGAATACTTCATTTGAATTATCACACTACTTGACTACACTACACACAGATTAACTTAACTTGAGGAATTGAAACTAGGAAAATAAAAAGGTTTGATTTAAGAAGATCATTTTTCCAGGAGAGCTAGGAAGTAAGTCCCTCGCACAAATTATCACTTCACTATTGGTAACGCCTCCAAAAATCTACCGGAGAAGCTGCAGTTGACAGTAAAATGGGTTGACAGTAAACTCGCAATGCACAAGCTCACGATCTAGCTAATTTTTACAGGGGAAACCCCGGAACCGATTGGACTTTTGGTTTCTCAAGGCATGAATGAGAAAAGAGTAGCTTTGACTGAATGCAAGGAATTTCCAAGTTGTACTGTTATGTGCTAGTATGGGATAAGGAGTTGGCAGGAGGATTAATAAAAAGCTGACCTGGTAATCGCGGAGAAAAATGAGGAATGACCGGTAAAAGTTCTCAAAAATAAGGAGCTTTAACTGGGTTCAAAGCCCTGGCTTGCACAAATGGTGTAAAACGCTCTCTAGGACGCGGATAGATGGCCTCGGACGCGATAGATGCAAATGGCGAATGGAATGCATGGTTTAGGAGAACAGACGTTTTTTCGACTTCATTCACGATTTTTCTGGCTTTCTGCAGCGAGAGTGCTAAATATTAATTAAATATTCAATTATTATAAATTAAATAAACAATTAGAATATCTCAGTCGCCTAACGAATGAATGTGTTACTTGAACAAACGTTTCCTGTTTGTTCGTCCATCGTCCGTTCTACTCTCGATCCTTCATCAAGTTCTCAGTTTTTAATGAGGATTATCAAGTTAAACGTCGGATGAAAATCCGCGCCTTCCCGTTTAATTCTAGTTAGTTCAGTTCATTACTGGACTCTTAATTTCAAAACGCCAGCCGTCGGATTTATCCGACAAAACATTTTCATTTCATGCGGCATTTTCGTCCTTGGTCTCTCATTTGAAAATATTGAAAATAATGAACCTAAAGTGGTTTAGAAACGTAAAACTGATTTTGATACCACGATATCATTTTCATAAATGAAATTCATTTGCTTTGAATTTGAGCTTTATTGCATTGGACAGAGGACAGATTATTTAAGATAAAGTGTGAAAATAACGTTAATCCTCTTTCAATGGGATTAAAAAAATTGAATTAACCGGTTAGAGCCTGCGGTTGAAATTCGAAAAACATGGAGCATCGAAGTACGCGGACCCATCGCTGATAACTGCGGTATTCTTTTGTATTAATTGCTTACGAGTTTAACTGTCTAGTTATACCCTACATACACAATTCATAAAAGCTTGTCGTGAGATTTAAGCTTGTGTAAATTAACTAGTTCCTTGGTACCTATTTCATTGACCAATTCATTCCGATAAGTTGATTTTTTTATTTCTGTTTAATTAGGGAAATACTTACAGATACCTATCTAGTACCTACTTACGCAAACGTCACGACAAGCTTTTATGATTTTATGAATTGTGTATATAGGCTATAAGTAGACAGTTAAAATTTGTAAGTAAAAATGTATTTCCTTCTTTTTAGGGCATTTAAATGAAAGCTTTCTTAAAAAGGTTTTTTTTTAGTTTAATTTATTTATTACTTTTTAGTCATCGCTAGCTAGGTTTCTGAGTCCGTTCATCTCGTTCAAATCATCATTGTTGCAAGGTCGTATGCCGGTTAATTTGGAACAGTCTAGCTCTTCAATAAGCATCTTCTTTTTTTAACTTCCTCTCAACGAGCCCTTTCATTTGATACCTTTCAATAAGCTGTTTCATGGGATATGCATAATGTTAAAATTCACTTAAAAATTACTGTTCCGCCAATTGAACTTGATTTAGAATGACGTCACACAACTAATCGTGTATTGTCATCCAATCTAAACGTGCATACAAAATTTCAGCTTAATCGGTTGAGAGTATCTGCTTCAAAATCGGGTAGCAAGATTCCACCCGAACATCCTTACATACCTACATTGCAAGTTAAATAAAAGCTTTTAAAAATGGACGTTCTTTTCCTTAGGCGTATTTACAATAATGAACCTTTGTAATCGACCATGAAGACAAAGTTTTAACCACCCCCCCCCCCCCCCCCCCTTACAAACTTTTTGGTGTACGTTTCAGGGTACATAGATTTTGAAAAACGGGGGAAAAAAATCCGTCCATCCGTTGTCCGAATGTATTTTCCGAATCTGGTTGACCACAGTTAATAGAATCTTTCTCAAAAATCGGACATCGATCCCGGATGTCTTTATCAATCAACTCCAAGTGATTATGATTAATGATTTAACTATCGAAAACTGGAAATCTCAAAAATTGTCAATATAAGAGGGTAGTTTTTTGTTCAAGATAGGACCATTTGCAGAACCTTATCTTCATTCCCGTTCAACGGGAGGTAAAAGCTTGACCGCTGGCGATATCCCAAGTATTTTCACTCTAGTTGCCGAGTTTAGATAATGTACCACAGACTGCGCCTAATGCAGATGGATCAGTGATTTAGGTAGAAGGGCTATCTAAGTCTATAGGATCGATACGGTTTGTCCCCCGATCGCCATTTTGATGATGGACGTTGCGGATGACAGTATGAGAAATGCGTTATTTTTCAATTAGGGTGACAGTATTTTTCGGGTCGCATTTGATAGGGTGAAGTGGAGAGAGGTCCCCCACAGTGTGTAAGCGACAGGGAAGAATTAATTTACAATGATAGGTTGATCACGAGCTACGTGCCTGAGCATGCTGATAGGAAGGTGCCGTCGTCAGGTGAATATCACCCTCTTAATTATTTCGGAGTGACCTTCCTTTCTGTCACTCGGGAGCCTGCTACCATCTCGGTCGGAAGGTCCTTATGTTCCATTAACCGCTTCCACCTGTTACCGAGCTGACCTGTTACATGTTAGCAAAATCGCGACTATCAACTGTTACACAGCTCGGGGATCTTCTGGACTGCGCACTAAAGGTAATGCATTGGGCACCTTTGAAATCGAGATCACATAAACCCTGTGAACTGGATTGCCTCCGTTCATCCAACTTATGGCTTCCCTTAACTGTTTTATCACTTTGACTATTACCCACCGCTCTTGCGTTTTCTTTGCTGGTGTACAAGCCCTTCAACAGTCAAACATTGCAACAGCAGACAGTGAAGGCCTGCGATTTTCTTCCCTGTAGAGATATGTTCTCTGAGAAAATAGAGAATCGCTTCTGATAATAGACTTCTCTCCATTTCCCCATGTTGTAATCACTTTACATTGGTGTTTTTCTGTATTAAATCGTTATGTTGACGTTGCGCGGTGTCTGATTCATAGAATTAAATTCTGTGCGATTCGACTTAATGAAAAATTAATAATTAATTTCGAATAATTTTGAAATGATGTTTTTTAGCATATTTTTGCGATGGCTACCAATATTTTCCAACATTTTCTTCATGAAAATTCGTTTTGAGAAATTCTCAAATCGTTCATGGCTTCTATTATTTAGTTTGAATGAATTGATAGTCATTTTAATTTCCTTAGTGTGAGTGATTGCAACAAAAAACTCAAAACCTCGTGTTGCCTCTTTTTTGGGTCTGTATTCGGTTTTTTTTTTTTTTTTTCTGGGGACCCCTGATTTTTATTTTAGATTTGGATTCACTACATGAAATGTAACGAAAATTCAAACCCTTCACAGATTTTTTTTAACTGCCCACAACTAGCTCAGTGGACGCTCAAAGACTCAACCGCAAGGTTTCCTCAAGATGCAGGTGTGCCCAAGTGTGACACATGATATTTTACTATGTTGTTACGCTGAATTACGTGGTAATGTCCGTTTGCTGATTTGTCTGAGTTTTGATCAAATAACCATCAAAAAATGAACTTTTACAAACTACCTTCTAAAAAGGGCAAAGCCATCCTGCTTGAGAACTTCTTCCGTAAATCATTCTTCTCATCTCTCGAATATAAATTCATGGGACGACGCGACATGATGCTATCTACTCAAATTACGATTGAATGAGCTAGTTTCATTAGATTCTGAATGTGTCCCTACTTTCAATATCACGAGCTAACGCGACCGTTTGTCTTTACCAGAAATTCTGTCGGTACAAACAAATCAGAGAGCTTCTCTGGTCTTCTCTGGGAATCCATATTCGAGAGAAGGCAAATTCACTGAATAAGTTTCTAGAAGACAGGATGGTTTTCCCTTCAAAAAAGGCATTTTCCCGTCCTGAAATTTGATTTTCGATCGATAATTTAGTCAAAATGCTGTCTAATTAGGATCCAGACATTACCATGTGGTTCGCTCTAGAAAATACTACTATGTCAAGTGTCTTGGGTACTTCGTCATATGCGTTTTGGCAAAATCTTGCTCGTCTTTGAAGGTTACAACATTAACTTTTCATCTCAACCTACAAATGTCATTCCTTTGGGTTACAATTGAATTCGATACCAAAACTTTTTCAACACATCCCCGAGCCCGTAATTTTTTGTCGAGTAGTTTTTAATTGGGTTTTTTTGTATGTTTAATGCGTTTCATTCATTCCATTTTGTAAATTGGAGTTTATTTTTGCCGAACTTCCCGAACTGGCAACTAGCAGTTCCGCTTGAATGACGAATCATTCATCTTGTATATCTCAAGGTATTTCCCACCTCATGGCCCAGTTCAACGTTCATTCAACTGTCCTCAAGCCATCAATAACATCCAACCTGTTCGTGGCTGCTCGGAGTTCTAGATCCGAGTAGCGTTGTAGCTCTGCTAACTTAAACAAATTAAAGCGAATCATTCGGTCGGTCTTGAACTCGGCACTTAATCCCGGGGAGATTTTTGAATTCGGCACCGTCCCTCTGTTGGCCCAGATACAGGATGTATGAATTCGGCACCGTGCTTCTGCAAGTGGTACCCCTGCATTATTTAATTCGGCACTGTTATTTCTAGGAACCGTTCCTAAAACGGCTGCTAATGGAATTTGGAGATATTGAAGAACGAGAAATTGGGTTGAGAAACTTTCGATGGGTGTTTTGGAATCAAAATTTTGAAGAAAATGAAACCTCAAGACAACAAAATTATGCTGCTTCACACGGAAAAAGCGCATAGTAATGTGTTGGGTGCGTACGATCGTCCAGGTCCGTAAAAACTGTTAAAAGTCCGTCATCTCAGTCTCTGTTCTGTACTTTAGCAAGTCCTAGCTCCTGAATCTTACGAAACCAAAGATGAAATCGGCCGATAATTTCTACCTCTGGCCAAACTTCCACCACACTGTTGTGAATGCCTATTTCAAAATCTATTATGAACGTTTTGGGTTTGAATTCTGGCAACGACAACTGCAGAATACCGAACAGCTTACTGTAAGTCATTTTCTTCTTATCGGGCAACTAACAATACACTAGGGGAACGTAAGATTGGTTCCTCATGACATGAAGAGTGAACAATTGCTTAAAATCTTTCGCACATTCGTCAAATGTACCATCACAGAACACAGTGTCGGATTGACTAAAGGCCACAATATTTTTATCACATGAAAAAATAACTATCCCATTACTTTTGTAAACGCAAAAAATAGAGGGCTCGTTGTTCTTCGTTTTGTATTCGTAATTCTCAAGGACAGCACAAGTTTCCTCAACCGTATTAGGTAATGAATTTCTGTAATACAAGTTTTGTCGAACATTTGTGTAATCCTTAGACGAAAATTCATCCAGTACTAGGATTTTCACTTAACTTCATGGTCCATACTTTGGCAGAACATATAACATCGCCAGAACTTCTCACCCGACTAAGGCCAAACCGAAATTTCACCCCGTCGACTACAACCATTTCTCGACCACGCTCACTTGCCACTTTTTTCAGGATATTCATGTTATTTCGGAACGGGTCCGCACAAACGAGGAACAGCGATGGACAACAACTGACAAGTTGAGTGCCGAGTTCAATAATCTGCCCGGTGACCTTTGCCAGGCTTGGTGACGAGTCCCTGAATCACCTTGTTTACTCATCTGGAGGCCGGGGATTACCGGTGCCGAATTCAGCTACGCCCAATCATTCAACTCCACTCCGACATTCATGCTCGAAAATTCAAGCCCAACTATTACTGTAAGTCCGTCATTCAACGCTTAAAGTGCCTTCACGATTCTCGAACGGTCAAAGAGGTATACAAAAAATACGAAAAATGTTTCCCCACACTCGCAAACTGTAAACAGACAAGTTTTTGAAAGTTGTGTTATACGGAGTTATAGGATCGTATCAACAAAATATGTATAGATGTATTTCTGTATGTCACTCTTGAAATTCAAAATATCCTCTACTAAATATACACCGAGTAAGAGCCAAATATCAGATCCGTAAGTTTCAGTATGACTACAAACTCAAAAAATATGTAAAGATGTATTTTTTCTGTATGTCATTCTTGAAATTCGAAATATCCTCTACTGAATACATACCGAGTAAGAGCCAAATATCAGATCCGTGAGTTTCTGTATGACTACAAACTCGTGGGCGTTTTTACATTGGAACAGGGTTCTCCAAATTATTTGCCCCAAGGGCCATATCATAATGTGGAGGTGGCGGGGCAGGCCAACAGGGGGGTACGGGGGCTTCCGCCGGAAAATTTTATAAATTAGACACTTGAACAGTGTTTTTAAGGAGTCCTAGACGAGCTTGACAAATTCAAAATTAAGCCTAATATAGGAACAAAAAATTAGTTTTTAGTGACTAAATATATTTTTTCAATTCCACGATTTCTTTTTCGTTGTTTAATAAAAATTGTAATCATTGAATTTTCGGGAATGGAAAATTTTGCTAGTCAGACAGTTGAAATTAGGGTTTTTAAGCACTCCTAGACGAATTTGACAAATTAAAAATTAGGCCCAATATTAAGCACGAAACTCATTTGTATATAAGAAATATATTTTTGATTAATTTGTTTAAAATTATTTACATTCAAAAAAATATTTTTGGAAAACCAATCTAATGGGTTGATGCTATTGTTTTGTGCTTACAAGGTCTTTCCGCTTAGGATCGTAGTTTATTGTTCCAATCGTAAGAAAATTTTCTTAAGTGTTCTTCTGAAAGTATCGCTCTATATATGAATTTGACATGTGTCATTTTTTAAAAGATTTGTTCGCTTAGATACGTTGAAACAGAAATTGATATAATTTGTCTGGCAAAACTCTTGGTTCCCTTGAAGTCATCACGTTCTGGCGGTAGCCTAATTTTCTCCATCCATCCATGTTTTTCCGCGGGCGGCGAGCCGGACCAAATCCTCCCGCGGGCCGCATGCTTATTGTTAACACGGTTATAAAATTAGTTTAAAAACAATATACAAGTAAGTAGTTAAAAACAATATATACAAGTCAAATCGGTTGACAATTCATGGTTGCATATCTACAAAACAACCGCACGTCTCCCCTCCCTACAGTTAAAATCCATGCTTGCAGGCTAAAAACAAACAATTTTTTTGAATTTGCATGTTTTTTCCAATGTGCTCATATATGACGACGTTTGCGCACTTGCGCGCAGTTGCCAAGTCATAAAATTTTGCTAACATTTGTTAGCAAACATAAAGTGTGACACATCAATTTTCATTGTTTCTCAAAGCCGATTCGCTAGGTACTATCCGTTCTTTCATTTGACTAAATGTGAACGCTTTCACAATCGAATCAGCTTTGAAAAGTGATGAAGATTGAAGTGTCACTCTTGGTTTGCTAACAATTGTCTAACATAAAACTCTATGGTCTTGGAGTTTTCAAAAAAAAAAAAGCAGGTAACGCTCATTGTGCCCTAAAAACTTTCAAATTGAGAAAGAAAGTGAGGCGACAATTCGTTCATTGAAGTAGACATTTTAAAACTTTCCTATAAGGACTGGGACTTTTCCCATCTGAATCAAGAATAGATTTGATGAATCGATCCGGGAAAACACTCAAACGTATAAAAATAAATTGGAGTCAATGATAATTTACCATAGAATCCGTCCGCTAGTCCCCGAATCATGACACGACCTAACCGTTTATTCCGAAAAAAAAAAAAAAAAAAAGAAATGTGAAACAAGCACGAAACGTGTCACAGGAGGCACATTAGCATTATATTTGGCCCTGTAAGGCACGTCGATGGGAGAGCAGAGAAGAAATATGAGGGGCTCTGCTTTTGACGGTGAGTTATACGATGATGCTAATGGAGGAAAATGCTGGGGATCGATCGGGAAGTAAATCACCAACAGCCTACAATGACCAGGAACCACTTTCGTGCGTACATCCTGCCAAATGATTTCCCGCATGTCTGTCCCATGTACTCAGTTTATTCACGATGACTTTGACAAACATCGTTGCAGATCGTACGGTTTTGCTCAGGCATAGCTGGCCGAGAGCAGTAAGAGATTAAAGGTGTGCACTTACCAGGACAGCTGTATTGAATGTGTTTTTCAACTACTCTGACTCTAATTTTGCCCTATACCTAGGTGATGTATATTGATAATCGTATGATAATGCAGAGCAAGTTAAGAGATGAATTTTGAAAAGTTAAGTGACAAATTCAGCGCTAGAGATCAAGTATGAGTGGGAAGCATATGCGATTTGAAATCGAAGAGAAAAGAAGCTTTTTACAGCCAAATTCAATTTTCAACTACCAATATGCAAAGGAGATCAATCTTGTGCGCTTTCTCGGCTTCAATCGTGAAACAAACGACTCAATCCTACCTTTAAAAGAACTTTACTCGTAGATTTGTAAACACAAGGGAAGTAGAAAATGTTGTTACTTACCTCCCGTCCGCAGAGCCATCTACCTTTTCTTAGTGAATGCTTGTTGAACTTACGAATCGTGGAATAATTTCTGCTTGCCTTTGAGGTTCGTTACAATCCTTTCACTTGTTGGTATTGGACCCCTTCATCGCTAATAACACTGTTCTGCACGTAAATCCTCCTTCAAACCAAAACTTGCTTTCTTACTGTTCTTACTGTTCTTTCGTTACGTGCTTTCTTACTGTTCTTTCTTACTGTTACTTACTGTTTTTAAATGTGCTGAACACGAATTTGAAGTCAGATTCTGTCTATCACGCACAGTTTCTTCATCAAAACATAGTAAAAAAAATTCAAAAGCCCGATGATTTTGAGCTCAGTGATGTATATTTGAACGAAAAAAAAAAAAAAAAAAAAAAAAAAATTGATGGGAATATTACTAGTGGTTGAAGATAGATGGCTAAAAGTGTTCTTTCAGTTTTTGATCTTGAGGCAGGGATTTGGTCTCTACCTGGATCTTTAGGGGAATGACCTCCATTCAATATTTAATTCAGACTATTGATAGCTTCAAGTTTAGTTTAAAAGGAGTACTCCTTTATAATGGAAACAAACATCTATCTATCCCAGTAGCTCATTCGGTCCACATGAAAGAAACCTATGACAACATGAAGATACTTCTACAAAATCAAGTACCATGAGTACACATAGCGCGTTTGTGCAGATCTTAAAGTGGTAGCCATGCTTACAGGACTCCAAGGAGGTTACACTAAATTTTGTTGTTTTCTGTGCGAGTGGGACAGCAGAAAAAGAGGAGACCATTATGTCGTAAGGAAAAAGTAGGTGAAAAAAACATTGCCAATCCTCCATTAGTGGACAAAAACCAAATAATTTTACCCCCACTCCACATAAAATTGGGGCTAATGAAAAACTTCGTAAAAGCAATGGACAAGGAAGGAGAAGGTTTCATGTACTTAGAACAAAAATTTCCGCATCTCAGCGATACTGAGATAAAGGAGAGAATTTTTGTAGGACCCCAAATTCGAAATCTACTCAAGGACCTCACTTTTGAAGCAAAGTTAAATACTACTAAAAAAGGCTTGGATTGCTTTTCGAGATGTGTACTAAGTTTTCGGGAAACTAAAGATCTAGAGACTACCGAAAAATAGTCCAAGAACTGCTTACTTCATGTAAAACATTGGGATGCAATATGTCCTTAAAAATACATTTCCTGCATAGTCACCTAGACTTTTTCGCCCCAAATTTGGGTGCAGTTTCGGACGAACGTGGAGAACGATTCCACCAAGACATATCCAGAATGGAAAAAATATATACTGGCAAATGGAATGAGAAGATGCTGGCGGATTACTGCTGGACTCTGCAGCGGGAGACAGAGGAGGAAGAGTACAAAAGAAAAAAAATCTGTTGTAGTATAGATGATAATTTTCAAGTACAATTTTTCATTTTTTCCAAGTTTCTCCTCTTTTCTCTCAAAATTAGAGGGTGATAGAATTTTCTGAGTTCAGATTCGGATTCAGCACATCTGAAAACATGAGAAATAGGCAAAATTGTTCAAGGGAGGGGTGAGAAGTTTTTTTTTGGAGAACAGTGTAATCATTCTTTGCTCCACCGACAATTTAGCGAACTCACGTTTTATAGCACTTACTGTATTCATCGCGTATTTACAGCTAATACACTGTCACAAGGGTTGGCGACAATCAACTGATGATAGGATAAGACTGTGGTTTGGTGTTGCACGCATTCTAGCACGTGAGTTGACGCTTAAATGGGCTCTCTGAAATTTCGCGCTTTATTTCGGGCGCTCTCTCATTGGTTCATTCTTTAGAGCCGAATCGCACCCAACGCTGTGTTTTTCTTCCATTTGGAAACAGCTGACTCGTGTTGTCATACAATGAACCCCCTAACCTCTCCCCCCCCCACCAAACTCACGACTCCACCATCGTCTCACACATCCTGAGGCTCTGTTTGGCCCGTTGATTTGAAACTCTTCTGCTCTTCAATGAGGAGGATTCTTGGGGACAAGTTGGAAAACAGCATGATAATATTATACTTATATTATTATTACCATCAGGTATCTTTATAATTTTGGCCAGGGGGTGTAGATGCGCCTGCGCTCCAGTCAGCAGCCGCCTCTGCTGCCAATGCCCCTTCTGGATGAGATACAGCTAATATAAATTTTAAAATATATAGATTCAAAAATGTAAAAAACGTTACCCCGTTTTCCCAATCGAACTCTACGAATTTATGGGACCCAACCGCTCATCCTTGATCCCTTACTTACGTCAGCAGGCTTCACCTCACCCGAAAGTTCAAACCCTTGGATAGTGATGATGGAAGGTATTAGCATGGAGTTATCGAGCGATTTAGTGGATATAAACCAGATCGATCAATCAACGAGGGCAGCAGCTGAGGATAATTGGGCAATTTGCATGTTTTCGTGATGGAGTTTATGAACTGCGGCGTCTGAAACAACGATAGTACGTACGATAAATTATTCTTCAAATGAGAAACGGCTTGAGCGGCGCCAACGCAGGTTAACCCTTTATTTTTTAGTAATTGTCTTCTGATTTTCATTTTTTTTTTTTTTTTAGATCAAAGAGATATTATAAATGATTCGATCCATCTGATATCACTTGAAATCCTGAAAATCACTGAAATGCAGGATGGATTAGGTTTGATGAAGGGAAGCATACATGTACAGCATGAACATAACAGCGAATTTTAGTTCGTTTTTGTCAAAATTTCTTCACGTCTAATTTCTAAAATTTGAGCAATATTTAAACAGCAATGAGCAACTATCAAATGTACGGCAAAAATAGTATGATTGTGTATGGTGAAACAATTTTGTTTTTTTCAAATGAGAACTCCCATTTTTATTGCAGATTCGAATTCTACGCCCACTTTATTGCCTCTTTTTTTACGAGTAATGAAATTGTTTTCAAAATGATTTACAGTCAAAATTACTGTTTTTGAACTTTTCGCCTTTACTGTATAGTTTTTAAATGATCTTCAGTGAACATTACCAATTTTTGTGGTTTTCACCTATAGTACTGTCCTAACAATATGACTATAGCATTATAGTCTAGATTATATTTTTTTCGAAAATCATGAGAAAAGTTTGTGATTTTGAGTATAACTGGGACAGTAGGGAAGTACTTGAAGCGAAAACCACAAAAAATGAAAATGTTGACTGACAATCGTTTTAAGAAACTATTACTGTCTCTAAAGATTATAACTTTTTTTAAATCACAAGAATAATTTATACAAACAACACGGATGGGGTAATAGGGATGTAATTAAGGCAAAAACCACAACAATTTTGACTGAAAATAAATTTTTAAAACTGATTGGGAATTCCGATAAAAATCATATTCAATTTGTGAATTCATGGGCACGAAATCCCACGCCACAATTTTGTTCATATTCGTGGTTAGGAATGAATCCGCCTACCTGTGCAGGAAACCTATTTTAATGAAAGAAACGAACCGGTTATTGTATTATTACTGATGATGACCTAACCAGTTAAATCGAAATGGATCATTTCAAAATTATGGGTTATTTCAAGCACCAATTTTCCGGCGAATTTGTCTGAATTTTTAGGTTTTTTGTTATGCTAGTTCATCTGTGCAGGTTCCTTGACAACCACCCTAACCAGTCATACAGTTCCACACGTAGTTTGTCAGATATTGAATTTATGAAATTTGTCAGTTTCTAGGGAGAGAGCATTGTTCTAGAGAGAGACAATTATAAACTTGATTTGCAGTGGTACCGACTGGCTCCTTTGAATTTCACATTCAGTCTCCTCGAAATTCCTAGGAAGTTGTGCTGGCTGGTCTTTAAGCTTCAATTCGTGGTTCAACATTTAAACCATAAAAGGAGTGATGGATCAGGGGAAAGAATATAAATTTTCAAGTTCTATTCCTATGTCATACCTCTAATGTAGTCTTAATACGTATAAAAACGTGAATGTTCTCTCTCCCTAGACATTCATTTTTTTAAATGAAGTCTAGGGAGAGAGGTTTATGAGGTTATTTCACATTTTGGTCCAGACAGATGATGAATTCTGGAAAACTGGAAGTGTAATGCAATAACGTCTCCAAGGCACACCTAAAACTACAATAGAGTAATTACTCATAAACTTCCCTTTTTATTTTGATGGTGTCTAGGGAAGGAGGATCAATAAAAATACTGTTGAAACACACTTCACTTTCAGAGCCATTCGACTTAGTGGATGACTCTGCGGAAATCAACTCGTGCCTTTCTTTGACATGCATATTGATGAAGTGTTGCCCACTAATTTAACAACTCAAAATATCCGTTTTCTTCTAACTTAAAAGTAGAGTAACTTGAAAAAGTGGATAAATGCTTGCATAAAATTACGTTGCTTAATTCTGAGTCTTGGGCTCCCAGTACATGTGTAGTATATGAGTAGTACAGAGAGCGATATTCGATTTGAGCCTGAAAAAGTGGATAAATGCTTGCCATAAAATCACGTGAACCGAGTAACCTGCTTGTGACACGCCTAGGGAGATAGAATTGGGGGTAATTAATTAATTGTAATCATACACCTAATCAACATATCCACCACAAATTAATATGTCAAGTAGGTGGCACTCAGACGCATCACACTGGAAAAAACGGAAAATCTCTGCTACCAAAGATTCTCTCTCAGTAGCTCTGTGACACAGAACAACACATATAAAATCATAACTCCGTATTTTTCGTGGAAATAAAAAAGGTTTTCAGCAACATTCGTTTTTCTTCGGCGGAAGACCGATCTAAAACAGAAACGATTAACCTGTGTATAATAATTCGAGTTGTTTTCCTCGTTCTCTATTATGGATCGAAGGTTCCGTTTGATTTCGCAAGTATCGCGCCTTCCACAGGTGAAACATTCATTACTCGGTCCGGCTAATGTTCGGAAAAAGAGTGTGGGCGGCATTCAACGAAAAAAAAGTCCATTAATCTTCTTTCAAAACGCTTCGCGATCATTTCAAAAATATTCCTCCCGCTCTTTCTCGGTACGACTTTCAAAAATTACAAAAGAAATGTTCTTGCTTCCCACAAAATGTTTTTCTTTATTTTCTTGTTGATACGGTGTATACACTGTGATATACATATCATCACCAGTCATCAGTACGTTGAATTCATATATGGATCTAATCCTTCCGGGGATTTATTCCCTACTTATGTAAAACGATTCGAGTTATATTAATACTTTTTTTTGTTTTGTTCCAGGTATGTTTCCCGACATGTACATCAACTTTTCCTAATGCAAGTACGCAAAATAAAAGGTATACATATCTCGCAACGCATGTTTTGACTTGAAAACCAACTGGAGTGCGGTTTTGTTTGCCATTGTCGACATTTGTGATAGGTTAGTTTGCGATTCCCGATTCTTGAGTCCGCCGCCTCGGGAGATATACCAGACGCCTTCCAGTATCTGGGACGTCCTCTGAGTGCTGCGGGCAGTACCCGAATTTGGCAACTATTCCATTCCATCAGCTCCTCGTGTTATTCATTAGACCGAAAACGCTGGAAATTAAGACACGAAGATTCATTATTTCTGTATTTGGTGACTTTCCTACGCTGAGTACCGGGCTGCCGAAATTGGACGGTACACCTAGAGGTAAAAGGTCCACTTGAAAACCGACGTAGAAATCCAACTGAAATTCAACGAGATAAAATAAACGTACAAGCAGAATGAAATATTCCGCATGTTCTTCTCACCTGAATTGAAGCTTGGGATATAGCGTTATGGTTCTAGTATGATCTTATATAACAACCGTGCCATTTGGGCTGCCGCCAGCCACGCGTCATACGAACTTTGCGCTCAGGCCTTAAGGCTTTGCAGCTCGACCGTCTATCTTACCGATTTTTTTCAAATTATGAGCGAGTGGATGATCCTACAGCAATCCGTGGGGTCTCATTCGATTCCAAGAACGAATTTCTATTTGAATCGAACCATAAAACTACCCCATTACATCGAATTTTTTTGAGATTTCGATTTTTTAATCATTTACTCCTTAAAAAATTAACCTTTAGGATTGATTGATCAAGGTGTCAAGATTTCTGGCCCATCCCGAATCAGTGTTGGATTTTTGATCGAAATTTCGTAAAATTTGGTCCAGTAGTTTCAAAAAAAAAGCTTGGGAGGATAGGCGGATTTTTTAAATCTACATATCTTATATTGTAAACTAACAACGTTTGAGGAGGATCAAGAATATTTTTCTTGGTCGATTACGTTATTGAAAATGATAAACGAAAAAGCTCCAGTCATGCCTTATGAGGTTACTGTTGAATTCTCATGATTTCTCTCTCTTTCGTATTATTAACGTTGACCTGTTTTGAAGTTTGAGCATTTTCTTTATAAAGAAGGTTTTACTTTTATGATTTATAACAGATATTTTTTCCTTTATCACCGCTGCTCAAGCGAGAATTCTCGACCGATTCATACCATTCTTTTTTTTGTTCAATTTAGATTTTAGTTTAGCATGTAAAAATATATCAGCTCGTTCAATTTTTATTATGGAAGGGGGAGAATGGAGGGGATGGTAGTGGTAAATCGTTATTCCTTTCTTATTCTAATCTAATTTTAAAAGCTTTTATTTAACTTGCAATGTAGGTATGTAAGGATGTTTGGGTGGAATCTTGCAACCCGATTTTGAAGCAGGTAGTCT
This sequence comes from Creontiades dilutus, assembly GCA_031894815.1. Classification (NCBI taxonomy): domain Eukaryota; kingdom Metazoa; phylum Arthropoda; class Insecta; order Hemiptera; family Miridae; genus Creontiades; species Creontiades dilutus. The sequence goes on from JAVIWC010000341.1 coordinate 107,379, forward strand.
CAACCGATTAAGCTGGAATTTTGTATGTACGTTTAATTTGGTTGAAAATACACGATTAGTTGTGTGACGTCATTCTAAATTCAATATGGACGGAATTGCGGAACAGTTAATTTTAATGCATTTCTACAGTATGGGTATCAAATGAAAGCGCTTATTGAATATTGGTTTCAATTTGGTTGCTTTCATTTTACGGTTACATTAAAGCTATGTAACTCCCAACTTTTTAAATTTTATGCGTAAACATTTTTAGTGAACATTCTTCTGTCAAGTTATTGATAGTATCTGCGCATCCGCAAAATTTGAAATCCTTTCCATAGGTCTGATCAGTATGTTCTTCGATTCATGTCCAAAAAATATTAAGGTGGACTAGTTATATGGATAAGAAGATACTCTTGGCTAAAAAGTCATAAACATATGCTGTTGTTCTCACTCCCCGTTTGTTGAAACCTATGCGCCAGTGGTTATAAATTCACGTTTCAAGCTCCCAAGTATTATCTCGGTGTTCCAGGGATGGAACACCACCACTACCATCTGTACTATATCTTTCTTATTAGCAGTGCTTGGTAACGAATCATTCCCAGTTTTTCATATGACTGCCCCGATGCTCTTTCTCTCCAACTGCTGTCTTAATCAAAGTTGTCAATAAACATTTTTTATTTCCAGTCTTCGAGGCTTTTAGGAGCGCTCCTAGTCTCGATTCTCTATGATGTACGATTCATTTGTTGGCTTCTTCAATTTCGGGCTGGTATTTTATAGATACGAGATGAATGAATTTGTACAAATCGATATCTCCGCAGGCCATATTTCACTATCAGTCCCCTCACAAGTCGATGCTTACTGTCCTATGTGTTAGTGTGACGCACTTGTCGCACCAATCACCCCCCAACGCAGGAAATAATTAAAATATGTTAGGATGAATCTCATAGAAGTTGTGATGAAATGCAGAGTGAGTAAGATCCACACGCTAAGTCGTGCAGTTCTTCGAAGCCCGTTCCTCTGGTGGGAAAATTTCCAAATAATCGTAGATGTCGTGGATAAGCTACTTGCAAACAATCAGATACTAGACGGGAGTGCTGATGCAATTTTTGTTTCCCTTCCTTTCTAAACGGTAGCGCTGCTACATGTTTCCAATTCGACTGGACTCTTCCTGCTTTCGGGAGCCTTCATAGGTCACTATTCCATTGCAACATCTCTTCATTACAAAATTAGGGTGAATATTCAGCTATTATAATCATAATTATGAACTGATAGGATCTATATCTGCACTTGCTGTCAATTTCAAGTACCTAATGTTTCGAAGGCACGACCCTCATTTAGCAATGAGTTCGAACGTTAGTTTTCGTGTCTGTTTTATGTCTCTGGAATTCTCCCGTCATTGGCTCAAGAACAGAATTACGGCAACGCGTCTCCTTTTGATGGGTCTTTCCAGGTGGTCGCCGTCTCTTTGACAGCAGCTCTCTTAATGGCGTGAACGTGTCGGCCCATCATTCTTAAGATGCCTCCGCCTCATGGAACCCATCTGAGTATAGCCCTGTAAAAATACAACTTGGACGTTAATTGCATCGAGTGCCTCGCTCAAAATCTGAAAGCCATTCTAAGATGATCTGCGACCGAACTTCGGCGCTCATAGCAAGAAACAGACATCCAGGGCTCGAAAACTATGTTGATTGTCTACATATGACGTAAAGTCTCTCCCTATTTCTATGTAAATGTGGACTACTTATTACCACAAAAGTTCACTGTAAGAACAATGCATGTATCTGCTGTTGGTATGTTGAATGTGTCACTTTGGTATACTTACCACTTTGTGAGTCGGTATCCGACCTTTTCCATTCTGCCGAAACCCTTCAGTTTTGATTTTACTGAGTTATCCTACTTAAAAGTCAAAAAAAGTCTAAATTTCGAAACAAATTACTGTATAAAGTACAATACAGTAGTACGAATCAAAAACCGTTATTTTTGAGCTGAGAATTTTTTTTTTGCAATCTGCTCATTTTTGTCCAACGATCTCAAATATGAGTGCGCTGCGCACAGTTGCAGACAAAAACATGCAGATTATAAGAGTTCAGAGATAGAACATTAAGATTCGTGGGGAACTTATTACGTTTGACGTTCTGCGACTTGTGGCTTTTTGCTCGCAGTGACTGAAGCTCGTCGTAAGGTTCATCAAACTCCCCTGGTGTTTTAGGAGGGTTGGCAGACGGTGCTTCTGATACGCTGGTTGAAGGGGGGTCGTTGTCAACTCGGAATGACATTAGAAGGAGTGAGGGAAACGCGTAGAATAAATTGAAAGTTGATAATAAAATAAAATTGTGGACAGTACTGGTAAAAAATAAACGAAAACGTTAATAACAAGTAATGATTGCATCTTAGACAAAAATTGGTTGGAACGCATGCTTACCGGTTGGTGTTCAACCCAAGTGCACACCGTGTGTGCAGCACACGCGGTACCCAGAAGTCGCTGGTATTGATAGCTAAAAATAGATAAATTGTTTAACTAAAACTCGCATTTGCAGATGTGATGTACGCATGATGAGTGTATTACACCTTCTTTTATTGCTCTTGAACGCTCATTTGTGTCATCCACGACATCCGAATAATGGAAATACACTTTGAAATACCATTATGAAACGAATTGGAGAAGGTAGACAGTGAAGACGCGTAATATTTATTATGAACAGCGGAACATCAAGAGGAATTCATTTCAATTCTCCGCTCCTATATCCATTTCAGTACCGTGGTTGAACGCCCTACTCACATGCAGGAGGTTATTAATACAGTTTCCTGTCATAATTTGGTATGGTCTGACAAATCATGTTTTCTCCGACGCTATATTTGCTCGTTTGATCGAGCTTACCTGGCATTGGGTAATTACTAATGTGGTGGCTCCCTCGTTATTAATTTATTCTTTGAGCTCATGATGAAAATGAAATATCACTTTATCATAGATCCAGGAGCTTTTATAGAGAAAATTATTAGTATCTAGATACCCCTTTTTACTCGTATTTTAAACGAATCATTTCGTTAGATCAGCAAACATGTTTACCCAGCACTAGCAGATATCCAATATTTGAATCGTCAGCGGTAATTATTCCGCGGGAGTTTTACATATGAAACTGTTTTACTTATGGCTGAATTCGCGATGCATGTAGAATGGCAGCAGAGGAGGTAGAGGCTGTGCGCAATGGAGTACGTCATATAAATGTTTTTTACGTCAACGTATTCCCATGAGCCGTTCAATTTCTTTGCCTGAGGCCCCACCACAAGCAGCTGTCCAGGATGCAATCCTGGAAAATAGTATTGAGCCTCTCTCGAATCTCCGACAGACGTGGTACAGCAGTCTTCCTCCATGACCCCTGGTCTTCTTTTAGACTTGAAGACTGGAGTCATGAGGCTCAGGGAGCAGGTAGGCAATATTGTTGGTTATGGGAGTGCCTACCTGCAGGACCTGGCTAGGCAGGCTGATGGCGGGCTGAATAGCGAGGTTGCAGCTTATATAGAGCATCTTTCTGCTGGTTGAGGAACCGTGTCATGGCATCACAGGGGAGTCTCTCTCAATGTGTCACCGTGTGGAGGTGGCGGGAACCCCAGCTTGTCCAGAGATTGTGGAGGAAGCATCGCCAGAAAATGTGGTCCTGTTGGGCTCATTCGATTCATTAAAGAGGGATCTATCCATAAAAGTTGTTGACATTGGTTTTTGATTTTTCAGGCTTTTGATTGGAGTTGGTCAAGTTTGTTGCCGGTGATTCAAGATCATCCACGGTCTATTTGTGATTTTTATAGAAGGTTCGTTGACTTTGGTGCATTAGTTACTGACGGCGGACGGATTTTTTAAATTTGATTTATGGATTCTGTACATCTTGAAACGTAAATGTACTAATTTGAAATCGACTTTCAAACTTGCTTTTCTTGATCAATTGCAAAGGTTCATTGTTGGAATTCACGGTTGAATTCTTACTTAATTCCCAATGCAACAATGTCATGCAGAACCGTCTGTCAATGTGAAGCTCCAAGCTTCGCTATACCGTTACACAAGATGTTTGTGTAGAACAAATAAATCAAATCGATTTGAACAGGACGATCCAAATTGTAAGATGAGAACGGTCTTACGATTTCTGAGGTTTAGATTCCACCTCCTGAAAGTGATTACAATGCTTCCACCATCTAGGTAGACGGGGAAGCAATTCGCTAAAAGGACTTATCATACATTCTTGAGTAGAATGGGAAAGGCGTCTACTATTTGCGTTGCAGATGCGTTCCATTAGGAAGTTTACTCAGTGAATCAATATCTGTTTAAAACTCGAAACTTGCGGTAATCCAAAGCACTAATAACGACGTTTGATAATATTGTTTGGTTTATAATGCAAATCGCGTGTTAGAATTTTTATTTTGTGACCCTTCAGGCGTCAGCTTCTTAGTAGCGTTAGCCCTTCTTATAGTACAGGGATATCTTATTCAGAGATTAGGTATCGCATGTCATATTTGGTACTCGAAATTCGACAACTTTTCTGTGATTGTAAACGAACCTGCTTGGATCAATAACGAAGAAGGTAAATAAGTCTTAAGGAATCAGGGTGGAAATTGATTTTAATGCTTGTCCGAGTTTGCTATTATGAGCAACGATTTTCATTTCGATGAAACTCGAAACCTGTTTGGTATATAAGAAATGCTAATAAATATAAGGAAACACATGATTACGTTAGGAGATTATCAACATTAATTTAATTGTCGCTTGTGTTCCTGTCGTGTTGACATTTGGATGGTAGTTCCACATGTGCCTGCATGTACTTGTAGTTCATGGTGCCAATCTCATATGATGTGGTGGAGATATCACAAGACGTCTCTGAAATGCAGAATGGGAACGCATCAATGTTTGCAATGAATGTCGATAGTTTTCATCGAATTTTAATTAAAAAATGAAGCTGTTTCAATGCCTCTAAAATTTTTAAATAACAATTTTCTTCCTGTTGATCCGATATTGCACTTGCGCAAGTTATGTGTGTTTGTGTGTTCGTGAAATTGTAGAAACGACCTGTGGCAAGCAATATCCGAGCTTAAAGGAGTGGCGCCTAATAACATCACGGTTATAGCTGCAACCGCGTCATGGTGTGGAGAGTGGTGCGGGAAAAGTGCCACGGCGTTACTGGACGTGGGCATTTCGTCTTCGTGGTATCACCACCCACGTCATCCGGGGCTCTGGCTTATACGGATGGTCTTTCTGTAGGGGTACTTCCTTCCATCAGCACCTCCTCTCCTATTTTTCGTTTTTATTCAATGGTGTGCCCTCTCTGCCTTTAAGGGGAGGTTGAAAAAAAATTGTGTGTGATGCATTACATCCAGTCGATTATTGTAACTTTTTTCTTGTGCATAAAAAATCAAGCATTCCAAACGGAAGGATGTTTAAAAAATGTATTCCAAAACGCTGCAAATAATTTCACAAAGGCTAGCCTATTTTTTAGGCACAAGGCAGTTTCTATGACGCTCATGTGTGTGCCGATTTTTTTAATCCGTGATCGCTGTTCCTATCCCGATCTATCTCCACATCCATGATTTTGTCCCATGGTATTCTCTTTCATTACCGAAGAACGGATCTTTCATAAAAGGACTTTTAATAGAACATCGATTTCGAATCTGAAATTAAATAAAATTTTAAATTATAAATGAATAATTACGCTATGATTGTTTCTATGACGCTCTGTGTGTGCCTCGTTCCGTGATTGCTGTTCCGTGCCTCTATCTCCACTCCATAACGATTCTCTTTCATTAACATTTTCGAAAGAAAATTAAATAAGAAATTAAATAATTTTAAATTATAAATTAATAATTACACACTGGGCGCGTACGAACTACTTTGAATTGATTGTTCAAGGTAATTGGTCCCCGCCTTTTTGGACTGGGGATCGTTTTCCTTCCTTCTTCGCCATTACTGTTCTACTTGTTGCGTTGTCCGTTTTATATCAAAACCCGTATTCGCAAATATCCCCGTACATCCGTTCATAAACGCGATCTAAAGTTGTCAATTGGAAGGCTCTAAACTTGATTATTGTACAAGTTCTATCAAATGTACACTTTGATAAATAATTAATTTTCATACCTAATGTTTTCTACTTGAGCCTACCAAGTACGTTCTTCTAGTTTAGTAGGACAAGTAGCCGGTCCGTTCTTAAGTACAGTGCTAAACAAGGAGGTTAAACAATTCTTTCGCTATACGATTATAACGGCTTATTGAAAATGATAAACCTAAAATCCACAAATTTAATTTTACTCCAAAATATTGCTTGGAAATAGTTCATTTCCGTAGTAGTAGTTTTCAAAAAATCTGTGCCTTTGTTCTCATTCTTTTGGTGTGCTGAATATATTGGGGTAAGTTTTGTAGCGATCAGATTCGATGCTACGAACAATTTCAAAATTACTTTCATTTATCGTCGTTTCCAGTGTTTTTTTGAGATGCTTCATGAAACAAATGTCGTTGCCTTCAAATCCTTAAGGTCCTCTGATGTTGGTACGTTGGAGGCGAGCACAAGTATTGAAAAAGCCACATCTTGAACGAAATTTCTAGTTTCTCCTTTTTTGCGATTGTGTTTCTCGTTGATGACTCCCAGAATTTAATATGCTTATTATAAGTGTGGGAAAACGTTTATTACAAATTAGGAACGTAAATCAGGAAGTACGAGCGAGGTGTGCATAAATATGTAGGTACACATGAGCTGAATGATGAATTAGTAGGTATAATATGGTTTGGCGAAAGGAATTACGCAACTGAAAACGAATCGAAACAAAAACAAAGCAAGCCTTTTAAGGCACGGGAGATGAAACGAATAGAAGACCGGCGAGAGGAGGGGCGATTTCTTGTCAACAACGTTTAAGGTGCGGAGGTCCATGCGGTGTAGACTCAATAAACTTGTTTTATATGCTTTAATTTATAAATATAAAACAAACTAGCTGGTGACCCACATTTAGGAGATTCTCGTATTGGGGTGCTCTTCCTTATCATCTTAGAATTACAATGAGTGGTAACCAATACCATTCCGGTGGTTGTCTCATCCATGTTTAATTGCCCTGTTTCTACTAACATGGTAAATATAATGGAAAACACAGAATGGAATTATAGATTGACAGTGGTAGTTTCATGTTCAGATTTCCGAGGATCCCCTACTGAACTTGCTATTATATGCATTCTCTAAGCGTGCGAACAGTCCCCCGTACAAGTAGTTGTTAATTTTTTTTCTCTTGTTTTTCATTCTCGCTCATCTTAGCTTGTAATCGCGGTATTACCATACTAATGCCGGTAATGTGGATCTAAAGCCTTATCAGCCACATTCCTCAGTTGCTGATTCGCCGACGCATTTTCCGGTTGATGGAGGTTATGGGACCGTGTAATGTTATTCATAAAACATCAGCCCAGACATGATGGGCGTGTGTGTATCCAACAATGGAGCCAGCTCACCTCCCCTGCTTGTCCCCTCCCCCTTCGCCGTCCTTTATTTTGCAGATTTCCTCAGGATTCCTCGCCCACATCTGATACCATTGGAAACGTTCTGTCAACAATGTTTTTATCGTTTCTACCGTTGCATTTCTACCAGTGAGAACCCACTGGATTGTTTGTTCGGATGTGCAAGACAAAGGGGTCGTCTGCTTCGGGTCGCGTTCTATTCTTCTACGATTTATTGTACTTCGGTATTTTCATCAAATCACCTGCCCGCTTCCGTCTGCTCCAACTCAATCGAATTGGATTATTGAAGTGCACCTATTGAAACTTCTATTGGAAATCAATCAGTATTTCTTGGAAATCTATTAATAGATGGGGTTCCACGGATATTGCCCTAGACGTAGTACTTCTGTGATGCACTCAGTAGGTAATTTTCTGTTATAACACCTCCCCTTCACCATTCATGTGCGAGTATGGCCTAAAATGCCCCAACACACCCCTAACCGTCTGTACACGTCCCTGATCATATTTTTCAATGTTCAACAAATGCAAAAAGACAGTATTCGCCGCTGGACCTGTGTGGCCTTTCCCGGTGAAGCCGCGTGTGTTGAAATGTGCTAGCAAAACAAAACCAAAACAGCAGTCTCTCGGAAACGAACCTGGAATGGTACCACTGTCGTTGGGAGGGGGAGGGGGGTTTATAGTGGGTGTTTTCAGCCTATAGGATCAATATAGGATCCTACCTCAACGCGGATTTCTATGAAGTGAATTTTCATTCAAAATTTGTATAGCCATTGCAGTGGTTTCATTCTGAATAAAATTAACTAAGAAGTGGCTAAAGGTTAAAACTCACCAGCTTGGACGTGATTCTCGTGTCGGAGAAATGTTTTCCTCATGGAAAAATCTCAGTCGCTGAAGGAGGAAGAAGAAAAAATTGACCCGTGTTGTATGTCAGTTCGTCTTGTTTGTGAGACTATGTTTGTCGTGTGTAGTATAGTTTGTAGGTGATTCCTCCCAGACGTACAATTGGCCATCTCAGGTGATTTATGACCGAGGTGGAGTTCTTAACTGTGATGCGCCCTCCTAATATATCTGGTAGTCGTAGTTTACTGCAGTTTTACTGCTCTCGGAAATGTCATCGTGTCACCGACACTTGGTTCTTTTCTCCCCCATAAAGTCCCGGGCAAATCGCCCCAGACCGCCGGGGTTCGTTCCATCTTCCTGAGCTGGGCAGAGCCAAGTTCCTCGCCCCAGTTCCTCCCACCCTTCCCATCACCACGTGTTTACCTCATCCGAGTCTCGGAAACTTCTTTGTTCGGAGCGGCCTCTCCTCTTCTACCTAGGAAGCCCATATGCGCCTGGGAAACGTGAACGGCCCGCATTCTAAATCGCCGTTATATCCTGCTTTGAACCATTCGAGCTCGACTTGAAGTGAACAACTACATATGTATTATTCAACACTGATTTTTGGATTCTGACTACTTTTGTGATTTCAACCGTTCTCGAGCGAGTCATCCGTTCCTGTCCTTGTTTCTATTGTTTTCTCGCGTCAATTATGTGGAGAGTTTCTCCGTAGATTGCCAGCCGTGTTCAAGAGCTCCATAAGTTACTTGTTCAGGCAAAGAAATGATATCTAAACTAATGTTACTCGTGAATCGTTCTTGTTACAGCCTCTGAAGGAGGATTTTAATGAATCGAAATCTCGATGAAGAATTTTGTTCGTTCTTACTCTCATCCTTATATTTTGCCGCCAAATTGTGGATCTCACAATATCACATTCACTATATTGGAAAATTCTTGTTCACAAGTCTTTTTCCTCATCTCGATCTAGTTGGTGTGCAGCCTACATTTTCGAGAAGCTTCTATATTTGCTCATATCAAGCTTGACTGTATACTAGTAGAATCATGAATCTAATTTAACCCAAGAATGCTAATTAGATAGCATGCTCAATTAAACGGAATTTGCCAACAAGGAGTATTTTTTACTCCAGCCTGATTATTTCTTTCTTATGGATGGAAAATTAATGAAAAGCAAAGTATGAAAGAAATTTTCCAGTATAATTAACTATTAAAATCATTGGTCGTATAAAACAATAGTAGCGAAATATAAAGCACTTTTCAATTCGTATTTAATTGGGGTGATGAATATATTGTTTATTATCATTCTTAATCTCCAAGCTATAAAGTTTTACGTCAATTAGTTCTGGATCAGTGGCCATTAGAGTAAATTTGACTTTATTAAACTGACTTTTGACTTTATTTTTGATAACATGAAGTATTTCTCAATCCTATTACTTTCGGAAACCAAACGCAGAGGGCGCTTTAAATGAACTGGCCCCTCGTCAGGTCCCCAAATCGAGAATGAATAGCTGGATTGGCAGCGTCGTAGCTGTCAACGAAACACTTTAAATATCTCTTAATATCGTAGGAGGAGTAAAATTCTCTCCACATTGGCATTCTAGGGTTAATTCAGTCATCAAACGCACTGATTACAATGTGAAAATCAACACCGTGGTCTCGTGAAAAACGAATAGTTATTTCCTCAATTAGATCTCATCTTTCAATTAACAAAAATTTGTGTTTAACCCCCATTGCCTTACAAACATCAGCTGTTCGATGTAATTCCATTACTGTCTATGCTCGCAGAATGTTGGTTTTTCACTACTCAGTTTATCGCAATTAAAATAAGGGCCGCTTTCATAAGTTTAATCAATAGACAATCAATTAGCGCTGTTTGCGCCTTTAGATTGTACTTAATCCGATATTAGAGTGATTTTTCTTTCGCCAACACTCATCCTTGGTTAAAATAATTGACACATCTTGACGTTTCATTGCCAAAGCTGATTATTGTTAGTGATTCGGCTGATTGCTCCAAACTTAGGTGATTTCTGGTTGATGGAAACCCCTCATGAGATCCATTGTTTTCTAGCCTGATTTCAACGATGTTTCAAATTTTATCTAGCACCATGTTAGTTGAAAAGGTGGAAAAGAAGTAGATCACACCATAGTCAATCCGGCTACGTAGATAGGTAACCAATACGTTTCGTTTGACCATCTCATTTTGTTTTCTACATTTTCATGTTCCCAGTACACGGCTAAAGGCCGCATCAGTAGATGGATCCTGTCCAAATTTTCTTTCACCTCAGGGAGCCTGTCCATTTTATTTTTCAGTTACGTCTTACATGATGTATAAAAGAATCACGAGAAAATGTGGTATAAGATGGGATCGGTGTAGAAAAATTCGACAGGGTCTAAACTTGAAAAATATTTTCTACGTTAATAAACGTTAATTTTTTCGCCGACGTCATTCGCAATCGATTTGAAAATAAAATTGGTTCCTGAAAAAAAATTTGGACAGTCTCTGAGGTGCCAAAAAAAGAAGACCTTGACGGTTTCGCAATCGATGTTGACGGTGAAGCAAAATCGCAGTATTATTGGTTGTTTTGAATATTATTCCTGTGATATCAGTGAGTTTGATTGGAAAAGTCCTCGACTTCTAGAAGGAAATCGAAGTTGCCTATGTGCTTTGACCAGCGTTCGATAACCCAATCTAGGGGTTTCCTATCGAACGAGATTTGTATGTATGCATTTACTTTTTATCTGGTGAGATTTCCATGGTCTTCTAAGTTGCCACGCTTCTACATATCTACTAGTATTCTCTTGCGCAGTACTTTGTCCTAGAAAGTAACTACCATTAAGTACTAGGAAGTTTCTAGTTGTAGTTGAAGCTTGAAGATCTACTACAAACATGCAAATAACCCTAGTAAAAAGATATTTCTGTACTTGTGCCATTTCACTTTCCAAGGAATTCGTTTTCACGCACGATGGCTGATTTAAATTGAAATGTGAAGTTTGACTTCGAAGGAATAGGTCAATGAATCACGGGAATTACTAGAAACTAGGTTAGGAATTGTTTTTGTAGTTCTGGTGGCGTTTCTGTAGACGTTTCCATACACCAGGGAGCCACCGTTTTGTCCAATTCTCATGATTCTTTGACACATTGATGCGTATCAGCTAAAACGTAATCAAACTTTAACCATCCCCGGGTTGAGAACTTTAACGTCTGAATTAACGTCGTGAAAGATAAATTCTTAATGCCACTCTTAATCCTCAGTCTCCCACTGTCATTTGATTAAGTTGACGGGACGGTGAAAGTGGCCCTAAGTTAATTAGAGAATCACCTATCGATGAAGTAATAGTTTATTACTATGCAGTTTCCATCGAGGCTAATGGGCCCGAGGAAACACGTACGAGGACTGGGACTGGAGAACGGAGCAGCAATTTGGCTACCGGAAGAATAAAATCACACACACACACTACGTACTTACATACATACGTATATATAGTTAGGAAAAAAAAGAAAATCAGATTAGTTTGGCGAAATCAATTTGAATTTTGGCATATTATCAAATTGAAAATTTTGGCAAATTAATTTGAACCTTTGGCACAAATCAATTTTAATATTTTAGGCATCTCAATTTAAACTTTCGGCGACTCAATTTCAACTTCTGGCATACCACTTCGAGCTTTTGGCATATCAATTTATACTTTTCACAAATCCCAACTAACCCAACATTCCACCCCATATAATGATCAATAAATGTTTTTTCTCAGTTTATTACTATGTTGGTGAACAAGGAAGAATGCAGAGCGTTGTGCAAGCTATATCTCCCAGGAAAAGAAGACACAAATGCAGCCTTGTTATTTCGCGTTGGAGGGAATCCGAACGGAGTGTTGCGCACTCGTCCGCAGATACACGTTCTATTATCAAGCCACATACCAGAAGGGCCACGTGCCTCCCCTGTCTTTTGTTTGTCGAGCATTGTTTCCCGGTATTTCGCCCAGTTGTGGAAGATGAGCTAGGAAACGTAGGAATTGCTCCCCGCTCAGCTGTGCCCGCACCTGAGTGTACCCCGTATGGCTATGGATTGAGTCGACCTTTTTAACGACAACCTTGATACCTGTTTACTTTTTCACCCCCTTCCACCAAACGTCGTCACCCTCTTTATACGTTTCCCCACCATTCAGACGCTGCCCCTGCCAGAGCTTTTAATCTTGAGTCCCTCGCTTGCCGGCAAACACTCTGTGTCCTTACCTCTGTCTGTTCGAGTTTTGAAAACCGTCAAGTCGGATTTATTATTATAAACTCCCTCCACTATCATCACCAACCCTCACTCTCTCCCTCCTATCCGAGCTTCGTTCATACGGTTCACCCCGAACTCAGTTGAGCTCCGCGCTCCCCACCTGAGTCATCGTTATGTGTTATTGTTCCGCTCTCGTACTGCTCTTGTCCTGACGAATACCAGCTTCCCTGCGGCTCAGGTAGATTCGAACCTACGTCAGTGTTTGGTCAACCATTTAGCGGCTAAGTGGTAGTTGATGTTTCCACGATGACTGGTCCGTCTCTGTGATGCTCTTTGCTAATAGATCCGGCATGCCGACTTTCGTCCCTTTCAAATGTTTATCGTTCCATTTATGATCGGTGAGCCACTTGCCTTCGGAGTGATGTGATATTCGGATATTCCTCTTCACCGAGTCGACTCACACCCAATGAATCATCTTTCAAGGTATGTACTCCATGAAAATTTACGACCAGTGACTTATTTGTTTCGAGGAACTACCTCGTTATTGTGTACCTTGTTTCACCACAATAGTTCAAGTCATGCGTCAGCGGATGTTGTTTTATAACACCCCCCCCCCCCCTGGGATTTTCCTCTCTATAGTTATCCTTTTGTTATAAATGAACATGTAAATGGAGAAGGAAAAAAAGTCCCAGTCATGCAACTTACACAATCATAGAGCACATTTTAGTCAACTATTGCCTTATTTATATTTACTTCTTTTGAAATTTGAGCCCTCTTATTGTAAAAACCTTCTGCCAAGTTCGGTGGACCACATCCCTCCCTCGTATCTTTGTAGATTATTAACCTTAATAAAAATCTTGAAAGATGTAGAATATTAGGTCGTTTCAACGATTCACATTCAAACACTTTCTTGAATTACTCGATAGTGTTTGTTCTGACGAGTTCTCATCCAATTTCTCTTGATTTATCGACTATCATTTTATACTTAATCACCTTCAACACTATCATCGGTTTGAACACAAAAACGGAGCTTGTTTAACATGATCAAACAGTCGGAAATGAAAGAAGATTTGACGTGTTGATTAAAACCCTCACGGCCCTGAAAACGGTTCGATTGCCTGAGAATCCCTGGAAAACGTCTTCTGAATCTCTGCTTTTCAACGGGGCACAGGAAATTGGATTTCACCTTTGATGAAATATTCCCGATTCAAGGTTGTTAAGTTAGGTTCAAATCGGGAAAATCGCTTTTTCTTGCGGGCGCTCCTCGTAAGTCCTAAAATGCCGATTGATATTTATTCTAGCTAGATTTCTAGTCAGATAGATATTCCAGCTAGACGGAAGTTGAATTGAGTTGAAATTTGAGCACTTTGTGTGCAAAAAAGTTAAATATCAATTTTATGGCGAAAAAACTTGTTCTGAATAATATTCCTATATTCAAAGAAAGATTGTGGATTTCAAGAATTTCGTTCGTTAATAAATTTTTGCACATTTTGATGAAATTTAAGTATGATTTTTAGCATACATTTTTACTATTCAACCTACTTTATTGTTGATTAAATTTTTTTTAGTAATATTCCGCTTAAAAAAAACAATTATTTTTAGCTGTTTTTTAGTGAGTTTGTTTGATTCTTACTCGTATTTTTTAATTTTTAGTACAGTTTTTGAAATTTGACCGCTTTAATGTGCTCAAAAACTGTTTCCCAACGAATTTATCCTTTCTTTTGGAATGCTTGATTTTTGGCTGAAGAATGGATTCCCATGAAGGCACTTTTTTTTTAAATTTTATTTCAACATTTTTGAAGACATTGAATTAGTTTAATTTTCTCAGAATGGATGCTAATGATGAATTTCTGAAAGATAGGCCCTATATGGGCAAGATGGTGAGATTTAGAAGTTAATCGAATTAGGCTTTTTTCAGAATTTCTACTCAATACAGAAATTCTACAGCGGGTGACTATAGAGCAGCAGTGTTCAGCAAGCCCACAATGCACGGTCCTTATTACATCAAGTGACAGGCACATCCTAATCTTGATAGATACATCAATCAATTTCCTTAAGATGGACGCCGGACTTGATATATGGATTTCCCATGTCAAATTAGCATCAAGAATTAACCCTTAATATTAGGTCGTGTATTTTCTTTCAATATATGGGGCATACATTGCGTGGAAGATCTCTACAACTCGTCTGATGAACTCGGAACTCCTCCGACATTGAGGGTTAGGAGATTCGTGTTGAGCCAGTTATACATTTTCGCTGTGCCTCTTTCTGATTTCTCCCTAGCCTCATCCCATGAATCATCAGAGAACAGAAGAACTGTATCGTCCGTAAACATAACAATGCCCATCGTCAATATCATCCACCATGTCCATCACGTCGTTGACAACTGTAATTCTCTAATAATGTCATCAAGTCTGATGAATACTGGATGAATACCGTTGTTATTAGGATGTGCGGGCTGTCACTCTCATGAAAAAATAAAACACAAAACAAAAGTGATTTAAAATGGTTTAAAAGGCAAAATGTGAGTTGAAATTGTGATTTCGCCTATAAAAAACTTTTTCATTTTTCTCAAGGAAAAACAATTCTTCCTGTAGGTGGACTTGGTTTTCGATATGTTAGAATTTCAAGATTGCTGTGTGCACGCTGCGCATGTCTTCATATTAGTCACCGGTGATCTCCACGTCCTTTTGAAAGCGAGCAAACCAGGACGTCGTGGATGTCTTGAGTAAACCTCGGAAATCTGGTGGAGTAAGGGAGCCGGGTTGATCATGACTGGCTGCTCGGTCTCTCATTCCCTACCGCACTTGATACTCGCGTTCCCTCCGCCACCTCGATTTAATTTGATCAAGACAGACGCGGGAGCCTCGAGTCGCTCCTTCTTTACCCATGTGTTTCGGAAACTGTCAAACCGGCTCCAACCCCGCCGTCGGCGCCGTGGGAAAAGCTTCATCTCCTTGAAATGTGTTTACTTCTCCGTCATCAAGCTCTGTAAACAATCTTCCATAGTGAATTAGACGGTTTAGACGAACCGGGGGTCCTAAGTCGCCGTGTGGGAAACGGGAAACTTTTGGGCTCAATGTCATTTAACCCCCTTTCAGCGATTCTTCAATTTCCGTGCATGCCTTCTTGATTTGCCGTTCGCTCTATCGCTGCGCGTTGATTCTGAGTTCAAGGTAGTGAAAACCGCTTGCAATTCGTCTCTCCGAAGCAAGGCTTTGTCAGAATAGATGCCCATTAGAATTGATTGAGGGCGGTGTGGGATCACCGAATACAAATCTGTTTCCAACCTTTCTATGACCGAATGCTTGGGAAACAGAAACCGTTTGTCTCTATATCTCTCTCTTTCTTTCTCTTTTCCTCTGCATGTCCAGATTTGAATGAGAGAGAAAGAGAAAATGTGGTGTGCGTATGTGTAAAAGTAAAATTCTGTCGGCAGTGCCCCGGCTATCTCTTATAGATTTTTGTTTCTTGAGGTTAATTATTTTCAATAATTTTTTTTTTTTTTTTTTTTTTTTGAAATTTTATTGTACCAAGTTGTAACTTATTAACAATGTTATATTGAACATAGAGATTAATATTCAAAACTAAGACGTCACTGAGTTTTGTCCTTTCTGACTGATGGTTCCCCTCAACACCTTCACAAATAGGCAAGATCAAGTGGTTTGGTACGCTTCAGTCTTCTGGTGATGTCACTTGCGTCAAGGAGATGGGCAGCTTCCTCGTTGACGTGACATCTTAGCCGTTGGAGATGACTCACAGCTAATCGCTTTATAGCCTCGCTAACTGTTTCGACCTGAAGTTCATGATGGAGACGTTCATTTCGAAAGTACCATGGTGCATTCACAACAGTTCGTGGCACATTATTTTGGAATATGTGTATGATATCTCGATTTAATTGAGCTGTACAGCCCCACAGCTGGGCTCCATAGGTCCAAAGAGGCTTCAGGACCTGGTTGTACACGGTTACTTGTTCTGGATCGACAGCTTCGGCCGTCTCCCCATTAGCCAGTACATTTTCCTGAACTTCAGTTGGAGTTCTTCCTTCTTTTTCTTAACATGGGCTCTCCACCTGAGCCTGGCATCGAGCGTCATACCGAGGTATTTAGCTGCGTTAGCTAACGGAATAACTTTGCCCTTTAGATAAACCGTTCAATAGTCAATTTTTTTTTTTTTCAATAATGAACCTTTGTAATCGACCAAGAAAAAAAAACAGTTTTAACCGCGCCTAACAATTTGTTGATTTACACACGGTGGTTTACACGTGGGAGACACGTAAACTTCACCCCTTGGAAAAACAAGCCGCAACTTACAACACAAAGGTTTGTTATTTCTGTATTGGACAGACTCCCTACGCCGATCGCAGGACTAACAGGCATAAAACATGCTTCCGCTTGCCCTCCTCGATCTGTTACTCAACCGAATTGAAGCTTGGGAGACGGCGTTATCTAGTATATTCGTGTAGTGTCCCTCCATCCTTCGGGGTTGTTGCCAGCCTCTTTATAGTATCCACTCTCAATTTATAGTTGTATCCACTCTCGTTCCTCGCGAACAGATAACCGCAAAGGCGAACGGATGATATACGGCAACCCGCTTACTGCCATTCCATGCGGGGAACTAATTTCTATCTACATAATTCGATTTTTTAAATATTTATACTCGTAAATATTAACCCTTAGGACTGATTGATCAAGATGACAAGATTACAGGTCCCGGATAAATTTAATAATTTTGCTCCAAATCTCGTTGAATTTTTCAATTTTGCAACGAATCTCTGAAATGTTGAATTAGCAGCAATGGGTTATCTAATGCAGAAATAATGAACCTTTTGTAATAATTTGCAGCATTTTGTTTTCATCAATGGGGAGCGTGATCCTCAAGTTGATATCGCGGTCCCAAGTTAACTGTCAACAGTTCAGAATAAATTTAGATTTACCCACCTTTACTGTGATTTGAAGTTAGCTACTTTTTTTTTAAATTCCTAATTTGATCAATCATAAAACCACCCGGTGAATTATCATCACTCCCTGATAGCTCATTGCTTACACTACACTCGTCGCTATTGAATGTGGACCGCAGTTTCTATCCCTGACCGCTGACCAAATTATCCTGGCGGTTAGACAGAAAGTGTTGTCACTCGGTGACAGTCAAAAGCGATATCTGTATAATCATCGAGGGATCAGCTGGGATGTTGAGCCGATTCGGAGTTGAGCACCTGGAAAAGCGGATAGCCTCAATCTCTCTCGGAGGGGCTCTCAGTCATTCGGAACCCCTCCGGCTAGCTTCGTACCAGCCTCTTACGTAATAAATGAAAAAGGTTGCCGAGGTTCGTATGAAATTCAAAATAGTCGGTTTTGAATAATGCGTATTAAAGGGGTGGAAACTTTGCATTCGCCCCGTTAGAAGGGGGCTCTGTCTGTCCTCGTCACATTTTAACTTTCATGAAGAAATCCTTATACGATTGTTGGACGTCGCTCGGTGAAAGCTTCCCTCTCTTGTCCATCCCTTTGGCACCTTGCGAAGGCGGCTGGGCGTGTTTCACAATTTTCCTGGCCTCGGAAGAGGAATCCTTTGCGGTTCGCTCGCTCTGCGGACTCCTCCCGATGTTATTCGTATACATAAATGACGCTCCACTAGCCTGTGTTAGCAAAAAGCTTCAAAAGCAAGTTTTTTTTATCCAGTTTTTGGTCTATGACATACATCCGTGTGAGGCGATTGGGCTAAGTATTTAAATTGTGGGGGGGATAAATAATCTAAATATTTTTACATTGATTGATACAACCACATCACTCTCCAATCGAAGAGCGGAATATTGGAGATTTTTATGAGAGGCGAGCGTCTGCTTTCCACTATTATTTTTTAATTTATTTTTGTTTGTATAATATTTTCAACTTTTTAGACAAATTTAAATATGTGTTTCGTTTGAGGTTGGATATTTTAGTGTTGAAGTTGTCCAACTTTTTTTGTTTTAATTTCCCCTTCCCCTTCTTTCTTATCGTTATTATCTAATAAATTTGTCATTGTAGATGTTGAGTGGTTAACGCCCACATTCCAATGTCTTTCATACCGCAAGTTCATCATCATTTTTATTAAGATAAGAATTTTCTTCATAATCATAATTTTTTGGTGTTTGGGTCATTACCTCTTGAGAACCACACTTGACTCGTATTCAAGGCCCGCAGGTAACGGAACCATACTCGCCGCTGTTGGTTACCTCATTGTCCGTTAATCCCGTTCCTATGTGAAAATATTTAAAGCCTTTAATGGACTCCAAATTCCCCGAGCTGCTTTTTGCCATTGGTTATTCCCAAGCCACCCTTTTTTCTGGCAAACCACCCGTAGTCTCCCCCCTAGCACCCTGGGGTTCCCCGGACCGAAATTTTGAAATGACCCATATGCCAAAGAACGGATTTTTTACATCAATCTCCATGCTTTTTATGCCCCAACCGCCGACAGGCACTGCATATTTTGAATCTACGCACCTTGAATCGTAAAATGACCAACTTTGAGGTCGTTATGAAAAGTATTCACTGTACGATTAGGAAGACGTATTACTGAAAATAATAAACAAAATTGTTATCTGTATAGTGCATTGTTATTAACACAAATTTTCGGAATATTTATCATGTTCTGCTGTTGCTCACGATTTACTGGGACAGTTTTATTAAATTTGATCTAACACATTTGTCAGCATTGGTTGTGCCTACATTTTTCAATTTGTACACAATAAACTTTTTTAAAGTAATATTCTAATGAAACCATTGCGACTGAGCGATTTTTTAATGTACTTTAATATAGTTTTTAGTTCATTTTTTGAAATGCCCAAGTTACTGGACTCGGAATGTATAGTGAATCGAGCTAATTTTTTTGGAGCTGTTGATTTTTTGACGAAAGAATACATTTTTTATCTCAATGCTTAATAGAGTTATCGTCTGGAATGATGCTTTTTTCATTTTAATGAAAAAACCTACCGATCGTAACACACACCACCAAACAATAAACCAAAAGCATTAAAATCCAGTAATCAGCCTTAAAACGGAAGATGTTGCAAGATTTGCTGAAAGCACGTATGTAGCTATGAAATACAGTGGAGTATGTATAGTCCATTATGGTCTTGGTTGTAGGTAGTTGAAATTAATCGTTAAGAAATGCTGATCAGTGTTGTGGCTGATGGGACTCATTGACGTTGTCCCAACTGAAGACGTTTGGCCAGCTGTTGGCGTATAGCTCACCGAACCGTCCAAACACGTTTCACCGATCGCCTCCTCCGATCCCTTCATCACGGATAAAAAAAACCCTGCGATTCTCCTGTAATCAATTCACAGGGGAGCCCCAGCAGGCGCTGGAGTAATTGTTCCAAATCGCTCGTTCCAACACGTCCATCTCCCGAGAGTTTGAACTCTAATGCCTCCCGGTAATATTTCCTCGTTTTATTCTGTTTTTGTTTCGAGCTGTTAGGGGCTACGGCGGGAGTACTCGTCTACCTTCAAATGATACCGGTCCGGTCTTTTCTTGTGGGGCCGAAAGGCAGGCAGTCACTGACCGGTTTCAAGCCTCCAGACCCCCCCAGCACTCCATCGCCCATCTCGTTCCCGTTCCTGCCCTATTGTGAGGCTCCGACCTTCGATGATTTTTCACTCGGCCGTGCAGAATCCGTCATTATTGCACGCACGAGAGGGATGCGTTCGCGTTCCAACATCTTGTTACAGCCTTCTCCCCGGCTGCTCATTTCAGAATCCAATGGCCTCTTGTAACATCACCATTTAGACTTCAACATCTTAGGCATCTATTAATAATTAAATCGAGATAAACTGTGGAACATGCACCTGCCAGTTAACCTTCCAATTGTAACAAAAACGCTGCAAATTATTACACGAGTTAATTTTTTTCAAGAAAAATTGAGTCTCATTTCAACCAGAAGTGGCAATTACCGGCTTATTCCAAGGTGTCAAGTGGGACACTGAATCGAGCACGATTTCAACAGCTAGTAAACTAAAATAAGGCTGTATGCCCCACATTACATCAAGTGAAGTGAGGTTATGGTTAGATGACTCTGCGGCTCTTAGATACGCAAGCAAGGACCCTGTCTGCTCCAGAAAGAACATCAACTCTGTGCAGGACTCTGAGGTCCCTAAGAATTAGACGATCCTGTAAAAATCAGGCGAATGGGCGGGTGAATCTATCCATTCGCAACGTTTTAGAGTGGGATACTGAAACGAGCACGATCCTAACCTGAATCACTCCTAATAAACTAAACTAAGACTCAGGCTTACATTGCGATCAACCGAAATGAACCTTTGACTAAAAATCCCCTTCCTCTCTCACCATGGATCCGCATCGCTGGGAGGTCGACCTACCAGCTATGGATGCATTTTCCATCCCCTAATTGTGCCACTTTAATGAACGAAACCATGTCAGCTAATTACGCTACAATGTCTGCTAATAAATCTGATTTCTTCATGAAATATTTGTCAGAGTGAGACCAAACAAGTTAATATTATCTATACGACTAACTCTTTGTATAATATCTATTTTTTGCGGAATCCACTTCTTGTCTTTCCCATTGTGTCGGAGAATGAATTCTTCCAGCTTCGTTCTTGGGTGTAACGATCTTCGCAAATCTCGACGAAATCCATACGTGACAGCGTAACACTGAAAGCCAAAGTTTTCTTTATTAGTCACCGTCTTGATTACGTTGTAGAAGTTGTTTGATATGGGCTGCATTTTCAAGTTGGTTTCTTATTGTAACGCTTTATAGTGTCTAGAACAGCGTAAATGTGGGGCCGGCACTGATAGAATAGCTGGTTGTAAGAGGAATGAAATGACTCCCACACCTGTGGAACAGTCTGACGAAGGAGTTCGTGCCCGAAATAAGGAAGGGGTGGGGGTTTGGGGATATGACACCCAACTCGATGTAATTGTTGATCAAAATCGAGAGCTATTCAGTAGGAATGCGTTGTTAACGTGCTTCGTATCATGACTCAAACGTGCTCCCAAAATTTGCCAGCAGTTTATTAGAAGATTCCTATTCTCTCCGCTTCCGTCAACTGATCCATTCGCCCGATTTAGAGCGAACGGATCAACATTTATCAAGACAACTGCTGACATTCAATTCAGTGAAGTATCACTTACCAAAATTAGCAAATTTTGTATTCATTTATTTAATTTGCTTTTAATTTAATGAATTCGCTCCTTGCGGGTACATAAAGAATGATTTTACTGTATCCCGGGTGCTCTCATTCAATTGATAGCAATAAAACCTATAAAATTCAGTCCAAAAACATCTTTTATTTCGAAATCTTGATTTGTTAATATCACCTCACATCTCCCGGATGATATTTGCGCCAAATTTCCTCAACTTTAACCCTGTAGTTTCCGAGAAAAATGACAGCGAACGGGCTGATTTTTTCCGATTCTTGAAACGTGAACAATCAAAATTCGAGGAGGGTTGAACAATTTTATATTGATATGCGATAATAAATTGAAATCGAGCAAACAAAAATATTCACGGAAATGGGGGTTGATTTATTGGTATCCATATTTTTAATTAACTGAGGGGTGGTATGGGATCAATAATTGACAGGTCGATTCTTTTATAAAATGAATTTTTATTGAAACAAGTTTTTTATTGATTATTATTTATTGCACCAAATATTAATTTACAAGTAATTTTCATTTGACAAAATAATTTGTAGTCATACAAAACTTGGGTATTTCACTACGTCTTATGGGTTGTGAAAAGGCGTGATTCCGGTGCACTTTATAAGCATTCACCGAACGTTTTCACAAGGTATTGGACCATTTTCACTTACACAAATCTTGAGGCTTCGTTCTTTTGAGGCGTCTGAGTAGGTCATCAACATCGATCAACTGCACAGCTTCTTCGTTGACATGCCTTTGTAGCCGCTTGTGATGGGCTATGGCCTGGGTTTTGATGACTTCGTCGACGGTGGGGATGTGAAGTTCTTTGTGTAGTCGGATATTTCTGGTGTACCGATATGCGTCCACACAGCATCTCCGTAAGTTGTTTTGGAACCTCTGCATGAGGTCATGGTTGCTTTGGGCAGTGCAGTGCGCGCCTAAGGACTTGTTTGTACAGAGTTAATTTATTATGGATCGACAATTTTGATTGCCGGCCCATCAACCAGTACATTTTGCGGAACTTGATCGTTAGCTCAGCCTTCTTTATTTTGACGTGTTCCTTCCACCGCAAAGTAGCATCCAAGGTCATCCCAAGGTATTTAGCTTGATAAGCGTGCGGTATGGTCTTGCCATTGATGTGAACCAGTAAAAGTCTAGCTTACGGTTGGTGAAGTCGACATGGACCAATTTCGCTTCATTCATCTCTATCCTCCATCTTTTTGTCCAGTCCTGGAGGCGTGTAACGTAACGTCTGAGTTAAGGTATCGTTATGTGGTTTGTTCCGCCCTCAGGAAGTACGACTGTATCATCAGCAAACGTAGCCGGCGTGTTTTCTTCACATTCAGGTACATCATCGTTGGTGAACAGAGTGCAAAGCAGCGGGCCAAGCACACTCCCCTGAGAGACCCCAGCCTGTATTCTATATGCTTGTGAGTAAGCATCTTCATGCTTAATTAGGAAGTAACGATCTGATAACTTAGATTGTAACAACACAGCATATTTTGCCGGGAGCATTTTTCGGAGTAAATGAGGCCGTCATGCCACACTTTGTCGAATACTGTTGAAACAAGTCAGGAAATTATCCACAACTAGGTAAAACAACTTGATGCATAATCACAACCAGACCTTCTCCATTACTATGATGTCTGAATTTACTGAGAACAGATTCATAGACGGACCAAATATTTCAGGCGAAATCATAATGCGATCGAATGTAGAAAATCATCACGAGAATCGGTATAAAACAGTTAACTTACGTGGCGGCAATGTTCTCTGATGTTTTAATTGATTCACCAAAGTTTTAAAATCTACAAATTTTTAGAACGCAAGGAATACGAGTACAACTTTAGGTTGGTTTCATTGAAATTCATTGACATTCTTGGACAGAACTCGAAAGGCATATATAGGTGTATCGAAACGTCGAATTAAGAATTCGTTTACTCAATATTCCAATTTTTTCAGATAGCCTCTATTTAGTGTTATATCTGCGGATGAAATCTCCAGAGCAGCATCGGATTCCTCGATTATTTCATTTGTAGCTCGAGGCTCTAAATAGAACTGCATCTGACGGAGGGAGGAAAAGGGACGTGATGCCTGGAGTAGATTGTTTGATTTAGTTACGTTGAAATTGGAATACCGTTCACTAGATACATATTGGCGCTTCTACAGTTAATTTTCAATGTACGGCCGAACTTGAGCGGGACTCAAGTTGATGAAGTTTGGGCTGGTCAACACCGAGTGTGTGTAATGAAATTCGTCCTTTCAGCCGTGCATAGTTTTCATAACATGATTATCATACTCAAGTAGACCAGCGATGTTGTTATAGGCGGAGTCTCAACTTGCCCTGAGGAACCGTCACAATGAAACATATTCTGATTTATAAGCTCCTTAGGTGTGATACTGACCTAGAGTGACGTGGATGGACTCTTGCAATACATCACTTTTCCAACACCTTTGTAAAGAAGTTAAAGGTTAAATCCTTCACTTTTATCGTAATTGGCGACTAGAAACAGTTTAAGAAAATACACATACTTATAACCGTGACTTTCGGAAAACAAACAGACCTCCAGGAGTTACATAACTATCGTGATGATTGTTGATTTTTGATATTGACACAAAATGTAAATGAACTGCCAATATCTTCCAATAATAATAGTTATAAATTCTAATTAAGTATTAAAAGACTGTTATAATGAACATAATACAGAACAAAAACTAGCGTCATTTGGAGTTTTTTTAATTTTTTTATGTTTTGCGCAATCTTTTTCAACTCTGTTATCAGTCATTTGGTTTCTGCAGGCGGGACTGACTCTTCTCCTACAGCGGGTAGTAGCCCATGTTGAGGATTAATTTTCCACCGTATGTGTGGTAGAGATGTGTAAACCCAGGTCACCTGAGGGAGTAGACTACCTGCAGGTCACTCAGTCCAAAGACAAGGTCAGTGGGAGAAGTTCACCACTTCACTCCGTAAATGAATGGGATCTGCAGTTTGCTCCGCAATTCACTGTGTGAATGAATGGGACCTCTATTATCTTCGTGTCCGGTCAGGGTCGGGTAGATAACAGACGTCTACTGTACTCCTTAAATGAGTACCTCTGAGTAAAACATGATAGGTACCAAAACGAGGTCATTTTCCGAGTCCTCATGAATAAATTTTATTTGAATAGTAGAATCTGCCGTAAAGGAACGGCGATCTGCCCAGGTTGTTAGGTTGGGAGAGTGAACGGTTATCTTGAGCCAAGACTACTCAGCAAGAGACGTTTGCGACCTGCAGGTCTCGAACTTCACTCCCCACGAAAAGTTCGCGACCGTCTGAGTGGTTCGAATGTTGGCCACGGGGAGCCATGCTGTCGCTAACGTCTTGTGATGAACTGCAGGTCTTCCTTCCCGTAGGTCATTTGGGACAAGTTCACTTGAAAGAGAAGTTCTTTGAGACAAGGTCACTCACTCACTACACACCTCTAATGTGTGGGTTAAGTCTAACTTGGTGATGGATATGGTTAGTTGGCCCTTCCCGATTTTAGAATCCGTCGCCTTGGGAGATGAATCAGACGTTTTCAAGCGTCTGAGTCATCCTCTGAGCATGGTGGAGCATTATTACCGCATCCACCTCAATGGAAGGGGCTACTATACCATTCCATCACCTCACAACTTTAACTAATGTCAACGGGATTTCTGTTATACTTAACCTTATCGGTGTATACTACCGTGACCATTTTGTTTATCCGAAATAACTTACTTTTAAAATATATAATTTTGCCGTACATCTTCAATAAGGATTGGTTTATTGTTGTTTCAGGTAAGTTGACAAAGAAATCAGACTCTTCGGACTCCACCAGCTTTGTCGTGCAAGTATTTTGTTTGATTGAGTACGTACCATAAGCTCCTCTCTGACTTTATTGCGTGGACATCGACCAAAGTTTCCGAAAGCGGAACTGTTACGTTTTCCGTTTTCATCTCATTCAAGTCATCCGCCTCCTGTTTTGCTTGTCTGTTTATTCTCGTTTGAATCCCCCATTCTGTTCTAGAGTGTATGGCTCAAGTACTGTGATGTATGATAGTAACTAAACGGAAATACTTGAGGCACATGTATTCAATCTTGAGATCTTCCGTATTCGGATTCGTAACTCAAACGCTTCACGACGAAAATCGCTGGTATCTACGGTGGCGACTTGCTTGCTGAAATAAGCAACCACTATCAACCTCCCACTAACTGACGCTCTCGTATCTAGACGACTTTAAATTGATGATGAAGAAGCGAGAGAACGGCCGTTATCCACGTATTTCTTTATGTTTTACTTGAAACATGGGATCTAGTTGAATGATGCCGATTTCGCCAAGTTTTTTCGGTAGACATGTGTTGTTGATCTTGAATTTGGGAGTTTTGATGACGTTTCTGAATAAACGAAGTGGAAAATGTAACAATCAACCTTCAAATACATTGATGAGAAAATCCGCTCATAGGTGTGCCACCGTCGCGGCCCTTCCTGTATGATCATCCGTTGGCATCCATTTTGAAAAATTGGAAGGCTTGTCTTTAACGCGGGGACTGTGCGAGAAGAGTGGCTGGCGACAGCCCCCTGAGCATGGTGGATACTGGACGCTTTTCCTATCCTCTGACTTCCTGGCTTCACTTCAGTAGATTAGCACTTCTTCAGTAGAACAAGCGGAACCATTCTTGACAGTTGAGTGATTCGAATTTTAAAGTCGGGAAGAGCGCTGTAGTTGACTGAATACTTTATGGTGATTATTTTGTTTTCTTGTATGATTTTGATAGCTAGATGAAACGTCATCTCAGGTGTGTCAGGATCACATATACGAGTAGAAGGACCGATTCCTTAGCTTATTTTGGCTTTCCAGCGGGGATTCACCAGTTTAGCGCAAAGCCCTAACAAAGTATTAGTACACAGGGTCGACTTAGCGCAGGAACGGATTCTGAGTGGAGCTGTTACTCTTGGGAACAGGGTCGATTTAGCGCGGCGAAAACAAGCTTATGTATACGAAGGACAATCTTTTTTATAAAACCGGACCCGTAGACCGACAGAATTCATGCGATGTCGTTTCATGACAGGTTGTTTTGCACAGGTGATCGGTGGGTGATAGGTGATCAGTATTAATATGGAAGAGCTACTGAGCGAACGTGGACATTTAAAGTAGTAGACGGACAGAGTACAAGTCAGGACAAAAGAATCCCATTCAAGTCATCACCAAGTTGCAGTCCTACTTCGGCGAATAACATCTTGAAAACCCCACTTTCGTTGTGTCGACGAGAATTTTTCTATCATTACATTACTTATCTGACTTGGGGGTAAAGTACCTCTAATTCAAATTTGCCTTATACAATTTTAAAAAACCTTTACCTTTAAATTGAAATAATTTTAAGGTGGAACAGGTCGCGCTGAATCGGTCCTCTTTGTTTTCACAGCCTGCGCCCAATCGACCAGCTTACAGGGGATTTGCGCTGAATCGAGATACACCCTTTCCGACAATTTGTAATCGACAGAGGAAAAAATATGTAGATTTTAGAAAAGTGATTATTGAAAAATACCGTGCGTTTCCCAGAAGTGATTCGAAGCTTCTCTGCGAAACTACTGAACCAAAGTTTACAAACTTTGACTGCTAGGTGGTACATTTACTGGGGATGTGCTTGTAGTCTCGACACTTCGTTAAATGTAATTATCTGTGATCCGCTGACTATCTGATACAAAAATTATAACCCTTTTTGTCATCATTTGCAGCGTTTTCAATCAATTATGAACACCAATGTACATTAAACTCCAGCGTTGCATGGAATAAATGCCTCTCATTCGACCGTGACGGCGACAATGGAACGACAGAAATGATCAGATGGGCAAGAGTTTTTTTTTACTCCATCAATGATGAATAAAATGTGGATTAGTCATTGTGAGTCATGCTCCATTTACTTGGACCCCGTCGCTCCGGCCCGGGGCAGTGGCTACCGCGCCGCCCTCACCCTCAATATTCCTCCGGCCTCTCCATTCTGTCTGCCACGTTATTGCCCCCCGAGGAATGACTGCTTATCAAGCTATCACCCAAGTTATGAGTCCTGTTCCAATAACCTCTTGTGTTTCATACCACTCTATGGGCGAGGGGGATCAAGGACGGTGATTTCGAACAGTTCCGGTCATGCAGCGTGATCCGAATCAGCGAATTTTTCTAAATTTTTAACTTAACATTTGAATAAGGTTTAATTTGTTGAATCGATTTTGCTATGTACTTTTTCAAGAATTGTCGAATACGGAAATTTTGTACATTTTGTCGGTATTAATATGGCGAATTTCGCGCTGATATAATACGAGTACCTAGGGTGCTTAAATTTCGAGTTCATATTCACGTAGAAATCAAAAACCCTCATTTCTTGCAATTTTGATTTGACAGAAAAATGTATTGTACCGTACTGCCGGTGCGCAGTGCGACAAAACCACTAAATCACTCTCAAACCCTGACCATCTTTTTAAATTTTTTTTCTTATACAAATGTTTGACTTAAGGGTTTTTGAATCCGGAAAATCAAAATTTGAAGTCCAAAGTTGTCCAGAACAAGAAAAAAAAAATCAATTTTGACACTCGGTAAATTGGTTCAGTACAATATAATTTCATTAAAATTAATAAAATTGTGTGTGCATATGTGCGTGCGCGAAAGTTCCAATCCTTGTAGGTCTTTGTTGTTTTTGTTCTTAACTTCTGCTAATTTGTTCTACTCAACTATGTATGTATGAATGATTCATTTGGAAAATAAATTTTACAAAGAAAGGAGAAAGAAAATATATTTAATTATATTTTAAAAAATGTTGGTCACAGATTTAGCAGAAGAAATATACCGTTTTGCTACATTCTCATTATGTCCATGAAAAGAATTCTTGTAAAATTGTCACAGGGGTCGATAGCTAAAATCTTGGTCACAGATTATAGCAGAAGAAATATATATTTTTCGTGCGTCCCTGGTTTGCTACATTCTCATTATGTCCATAGAATCGGTGCTGGTGAGAATTACAATTTGGTAAAATTGTCCATCTAAATGATTGAGGCCAGGTGGTCGATTAGCTCCAAGAACCCATTTATGTGCTCTGATTGTTGGAGAGATCTACCATTTGGCGTGTCTGACAACTTCCTTAAAACTTACGCTCCAAAACACTTTGCATGCACTACGTTGGTGTCAGGTGGTTGCTTTACCAATGTAGCATGCCTCTGTGCACGTTCTGCAGGCTAATTGGTAAACGCATCATTTTGACTGGCTCTCTGCCACACCTTGCCACTTATATCTTTGAAGCTCAGGAATCGTTTCACAATGCTTCAAGACAGATTTCAATGAATAAAACGTGTGAAAATGTGTATTTTAACACTTTCAAAGCCATTGCAATAACTTCATTTTCCACGAAAATTCGCTGAAAGCGAGATCCGGTATTGATTGATTATATTGAAGATGGAAGGTTAGAATGGCACCGGTTATTCATAGAAATCCAATAATTTACACGTACACTGAGAACGCTAACATGAAATACCGGCTGAATGAGGTTGTATTCATGGTAACAATATCATGTAACAACTGTTCCGAAAATAAATTCCCCTCTCACGAATTTTCACGGCAATGATATATAGTTATTTTCTATTCCCCCTTGTTTAGCATTCCAATATCGCGCTCACAATGTTCCGAATAACCGAGGATATTAATTTCATTCGCTCGGAATTGCAATCACTTAACATTCCTCTTTTCCACAGAGTGTTTTCCGAATAAGTAATTGAGCGGATTACAATTACCGTTCACGGTGTCGTATGGTAGCGTATCTCTGTTAATCCATGCGTTTAAACAATCCAATTATTCGTACTTCAACTGTGTTTAGACTAATCCTCTCGAATAATAGGAGCTGGATTACATTCATTACGCATTAAAGCAAGTAGTTATAGAATGAATGACGTTTCATTTTATAAATGATAATGAGGGAGAAGAAAACATGGTTGTTGTTAGGAATGTAGTGTGTATAGCTATCAAAATGTAGTGTTTGTGTACAAAAACAGAATATTTCTATAAAACAAGTACTAGTTTATAGATTTACATGTACAAATAGTTAGGTATATGAGAAACATGGTAGGAACGGACTTGTCGTCTGTCCGCCGAGTAGTTTGCGCCATATTCACAATAGTGGGTATAAAAAGTTGATATAATTTGTTCAGCAGCTTAATCGATCGCTTTTCATCCTAATTAGGTTCCGCTGCGAGTATTGTACTATATTTCCATGCTTGAATCCCGTACTACTTCGATCTTCAGTTGATAGTTACTGTCATTCAACAAATCTACTATGTACTTCAAACTCAATTCATTTGCATTCAGGAACACATCCGAAACCCTGTCAATATAGACACATACTGAAACGCATCTCTGTTGTCCGCCGTACTACAGAGAGAGCAAATTCGGCAAGGAGAGCCCTCCAGAATGTTGACACCAATCCTAATATCGAAATGGAGTGGTCAACAATCTCAGTTTGCTGATCCGCTGGCTTGACCTGAAAACCAATTGTCGGTACATGGGGTTCCCAGACTAACTCCACGTATTTCAGACTAACTGCACAATTCGTCCAATTTGAGCTGCCACGAGTCCAGGTCAGTGATGTTCCCTACAACTGGGCAGCAGGAGCGATCCACCGACTTCTACAGTGGGCTTAACCAGTAAGCATCCCAAATCGCAGCCTTTTGTGCCAATGCGCATGGGAATCAGTCCTGAGGCATCTTCAGCTCCCCAACAATGTAACAGCCAATTGACAACAGTGGGATGTTGGGTACATGCTCACGCTGACATCTGTGAGAGTCGGATAAACTGCTGGAATAAAGTGAAAACTGACTGTTCATAGAACATAGTTACATGTAATTTGTCGACTTGTTTGAATAGCTCACATGGCCATTGCAGGTTACCAAGTAAATTGGAGGCCTATGGAGACATTATCAACTTCGTTGGACGTCCTTGAGCGATCGGTCAAGTAGAGTTTCAACTCCGTAACCTTCACTGCGTTGTGACTTCCAACTGACATTCCTCTTCAGGAAAGCCCCTCACTTTATTTTTCAATTTAATTGTTTTCCATTATTTCATAACGAGACAGTCATGTACTGCTACATAACTCGCCCCAAGTTAGAGCGGATGAACCGGAATTTAACGCCCGAAAAAGTAATTTTAGTTACCTAGTTATTTATCATTAATTGGCTTTCACCAACACGTGAAAGTTTCTCCCTAACTTGGACTTTTAAACTTCCATAAAATGGCTCTACTACTCATTCCAGAGAACAGAAGTTGAATGAATATTTGACAACTTGACAACTCCCGTGAATGAAGAAATGTTGATTGATTACAAGAGTAATTCCTGTTTTTCATTCGGTTACCATTCTCCGCCTGGTCGATGAACCCTAATAGTCTCTCGAGTCTTCATTAGATCTTTAAACTCTACCCTTTAGAATTGCATTGAACAATTATCTTGGTGGTGTCGTTTTATCACCTGATTGGCGAATTTTGTTAGAAAACACGGATCATTAAAAACACACTAGTTTCGATCGGCCTCCAAGTTTAAAAATGCAATTTCGCATTTTTCGCTGCAAGAATATTCCTAACACTTTTGACTCGTTTTTGGTCCATAGCATCTACGGGTGTGGGGCAATTTGATCAACCAGACCCCAGTGGAGTCCATTGATGGAAGAACGAATTTTTACATCAATTTTAATGCCTTTTATCTCCCATACGGCGGACGGACATTGCAGATTTGGAATCTTAGCTCGTTGAAACGTAAAATGACAACAATTTTTGCTGTACGACAGTGGCGGCTAGTGCCCTGAAACCCACCGAGACTGTAAGAGACAACCACGAAGGGAACGTGAGACGAAAATGTGCTTTTCTCACCTAAATACAAATTTCATCTACCAATATGCCAAGGAGATCAATCTTGTCCGCTTTCGAAGCATCAAATCATTTAAAAAAAAAACGACTCAATCCTACCATTTGAAGAATTTCACTAGTAATTACGTAAATACCTTTAAAAAATCGAGATGATGGTCGAACTTCAAAAAACTGTGATTTGCAACAAGAAGAAACAAACAAGAACTTATAGATATAATCGTAGACAATAATGTCACCGGTCCCTAGCAACGTGTCTAGGTTTAACGGGTGTCTCACCGTACTGTGGATGGACGTCAGAAGGCGATTTCGTGATGCTTCGTGCTTGGACATTCCAGCACCAGGTGCTGCGGAGTCTCTTCCGAAGTCCTGCATTTTCGGCAAAGTGGGGAAATCTCTGGGTCTATTTTGTGTAGGAGGGAATTAGTATTACTGTGTCCCGTTCGCAGCCTTATAATTATACTGTAGAATGATCGGGACTTCACTTCCGTTGCAGCGTCAAACCAGGTTAATTTTTTGGGAACTGGAAATAGAGGTTTGTAACGATTGGCTGCTGGGTGGGCTTCACCTCTTTCCATTTTTCGAGGACTCTTTTATTGGCTGCGCGTCTCAAATCTGTGTGTGGATATGTTTTTTGATGGAAACGGTTCTGGGAGAAGCGCCGCTCGCTTGGCTTCCACATCAGCGATGACGTTGCCCCTCATTCCAGCATGTCCTTTCACCCAGCAGATCCCCTCTCTCCGTCCGGTATTCTTGGCTGTGTCTATTTCTTGGATAATATCCGCTTCGATCTTAGACAGGTGAGATGAGATTTTGATATGGGAGAGTTTCATGCAGGCATTCTACAGTCCACTACACCCTGGGAGCTATTGTCCCATGCTATTTGTTGCAGTCTTGGCAAAACTGGCAGGTTTGTGCAGTCCTGTCCTGCATCGCGAATAGTCACTTTTTGCTCCACCAACAATGCAGTGTACTCACGTTTTTGTAGCACTTACTGTATTCTTCACATATTTACAGTACAGTTCAGTCACGAGGTTTGGGGACCATCCTGTGATAATAGTAAAAGATTGTGTTTTAGTGATTAGATGCACGCATTCTTACTGGTGAGCAGACAACTGCATGTGCTGCCTGAAACTTCAGGCTGTCTCTCATTGGTTCATTCTTTGGGCCCGGATAGAATCAAACGCTGTATTCTCCGTCCATTTAGAGGACGGCTGACTCCTGCTCCCGGGCAGTAAACATCTAACCCCCCCCCCTCACCAACTCACGACTCCACTGTCCTCTTTAAGGCTCTGTTTGGCGCGTTGATTTGAAACTCTTCGACTCTTCAATGAGTATTCATGGGGAAAGTTGGAAAACAGTATGATAATAGTATACTTATATTATTATCAGGTAATTGCCAGGGGGTGCAGATGCGCCTGTGCCCTTGCTGTACGATTACAAAGGCTCATTATTTAAAATAATAAACCAAAACTGATTAGTTGGATGATTCCTCGCCAGAGTGCTGCAGGCGTAATGGTTCTAGGAACTGAAGTTGTTGGTCAACTTACAAGTTGATGTGTGGAAGGGAAAGTTCAGAATGGTGACTTCTGGCTGATGGTCACAAGTGTATACATTTTGCTACTAAGTAAATATCCGGTAATGGCTTTCGGGAAAATGGAATCAAGGGGAAAATGCCCTAATAATTTTGGCGTTCGTATCTAATGATTTACAGATTTGCACATAATACAGGGTCCGTCAGAAAGAACGGATGTTTTTTGAAATGCTGGTACTCGCCAAGAGGTGGTCCGATATGGGTGGGGTTGGTTGCGTTTTGGTCAGGACGTCAGGAGTAAGTAGAACTGTTTTTTAAGATCCCTGTTAATTTTGAAACGAAGTCCGGGGTGCCAAACTTTGTCGAATGCTTGAGCCACGTCCAGGAATAAGCCAGCGCATACTCTCTTGCCTTCAAGTGCTTTTTCAATTACGTTAGTGATTCGATGGACTTGATCGATTGTTGAGTGGCGTTGCCTAAAACCAAATTGGTGATTGTGAGACAAATACAAAATTTCTATCTCAATTACATTTGGCACAGTGTTATTTCGAAATCCATCCGTTCTCTCTGATGGACCCTTTATATCCAGGGATAGTTTCCCAATGTTCTCAAACGTATTTTTATTATGATATATTAGTAATAAAGATATTACTAAGATATTATTAAGAGTAGTATTTATTATGATATATTAGTAATAAAGATTAAATATTACTTTTATTATTGAATGGGAGTTATTGATATTTGGTGATGGGGTTCGATTTAAATTTGAAGATGCGACCTCATCACCCCAATAGCTGATGTTGGTGACCATTGCCGGGAAAAGGGCACCGGGTCATCTGCCTCCTCGGCATAATTGGACGGTTCTGATGAATTTGTTCCATCCGGTCTAGATTATCTCTTTCTCGAGTGAGGTTGGGGTCTCGGTGGTTTATGAAGGCTGGTCTCACATGTGCCTATGTGTTTGGTTCTACGGAGCTATAACTGCGTCTAATGTGTGATGGGAACGAAATCGGCTCGGGTATTCTGAAGATGTGGAAAGTTAATTTTCCAAACTTCCTGGGATTTGATGGTAGAATCATGTTTGATGTTAACAAAACATCCAGTCACTCCCATTCGTTTCTTTATCGGACGTCCCTCTGAAGGAAGGCTGCGACAATAAACGTACGGAATTGACACGAGGGGAAAAATAACTGACAACGAATCTGTCTCAGACCGTTCTAAAACCGAATCCGACAAGCCGAAAATCTGCAATTTCGAGAAAACCACCTCAAAGATTTGCACTCTCAACATTGTGATGGATATGGTTAGTTGGCCCTGCCCGATTTTTGAATCCGTCGCCCTGGGAGATGTCTAAGTCAAAAATTCGCCGTGTAACGAACCTTGAAAACTGTGAATTTCACGACTAAAGAGAGAAATTTTAGGGAGTACTGTCGAAGAAACTTATTTTTTGTTTCTACCAATTTTGTAGACTCTACCTAGTCTACAATTCTCAGCCGACTTTCGTGATTCTTGTTTATTTGATTCAAGTTTTAATCTAGTTCTGCTACAAACCTCCGAAATTTTGCTGTGAATAGAAAGGAAATGGTAGGGGTTATAGCAACCCTCTTAGTAAATGAAATCTTAGTAACGCTAGTGCTGTAATTCGGATCTGAAAACTCGATCCAACCAACGCCTATGAGGGTGAACTTCTTAAGTTCGAAGGGGAAATCCTCAGGCGAAACTTTGGAGCAGTTTTGGACTCAGATGGCTTATCTTGGAGGATAAGGAAAAATGCAGAGGTACATCCCCTAAAGACTGCATTGTTTGTTTCATTAAGATCAACGGACTGCGTGGGCAGAGGATGTGGGAAGAATGAGTATGGAAGGCCAAGAGGGTCCAAGGAGTGGAGATTCACTCAAGCAGGGGCGCCCGAAACTTCGACAGATCGATAATGTGAGGAATGAAGAGGATTCATTACGAATGTGTAACGAGACTGGAAACCAACTTAACTGGGCGGGCCCAGACTTTTTGAAGGCTTTAGTGCTCTTCCTTATCCTCTAAGCTAAGAAAGCTAAGTAGTAATAATCATGGCATTGATTAAAACAGCGATTTTGAGTGATTAAAGAAGAAGTTCATCGTTGAGTTCATTTCATCTAAATTCAATTTTCGGAATAAAATATTCCATTTCTGGTTGAGAACGGAACTTACTTCATATACATCAACTCGTGTACAGGGGTAGATTTCCATCTATGGTGAACTCTCTTTTGACTCCTAGCTACTTCTCCACCCTGTGATCTGTTTTAGCAAGTTCGTACCTCCACGCTGCCCTTATCCCCAGTAAATATATCACCCTCACGAAATATGAACGTGTCAATTACATAAGCAGAAACTTTGAAATTGTGAAATACCGAATATAGTCTTTGTTTTATAACTGTTGACGTCCTATGGAGAGGTTAGGCGGTGACAAAGTGGGTTGGCTGCTTCGCATATTTTATTCACCCGTAGCGCAGGTTTCTCTTATAAATGACTCAATTGATTAAAATTGGCTGAGTGTTTTCAGTAGTTTTAGTCGTTTCGTTATACCGTGTACTTGTAGTGTTGTTGCTATGTGAAACCTTCAGAACGGTATTTATGAAGTGGAGGTGGATTTGAGATCAAAACAATGAAAACATGTTGCATCACGAGCGAAGATATGTTATACGTTGACGCCGAGTTCGTTCAATTCAAAATGGTGTTTTTTGTCTGTACCACATAAGAAAGTGTGATGAAATTGAAAGAATTGGAGGACAATTAATCATTAGAATAATTCATGTTCTTGAAGAAACCACTAGGCGACTGTCCTCAGAAGCTGTAAGTGCAGATCCTGACTGACTGAATATACACGTTGAATTCGATTCCATATAGATAGATTATAGATAAAACATACTTTATTACAAAACTAGTTTGAAGGCCCTGCTACGCAGGTTAAAAAGAAATAGGTGAATAACACAATGAGGGAGTATAAAAACAATACGCAAAGTAAAAAAATCGTATATTCCAAGTCCCCGAGGAGGGGAGCACGTCGGTTGCCTGGGAGACGCTCCGCCCCGCTGGGGCCCTCTTCCCTTCACTGGCGTGGTCGGGGTTCTGGAGGGTAAATTCCATCCGCCCAGCGTCCCACCACCCCCGAATGAAAAATGAATATACCTACTCTGATACTTTCATCTTTATATATAAGATGGATGAAAAATTACAGAAATGCGTATAACAACTGCATGCAATAATCGTGGTCCGATGAATTCGCCTTTCATAGGTGTATCAATTTACAAATTACGCAAGATTTCCGATAGAATCTACCAAACAGCCGCTAACTCAGCCATCATTATTCTTAATCAATAATAATAACCTTCTCAAAATATAACTATTAATAACAAATTAACGAAATGTCATATGCATAGAACAAATATAATTTTTCCCAATACTCACAAATTAAATTTATCCTACCCTCATCAAACTAAATTAGAACTTGGTATCACAGACTCTTTTTTATTACGTAGGTACTTGAAATATAACAAATTAATACAAATCTCAACTTTTTTTGGGTCGGTGTCACAATATTCATGAATATTTCGGTGGAAGGGATTTGAAGAAAACGAACCAGGGTGCGTGGGGACGACCGTATATTCAATGTGGTAAATTAGCCCGTTTTTCAAAATTCTTCAGTCGCTCAATAACTTATTCCAAAACGAAGATATTGACAATCCGCCTCATACAAATACGCACAAACAATAAGCGTAGAAAACAAAACAAAATCAAGTGGATACCTCCAGTAGTTGTAGAGAATTAGGTACATGAACGTCGAAAAACAGCTATCAGAACACCCGATTTTCTGAAGTCATGTCAACCAGCAGTGTTACCAAGCGAGTTCGTTCTCTTCCTGTCTTTTCTTCTTGCAATTATTCTTCTTATTTCCTATTTCAGATACTTTCATTTCATACTATCCATGTTTCGACAAGGAGAGGATGAAGTTGTAGAGCGTTACAGATATAAAGGTTGGTCCGAGTTGAACCATCCTACGCTCCAGGCGGATATTGACCTATGTTTGAGAAGCTGAAAAGCATATTTCTACTTGGAATTTTGAGTTAATTTTGTTTATATAATATTCACAAAACTGTCTAGTTTATTAAAAAATTATAAACCAGAAATCGAAAAAAAAAAATGTATGTGGTCGAACCCCCTTAAAGCTCTACTTGTTTCTTGTTAATCATAGCTGTGTTTTAAATGGTATTGCATTGGTTACAATTGATAATAATCTAGCGAACTCAACTTTTAACTCAGGTTTTAATAATAAATGCATGGTCGCTATACTTGAAATCCGCCGCTCGTTTGGTACCTGTGGCCTGAATGTCAGAGTGCTTCACAACGAATTCCTTTCTAAGAATGTGTTTTAACATTTGGAACCAATGCAATAGGGTTATTTTCTAAGAAAATTTTCCGTATGATAAATTGATTGTGGAAATCGGGTTTGGGAGGACGGCCAGTTGGATGTAGAATCGAGTAGTGGTTCTGAAAGTGGGGCACGCTGTACAGCCATTATCTATTGTGTGGAGAAACCGTCTCCCAATGACTCCGCAGATAATATCGAATGTCGGACTTCGAAGGATGCGAATATGTGTGAACGTCAAACACCAGGCCGCACCATCGTTACGTCCATGACGGTAGCTAACCCCCTGGAGGTCTCGCTGACGTCTGAAGGACACATAATGGCCGTAACTCGCCTGCAGGCTTCAGAAACATATTGACGTATTTGCTGACGCAAGCAGTTTACGTTGAGTTCCACCTCATCACCTTCAGCCATTTGGCGGGTGTCTTCGATCGTCCGGTCGAACTTAATTTAAATTGGAGGCCGGAAATGGGTAGTCGTTTGGGGGGAAATTTGGAGATTATATTTTAAAAAACGGGACAGTAGACTTCTATGGTTCTACAACCAGATCATTTAAATGATTAATTTTACACATTTAAGTACCGAAGATGAAAAATTGCCTATGCAACCTACAAATGTGGGATTCTAGCTCAGAGGAGGGGAGATAGTAAACAGAGATGAAAGCTACGGCGGGGGGGGGGGGGGGTTGGTAGGTACACGAATGACCCCCTCGGGCGGACGGAAAAGTGGTGATGCCGGGATAACAAAGGGCGGAAGGAGCCCACCCAAAGGTTAGTTGAAGGAGTGTTGAGCAGGGGGGGGGGGGGCTGTCGGGAAAGAGAAAATCCTCGTCTTCATCTTGCCACGGGAGGTTACAACTGGATTCGGTTGCCTGGTTACAAGGCATATAACTGGATTTGATTGCTACCATTTCATTTGTGTTCTTTCGGAAGGCAGCTCCCGTAGTTAACTGGATAAATTTTGTCGCAGTTGCTACCAGGCGAACACTGTACGTTAATCCATAAATTGTAGCTAAAGATTCGGTGGATTGCGTGGGAATCGTGAAAATCAAGTCCACTATACTATATCGCAGTTACAATATCGAATATAAACTGTAAACCCCAATTTTTTGAAATAATTAGATTCTTGAGTTATAGTTTGTATTGCATAATATTTTAGTTTATATATCAGTTCATTTAGTTATAGAAGTGATTTTTTTGTTTCACGTTTTCTTTCTTTCTTGATTAGTTCTCTCAACTCAACGAGTTTGCGTCTGAAAATTTAGCGAAAACAGCATTTACTAAGTTCAATGGTCATGTCTTAACTTGTTATCTGCGTAGAACCGCTCCAACAAACCTTTCATTTCGAGAATGACACCTTTGTGTAATAATTTGCAGCGTTTCCTTCGTCTCCCACCCACTGCTTTGTAAATTACGTTCCATTGGGGACGTATCCAGATCTGCTGATGAGATGTCTTCCACTGCGCTGTCGCCTTTAGGGAAAGTAATGAGTTTCTTCCCGTTTACACTTGAACAAACAAGTCTCCCTTCATCGCTGCATATTGCTCCGCTCATCTTACTTCGATCTTTTCAGAACATAATAAATGTTCTCGTACCGAAGACCTGTTTCGTAAAATTATCTGAAGCGTTGTAAGGAGGAGTCATGTGACATTGTGGAAAAGCATTGTGAGAAGAGAATTCCCTTCCTCTATCTTTCGAACCGTATATGAACAGGCTTTATTAAACGTATATTCATTGCAGAACTCCCACTTCTTGTATGTGCGTAATAAGGTACGACTTCTGCACTTAAGAAGCTATTGAAATTGCCTATGGTTATTACCATTAAATTTATCTTATTATGTTCAGATGTACCTGAAATGGTTTTAGATCTTGGAGAATTTTTCAGTATTTAGGTCATTACCTCTTGAAAACCACCCTTGACTCGTATTCGAGGCCCACATGGTAACGGGACCGTACCGTGGCGTTAAGCGTATCGTCTAGTCGCCGCTGTTGGTTACCTCATCGTCCGTTAATCCCGTTCCTATGTGAAAATATTTAAAGCCTTTAATGGACTCCAAATTCCCCAAGCTGCTTTGCGCCGTTGGGTTTTTACAAGCCACCCTTTTCTGGCAAACGGTCAGTCACCCGTAGTCTCCTCTAGCAACCTGAGGTTTCCTGGGGTAGTTGTAACCCCGTCCCTGATTGGTTTCTACTATCCCCCTCTCTCTGCTCCCCGCGATTCCCCACTCTAAATTTTCTTCACTTCCCCTTCAAACAAAATTTTCCCGTTTTTGGTTAACAGAATCTGGAGTCAGTTCTCTCCTTTGTTTTAGCCGGCTCTTACACTCCCTAATATTGGCTCCCTATATTGTTTTCACTTATCAAACTTGACTGACTTCATATCATAGTTATCGAAGTGACTTCATTTTCCTTACTAAGTCGTGGCAAAGCAGCATATTTTGTGATATTGTGGCTACCCGCGAAACCTCAACTTTGGCAGAAGTCTTATTCAACAACACCTTTATTTAAGGTCTTATCGACGAATACGAATTGAATTATTTATTTCCATACTCGTTCATTGAGCATGTACGCATTCATTTGAAATAAGCCTCCTCAGCTAACTGCAAACCGTTTACATCTTCCTCGGGTTCACCTTAACAATGATTATCATTTAACTTACATGTCTTCTTCAGTATTTCTATATTGTTTCCTTCTGACTTTGAACGGGTTTATATCTTCTTCAAATTGCATTATTCGGGTTCTCTTGATTTCCAAGGTGCCTAGAAACTGGTCGCGTTTGTAGTTGAACTTATCGAAGCGCCCAGTAATCTCTGCTAGCCTCCATTCAGTAAGCTAATATACGCTGGATTTCTAGATTAGCAGCGTCAAAACAATAATTTGTATCCCAAGCTCTCGTAGGAAACATTTTTGATTATCAATCTCTTGGAAAATGTACTCGTATTCTTCGGGGGATTTCGACAGTATGCATTTTAGGCATTTTCAAATGAAACCTCAAAAGTAATAAAATCGATGCTTTCCCGTAATAAAACACGAAGCAGCTTGCAAACATGTCTGGCCGAAGGAGACAAATGGGGTATGCAAGTAATTGAAAAAAATAAAATAAATAAATAAATAAAATGAAAAAACGCTGTTGCAAGGTATAGTCGAATTGAGACCAACGTTTTCCGGAAAAAATCCCTCTTTATTCCTCACGAGCTTGAATAAATTTGGAGATGTGGATTGACACCTGCGGATCATGGCTTAACAACCCAGGCCTGACCACGGATTTCCGAAATCCCTGGGCTACCCTAAAAAGAGTCCGTAATTTACCCTAGAGAACAAAGTAACTGCTGTGTTGTCTCGACCGTTGGAATGACTGTCAACAATCAAGGCAATTTAAAACCCGCAAATAAGATACTAGTTATCTGCAGAGTATGGTTAGGAAAAGTAAACAAGTCGGCCATGTAGACGCCAAAAATCCTTAAGTACGATTACCATTTCATCAGGTGAATTTTAATTTTAAATGCTATAAATATTCAAGCTAGTTCTCTGTGCGGGGTGATGAGCTCAGACGTGGCAAGTCAAAGAGTAGCCTCATTGACCAGCACATATTGCTCAAACTACGTGGTGGCCATGATGCTCCAACTTCCAAAGCAGCAGCTGCCATCGATTTTTCCTGTTCCCAAATGTTTCATGTCAAAAGCACTGTTCAAGATAAAAATCACTTACTAAAGAAAAACTGAAATTTGAAAAGGGAATAGGTATTTTATTGTGGAACAGTTTTTACTTAAAATAGCTTTAATTCAATCGAAAAGAAGAGAGAGTCATCAATTTGACTCGGATAACGCCGAATTTCATTAGAAAAATCTTGATTTTGACTCAGAACGGGTGAATTTGATGTACAACGGTGTTGATTGTATATGGGAAGCGTGTAATGGGTAATGAAATGTCGATGACAGTAGTAAATTACGTAATAAATTAGCTCAATTAGTACTTTACTTGATGCTAACCAAACGGACTTCTCTAAGACAATAAAACCCAATGGAAACCCATGACTAGGAGTATGGATTCCTCATCACCTGAGGAGAATGCGGTCTCACTGGGTGCATATAGAAAGTTCATCAAAGTGAGCTGTTTGCCATCGATCACTGCCTTCAAGAGTTACCATACAATGACGTGCAACCAGAGATGCATTTCAATATTTCATGTATTAATACTGAATAAATATCCTTTTATTCTTGCTGAAGAAATAACACCATTTCAGATAAGACTGAATAATGAAACGTCATTGGCTTCAGGCAACAGGGAGAACGTGTCAGTGAAGTTGTACCCTCATTCCTTTTGATGACCCCTCAAAAGAGTGTGCGACATATCATAAAAGTGCGCACCTGAGTCACTCAATGATTCTATATCAGATATCATGATTAATGAAAATGGGAATAATGAGAATTTAAATGAAGAAATCGGACTCGTAAGTTTGAATGGATTGAAGTTGAGGAGGTTTAATTAAAGTGGAAAGTACTGTATGCGTATCACGTTCAAAACCCTTGGACTAATGAAAACGCTGTTTGATTTGACTTCAAGCCTGGTTTGTATCGTCACTAGACCATCATAAATGTCCACATAACATAATGAATAGGAAGAGAACAATGGTATGATATATCCGATATCAATTACCTCTCACATGTATTCATGCATTTTCCAAGTGGGTCATTTCCAATAATGATCCTATGGAATCGACCGAGACAAAATGTGTTGGTTTATATTTCAATCAGATGTACAAATCGCGTAAAAACTAAATCTAACGAAGATTTTCTGCAGATCAAAGTTATCCACCAGGAAGCGGGGTAATTGTTTCACGAAGGCTGGACTTTTTTAAAATCATTTATTCATTTTTCTCCGACGTTTCGAAGTGATAATACACTCCATCATTAGGGAATCAAGGGGGGTACGTAGAATTCAACAGTATTTCCTTACGCGACACCACACGGTTTTACACCATAATATTGCTACGCCTATGAATAAGTTACCTTATTTTTATACTTCAGTTTCTTTTGGACATTCATCAACACCATTATTGTTAGGAGCTGTCAACTCACTGCAGTCACCAACATGAATCCTAATTTAAAATAACCAAACCTAATAACAACAACATTTTTAACATTACATTATTACTTCGAATCATCACCTTTTTATTTATCCAGCATTTCAAAACCCTACCTGATTTACTACAGTGATCGATCAAAACTCTGCACCTATAGCAACAATAACAATAATACTTGAACATTTATATAAAACTTGTTGACTAGAATTCAATGATCACAATCAAGTACGAATTTATTTCATATCAGGAAAGATTATAAATGAAGATATATCAAAGTTGATAAAATGTAGCTCATAAATCATAACAAAAATGT
This sequence comes from Creontiades dilutus, assembly GCA_031894815.1. NCBI lineage: Eukaryota > Metazoa > Arthropoda > Insecta > Hemiptera > Miridae > Creontiades > Creontiades dilutus. Next base: position 150,258 of record JAVIWC010000341.1, read on the forward strand.
AACTAGTAAATCCAGAATCGTTTTCAATAAACCCTGAGGAGTAATATTTAGGGGCTGCAATATTAAATAAATCGAGAGCTTGAGAACTTTTTTTGGTTGGTTTAGATAGATGGAAATACCTGGGAGAGGTAGAAGAAGAAAATGGAAAATACAAAATAAGGGAAAATAAAATGTACTTTGGCAAATTGCGCAGTGGAAATATGAAAATCAAAATTACCTCCTTCTCTGCCAAAAAAAAAAAAAAAAGGATAAAGTAGAAATAGTTTTTGGAAAATAGAAAATAAAATCAAACCTGGTTGATGACTGGAAAAAAGGAAACCGAGTAAAGGAAAAAAGCACTGACTGGCTGTGGAAATGGAAAATGTAAAAATTGAAAATAGAAAATAAATACTGGGTTACGTAATTAATAGGAACCTGAAAGAATTTTTAGAAAGAGGAGAAAAATAGCCAACTAGTATGGAGCTAGGAGTGCAAGCAAGTTGAGTGAGGAATAGGGATGGGTATCGATACCCTATATTTCAAAACATCGATATTTTTGTATCGACGAAGATTGATGTACTTGCTCTTTCCAAGGATTGAAGCGACTAGCCTACAACATTTGGAGTAAACCTCCCAGGTTTACGGAGTAAGCTTGACGAGAGAAATATCCATATCCATAACAGAGCTAGTCGAATACCTCGATATGCATGCATGTACCTCATGTATAAAATATACGCGGATCTGGTACTGTCACTGCGTAACAACAGCCGAGATGCTGACAGGGCAAACTAAGGTTATAAGAGTATGCGTGCCCGCAGACCTCAGTCTTCTTCCAACACCCATCGTCCCAGTCTTGCTGCTTGTATCAGTTCAATTTCGGAATAAAAGTTTTTATGAAAACTGAATCGTGGAAACCATTCATTCAACTTGTACACTTCAGTCTCACGCTTCCACCTGTACACTAGTTATGCACTCCTGCTCTTCCTTGCCACAGTCATTTTCGAAAATTAGCTGAAAGTTTTATCGTCGCTATCCGAGTGCCTACTTCTGGCTTGAAAGTGTTGTCGTAGAAAAGGGACCTAACTGGGCCTCGGTACCTTTACGCCGTCAGCTATGGTATTCCACATCGTCTCGCATTCAAGTAGAGAATTACCATTTTGATGAAAGTAATTTTCCCTACACGGCGTCTCCTTATGATCCGACCCTCCTCAACAATCAGGCCAAGCGCTTTTTTCCACCCTTCCTTCTCCCTTATACCTCGCTCGTCCTTTTTCACGTTCAGTTTATTCGCTTGTCAATAAATCTGTCATTCTCGGAATCATCTCATCATCCTCGTAATCCACTCTGGTGATCCACTCTTTGTGCTGAAATACATATATATATATATACACACACACGAAAGAGACAGAGAAGAAATCAGAAAAAAAAACCTCCACGAGGTGGGTGGAGTTTCCGTGGTGGTGGGAGAACGCGGTAAGGTAGGATGGGAAGGGGCGGCTCAGGCGGTGTTTCCAACTCGACGCTTGGATCAGTTGCTCGCTGCCGCTGGTTGGTTTCGTTTGATCCGTCGTTCCAGAGTATGTGCCGTGACATTGACGCGTTTCTTCGTTTAGGCGCATCCAGGCCCCCTGCCGCGGTTTGTGATACACCTATTAGTGATTGCATTATCTAATAATAGTGGGAACCAATGGTGAGTCCATAAATTCGTACATACCGTGTAACTTTAATAATGTAACGTATTATTCCAGCTAGAGTTTTTCTTTCCGGAGCGCGTGGGGTTTGTGTTCCTCTGTGTGAAGAACCTCAGCCGCTGCCGTCCCGTTCTCACGAACATTTGCCTCAACTTCTGCAGTAGGTACCTCCCGTCGGCGTTCTCACTCGATGAGATGAGAATATACGTTACTGCATTGTAGTACAATGAAGCGGGGTAACTATGTGCCACTTCTTTAAGGATTTTTCTTGAACGAGTCCCGGGGGAAGAGTGCAATAAACCTTGTTGATTGTAGCCGACGTACATGCAAATGTGTGCACATCCGTTTTCAGATTTTTCTTTGAAAAGAAACGCATGTCAAATATGTGATAAAGGTGGCATATGGAGCGCTTCTTTGCCTCCAAAACAAACTGAAATTGCATCAATACATGCTGTCATTTTTCAAACTTATACAATCTAGTTTTGCTGTGTCCTTAGTTCAGCAGTTCGTCAGAGTAATTCCTGTAGTTCATGCCACCAATTTCCGTTTGTAGCTTTAAGCATGCATCAAATAGAAAATATCAAGGAGATATTTCTGGTAAAACTGAAAAAAAATCGGTGGCACTTAATTTTTTTCAACATCACAACTGCTCTCTCTCAAACAAACCCTTCTGTATGCGTGTAACTAAGGATGCGTTTTATATAATTTATATCCACTGATCATTCTGGGGTAGGTAAATAATTTCAATTATCATGTTACACATTGAAAACCGAATCTAATTGCGGTTGGTTAGAACGTGTGGGATTCTTTAGTTTCTATATCTTATTCCACATGCCTCCTCGTACGTGTTGTCACCAATCCCACCAACTTGTGATGGGCGATGAAGGCATGTCACGTGTAATTGTACCACCTGGCTCATTGTTTTTCCGCTTCACCTTTAGATTGAATAACCTGCCTGCCTACCACTGCATCTATGTTTTGGGATTCAGTTTTGCTACAGTTGGTCTTGCATGGCAGCAGCCCTTGCTCATAACGGTGAAAGGTTGGTTGACATATTGACAAAGTTGATTTTTGTATTGTTTTTAATAATGGTCAGGTGCGGTTGCGAAAGAGCGGCACAGACCCTTATTTACTCCACTGTCACTTGATGTTTCCCTGAAATAGTCGAGTTATAGAGATGTAGAGGCATGTAAATACGCATATCGTTCACCTTCCTAGTCACCCGCTCATATCCGTTGGTTGCTGACCATGTGTCCATCCAATGGAGAACGATATTTGTCTAGTCTTCTAGTGTTGTTATTCCCTGACAATGTTCCTGTGCAAAGTTTTGCATCCATCCTACACGGAATTCAGGCTTGAATAGCTTGTTCAGATGCCACGTAAGCTGTTCCTCCTTAAAAAAATCATACTTACAATTTACCTGTTCAAGTCTATGTTCGACACCCCATCAATGCCATATGTACTGCACAGTTATTGCGATGCCATCAAGTGTTTCTTGTTACTTCCCGTTATCATTGTATCTTTTATGACTGGGTATTTACCATAATTTGGCAGAGATGTCAAGACGTACAATTTGATTCATGGATAGAAAAAGGGTATCCACATCAGCTTTGTGCTTCTAGCATTCTTCCGCACCATTCGCTTTCCTAACCCAAAAAGTGGAATAATCGGGAAGGAAAATTTGTGTATTTAATAATTATACATACTTTTTCATAATTGCTGTTCATGAACAAATCATTGTTGGATACAATTTGCTACATTGTTGTCAGCAGCAGTAAGACTCCACATAACTCTACCTTCTTCTTCCCACTTCCATCCACTTTTGTCACCTTCCACTCTAGTTGTAATGGTTTCGTAGTTATTTCCATCTCTATAACAATAAATTAATTTTCCAATCTATAATTCCCACCGATGACAGGTGTGAGCTGGTTCTCCGAGCCTTATCATCTATTCCAACGTAATGACTCCATGTTACCTTTATATCCCTTTGAGATGAGTAATAAACAGTTTACCTTCTTTAGGGACTTTTTGAATTGCTCTCAGACCAGCGTTAAATAAATATTGAAATAGGTCCTTTGCTCTGGAAATATAAATTCGGGAGTATGACCCTTGAATGTCAAATGAAAAGGCTGTGGTGCCTAGATCAGGAAAGTTTTCAACTATCTATGAAAGCATTTATATAACAAAGAGATATTGAGGGTTTTTGTCGGAAGACGGGGTCTTCCTTGTCGAAAGGGCCGCTAAAATTTAGAGGGGTGAATTACTGTTGAATAAATTGTGGGGCTCTCTTGTCAGGGAAAGGAACAGCTACAAATGTCTGAGAAGGGATGTGGGATTGCTCCTGATAAGGTCAGAATATTAAGTTCCATTACGTAACACTTACCAGTACGGTACAGTACGGAAATACTAGTATGTATGTAATGACAATGGCAGCTCTGGGGTGGTGGTCTAGAGCACAACGAGGCAACCGACAAGATCTATAGTCTGAAATTTTTAATATACATTGCTCGACAAAATTAAGAGTAACCTTAGAAAAAAACATAGTAATTCTTAATATAGTTAAAGAAACATTATTCTATTGTAAAACGTTTACAAAATATAACACTAAGTCTCTTAGTGACTTCCAGCTGCATTTTACTGGCAAGATCTTCGATATTTGGCTTTAAAGAGGTCAAACTCAACCTGAATGGAGCATCCAATTTCAACAAACTGTTACGATGCTTATTCTTAATAACATTTAGTGTTGAAAATGATGTTTCACAAAGATATGTAGAATTGAAAGGAAGTAGAATTGTCAAGGCTTTTTGGCTGAGGGTTTGGTACTCATCAAGTAACTTTGATCCAAAAGCTTGCAATATTGTAACATTGCATTTTGACAACCTCAAGCTGAGGATCAGAAGATATCTCAATAAGTTCTTCCTGTTCATTAAGTCTAAGATCAATAATTCATTGATCAATTGCCAAAAAACACACGAAGTCCTTCGAAAAAAGTTTTAATGAAACAATAACCGAAATGAAAACATCACATCAATCGTAAAAAAAAGTTCACCTTGTTCTGAAAATCAAAGAAATCTTTGGGAAAAACTGAAAGGGAAACTGCGTCAGCAAGGTCAATGAAACCATTCTACGAGACATGGTTGTCGAAGAATCTAACAACATTCCACAAGGAACTATCCAGGAATCATCGAGGGTATAGTAATAAGTTATATTTGAACAAAGATAATCCCACGGGGACATAGGTGAATAAGACTCAAAACCTTAAATGTTAGTTGAAAATATTTTTTTAAACCAATGAGGAGGCTCAGCTTGCTTCCCTTCAACCAATTTTTCAATATCCGGTTTATCAGATCAAAGAGCTACAACGTTGATTTCTGTTTTTCGTTTTCAGGGCTGCGATTTGTGAGAAGCAACTTCTCAAGTAGTATAAAACTGAATTAAGATCGTCATGGCTTCCTGGAAAACATTTGGATGCACATGTTCAACTGTTACCCAGAACTCTGCTAATTTTTCTTCAGTGTTCTTTCTCAGCCATCGTTCAGGCTGTTCGTTTACTTCTTCTTGCAAATTAGCGAATATTTTTTAATCCGGTGCAGATAAAGATACGAACACACAGATCAAACAACTTTGTTAACTAGGAAATCAATGAACATCGTGGAATGTCTTCTATAGCCTTCCTACTTCAAAACTGGTCAAGTCTTCTGGGTTTTTACTGTCTAGTGGGGTTTTTTTAAAATGCTTTGTCGTCTCTCCATTTGAGTACCACTGATCTATCGTGTGGAATCGGTGTTGGGAATCTAATATTATGATCACAAACAGCAGAAATAATGTTCGAACAAGTTTTTGGGTGGTCATCGAAAATTCCACGTTCGACGACGACCAATCAGTTCCTTAGTCAATATCTTACAACTGCAGGTAATAAGTTGACGTTTTTGGGCGTTTTCGAGTTTTTCAGCTTGGAGGGTTCCGATGGAGTTGAGGAACATCCCTTTCTCCCTGTGTCATTAAGCGTGACATCGGTTACTTTGTACATATTTAAACGCTAAGTTAAACCACGTAGATGATCTAAGGTTTATTCAACTTCGACCCGACATTATACTGTAGGCTTCTGATGTATCTCGATTCCACAACTACTACTTCAACTCATGTAAAAATGGTCTGCTTGGAAATTTTGAAACATCTTGCAAGAAGCTGCTGCTATTTGCTCCGCCATTCAATGCAATGATGGTATAATGCAACATGGTGTTGGTGGTGGTATTGCTGCGGGTTAATATTGTGTTTGGAATCCTTGAATAAGGTAATATGGTGTCTGTACGGTAGTATTCATATGGTTAAGTGGATATTTGTTGTGGTGCTTGTGTGGTAACTTCTGGTCGTGGTGTCAAGATTTTCCTGCACAATTTCCGTTTTCTGCTGTCCATTCGGTCAGCAGTATGAACCTACGAATACTTAGCGCGTAGCTATGTGACGTGATACGATCGGAAGTCACTGGCTACTACAAAGAAACACTTAGCTAGTCGACAGTTTAAAGTGTTGGTTCTTCACGCTACTTTCCTTTCTTAAAAAAAAAAAAAAAAAAAATAATAATAATAATAATTCTATTTTAAGTTCTCCCATGATATTTTTATGAGTCTGGGAGGAACTGAAATATTAGTTATAGCGAATTTTCACATTGAATCACCTTCTGGGCCAATTTCTCTATTTTATTTTGTCTCAAACATTCGTTCTGAGTAATATTCTGGCTAATGGATTTTACGTAAATTGGAAAAGTCCACTAGAAAAACTTTTTAGTAGTGGAATTAAATTGTTGCTTGCAATAAAAAAATATACAAAATTCATATATTATCCTCTGTAGAGGGAGTCTACCAAGGAGAGTTTCATCTCTAGTTACCTCATATTTCCTGCGAGTTTTAGTTTAACAAAGCTACATAGTATAGTACTGCAGGCGGAAAATGATAGCTTCAAACTGTTCGTGAACTTATCCTTTCATTCCTGTCGTAACAAATGATTCATTCAATGTCCAGAAATCATGAAAAACGTCACATGTTTGCAACTGATCAGATGAAAAATTATTCTTTCTGCCTTTCAAAACTCTTGCACCCTGGATGAAGTAAGAGAGAAATGAGTGGAATCTATTCAAGTATGGACGAGAAATTGAAGACTGATGTTGGGAACAGGAGACTTTTACAACAAAATCCTGCAAAGAATGAGTTTTGCTGCACACGATTTGGAACCGAGAAAGTTGCTCCGCACTTACGGGTGTTGCGAATAACGGGGTGAGTTGTAGAATGAGTTAGTCCACGGGGTTTCTTCAAAATTTATAAATATTTTTATCGGCGACGTTAAAATTTTCATTTAAAAAAAAAGGTGTTCAGTTATGGAAAAATATAAATTGTCAGTTAAGGTTGACGTAACACTGACTAGTGGTCCACGCAAGAATGTGTGCGTTAATGGCATCTCATCAACATGAATATACCATTCGCGTCAAATCACATAGGTATATTGTTATACAAACATGACAGTACTGAAAAAATATTGTAAATTATAAGCTTCGGTAATCATAACACTGATTAATGCTCCACCTGTATACCATCATAGCATTATGGTCAAATCACATAGTTATATTATTATTCACACATGACAGTGCTGGAAAAATATTCTACATTGTAAGGTTCGGTAATCATAACACTGTTTAATGGTCCACGTGTATACCACCACATAACATAACTATAGCATTATGGTCAAATCACATAGGTATATTATTATTCAAACAGATCAGTACTGAAAAAATATTGTAAATTGTAAGCTTCGGTAATCATTACACAGATTGATGCTCCACGTGTATAGCATCATAGCATTATGGTCAAATCACATAGGTAAATTATACAAACATGACAGTACTGAAAAAATGTTGTAAATTGTAAGCTTCGGTAATCATTACACTGATTAATGCTCCACGTGTATACCATCATAGCATTATGGTCAAATCATATAGGTATATTATTATACAAACATGACAGCACTGAAAAAATACTGTAAATTGGAAGCTCCGGTAATCATAACTCTGATTAATGGTCCACGTGTATACCACCACTTAACTTAATGACTATAGCATTATGGTCAAATCACATAGGTATATTGCATTGCATTATACTAACAACGTGAACTCTACATGATGAAATCAGCTTCAATTGCCGTAGGGCTTTGAAAAATGAAAATTAAAACTCGAAAATTATTTGAATAATGACTCGACATAACTATTTCTATCGTTCAGTCGTTCATACTTGAATGGATTTTGTTCATTTCTCTCCTACTTCAACCAGGGTGCAAGAGTTTTGAAAGGCAAAACGAATCATTTTTACCTAATCAGTTGCAAACATGTTTGAAGTTTTTAATGATTTCTGGAAATTGAATTTGTGTGGAACGAACCGCCTGACTTGTGGAACGAGTGAGTTCTGCAACAATCCTGAGTTGTCGTGGCTCGTGAGAACGAACGAATTTTGCTTCAACCTGATGCTATATTCGTAAAAAACACTTTCAAAATCTGCTACCTAAATTTGTTCGAAAAATGGAAGGAGCGAGTTTTGCAGCTAACTCCTTGAATAATTACTTCTGACTCATTTTGCGTGCATCTTTCAAGAACCTTTGAAAATGTTCGAGGAGGCCGAAAAGTCCCACCTCGAATCGCCCAGAAATCGAACGTTTCATTAATTGTCTCCCGGTAATTTGAGTCGTTGGTTGTTCGGAAGGCGGTGTCATTTGCCGGCGAGTTTTTGAAGAGTTTAAGTCAAGTCGAGGCGCGGCGGTTCCTTTGGAGTTACACCTTTCCGACGCCGCGCTGAGCAGGTGGGGTTCGTGTTCTAGTTAATAGCTCTTCCCAGTATTAAATTATCGCCACGGAAAGAAGAACTTACAAAAAAAGACATAAGAATAGGTAACGGGGAAAAATTGAGGAATGCGTCCGTGAGAAGCCTTCAAGATACCTCCGCTAGAGGTCCATTCGACCTCTCGAACTCGAATTTACTAAAACTACTTCGAACTGTTCGACTACTGAGGGTGGAATAACTTTCTGTCTGATCCGAAGAAAATGCATTAGCCAAGTCATTGAAGAAGCTTTTGAAGGGCGCTTCCAGAGTTTCTGATGTGTTCGCTCACATTCATAGAAACTCTGCGGAAGCATTTAGAGTTCCAGAAAAGTTGATTCATAAATAGCTTAGAGAGTCTCGTCAAAAGCGACATCTAGGAACCTGATCAAAGATAAATCAGCGTGAAAGTTCTTTTATGGTCTACCTTGTTCGCCAACCTGTGTCCAACTCTTGCTAGAATAAGAAGCTCCTCGTATTCAAAACTGTTTCGATTCTCTAGGTAGATTCCTATTTATCCTCTCCACGAGCTACTTATCCACACATTTCCTTCAGTTGTAAGGGAATTTATATACTAAATATTGATTATATTCATAAGTCGAAATCTTCCCAAAGTTGCTCCTCCGTTTCACCGTCATCGAGTTGTACATCCCCACTGGGAAACACTCATTGTAAAACGCACTGTTGGGTTGACGTAACCTTACTTCACGCTCCTTTCTAGATTTATATATATTAAAATAAATATAACTCAGATTCATAGGCACACTCCGAAACCCACAGGTCAAAGGAGTCTACAAACACACCTGCAACTGAACATCATCCATATACAGGGTGTCTCATCTATATGTGCCCATTAAGGAATTACGAGCCGTCAAAAAATCGAACAGGACCTTTTCTATAGTATTGTCACTTGAAGGTGGTGGAACCCGTTTTTTCATTTTTCGATGTTTTAGTGCCTCAAATCTTCGATTGAAACCTGAGATTACCTCTTGACCCCCGTTTTTTATTTTATTTTTCGATTCTACGTTGAATTTTGAAGAGAAAATGCGTCGTTGACATTTTTTTTAGAGACTTCGTTTCAGAGTTATTTCGCTTTTTGCGGACAACAAAAATCAACGAATTCTTTTAGAAAAACTTCGTTTCAGAGTTATTTCGCTTTTTGCGAACAAAAATCAACGAATTCTTTTAGAAAAACCGCTTTTCTCCAATCATCTTCAATATTTTTTAGATTTTGACCACATTTTTGAAATCAGCATCAAATTTCCTATCAACAGAAGCCAGTTTCCATCATCAACAATCATCATCAGAGGAGTGAATACGTAGTACACATACAAATTTTACTAGACAGGTTTTATTGGCACTATTTATTCTACTAAAATACCTACGTTTCAGACAGACGTAATCAGGTTGCGAGTCGATTACTCACCGAAGAAGTTGTTCTTCGTACATCTGGTGGAATAGCTAAGCAAGCTTGAACCAGATCACCTTTTAATGCCTCTGGTGTTGTGGGTTGCCTGGCGTACATTTTATCTTTGAGATAACCCCAAGGAAAAAATCCAGTGAGGGAGATCGGAAGATCTCGCAGACCAGTTGACCGGGCCTTACCTGTTGATTGGCGGATTGATTGTTCACTTCCCTCCGTGCAGCTAGAGAATTGGTTGAACTGTAATGTCAATCCTCTGATGATGATGATTGTTGATGATGGAAACTGGCTTCTGTTGATAGGAAATTCAATGCTGATTAAAAAAAAAAAAGTGGTCAAAATAATGAAAAAATAACTGGAGTAAAGCGTTTATTTCTAAAAGAATTCGTCGATTTTTGATGTTCGTAAAAAGTGAAATAACTCTGAAACGAAGTCTCTAACAAAAGTTTTCAACGATACATTTTCTCTTTCAAATTCAACGTAGAATCGAAAACTAAAATGAAAAATGGGGGTCAAGATGTAACCTCGAATTTCTATCGAAGATTTCACGCACTAAAAAATCGAAAAATGAAAAACGGGCTTCACCACCTTCAAGCGGGGTGAAAATACTATAGAAAAGGTCCGGTTCAATTTTTTGATACCTCGCACCGTGTGGCTGTAATTCCTTAATGTATGCCTGTAAAGTCGTAATAATAGTAGCTGAGCGGTAAAGATATTAATTTAACGATAACTTGTGTCCAGTTATTACTTAAACCTTTCTGGGAATCTGAATGAAATCCGTAAGTGTAAGGGTTGAATCCTTGAACATCCACAGATAACTACGAGTATGATCCAGACGTGGATTGTTTGAGACGAACAATTACATTGAAATCGTGTTGAACAACTAGAAACTGGTGTGTTGTAAAGATTGGAAGTTACTGTGTGGAAGGGGCCTGCTATCACATACGACCTGCTTTGTTCATTGTGATGGCGTTCCTATGTTTGGAATCTGTATTTGTCAAAGTAAAAATAAAACCAGAATGTTTCTAGTGTCAATGAATGGTTTTTCTCTATGTAACTTTTAAAGTTATTTTCAATTTAAATGTAACCGGACAAGTGGAGTTTAGCTGTTAGTGTCCAAACTTTGAACATTTATCGATAGTCGGTCGTTTATGAGAACGAGGAAGCGGTATGAACTATTTGTAATAGTTTGTTATGCAAATAAACGTACACGCAGGTCGGTGAACATTTAAAACCAATAATTGTTGAATGAATTTTATCACATGAATTCCCTGTGACGGATAAACAATGTGACAGGGAAACCAAATTCATTCAAACAGTTCTAAGAAAGAACATTTTTATTTTGGTGGACAACTATCTCTTCGCACTACGAAACTGATCGTTCTCAGCTACCCTAAAAGTAAAATGGTAAATTCTAAGAAAAATATTTTTCCACGCACCAAGTTATGTGGGAAGGTAGAGAGCTAGAAATGGAATAATGTCGTCGGAAAGTTTTCGTCGTGCCCCTGAGAAAGTCTTTCAAGGAACGACAATGCGATGTGCTAGAAACTTTCATTTTCAAAGTTGGGGTTGTGGGAGGAGGAAGAGAGACGGGCCTGTAAGAAGCACTCGCGACGCACGTACTTATCGGATAGTCCAGGTTGTCCCCGAAAAAGGATAATGTCCGGGGATTTACGGGCAAACTAGCCGGTTGCTCTCCCAAGTGCTGCGATTTCCTCCCAATCACTGCTACACTGTCAAGGGGCTGTGTGTCAGATCCGAGGGCTCCTAGATGAACACGATAGAAGTTAGTTCTAGGGCGGTCGGGGCACAAAACGGACCCACAAGAGGACTATCTCCCATCAAAATCGTCGCAGAAATCCTCATTTTCCGAATTTCGAAGCCCTGGGATGATCAGTAGAGGATTATTTTGATCTATTGCTTGCCTGATCTGACGTCCTGCCAATCCCTCCTCGTAGTCACCCGAGGCTGTGTACTCAACTTCAAGGCTCAAGGATGACAGAAGAAAGAAGGATGAAAAGAAGTTCTCTGTAACGCTCAAAAAACTCGAGACCCTCCCAAGAAAAATTTGGCCTACTACCTCTCTCAATAGGCAAAAAGTTGGTAGGTAGGCAGTAGGGATGGCCATCGATAGTCGATGGTATCGAAATATCCATATTTTCCTCCGATATATCGATATTTTTCTATCGATGATGCGAGGGTCAATAGTATCGGATATCGATAGTTAGTGACCAATATCGATAGTTTACCGACTATATAGTGACCAATATTTTTTCAAGTCGAATATTTCAGCCAATTTATTTTCCAAACCAAATTATTTTTTGTTTACCGACATATTTCGGCTTTCACATAAAAGAAAAAGGGTTTTCCAAACCGAATTGACAATTTTCTGATCCAACAATGAAAATCACAAATTATGATGAAACTCACGGATTTTTGTTTTTGTTGTAATACCAGCCGAACGCAGAGTTCGATTCTTTCTGTTCTTAACAACACCGTGAAAGTCATTTTGTCTTCCATTTTTTCTTCACTATCTTGTTTTCTCAATAGAGAAGTTTGTATTGTTTTTCTGCTAGTTCGAATTGGTTTGGAAAATTCTCAAATTGGTTTGGAATCGAAGTTAGTCAAATTTTTTTTTACCAAATATTTTTTGTCAATTTACACATATCGGCTTCATCTGATAATATCACATATTATGATGACTCATAAAATAATATCGATTGTAAGTTCCATTTTTTTCCTATAGAGAAGTTTGTATGTTTCACTGCTACCTAGACTTCCTCTACCTAGTATTTACCAATTTAAAATCGGAATAAAAATTCTTTGAAGACCTAGGGACTTGAAAAAGAAAGAATGTTTTATATTTATGATTTTGCAAAAAACATTTACAAAAAACATAGGTATTTATATTCATTTAAGGAAGGACATAAATGCTACAACCCCTCTAAGAGAACTTGGCTAGCTTATTAAACAATATAATTCGTTACGAAACTATTGGTAAAAAAGAATTAAAAATAATATAAAATTAAACTGAATATAGTTTCAATTTAAACATATTTTATCTTAGATCATAAAAGGCGTATATTTCTAATTTATTGATTAGTATTAATTAACTTTTCTTTTTAAATCAAATTTGATCTTCTGCGAACTCAATTGTGGCATCTGGTCTACTAAGTGCATTAAATACATACATTTTATTCAATATTTTTCGAAAACTATCAATATTTTTTGGTCGATACTATCGGTAGTGCCGACTATCGATGATTAACCTACGATATAAATCGGCATCGATATTTTGACGCCGATACTATCAAACATCGATGTTCCGATGGCCATCCCTACACGGCAGGTACAAAAATCCCGATTTACGTAGTTGGCTAAATAATAGTTTTGAACAATTTTGGCTAGTGATCATGAACTAAGGAGTATTTTCCCAGTTCGCTAAAGACGTCTGTTCATTGTTTCCATTTGTACAGGGGGCAGTTCTTTCAACATTAGAGGAAAAACGAGATAATGAATTTTAGGACTTCAGTTGGAGTTTGGGGTGATAATGATTGATTGCCCCAATCCGAGGAACGCCGGTTAAATCGTCAATTCCCACCTGCCAGTCGCCCTTAGTATTATCTACTGAACATTAGCATCTCATTGAGTAGACGTTTTACAATAATTAATTTAATGTTTTATTGAATACATTTGTACATTGTTAATATGTGGTGTTTGTGGGAAAAATACGGAACTAAAAATTGCAACCTATTGTTTCTTCATGAATCGATAATCGTGAAGTGGCCGTTTGATAATGGACTTCCAAGCTGATATCATTGTTAGTTCGCCATTCAGGTTGTTTGAATCTAATGTTAGTGATAATACTGATAATGATGATTATTTAATTGCGTAAACTTTGTTTCAGGTAAGTCGCTAGTCCGTACCTCTCGAACAGGATAAAATACAGGCCTTCAGGTAAATAATTGGGTTATCGAAATCAGTAATTAGCTGGTATTTTGAATGCCATCGACCATCAACTTGTCAAATATAATCAATTATTATTCGATTGTAACTTGTCCTTATTAATTCTAATAATGAAACGAGTGAAAGGCACTTAAATCCGTTTATATTAAACTTGTCCGCGATCTCTCATCATTTATTGCACAGTCGTTTCGACCACTAACTTATTATTCTTACTGATTCGCTAACTACCCAATATCATAAGTTAAGTCCATAATTGCTACCTAATTGAACCCTCATGTGACATCAATTATTCAGTGAATTCACTCAAATCTCGGCTCACTAACTTGATATTCAAGTAGCCAAAGTTTCTAACCTTCCTAGGCAGTTCGTTGTGCTCAAATTTGAGACCTTCTGAATCCCTGGGGAATTTCAGAAACACCAGTAGCATCCATATCAGTTAAATTTGGAATGGCATCGCTCATGTAGTGACAGTAAACATTCTTTTACGATTCGAAGCAATGTATAGATGTGTACATATTCGTTAGTCCGCAATGAATGCCTAGCTTGCAAAGATGAATCTCTCTCTCTCTCTCTCTCTCTCTCTCTCTCTCTCTCTCTCTCTCTCTCTCTCTCTCTCTCTCTCTCTCTCTCTCTCTCTCTCTCTCTCTCTCTCTCTCTCTCTCTCTCTCTCTCTCTCTCTCTCTCTCTCTCTCTCTCTCTCTCTCTCTGTGTGTGTGTGTGTGTGTGTGTGTGTGTGTGTGTGTGTGTGTGTGTGTGTGTTTAGCGGTTGTCAAGCAGATAGCAGATGCATTGCCATCCAGTGGTTGGGATGTGGGGAGAGAGAGCGAGAGACCGTATCGCATGTCGAGTGACCAGGGCAAGATCGTTCCCATCAAGCCCGATGGGTCTGTCATAATCCTGGATGTCCAAGTTGTCAGTGGCAACGTGGACATGGAGCAGACCTGGAGGGCTAAGGAAAATAAATGTGATAAAAACACCTGCGGCAACCGATATCTGAGCTAGAAAGAGTGGCCCCTCATAACATGAAGGTTGTGGCTGCGACCGTGTCATGGCGTGGAGTGTGATGCGAGAAAAGTTACTTGAGCTGGGTATCTCGTCAGGAGTACTTCGTGGTATCACCACCCGCGTCATCCGGGGCTCTAACTTGAATTGGTGGTCATTCTATGGCATCTCCCTTCCATACCTCTCTTCATCATCCTGATATTACCACATCCCAAGGCGTCGGATAAACCGGGGCATCTTCCCCACTTTTATTTAGTTTTTTATTCATTTAATGGTGTGCCCCTTTCGCACCGGGCGGACCTTTGCTTTTTGATCCACAAATATATGTCAATACGTGCCGCAAAAAAGGATTTTGTGTTGTTTTTTTCCCAGGCATTTTAGGTATGATACGATTATTCAGGAAAATTCTCTCATATAATCGCACTGAATCGTTGGGGTCTATTTGAAAATGAAAGGGTCTGACACCCACCTTTTAGTTCTGTAGCGAACTAAATACTTCATTCATCGCCGTTTCTCGTCGTATTATCTTCCACCCATTCGAGCTTATCGTGTTTTTGAAGTAATTTCCGAGTCTACCGGGGGTAGAGTGACTGAGAGAGAAAAAACGATCAGAATTAAACAACAGAGAAACCCTTTAAGGGACAAATTACAGTGTCGTGTCGAGGCCAAAAATTATAACGAGAAGGAGTCCGTCTTGTCGCGTCGCTTGAGTCAATACATTCTCAGGAATTTCATAACTCAAAAGTTTATTACTTGGTCCAGGAGGATAGAGCTGCAATGTCTTTGAGGGGATGGGAGGTGTTACCGAGTTTCTTTTCATTTTTGAATTAGGAATTTACGATTATATAGATATAAAAAGGTAACGCTTTTTAGCTTCAGGCACATCTTGTGTGTGTAGCAGGTTAATCGCTTCAGACCTCAGAAGGGTCAACTTGTCCATTCCCTCCCTTCTTGTTACATGTCGCTAGAACATGGTTTATCCTCCCACCAGTAAGTCTGTTGGAACGAATTGTATTGTCGATGCCGAATCAATCTTGTTGAAATAGAAAGACAGATGGAAGGGACGTACCGGAAGCAAATTTTGGAATCCTTCGCCTCCATCCGCACGAATTCACTGAAGAAATGTAAAAATTTGACATTTTAGCTACTGAAGCTGATGCTGTATTTCCTCAACAAACACGCTAATGAAGGAAGCGAACCTAAATATGAGAAAGAAATTCTTTGTTCCGGACGGAAATGAATTCAACCTGAAAGAAATTTTCATTACCTCTCGCCCAATAATATGATTGTTTGCGAGAGGTTTGATGTTACGTCAAATAGAAAAAACCTCCCGTCTCATCCTAATGTGCATTCATTCATTTTAGCCGAATTTCGAAGATAACGAAATACTGGTATGGTACCACTGATTTAAGAACAAACTTTTCAAAATGCTCATTTCGCTAGTCCTTTTTGAGGAATTCTGCAATCAATCGTGGATTACAACGCTTTTTCACGAACACAGCTAGAATAACACACCTCACACACACACAATTTTTGATAATCTCCACTCAAAGGCGGCCATTAAAATATAAAAAACGAAAAACTATGTAAATTAAAAGTGGGGAGTTCGCCCAGGCTTACCCGACGCCAGCCCTTGGAGTTATGGAAGTGAAGGATGATGGAGGAGGAAGGGAGGGATGAGAGGAAGTGCTTCTACAAAATGACCACCGGTGTAGGTAAGAGCTCCGGATAACGCGGGTGGTGATACCATGAAGCACCCCTGATGAGATGCCCAGCTCAAGTGGCTCCGTGGCACTTTTCCCGCGGCATGGCACGGTTGAAGCCATAACCATGATGTTGTTTGGCGCCACTCCTTCTAGCTCAGATATCGGTTGCCGCAGGTGTTTCTATCATGGCCTTCCTTAGCCCTCCAGGTCTGCTCCATGTCCACGCTGCCACAGACAACTTGGACACCCAGGGTTATGGGAAACCCATCGAGTTTAATGGCAACGACTGGCTTCTTGCCTTGGTGTCTTGGCATATGATAGTCTCTCTTTCACTCCACATCCCAACCACTGGATGACGATGCACCTGCTATCTGCTTGACAACCGCATCATGACGGAAAATGCAGCCACCGTGGGAGTTCGTGGACACTGCTGCACGGTATATATGTGGATTCGTGAGTTTCGGTCGGTTTTAAATGAAAAATGCTTTGTTGGCAACATTTCTGAAAAATTGTATTTCCATTTACAAACCCTACTACAAGAATATTTGAAAGTACATTAGTGGGGAGTGGTATGCTTCATTTCTTACTGAAAAATACCTATGTTTTGATTCGGGTTCTGGATGGGATTTGGAACTTTTTATATTACCCACCACTCGATATATGTTCTGTTTAAATGTTCTGCGTTTCTAGCAGAATCCACAGACTGATTCCATCCTGGAACGGGAACATTTCTACCGAAATGGACCTGTGCGGTGACCAGCCAGCAAGGTGCCACCACCAGCCGTGGCAATAGCTTGATCTCTACCAAGAATCTTTCATTCCGGCAAACTGTGACAGCTTTCGTTGGGCAGCGAAATTCGATTTGAAATAGTGGGAACCCCTTTACACGAATAATGAATAGAAATCGATCTCCCGAGGGATCCTCCCGGGAAGAGTGTGGATGTGGCGTCGGTGCAGTGTTGCCAAGGGAATTCACATTTGAGGGAGCCGGCGAGAACAGAGCGATCGCCTTCGCGCCATAATTTAATAACCGGTGCCGCTGGAAGGACATCAAAGCTCCCACGTTGTGTGCGGGAGGAGAGTTTGGCTCCTGCAGCATGAGAACCCCCCTCCCCTCCCCTCCAACTCTTAACATCATTTCCCACTTCCCCTACTACTTTATCAAGTTCAGTTAATAATTTTCCACCTTTGTAGTCTATAGACGGTTTTTTCCCTTTTTCTTCGTTGGGAAATTAGATCGTCTCGAGTTGCAGGAAACAGAACTGGAGTGAGGTCAGACTATGAATAAATGAATAAAAATAAACTGCTAATAAAATGTCTGCCATTTTGGTTTAGGCTTGTGGTTTCCTCATTTTCTTAACTTGACTTTGAGACTGGGGTGCACGGCTCCGCTGTTAAAACGGTGGGTATAGTTCATGGCAAATTGAAAAGAGTAAAGTAAACAAAGAATTTTACCTTGGATTTTCGTCCGACTACCCGGAGGTGTCGCGGACGTCGCCCGCCGTCCTCTAGAGAGGATCGGAACTAGGTCTGACGATTTCGCTCGGGGCTTCCCATTGCCTCACGCCCCTGGGTTGGGAGCGATTTGGATTCACGTGATATCGCGATCAGAGGTGAACTGTCTAACGACATGACAGGTATACAACACATGATAGGATTTTGGCTCTAATCATTGGTTCCTGTCGGATTAAACCATGGTTACAGTTTGTGATAAGACGGACGGACGGATTCTGTTTGTGCTCACGTTAAAGATGAACACACGACAGTGGCTGTCTAAACTTAGTTTTAAGGTTATTTAGAAGTGAATCTATGTTTAAACTGTGTTGTTTGTTCGCTATTCCATTGTATTTCGTAATATCTCCATTTAAACAGTGCGAAAATTCAGGCCACAAGATAGTTCCGACGATGAGGACATTGTGGAGTCGAGTGTTTTAGAGGTAGTCACATGTATTCCGAAAACGACCTAATAATTTTCTAAAGTGGAAGCCCTAGGCAACCGTGTGGGTGGATGTACATCAAATTGCAAATTAGCACGTCAGGATCAACACCGTAGATACTGATTTTTTACCACAAAAATGTGGGGGACCAAAAAATTGGTTCCCCTTGAAGCACTGGTACTGTGGACAGTAATATGATAAAATAGTTCTGATCCACACAAAGCTGAAATCGACCATCGGGCTGGACTGTTTTTAAAATGAGAAACCAACAGGTTCACTCCCCTTTAGAAAGGTTTCAAGTATACAATTCCCCAAAACAACAGTTGGCTACGTGCAACTATAATTATTTGTTCCATGAGTAACGTAAACCTTAGGATTTGTTGTTTGGTGATAAGGGTTTATACACACGATAAACGCAAACAGTAGCTTAAACCAAGTTTCAAAATTATAAGACGCACTGATTAACTACAGGTATTGCAACATTCAATGGAATAATGTACAAACAACACAGTTGAAACCCAAGTTCACTTCTACATTCTCGTAGAACTGAGTTTAAAGGAGCAGTGACGGCCTTTCAAGTTTAAATGAATCATGAACTACAACGGTTTAGAACTTGAGACCTCCCATAAACTACACTTAGCATTTAAACAATTATAAGCTATTATTGAGGTTTAGACTTGTCTTGGACCTCCGGCTTTTGGACTTATGCAATTTTCCAACTCTTCTCAACTCCAATACAGGTTCCGATCTATTTGTCGTACTACTCTACAGTTAACTAGAAGGATTGATTTAGGATATTTTTTTATTTATGAGATTAAAGAATAGCGAGCATCCAACCACCGAACTAAACATACATAATTCTACCTGTTAAGGTTCTCAAACCCGTACACGTATTAAACTGTAGATTTTCACTGAATTCTTCTAAATACTTGAACTGAAAGATAAATCATTCAATCCCTGGCAATTTCATCGAAATAGGATGGAAAAAAGTAGATGTTCTTGTTACATGGATTTGAGGTTCGCGCATGCGAAGAAGTTACTGATGTTGAGATCCTGATGAAACTAGAATTGTGTAATCTAATCTTTTCTGTGCTAAGAAGCTAAAATTTTGATATTTCAGCAATTGACTCAAAATCGAACCGGAAAAAAAGCAAAACCATAGCTTACCTCCCTAACAGTTTCCATACTGCGGACTTAATCCAATGTAGTAACTTTTGACACACCGTAAAGAAAGAAAGGTGAATTGTGGGTGATTCAGGTTTAGCAATAGGATTCCACTGAGCTGAATTAGGGAATAGTCGGATCGAAGAACTACGGAGCTGGGAATGGCCCTATCTAAATTGATTGCGAAGGAGCCAGCCCTTCCTCCTTGTCCGAGTAAATCATTTAGCTCAGGGGTTTGATGTTTCGAATTAGGTCGACACTATCAGCCCCCTCCTAGCTAATACGCTATGATTATTGATCCAGATTTCAGATGGGGAATGAATCAAATGGAAGTCCAGTTCCCAGGGGTGCGTGTTTCGCCCGCCAACTTCGGTACAAAGTTGGATTTGTCCCCGTAATTGAATCAAGTTTAATTCAGATCGCGGTACCAACTACCCAAACTCGGTTTTCATCTGCCAGGTTGGGGGAACCGGGCGTTTGAGATGAATATCCCAGGACCATCAATCCAGATGCAGTACGGGGGCAGTCCCTGGTGGATAAGGCAGCCGCTCCTGCGAGCATTTACATCGCGTTTTCATATGCGGGTCCCCATAAATGATTTACGTCGTTTGCCGTGGAAGAGTTTTCCTAGTGACTCGCCAACTAGCTCTCGGACTGATTGCGAGTAAATATAGAAGGTAATCAAGGTTTTTTCTATTGTGCGACCACTACCTTCTACAACATAATAACGTACAAAATGAATTCTAAAAACTTGACGTATTCATTCGATAGGAATGTAAAATTTTCTCTTGTTTTAAAAATATATAGAGTATCTCTTTTGATCCCTTGTTTTATATTCATAGATGATATTGCACTGTATTCGAAGAGTTATGAATATTCGAATTCTTCATATCGTATTTTCGATAGTTTTCAATGTTTGGATATCAAAAGATACCTCAAGACCCCAGATCTGTGCGATACTGCACGGACTTCAACAGATCGTGGAACCCCGCGGGAGCGTTGATGAGCTGCAAGAATTTCCAATTCGTAATTCACATTCATTACAATAATTAAACCTGGACGTAGTCTTTGTGTTATCTCAGGATGTGGAATCCTGATTCGTCGGCGTCTACCAATCGGCCATTAAATTTGGAGCTTTCATATAAACCTTTAGGTAGCTGATTTTCAGATCAAAATTCTAGTTAGTTTAGAACTGAATCGGTGGAGAGGATGCAGAAGTGTCCCCCGAATTTACCAATTCAACCAGTCCCTGTCCCCCTGGTGCCGATGTGTCTTCAAACTCGGTCTCTCAATTGGATGCTATGACTTTTTAGCTAAATTCAAGACGATAGAATCTTCAGAAGGAAGCTTCAGCAGAAATGATTCCGTTGTAAATTTGTTTGAAATTCATATAGATACTATTTATTGTTCCAATTAATTTGTTCTTTTGCTCGCCAGTAGCAAAAAGCATGGAAGAAGAATTTGGCTATCTTCAACTTCTTAAACTGCTTCGTTGGAGCTTACTGCTTCCAAATTTAGCCATATTGCTTAGAACGTTGTGTACTTGTTCCAAATCATCCCTGACTACTTGCTTTTATTTTGTTTCCAATAGAATTAAGTTTGTTGCATTACTTCGATTCTCCCGTTGTTTATTGTTATTCACGTTGAAAACAACATGGTACTTTCAACCGGTATAAACTGAGAGGGAAATGGAAAACATCACGTTTTTGTCGAGCTCCTAAGAAAAGAAGTTTGGTTTCGTAATCCGGTGGGGAGCGGGAGAAGCACGATTGGCCACTACTGTCACGCATCTCTCTGCAGACTGGAGGGGCGCCGTCTGACATCTCTCGTCTTCTGTGTTGGGTTCGGCATCATTTCTCTGAAGAATTGAAAGTGGTGGTAATTACAAAATGTACGGTGATTTTAATTCATCACCTGCCATTTTGATCTTCTTGGATCAATAAAGGGAATATGTCTTGAAACGTGTGATTTTCTGTTCTGGTGTAAGATAAAATATCCTGTACATAGATTTCCCCTCCATCGAAGCGCACTGTGACTGACCACCTCTTCTCAGCTCTTACTCTAGCTCTTCTCTGTTTATTAAATTGAGCAATATCTTCCATTAATCTGTACCTTCTGATCACCTATCATCTTCCTGTTATAAAAGGTAGGTCTGTCTTGTCATTCTAAGTATTCAGGTGTTTAGATTCCAAATCTCGATGTTCGTCAGCCATAGAGGGAGTAAAAGGCCATAGAACTGGTGTAAAAAATGTTTCGCACATCGATTCCACGAGTTCTAGTTGGTCATAAATTCTAGCCAGCCCAATACCTTCACACGTATAGATGGTTTCGTCTAAAATCTGGTCAAAAACTGAGCGAATCCGAGGTTTTTCCTGACTTGGGCAAGTGGGATGTCCTGGTAGTTTTGGACGCTAAATCGACTGAGACATATTTTAGAATCAGTAGAAATTTTAACTATTTGCAAATAATTGCAATTTCTGATCCTGAAACTAACCCGCCCAAATCCCCACAATGACACGAACAATCAGGCATATTCAAATACGCACCTTTAGTCGTAAAATGCCAAAATCTGAAGGGAGTTCACCAAACGTGAACCCATGTGTCAGACTTGGCAGAGTTGTTCCATGTCTAATAAACACTTCGACAACACCGTGTAGATGTCAATTCGGACTGTTTGCTCTCATGCGCTGAATGAAACTGCTTTCAACTTGGCTCACAAAACCGAATTCGAATGAGAAGAAAATATCATGAAGCTCAGACAGGGGATAGTGAGAATTTCTTAGTGGTAGGATGGAAGGCTCCAATTTCTCATTCGAATCAGAGGAGGTAATACAAATTATCGGAGAGCAAACATTTCTGTATTCATAACACTTTTTATCAATTGTTTTCAATCAATTACCAATTTAACCATGGAACAGAACTAATCGTTCAACAAATAGTGACGCTTGGCTCGTGATTATAGTACCGTTTTATAATTAGATTTTTTTCGGTAGGCAGGTGAGGAAATCTTTAAGATCATAAGGTGAAAATCGGATCTCAAGATACTCAGAAGGGACCGCTTTTCGGGTTATGTAGGATTCAAACCCACTAAAACCTCACCTTCCTTTCCCACGTTGGAAACTCGGCCTGGAACTGTTCAACACAATACTTCAGGCAAAATTTGATTAAATTAGATTTTTAGAAGATTAGATCTTTTTAATTAGATTGAAACACCTTCCCTCGTAATGAAGCTCGCTGGCGGGAATTAGCGATATGATGTTGGATTAAACGTTTAAGAGAGATATTTAATTTATATTTGGCACTAATTGACTCTCAGTTTATAATCAGCCTCAATATTTAGCTGAGAAAGCCTTGTGGGTGACTACTTGGTTCTCTGTTCTGACAGTAAAATTCGCTGATAAAACATTACGTTAAAATGACGTCACTACTACTACCTCCACTGTACTTCGATTTTTCCGAAGGTTTTTGTTTTGCTTGTTAGCTCATTTCTAAGACATGTTCCATGTTGAAACTGTTTTTATTCTTCTAAAAACGAATTTTTGATGGTTACCCTTTCTCCTTGTAAAAAAAGGTTGCTGTGCGATTACAAAGGCTTATTTTCGAAAATATTAAAACAAAATTCATCTTATGTTTGTGTTGGATTAAGACTGGAAAAACTGTGAAAATCAATACGTTTGATTATAAAGGTGAATATTACCTATAGAAATTATGGCGATTCTACCAAATGGGTTTATTATTTTTCCAATAGTGAGTGATTGTTCGTGTCATTGTGAGGTTCGCGGGTGTCACTTCTAGTTTCAGAAATTTAGATTAATTGTTATGAGTGAATTTCTGCGGATCTGAAATCTATCCCAGTCGATTGTTGGTCTAAAATTACTGGAAAGTGACATTCCACTCGTCCATGTCAGTGAAAACCTCAGAAAGCCCTTGTTTTGACCAGTTTTTGGCCCATAGCTTCTATGCGTGTGAGATGGAATATCTTGAGCTATCATCTAACTGACCAAAACTGTTTCGGAAATCACTTGCCACTAAGCCGTCGGTAGGGAGATGAAACTTCCGCTGCGTTCATCCCGCAGAAATCGTTCACCATTCGTTGGAAAGCTCCCGAATCATCTCGCCTTTTTATGTAGTAGTTTTATATTTATTTCCAAAATAATAATCCAATAATCTGACGATATGCAAACCCACATTGTTGATAAGTCTGGGACAACATGTTTCCGACCAAATCTGCATCGTTTATGAAATT
Source organism: Creontiades dilutus (assembly GCA_031894815.1). Lineage (NCBI taxonomy): Eukaryota > Metazoa > Arthropoda > Insecta > Hemiptera > Miridae > Creontiades > Creontiades dilutus. The sequence goes on from JAVIWC010000341.1 coordinate 174,232, forward strand.
CCGATTATTCGTTATTCAGACTCGTACATTTAATTTCTAAGAAAATGTTTTATTCTCTCTCTGTTTAGAGGGTTTTGGTACTTAGTATTTCAGTACTTGATCATTTCTCCCAGGTAGTTGTCCCATTTGGACCTCTGATTATAAGATCCTTGATCATCAACGCTGATTGAACAATGTATTTTAGGATTAATTTAACCCGTTAGCTTCTGGGTCAAGATTAGGCCCAAATCAGTTTTGGTCACCGTAGGTTTCTGCGGTCTACCGTATTGGTATAGAACATTCATTGTAAGAGATTCCAAAATCATCACCGCTCATTTTTTTGGATTCAACATAAGCCCATGTCTTTTGCTCCAGATACCCAAAACCGACTAATCTGAATCAACGTCACCAATTCTAATAACAATGTACGTTAAAGTAGTACTGCACAAATTCACATCATCAGCATATATAGATCTACTACAAAATTCAATAGAATCGCATAGATTATTGATATAAATCGAGAAAATGATTGCTGATCAATTTGATCCTTGGGGCCTCTCTCAATACTTTTCCATCCCGAAAGGGTATCCTTAGCCAGTCCTTGTACATAGTTTTCTGCATGTTAAGTATGACGCTACTTTACTAGACGCTAAAATATCCAACAGTAATGGGCGACCCACTAGAAAATTCATGGCTGAAATCCAGACAAGTGAAAATGGTCAATTTGCTTCTACTCTTGTTCGTATTTTCTTCAACGTCATCTGTAATGTTACTCAAAGCCTCCTGCGTGCTGTGCCCTGTACGACAACCTGATTGGAAATCATCCATAATGTGATTGTCCTAGACGAACATGGAACAATTTAGCATTGATGATCCTATCGAAATATTTTAGCCAAAACATTCATAGTATCAATAGGGCTGATACATTTTTCTTAAATTGAAAGCACTTTTCGGCAGGTATTGCTTGAAGGCTTTTCTTCCTCTTTGACTGCATCCCTTGAATAAATTACCTTTTTTTAAGCGGACTGGCGCCCATTTTATACTTTTAAACACTTCCCTCCACTGTCAGCATAGTCGAGAGCACTGGATTGTAGATCTTGTCCAAAACTGATTAGCGTAGTGATAACTACAGTTGTCAAACAAAGCGGGGCTAAACATGTTTCATTTTTCTTGAATGTTAGCTGAAGACTCCAAGTTGAACCGTCTGGAGATCCAGAGACCTTGCACCTTGCGGCTTTTTTAGCTCATCATAGATATTATCCCATGAACGCACCCTAATTTTCCTGAATTGTTTCATTACACGTGTTGGTTATTGCGTGCAAATCCATTGATCTTATTTCGTTCCAGTTTATGTTGCTCCTTTTGCAAATTCAGTCTGAAGAAAGAAAAGGACGGTACAGAATCATCAAGCTTGTTATCTATCGGCCTGCTGGGCGCAATCTTTATAGTTTGCCCCATAAAACCGTAGTCGTCTTTTCTTGGTTTGATCGTTAGTTTTGATGCACCATCACGTTCGGGCGACGGCAGTCTTCCCCGATTCCACAAATACTCAGTCCCCGTATCTTGAGGAATAAAATAGTTTAACTGCACCAGTTCACGCGGCATAAACGCTGGCGATGAAAAAAATTTAAACCGTCGTTATCCGTTGACGGCCCATTTGATGACAACGGAGTGGAACACAGAATCGTGTAACTTATCAACTTGAAAATTATAATATGGAAATGTCGATCGAACGCAACGACCAGAAAGTTTTGAGGTTGATTCCATCAGTGAAGAGTTCGTCATGGACGTCCAAAGTTGATTTCATAGTCGATTATTGCATCAACAGTTTGGGATGTGAACATTTCAAGGGTTGACGGAGTTACTCTCTTCTGAAGCTCTTATTGAAGCAGAGTTGGAAAGGTTGGTCCCAGTTCCTCATATCTAAAATTAGACTCATAAAGTTGCCCCTCCTCAGATATAGATGATAATAATTTACCAACGTAAACGTATTTGGTCCATACCAGAATGTGGCAAAAATTAATCAACTATTAGTTATCTATAGCAGTGCCGGCTTGTGCCCTGAAACCCAGAGACTGCACCTTGGCCATAACGGACAACAAGGGAACGTGAAACATAGTTGAAATTCATTTCTGGCCAGCAAGAACCATTGTGGAGGTGAAAGCGCTATTCCATCTTTAACTCGAACTTCATTCCTGTTAGTGCAGCAAAGAAGACGAGGGAAGCAGAAAAGTTTATTACTTACCCTCACATCTGCAAAGCCAATCTACCTTTTTGTAGTACTGAGAGTTGAACTACGAATCGTGGAACGATTTCTGCTTGCCTTTGAGGTTGAGGTTTGTTGCAGTCCTGTCAATAGTAGCATTGTGCGCCCTGCATCACTTATAATAACTCTTTGCTTCACCAACAATTTAACGATCTCACGTTTTATAGCATTTATTGTAGTCATTGCGTATTTACAGCTAACAAAAGGTCAGTCACAAGGAGACAATCGATTGATAAAGATTGTGTTTTGTTGATGAGATGCACGCTTATCTAGCGGGTGAGTGGACCACTAGGTGTGCTCCCTGAAACTTTTTGCTGTATTACACTGTCTCATTGGTTCATTCTTCTGACCCGGATAGAATCAAACGCTGTGTTCTGCTTACATTTGGGGGCGGATGGAGCGTGCTCCCGGACAGCCAACCCCCGTCACCAAACTCACGACTCCACCATCCTCTCACCCATACTGAGGCTCTGTTTGGTGTAATAATGTTATAGTCATAATATTATTATTATTATTAGGTATATTTTTCATTTTGGCCAGGGGGTGCAAAAGCGCCGGTGCTTCTGTCAGCAGCCACCCCTGCTGCTCTGGTGTGTAACCCATAACTAAATTAGTTGTTTCACGGTAAGAAAACTAATAGCAATTTTTAATGGAAATCGATTACCAGAGTGGGGCATTCGTTAAGTGATAATTTAGTTAATTAATGGAGTTGCTGATAACTAATACGTTGTAACTAAATTTCCCTATATTAATTATACGTGTTCAACTATCAACTAATTCAGTTATTCTTCTTAGTCAGTAGGTACACTTATAAGAACTAGTTTAGAAAAATTGAATGGTGATAATTAGTTATGAAATTAACGAAATTCTCAGTTAACGAGTGTCAATAGTACGCCTCACTCAGCTTCATCGACTGTTAATAGTACACCGTTGTTTAATAACTTGCAGCCTTTCTTATTTGTAGACCTGTTCGCCGTAGCTTCAGTAAGGTCAAAATCTGTTATTCATATCATGGCTGTGACCACTGCTGACGAATCCAACATGTGGTTCATATCCTGGTGAACTGTTCATTCGGATAGAAGTTGCCAATAGTTGCCGATTAGGCTTTTTAGGGTCTTGTCCCATAAGCTGGAGGTTTGTACCAGCGAAATCTGTCTACCTGTTACTACCTAGAAATGTTAACTGTGGAAACGAGGGTCCGATTCTACGACTGAACTTAGGAACAACTTCACGGAAAAAAAATATAATGAGGTGCGCACTACCATCAGATATCTGATGGTGGGGTCTATTAGGCAGGTTAACGCCGTTCCGTTAATCCTCTGGGGGTCGCCCTCTACCTCTCAGCCTCCTTGTGGCATCGCCCTGCTTCTAAGCTGACTTTCAATCACCAGAACTTGTTATTTCTGGGGAAGTGTTTCTTAACCTTTGACGATGAACGGCGCCGTATTTTCCATGGTTTATTGCCACAGGTTTTGTGTAAGGCATCACCCTCTGATGAATGCATTTCACTCTTGTTAATCTGTTATTCATGTCACAACCCCCTAAGGTGTAGATAGGATTTACAAGATGAGGTTCGGTGTAGCCAGACCGAGGTTTTCCCATTTTCTCATCCTGTATGTGTGTAATCCATGGGCGTCGTTTGCCTTCGATTCCACCCATAGGGACAGCGTAAGCTTTTGTTTTCCCTTAAGGGAGATGAAAAAAAGGTTTTTCTTTAGAATGAACGTTTCCACTAGCATTTTGATCAACTATCTTTTGTGTTTGTATGTGCGGGTGTGTCCACAGATCTTTGTAACGAGTTTAAATCCTACAGTTTTCTTAAACTTTGATCACATTTTCAGGAAATGTGAGGGATAGGGTACACATGGCCCCTATGAGTTTCATCTCAAAAATAAAAACTTGTCTCTGCCTCGAGCGACCGACCCGCTATAGAGGTCGTCTCGCGAGCATGCTTTGATACCAGCTAGAATACGTCCCATGGCGTGGAATCTTTTATTATACATCACTTATTACAGATTATTAAAAATATTTAAATTATCTATTTATTCATTTTATCTGTACGAGGAAGCTATGTACCACATAAATTCAATCCAAGAGCTCATGGGTGATTCCCATTCTACGGGACAATCGAGGTTTTGATTCTGACTAAAAAAATTTATTTTCCTAAATTTTTTATTTTTTTATTATACAATCTAGATGTTACCTAATGGTATAGTGATGTACAATCAGGCATGATTTTCCTTTGTTTCCTCAAAATTCAGGTTTTAAAATTTTATAGGACACGACACTGATCCATGGCAACGAGCTTTGTCAACCAAATAACGATAGAATTATGTTAACGATATGTAGGTAAGGTTGAATGAGACAGATATTTAAACCAAAAACATTTTAATTCCTAGTTTAAGCAAGATGATTCATTCAGTTAGTTACTACCACCCAATATTCAAAGTATCAAAATAATCACGGTTCACAAAAGTGTACGTGGGCGGGCATCTGATTTCAGTTTTTCCTGACTTTGTGCTAGAACAAGTATCACATTTTATTATTGGTATTTATTAAGTACCAAATACCAAACTTGAAAAAAAAATTGTTTCGAACAGCCATGACGGCTTTTGTGGTAGCCACAACAATGAAGTTTAACATCGCCACGACAATGAGAAATCAACATTACCCCCTATAGAAATTAAAACTTGCATTAAATAGAGTTTTTACATCTCCATCCCAAAATGAATGCTAAACAATTCAATAAGATTGATCAAGAGTGATTCTCGAACTCATAACAATGAGAAGTATGAAACGTACATACCTGTTTTAGAAACGGCTAACTTCATTTTTAAGCCCCAACTGTATAGAAATGGCGGAAGCATGGTGTTTCCTCAAAGGGGAGGGTTACCAACGCTGAAAAAACTTTAAATTGCCAAAATACGCCCTCATTTGAGAGATCTACGATGATTTCCTTCAAACCCATGACAATGAGACAGAAGGTTTGGGACAAACTTTGAGCACTTGATTCGTACAGACTATCTAACAGTTAGTCCCACATGGAAGCACACTAATTCTAAAAAAATACTAGTTAAACTATTTCCGGTGAAACGTACTTAGAGCGGATACAATCTCAAAGTATTAGGTTCAAATTCTGACTCATGGACAGACCATGACAAAAAGATTAGAGGTACATTTCGATCAATTACCGGCATGTAAAATGAAGAGTAGCCGAACTTATGAAATTACATTTTTGGAAAAAGTTGAGCAGAAAATGATTTATTAAGAAGGACAGCGATTGTCCCGTAAAATAGGAATCACCCATATGGGTCCTCATTGGTCCAAATGTTTGTTCCTTGGCACTAATATCTTAAACTAAATGTTTCAACAACCTTGAAAGTTTTTCGTTTGGTCTGTTGAACGATCGATTTGTTTCTCCCGTAAGTTACGGATCACGGATCCTGATTCAAACTGCTTGTGGTGATTTCAATAATGATGTGTATTTGTGACGTTAGGGCGAATATTCAAGACGATGTGTCATAGTCGCCTCACGCTCTGGGGTTTTCACCGAGACCTCTTTTACAATATAAATCCATGCACTCCATCTAAGCCGGGCTCCCCTCTAGAGACAAACCAAAGTCTCTCGTAAATGTATGTTCCCGAAAAACTCAATTTCCCCTAATCCTTCCGCTAAGCTCCGGCCATTCTTTCAACGCAGCGACTTCCCTCCCAATGACCAGAACTTCACGTTAAAATTGTTTCCGGTTTCCGTTTTATTTTTATCGCGACCTCCGCCTTCGAACCGAACGCCCTTCTATTTAATAGCGATCGATTTATTTTTGTATTTCGTTCGCGAGCTTCCGAAGAATTTATTCAATGGGATTACACCGAGAGCGAATTAGAAAACACGTTTATTGGGTTTTAGACAGCGTTGCTGGGGGGGGGGGGGCTGCCCGGGCCATAGGGCTAGGGATTATGCGGGCTTTAACCGTTGAGGAACTTTGAATTTTTTTTCCTTCGGCCCAACTTGATTTTTTTTTTTCGCGAAGGGGGTAATAAAAAGCCCTCTTTTATTCATTTATTACGCCGGTCCTTGAAGCGTAATCCTTTCCCTCTGAGATATCTCAGTGGATTCGACGGGAGTAATGCGTCTGTCTCCCTTCAAAAAATGCATAACGTTCCGTTTTCTCGGTTTATTATTATACCGGCGGTCGCGAGGTCGTGAAACCGTCTTAGCTGATGAGGCGGCTGGTGGCAGACATCTGCCTCCCATAAACCATTTTATTCTCCCAACGTCCCGAAGGGCTAAGGAGAGTGTAAATTGCAATCGGCGGGAATGTTGCATAACTCACTCTAGTGTCCATTCATCTCCTTCTTAAAACAGTCATGAATTTTCCACCGCATATTGAAAAAAATATCCCTGTTTACATAAATTTGGAACTAGCTATTATATTCTCTTTGCACAGGAATCGCAATAAAATATTTTTAAAATATAAAAATGATGTAAATCTGTGTTTTGAAGGACGTTTTGAGCTGGAACTGCGGGATACATTCGTATTCGGGATTCCAAATATTATTGCATTATTATATAATAATATATTTATATATTTATATTATATAATAATATAATTATATAATAATTATTATATTTTATGGCAATTTGCTTGTTGATAAGCATATCTCAACTCCCGATCTCGAAACCATCTTGAGATTAATTTTTTTTTTCAAATCAATCAAAATGTTATTTATTGTTTTTGAAAGAGCTGCTGCCCTAAATGGATTGTTGGACTCTTGAGGGTGGAGGCTAGTTGAGTGGCATCAAGGCTCCATCTTCGAGCCCAAGGCAGCTGATTTTCCTCTTTGAGCCTCGAATCCGCAGTGAAACCGCCAGTATTACTACAGCCATCTGGGTCTTCACCCTCGCCCACTGGGTCACTTGCGACAGAGGTTTCGACCATTTTTCGGACAGGACAATAGCTATTATTTTTAAGAAGCAGTCGTATTCTTTGTGTAGGGATATCATCTCACATCCTCGGCTGTCCTGTCATACTTTCTGTGCTTTGAATTGGCAGCATTTTGGAAAACTGAAGTCCACGTTTGAGAGATGTAGGAGGGAGCGTTAACTACGCGGGTATCCAAATACGCCACCCTTTCTACATCCCATAAACCGTGGATTTTCTGGTCTGCAACCAGTCTTGGGGTGCCGTATTCATTCTCCGCCAGTACTGGTTCAATTCCCACAGGGTTCGATGCCAAGCTTGCCATCCTTCACCTGTCAGCCTCTTTTGCAGTTTAAGGCATGGCTAAGGTCCAGCTACTCACCACAACCATCACAGCAGTTTGCCATTCCTTTAGGTTCCCTTCCATATCATACTGCCAGTCTTGAGATTAATTAAATAAATGGGCTTTTGCGATATGCTTTGCTGTGTTTTCTCAATCTAACGGATTTTATTTGCTTCATACAATTCCATGCTCGTCCTCCAGATGTAGCTCCCTATGGTAGCAAGCAACCTTGAATTTTAGTGGAATACAACTAGATTGGGTTGGAAAAGAATACAAGCTGTACACGTCTGACTTGAGCAATCGTCTAATGGTACAACTATATCCCTCGCCGTTGGCCACTCAGTACACAAGTTTCAGGAGTTGAAGACCACAACTTACGATTGTAGATGTCCGTTAGTTAGATCTTGAATCCAGGAGTTATGTGATCTATTTGGTCAACTGAACTGTTCGGTCCCAATATCTACTACTGTTTACGTTCCAATTTTCGGGACTGTCTGTTCCATGTCTCTCGAACGCATTTTCTCTTTACATATTTGACTTGAGCTAATGACAAATGCCACAACTGTACGCCTCCCTCGTGACCACTTAGTGAGTACAGTTTACAGAATTTGTAGACTACCACTTAGCAAAGTACGTCATGGTTAATTATATGTAGAAAATGCTTTACATTTCTCACATATGTCATCGACTAACACCACAACGATACCTCTGGCCTCTTAGTGCGTACAGTTTACAGGAGTAGTAGACTACCACTTAGCATTGTACATGGCGGTTAATTACGTCTAATTCTCTTTGGATCCAGCAGGAGCGGTGGTAGTTAGATGGAACGAGGTCTGGTGGTTGGTGGCGCAGGGGGGAGAATCACGAAAATCCCTCTTCCGAAGGGCTCGCGCCCGTCAAGTTGATGAAACAAACTTTTCCCCGCTCGCCGAAAACCTTCCCCTAAGTCTTGGGCGCTTCCCTTTTAATCAACCGCTAAGTACCTATTTCGCCTCCTAAGCGAGAGCCTCCGTTCCGCCCTCAAAGTGCCGATTGAACGAATCAGCGCTCCGATTTTCTTCAGGAAATAACTCCGGAAATCACCCCCACCCCCTTCCCCCTGCCTCTATCTCTACCGACCGCTTTTCCAGAGCTTCGGCAATTCCACTTCCCCTCCCTTCCGCGCCATTTCGATTTCCCTTCCCGTTCAAACTGCCGGCGGCCTGATCGAAAACCGTTTTGGCGCAGTCTGCTCCCAAATAGGGTCAAAATTCTGAACACTCCGAAAACTCGACTGATAGCCGTAATACATTCAAAAATTTCTAGTCGTGCAACATTATCTCAACTGCGAATTTTCGTTCATCATTTTCAATAATTTTCCTTCTCAGCCACAAACCACGACCGTCATCGTCCCTTTCACCGATTACCCCTCAGCGCTAATTTATTTCTGGCCATGAACCCTCATTTTGATTTTTTTCCACCCCCTTATCAACTCTGAAGTCCCTCATTTCGTCTTCCCTCATATCTTACTTTCAATTGTATTTCACCCCCACCCCCTTATAAATTTGAATATGGTATTGGACATTATTCATATTGTAAATTACGTGCTGAATGTAAATTGGGCTTGTCCGTATAATTATAAATAAATAATGAACCCTTATAATCGAGCCCCAAAAACAGTTTTCTTAACGCGCTCTCAACAGTTCTTAGTCTACGTTTCAACCTAGATAAATTGCAAAAACCGAACAGAAAAATCCGTCCGTCCACCGTTCAAAGCTTTTCTTAGAAACTACTCCACCAAACTTTACGAAATTCGGCCAAAAATCCAACATTGATCCACGATATGCCAGGATCTCGGCTTCTTGCTTAATTAACTCAAAGGGATTATTATTAACGATTAAAACATCACAAAATCGACAATCGCAAAAACTTTCAATGTAAGATTTTAGTTTTTTGTTTGAACATGATTAAAAGTAGATCCTAGAATCGAATGAGACCACTCCTGTTGTTGTACGATCATCCGTTCACTCACATTTGAAAAATTTCGTTTTCGGTTAAAGAATATCGATCAAGTAGACGGTCGAGCTGAAGAATCGGGCTGTAGAGCTCGTTCAACGGCAAGTCTGAGCTACACCACGTGGCTGGCGGACGCTCAAGTATTTTCATTTTGAATGCAATTACAATGAATGGAGACAGGAGGTGCCAACACTGTACCAGAGTAGCAAATTCGTTGCTCCATCGATGACCCGTTTGCTATGCAACTTTTTCGATCATAAGTTCGATTAATAGTAAAAGGAAAAATGATATAGAGAGGAAAAGGCATCCAAAGGCACAGTTACTGTTGTTCCTAAAGCCCAAGTTCGCGGCGTTTGTTTTGTAAGAAATATTATCTTTAGCCACAGACTCTCTTCTTTATATGTATATAAATAACATTTTCTCTCCGCCGCTTCAAAAATGACGAGCGTCAGGAAAGAAACACAACGGCCAAGGTAATTCTGTTTCAGAGCTAATTCCGTTTTCAACCGACTCCTGAGTTGTTTGCTTTTTCCCTAGTTCTCTCTGCCGGCTTTTTTTCTCGGCCCCTCCCTCCCTCAGGCTCCCTCTATCTCTTTCGACGTTTTGATAAAAATGTTTTCAAGAACGGCAACACTTCAACAAGTAAACCAAATACTGTCAGTTTCCATCAACAGAATGTAAGAATGTTTGACGTTGGGGGGGTTTGAAGAAGATGGGGAATTGGCCGGAAAAGGCGGCCACGGAGGAGGTTGAAATAACAAACTGCGGATCCCGTAATGAAGAGCTGTGTACTTGGCAAATAAAACTCCCAAGTAATAAAACTTGAGTGATGGATTCTACTCCTTCTATTCCCCGCCTGTTTTCTATGGTAGCAGATGTCACGTGATCACCACGAAGGTTTTTGTTCTCTGATACCCAAAGTTTCCATCATACTTTTTTCCCCGAATGAGAATCGCATTCCGTTTCCGAATGTGTCTATATGCATGTCGCTCTTAACTACCAAAAATGCTGAGAAATTTGACTATTTGGGCAAAGGTTCTTCTCATGGATGGGCCAATTGATGACAGTTCCACCTACTCAAGCTACAAATATCAACCGTTTTGCATGATTTTTTAATTCAATCTCAATTTTAGGCTGGTTGTGCTACAAACCTCAGAAATTGTCATTTTGGTGGCAGCAGTGGGGATGGAGGCGATAATAGCCACTCCTCGCATTCGCTGCTCAAACGAGAATTCTCTAGCGATTCATATCTTCTTATTTGTGATCAGTTAAAATTTTCATTTAGTGTTTAAACGTATTTCAAAACATAGAATTTTCATTAGGAAAGAGAGTGAATGGAGGGCTAATGATCATAAATCCTTATTTCTTCGCTACATTCATCTGATTGTATTGGCTACCTATTTGAAAAACGTCTTTTTGACTGCAGGTTTCGACTCTAGTTGTGGAACAAAGCTCTTAAATTTTGGATTTTCTGCTGTCAGGGAACGGGAAGGAGAAAATCCATTCAAACGCTGCACATACGCTTGTAGTCCCAATGTTCGTGCATATGTATTGTTCGGCCAAGAACATTGGTCCAGTTTTGAATCTTATTTCAAATCATAAAAATTTAATTATGTCAGAGATGGATAAATCATTATATCCTTAGTATTTCAATTTTTTGTATTTCTTACGACGTTTCAACAAACATCTCTCGTGCAAAAAGTACAGAAATTTTGAATTCGATGATGGGCAGGGGGATGGGGGTAAAGGAAATTCCACTCAATCTAAACCACTCTGCCCAGTGATTTATTTTGCAGGGCTGTGCATTTTGTGAATCAAAGAAGAATGTTTATTCATTTCATTTTCACCTCCTTGAGGTTCTCTTTGCCCATGTTGCTTGACCTTCTACTTTGCAATGCATCCATTATTGTCGTCTGATTGCTGCTCTGCTAAACGTTCCATGGAGTTACTCTTGTTGGGCATCTCGGCAGTAGGGCATGGTGGTGTGACTACCCCCGTCTTTCTAGGTGCATAACTGGTGACATTATATAGGGCCTCTTTGTATCCCTCTCTTTCCTCTACCTTCTTCAACTTCCTTAACCACTCGGGACGGCATCGGCAAAACCTAGACGTCTTTTTATGATGTGCCGCCTCCGCTTTTAAGGGAAGTCTGTAATAATAAAAAATGGAGTGTATGTAGTAATAGGTTAGGTAAGAGTTTTTCCTAATACTACTCCATTTTAAATTTAACCAGTTAAGAACTGAGTCGCATATTAATATATGTATACGAACGAATTACGTATGGGGAGTTTGTATGACTCGGGCGAAACGTACGAGGGGAACACAAACACTCGAATTATGTAGACAGCAACTACTTGTCGGTAAATACGATTCGCTTGTCCCATATTAAATATCTGAAGACCTTCGTGTCCATTTACTGCGTAAGGTTTGTCGCAGTGTATCGTGAAATCTGATATGTTCGTGTGTCCAATTGACTTATGGGACAAGTGAAGGTTCAAACAGCCAATCAATACTGAGCTTTTAAGAGTTCTCTTGACGGCCGGTTTGTCGCTATTTTTATGGCGTCCGGCAGCTGGGTTATTGACGTGCATGTTAGCCATAAAATTCCGTCGGAGGTTCGCTCAGATCGTACGTTGGTTCCGACTCATAAGTCTGTCTCTCTCTCCCTCCTTCCTCCCTCCGTCGCCCTCTCTCCTTTTTATCAACTAAGCCCTCTCCCTCCCTCACACTTGCCTCTCTCATTTCGGCACATAAGCTCCTGTCACGACCAACAGGTGGATGTGAGTGCTACTCGGGCATTAAGTATGTTAGTATGCCATCTTTTTCTGCTTGTAATTGTCAATATTTTCCTCCTCAGACGTCGTTCATTTTCACTTGGTGGAACTTGTCAATCCAGACAAATTTTCTCGTCCTCCCTGAGGGATTCAATTGGCGAAACAGCCTCACTTCACATGCACACCTCCCTCATCAAAGTTGTAGAAAGGCGCGTGAAATGAATCGACCTCGATATCATCTAAAAGTTTGAACTCTCCGTTTCTAAGAGGTCTTTCAATAAGTATTCATCGGCTGCCTTGAATCAACATCTGGATTTAAAATTGTCTCCAACCAATAACGAAAAATGATGTGATGTACTGGAAAAAATGACCTCTCCCATGAAATCTGAACTAGGAGAGGTTGTCAAACATATTGTGATTCACCCGCCAAAGCGATTATGGGGATTTTGGTCTCTCTCAGCTCTTGTTCTTCTTCTTCCCATGGCGCTACAGTCCTTTAAGGACCTTGGCCTCCACAACTGCCTTCCACTGTACTCTGTCCAATGCCAACTGCCTCCATCTCCCTATGTTTAGTCCTCTTAGGTTCTCATTCTCTACGTCATCCTGCCATCGTGCTCGTGGTCTTCCTCTAAGTCTTGAGCCTCCTCCTATTCATCATTCGCTTAGGCCACCGCTCTGCGAGCATTCTTTCAACGTGGCCCAGCCACCTCGAAACGATTACTTTTCAGTATGGAAACCAGGTCTGGCTGATTAAAGAAGCACTTTAGCTCTAAATTGGTCCGAATTCTCCATTGCTCATTTGTGAAGACTGATCCGTAGATTTTCCTCAGCATCTCTCTTTCCCAGACAGCTAATATTCTTTTGTGCTCTTTGGGTCAGAACCATAAAGAACGACCGGCCTGACAATTGTATTGTATATAATTATTTTTGCGTTCCTAGATAACCCACTGAAACTCAATAGCTTTCGTATCGTGTTGTAGCAGCGATTTCCTGAAGGTCACATCGTTATTGCTTGTGATTATTGTTCCCAATTATTTGAACTCATCGCATGTGTGAAAAGCATGGCCATTGATATCAACAGCGTTCTGTTGTGGTAGAGGGTGACGGGAGGTACACATATACAGCTCTTGTTGCTGTTTAAAAATTACTTTCATCTAAATGTTTACCGAGCGTTCATAGGGTTCTCACCATTCAGATTCAACGTTTTCAGGATTTGCAACATTTTTCTATCTTTCCCTGAGAACTCCTTCTCTTCACTTTTCATTACATGAAATCCTTATAATTGTAGTTACGCCCTGTAGAATACAGTGAGCTGTAAATGATGAGTCTTGGACTAGTGGTGCGTATCCTTCAGAGATAATAGATAAGACTTGAGCAAGGCTCATTGTATCACGAATATTGCCTCGACTTTCAATGTCGGATGCTTCAAACACGAATCATTGGACGTTATTATGCTATTCCGTAATAATTTTCCGTTCGAGCTACCTGGTGAAATATTAACAATCAAATCAAATACATCAATTATAGTGGGGTAGAAAGGGGTTAAGGTTAATTGGATCCATGAGAAATCAATTAATTTTCCTGTTTATGCATTACCGTTGAGAGGGTCGGGTTGGGCCATCTGCTATTGTGGGGAATTGATGTTTTTCAAATGGACTTGTCGGGGACATTCAATTAAAATGTGTTTTAGGAGTGTAGTTCTCATTCTGTTTTCTGATGCTATCACCTTGCCATCTGATTACCAGTTGTGCCACCGGGATTGGCGACGTTTTCCCTCTTTTTTTTAAATAAATTAACGAGTGTGTTATGTTCCGTTGTTTAATTCTTAGGCGAAATCTTGGATTTTATGTATGAAATCTATTTCTTTTGAAATGAACTTGATGAATGAGTTGTGTATCACCTCGTTTGTTATTTGTTCTGAAGGATCTTAAATGATATGAATCATTTTTGGGTATCGGTGAAAATACACGGATGTCAGTCTTTCTATCTTGTCCAATCATCTTAGTAAAGTCGGGCGAAATTAAAAGACATCGTGAAGTAGTTACAGTCCGAGGTGTCAAATCCGAGGGGTCCTACTTTCCTAAATGGTCGGAACCCTGAATTACGACGGGAAAAACTCTGGCTTTTTGGCACATTTGAATATCAATCAATCACACAATCAAAACTTTTTATTGTATTTACCACAAAAGGTCGTTACAAGAGTTCTTAATATAAAAAGAAAATAAGTTCTTCACACTTGGGTAAAAATGTGCTGATGTGAAATTACCGTCGATGTATTCAGAGACTTAGTTGTGGTGATTTCTCGCATATATCGGACCATTTGCCCTGCACGGTAACATTAAGTCAGAGAATTTCGATCAGGGAGCCAGAAGGTCATAGTGAGTTCAACCCACCACATTTTTATAATATCAAAAACAAGGACCTCCTACTCAAGTTCAAAGAATTATTGAATAAAGTGGATCCCCCATCTGAATCCGTGGATGAAACGATTCAAACCACTTACATCAGGCACATTTGAATATACGAAACAGAACTAAAAACTCGAAAATCGGTAAATATGATGTAACTCACACTCTTATATCAAAAGGTAATTGAATAAGGAAAAGCTAAATCAAAAGTTCAATCGTCAATAAAAAAAACAGATGCCCAAGGAATGAGAAGTTGTTATTGAACTTGTGTTATTCCAGGGAGTTTATCTCTGCCTTAATTGAACTGAAGTTCCATCCTAATTATCTAATAACAGGAGTAAACCGTTTGAAATTTGTTTATAGTTGCGAAAATTTGAGCTAATGGTATATAACAAATAATTCAAAGCAACATAGGCACTCCTTCTGAAAAGTTCCAAATTAATCTTCGGTAATGTTATATTAGGACTAGTTTCTGTTCTTCTGCCATATTCACTATCACTAACGTGACAAATATCTATTTCGTTGATGAACGAAATTAAACGTGCTTCTTTAATTTAACAGATCAAACTGCCTATACGATTCCTTGGTACTGAATCGGAATAGTTCATGAAGTAAAATTTTAATAATAGCATTTCTCGCAAAATTTTAATGATAGTATTTTGCTTACTTTGCAATTTCCTTAAATGTGATTTATTGGCTCCATAACATATTGAAATTTTCTTGTCTTTGCTATGGCACATAAACAAAAAATCTTTCGTGACGATTATTGTTCACGAAAGTTGTCCACGATAGTTGTCTCATCTGTGTTCGGTCGCCCCAGATACACAAACGCAACGCGAACAGAAAGTTGTTCGATGATACGCGAAGAATCCAGCTGTCACTTTTTTCATTGTGCCCCTCCCCCGTAGACGAATCAGAGATCCAGGTTTTTAAGAGGTGAGTAATGACAGGTGGATTTTCGTTGAACAATATTTTTTTATTTATTGAAGTTTTATAATTGGCTTTACAATGCTTACAATTCTCAAAAATTGATTCCACCAAAATTCAGTCATTCCGGTTAATTGTGTTTGTCAGGTCCTCATTTGCAGGGACTCGCCGAACCGCTAGATGTCGCTTAACTTGTAGACAGATTTCGGGGTTCAAACATCCAAATATTTCTACGACATCACATAACATGAACATTGTAATGGGCATATAAGTAAACTTAGTAGGCATATTTGGTTTAGAAAGGAGTTCTTCTGGGAGTCGTGAAGCGTATTATGCCCACGGTGCAGAGCAGGGTAGAGACGGTTCCGCTTATGGTTTATACCTGAAATTCGAAAAAACCATAGTTTTACAGCTTTTCATAAGTCTTCGTAGGGCTGTGAAGAATCCGTGAAACAAAGATATACATCTGTTTACTGTTGAGTATAGGGATTGTATATGTTAATGTAAAACCTGCACGTGCTGGAATTTACCATGAAATCCCAGTATTTTCCAATAGCATTGGTGAAAGTCCGGTGTTGGCTCTTAAATCGGACATTTTTCAGTAAATTCTAGGATTTTCCCAGATTCTTGGTAAAAGCTGGTGTTATTTCAATCAATCCGTAGAACAAAGAGATACATCTCTTCATTGCTGTATATGTTACTGGATTGTTATGTTGCTGTCAAACCCCAGAGTGCTGGAAGTGATCAGAAAATCTTAGCATTTCCCAATAGCATTGGTGTAAGTCCGGCGTTGGCTCTTAAATCAGACTTTTTTCAGTGGATGTTGAAGTTTTCCAAGGGGCTTGGTAAAAGCTGGTGCATTTCAAACAGAGGGGTCCGTGTTTCGCACATTTACCAATTGATTTTGGCAAATCTGAACATTCTCCAGCGGAGGAATTCGCACATTTTCCGATAGAGGCTGGTAAAAGTCCGAAGTTCCTCATTTTCACTTGTCCTCCTGAACCTATCACTCATCCCAAGATAAACAAACTGTCATCTGTGATCGGTCTTTACCATTTTCTGGTAAATCCTAACACTCACAGCACTTGGTCGTTTTAGAGTCGCATATAACCAGTGGGTGTGTGCTGCGTGTATTAGGTTGGTCGGTACCGCGACTGAGTCGCTCTCTCATCTGTGAATCGGGGAGATTTTTAGTGGTAACCCCTCAATCTTCTCGTTTTCCGATCGTCGATGATCGGTTAGCCAGCTGTGACGCAACTCTCATCGTGGCGGGCTTAGGAAATGAGCGAGGCGGGTAGCGTTTCCTTCGGCTGAAGTGGCCACTAAGTCACCACGATCGAATGTCTGATGCTCCAGTTTCGAGAAAACACTTCTAAATAAGACTGTGCTACGGAATCGACTCCGAATTCAAGAATTTATCTCGTTGTTTATTCAATTGTATATTGATCCATGCTGAGATCAGTAACTATACTAAATACCATACATTTAGGTATTTTGTTGTAAATCAGAAGTTATATAGGTACTTCTGGATGCTGCAACTGTTTTTCACTACGCACACTAGTTCCTAACGACAAAAATCAAATCTACAAAGCAGTAAAGTGCACCTTAAGTATTTTTTCCAAAATTTTTAATGAAGGTATAGATTGCTCTTGATGGAAAACTGGTGAAAAAACGCTGCAAATCCTTTCACTGGGGTTTATTATTCAATGATTCATGATTTGAATTTCTAATAAGCTTTGGAGTGTGCGTGATTATTGAATTTCAGGAGGCACACATATATGATGATCTGATCAATCCAAATAGGTATTTTGGTTGGGAACCGATTTAAGTGCTCTATGCATACCTCCTGAAATTCAATAATCGCTCTATCACCTGTGAAACACGCTCACTCCAAAGCTTAGTAGGAATTCAAATCATGAATCATTGAATAATAAACCCCAGTGAAAGAATTTGCAGCGTTTCATGCATATCAGAATGCTTCAACCCGTGTATCGGCTACAAATCCTTTCAGGAGTTCACTCCAGTATCCACATTCACTACATCACTAGGTTACTGCAATCAAAACAAAAACAATAATAAACCAAAAAAAAAAAAAAAAAATGCAAATGTTGGCACCATAAATCGGGCCATACATCGGGAATGGTTCGAGCTACGGACCTGGGGAGAGGCTCATTCGATTCCTCATGGAAAGTTCTTCAAAAAGAGTCCAAATTTAGTCCGCTTCGACTTTTTTGAGGTTGTTAGGGATTTTACAAAACTTTGACAACCCTTAAAGGGCACTTTAAGTGAGAGAGCTGGCTCAAGAATTGAGGCGTTGTCGGACCAACATGGATTTTTCCTGAAAAATTCAGTTTTTTTGCTCCAGCCGTTTGGGAGAAATCGTGCGTACGGCGGACGGACGGAAAATTTGTTATTGCACATTTGGATTCTACACCCTTTGAAACGTAAACCATGAAATTTTCAGGGGGGGTTAGATTTTTTTTTCAAGAGCGATTACAATGGTTTATAATTGAATAATAAACCAAAATTACATCCCAGACACATTTTTCAAGAACACATTGCTCATTAGCTCTGAAATTTTTTGTGAAAGACGTTTGAGCCGGTTTCTGTCTTTGCATATTGGCGTTGAATTGAATTCATTGAATTCAACTCGGTCAATTCCGTTGAGATCTTTTCGTTTCTTCCACCTTTTACAGAGTCTCTTGGAAGGCCGCACATTTGTAGTCATAAAAACAATCCTCCTCCTTGTATCTCTTGTCGAATAAAACTTCAAATTAAATTTTGAAGTACAATTTTTCTTCAAGTCATACTGTAACTCCTCTTCCTAGCTCTCATCAACGATGTTGTGGTACTCTGTTAAGTCGTTCATAGCACTGTCAGCTTCGTACGGGAAAAAATGTTAAGTGAAGTGATTAAATATGTTTTTTTATACTTGCATACAATCATTTACCAACACCAAATATGACACTTTTGTGACAGAAGCCATGATTATAATATATTATTTATATAACTTGAAAACAGTGGCAACAACTGAGTCAGAAGATCAACAAGGACTGGACTACATTGGTATAATTCCTCTCATTAATAATAGCGAGTCAAACTTTCAGCGTGTAAATAAACAGACGCGTTCGTCTGCTCTAATAAAGATCTACGATCTAGGATCGCACTCAATCGCAGCTAATTTGTGTTATAATCGCTCCTTCGTCTTGTATAAACACGAATCAACTTCCTATTCGAAAATTACTGGAAGCGGTAGATTTATAAACGTCTTAAAGCCTGAATAATGAATAAACGCTGGAACTTTTCTTATATACTGTACAGGGTGTCCCGTCTAAATGGGCCCATTAAGGAATTACAGCCATACGGTGCGAGCTATCAAAAAATTGAACTGGACCTTTTCTATAGTATTTTCACTCTGCTTGAAGGTGGTGGAACCCGTTTTTCATTTTTCGATGTTTTAGTGCCTCAAATCTTCGATTGAAACTTGAGGTTACATCTTGACCCCCCTTTTTTAATTTAGTTTTCGAATCTTCGTTGAATTTGGAAGATAATATGCATCGTTGACAATCTTTTTGTTTTGGAGACTTCGTTTCAGAGTTATTTCACTTTTTGGGAACAACAAAATCGACGAATTATTTTAGTAAAAACCAATTTTCTCCAATTATCTTCAATATTTTTTAGATTTTGACCGCATTTTTGAAATCAGCATTAAATTTCCTATCAATAGAAGCCAGTTTCCATCATCAACAATCATCATCAGAGGGTTGACATTGCAGTTCAAAAAATTCTCTAGCTGCACGGAGGGAAGTTAACAATCAATCTGCCAATCGATTGACGGGTACCTAAGGCCCGGTCAATTGGTCTGCAAGATCTTCCGATCTCCCTCACTGGATTTTTTCCTTCGGGCTTATCTCAAAGATGAAATGTACGCCAGGCAACCCACTACACCAGAGGCATCAAAAGGTGATCTGGTTCAAGCTTGCTTAGCTATTCCACCAGATATGGTACGAAGAACAACTTCTTCGGTGAGAGATCGACTCACTATCTGTTTACAGAAGCAAAGAGGTCTATCTGAACTAGCATAATACATTGCAACCTAATTGTATAGGATATCAACAACCTAATAGGATACTATTAAATAGATATTCCAGGTCCATGTAAATCTTTCTCCAATTTTTTTCCGAATTTGCGAAATCTACTCATCTTGAAATGTAAATCAAAAACATTTGAGGTGGGGTTTAACTTTTTTTTCGTGGTCCATTATTGAGAATAATAAACACAAAAGGTCATTTTGTTTTGTAAATTGGTTATGTTGATTTGTAAAAAGGTTAAGTAGATTACTAAATGCTATAGTTGTCCATTCCGTGGTCATTTGGGTTTTGCACTGGGCAAAAATTAGTTGCTTTATGCAACTTGGAAGGTCGGCAACGTGTTGAGGTTGAGGAATGGCGGTTGTGCGGCTACCGCAGGAGGGCGCACCAGCTTCTTACGTCACGGGGCGGCCGCGGCGCGAGTGCAGGTGCCTTTTTTATTTCTTCTCTCCTCAAGTGGACTGTTTTGTGGGAAAACAGATCCACTACAACCACCCGCCATCTGGACTGAGGTTGAAACTGGACACCTTTTTTCTTTGAGACGGTATTTTCTGACTGTCTGCTCCGACGGGCTCGGTGTGGGTCGACCTCCGCGGACGGGTTTTTCGGGGTTCGAGCAGGATTTTTCTATCTATTCCCCCTTCGCCTTCGGAGGAATTGATAAATCCGCCAGTCCAATCTCAAAGTTTCCGAACGCCTTTCCTTCAAAAACGTTTTCCTTGTTGAGAATCCTTAATTAAAAAGTAACGTTTTACTCTGAGCTTATTACAATCGCGTCCTATCGTTTCGTGTACATCAGTGGTCTTCAATTTAAACCTAATAAAGAGCCATTTTTTTAATGTCAAAGGGTTCATTCAAGGGCCGCAATAATCTAATCATCCAATAACACACATGCGCACACCCATATGTATATATTATATATATAAACACTCACGCTCACACTCACATAATATGATATATATTATATAACTACTACTACCAGTCTTTTGTTTCAGAAAAAAAAACATGAATAATTAAGAAAAAAACATAATTTTTTTTTTCAATTACAGTCAAAATTAATGTTCAATAAGTTACTTGATATTGTGAAAACATATATTAAATATATGAAAAAAATACACAATGTATTTTAACAATACCAAACTGTGAGTTTTTGAGCTCATTGTGAAATTTGACACTCTTTCTCTTCATATTTTGTACATTGTTTGTTTTTAAATAATAGGGTGTAATCATCTGTCAAAATCTTGATGTGGATTTCAACTAACTTTTATTTCTTGTTTCAGGTAAGTTTCAAAGCGATGTGTACTAAGTACCTAGTTATGTGAGTACAAATTGAATTAGTTCAGAAGCGTTTGTTGACCTCAAAACAGGAAATTTCGTTTACTTTGAATGCACTTTGTTAAATTTAGGACTTCCATTGAATATACGATATCCATTGAGGTTTCTGCAGAATGTGGCCAACCGTAACAACAAAATAATATTACAATCTATGATAAAATTGAGTGTAAAAATCAATTTAAATTGAAAAACGACTCCTTACGTACGCTTTCTACTACAACTTCTGCCTCGCCGTGTTATGACTCTTCGTTTATTATTTCCAATAATGAACCTTTGTTGTGTTATCAAGAAGCCGTCGAAAATCTCTGCTGTGCCGACTCGCTTTTGAACATAAAATGAAGGGAAGGCTGTTAATTCATTATGGCTATGAAGCAAACGTTCTACCCTTGAATTGTAAACATAATAACCTCGTAAATCTTGATCATAGTCAATGAACCATTTTGGTGCTCCTTTTTCACATTCTCAATTCCTGACTGCGCCACTTACGAACCCCATTTTTATTTAAATCCCTTCCTGATTGGGGTTTAGGGTCGTAAATTATTCTTTCATCAACGTATAGAAATAGTTCATGAGGAAAGTAAGTAAAATTGATTTTTTGCCATTTCTAGTGATTTTATTTTAAAGCCACATTTTTTTGGAATGTGGTCAATTGAACGAGTACAAATAGCGCTTTTCAGCAGATTATTTCTTTGAAAGACCTCATTTTTTCTTTTAAATCGAACGGATTTTTTAACATCAATCCCAAGGAGAGTTATCGTCTGGTTTGACATATATAATATTTACAGATTTTTTGCTTATTTTGCTTATAAGCGATAAATAAAATCATACAGACATCGTTTTAGAAGATCTATAAGGAAAATTTCGGGAAATTCGTTTGACTCATTGCTGCAACTGCGTTTTCTTACGGAAATCCTTATAAAAAGCATGTTTTGGGCTTTTAACCCCTCCTCCTGCCCCATGATTCAAAATTCCGTCGCCTTACCTCATCACAAGACAGTTCTACCTGATGAACGAAAAAAACACCTTCCCATGCTCAATACGATTTTGTCGTGTACACACCGAAATAAACCGGGATTTCACTGTCTTGGTGTTATGAAATGGATTCGTATGAAGTTTGTGTCACGCAGGCCAAAGGGGGGTCTCAGTCTGCAGGAATGTGATGATGAAGTTAATTGCCGAAATCTTGAAAGGTGAGAGAACTTCAACTGCTAATCGTTGGGCAGCATCGTTGACGTCATGTTCGTAGAAGAGTCGTGGTTAGAGTCTCACGTGAATCATACACGCGTTGCGTAGTCATCGGATGTTGAAGTGAGCGATTTCATGGAACGTATTAGCAATAAATTACCTTCTCATGTAACATATCACTATACTGTATCCTGCTCTATATATTATTTATGAATAGGAGTTGATTCAATTAGGTAGGTAGCGTAATGACTCAAGAAAGCCATATTCTATTCACCTCAACTAGTTTCTGCACTATCTGATTTTTTTTTGCCTACCCATTTTATGGAATCTCTTAATGGAAATCAAATGACCTTTCCCTACTCATGCACAGGTTTGGTTTCATCGGAGACTTATTCAGTTTGAATCGAGTTCACACGCAATGTATCTACCTATTATTTATCCATGTATGAATAATTTATCGTTATCATTAAACTTACTTTTTGATGACTTCGACCGGAATATCAAATTCGTTCTCCGTAAATAAGGTTGGTAAGTGTTAACGAAAAGCTCTCTAATATGATAGTAATCATCCGAAGATGTTGGTTGGAAAGACTGGCGATTCGCTGTACTACTATTTGAAGTTTATGTCGAATATTTCATTTCATCGAATATTCTCAAACCCTCTAATAATGTTTGTATAGGATTAGCATGGGAGAGCGGGGCTGGTTGGCTGAGGGTTTTGTTTTTAATTGTTTATATATTTCCGGGGTTAAATTTGTTTAACTTGGACGAATGGACTTAGTAAGTAGACATCTTGGCCACAAAAGTTTTGTAGGAGAACGAATTCCCCTGAATTCCCCACCCGCTTAGCAGAAATATCAAGCTTTATACGCAGAAATATCGCTTAGCAGAAATATCAAGAGTGTACCGTACAATGATGAGACCAGTAGTGCTCTACGGTTCCGCAGCCTGGACCATTACACAGGCGGATGGAGAGTTTCTAAGGCGATTTGAAAAGGAAAATCCTCCGCGAAATTTTTGGAGCCAAATGTGTCGACGGAACTTGGAAAATGCGCACAAACCTCGAGTTACGAGAGCTGTATAGGCATCGCGGCATTGTTGCGGAGATTAAGGCGATTCGGCTCAGGTGGATTGGCCATGTGGAGAGGATGGGTGAGGATAGGGCCGTTCGTAAAGTGTACTAAGGGAAGCCAGGAGGCCGCAGATTGCGGGGAAGACCGCGAAAAAGGTGGCTTGATGATGTGTAGGAAGACTTGAGGAAAATCGGGGCCGGGAGATGGAGGTCAAGAGCTCAGGATCGAGCTGGCTAGAAGAATGTCGTTGAAGAGACCAGGGCCCTTCATGGGCTGTAGCGCCGAGGATTAAGTAAGTAAGAATTCCCCTGTTCCGAGTCAAGATATGCCAATACTCCCCACCAGTGGGGTTGTTTGGCAGCCATAGTGGGGGTTGGTTGCCATATGTCACGTCTTTTGAAGTCCTTTGACGTCTGAAATTGCTTTCAGATTCATTCAGAGAATCAATTGTAAAAGTCGATTTATTCGGTGGATAACCAACAGAAAAAGTACTAACATGAAAAAATTACAAGATGAGTCCTTGTTGACGGAATATAGTGGGTGGTAGTTGGATGTCACGGATGTCATAATTGGTGGCTCAATTGCCTTCAGTACATCTTTTTTGTACCAGATTTCATCTCTTTTTTTGGGCCATACCCAATCCTTCTTCAGCCTTGTTATGCTGTTCATCTTGGTATCGTTTGCATCAATTTCGGTGATTTGACGAGGGTATGCTCTACCAACATAACTTTCAGCCACATAGTCACCCAATCTGAATCCTTCAACAAAATCATTATGGGATTCTTTCATCTCATTGCCATTCCATTATATTCTGTGAATTTCCGTGAAAGTTTGCTGACCATCATCCGAATGTGATCACTGTCAGGTGGACTCAGAAGCAGTATATAATTAGGAGCATACCTAAATATTCAGATACTTGAATAACATGAGGGGCGAATTGGCACACATGTGAGGGAATTAGTTGGGCTGTCAAGAACCAGTGCCAACAAAACCCCCTTTGAAGAAGGCCAACTAACCCCTGCTTGAAACACGAAACTAACATGGCCACCAAAACCATTTACAACGAAAAAATATAAAAACTACTTGTATACTATAAGCTGTGAACTTATTCATTAGAAAAACGGTAGGAAAGTATCCGCATCTCAACACAATTAGAAGCTAGGAGAAAATCATAATGATATGAACATTTTCCTTACGACTCACAAACACTTCTTGCTCATGGAAATTCAAGAATCATACCTATTGAGATTGCTAGGGAAGGTGGTGGGTGACCATTGTGAAGGTCGTATGACTGTCTCACCAGCTCTTGACGGCCATTGCGGTGCTTTTCAGAACTAGAATGCCAACCAACCCCGTCTCCCCTACTCGTTTAAACCTGATGAAACTAGTTTTTTCAAGCTTCTGATAGAGATTTCCATTGGAAAAACTCGAATTTTCCACCACAGTTATATACCCCATTATCGGCTCCTGGACTAGTTGTGCGGCGGTAACTCCAAACTGACCCCAATACCGTGCGGACTCAATTACTAATTCAATAATCCGTCATCTATGCTTCCATGTAATTGATCAATTTGACTTCGGTCCTCGTCGTTTCTTCATACGTTAATAGTTTGGCTGTCTTTAGATTTCTTGGTACTAGTATACCGCTGAAGTGCAATGGATTACGACATAAACGATCCTCGTATTTAATAGAAGAGCGCCTTCTCCCACGTTAATCAATGTTGTATCGTCATAACGTTGACATACTTTCTTTGTACTCGTTTAAATAATCGACTCCTTTGTTCTCTCTCTCCCGACTTTTTTCCTGGTGATTTGCATGCGCCGTCCGTGTCATTTGGTCGGTGACACGACCCCACAATACCCATATTCGAGTTCCCATTACAAATTTAAGACCCGAGAGCGAGGAAACAACGAGCCCTTCAGACGCTGGTCTTAATGCGGTAAAAGCTTTGTGAGTTCTGGCCGAGAATTTATGGACCTGTTTTCTTGCTCTTTTTACCAGCACTTATCCATCTCCGTCCCACCTCTCTACGCCGCCTCCCCCACCAATTCGCTATCTCGCTAAACCGCCGCTGGGTGTCAAGAGCTTTTTAGCTAAATGATTGGTTTCGCGTCCAACGTTTTTCACTCAAATGTCAACGATCTTTTTTGCCCGTCGTCGTCATTTTGTACTCACCTACATTTTTTCTCGCTTCTTCTTCACGTCAGGCGGTAACTCAGTTTTCTCGGAGGCAACCAAAAATATGAGCTTTGATGAATAGATCATTTAATGAAATATCCCTCAGTTCACAATTTTTCCGATCATACACTGTAATATGTCAGAACTAAAATATCATAAATGGTCATCAATCGTATTTGTTCGGTAGTGTAACGCCTGTTATCAATATTGGGTGATTAGCAAATCAGGTGCTGTTAAGCGGTCAATCGATCATCAAACGAAGTATCTATCTGCTGTCAGCTCTGGGATTTCGAATATGGCGGAAACATGTACCTGTATTGAAGCAGTGAATCGAGAATAATTCATATTTACTTCTACAATCAAACGTTGGGACATCCTTGCAAAGCATATATTACTCGCCAATAAGTTTTCAATCATATGCGTAACACACCAATCGATTTTTTGGTACGTAATATAATGTCTTATTCCGTTAAGGTGAAAAGCAGAAAACTCCCTTTTCTGTAGTGTTTATTCGTACCTACCATCAATTTTTCGTTTTCTCAGGTTGGGACTGAGGGTTTTTCACGAAACTTCGTCGTGAGTAGGCATATATAGGTTGTGCACTTTTGTCAATCAGAGTAATTGTCGTTATGAATTTAAAAAATGTAAAATAGAATATGGGAGATAAAATGTATGTGATGTGATGAAGAGGTATGACGACGAAACTAGGTGACCATTCAATAAAAAGCGATTAATATCTGGAACACATCCTCATATAGGTGATTCCTAAACTGAGGGCAAATTCGTGTGTACCATCTGTGATATTAACAACAACATTTGTTTCCCCTAACTACAGGTTCTGACGAGCTCTTCAATACCGTTTGGCAACA
Organism: Creontiades dilutus; assembly: GCA_031894815.1. Lineage (NCBI taxonomy): Eukaryota > Metazoa > Arthropoda > Insecta > Hemiptera > Miridae > Creontiades > Creontiades dilutus. Next base: position 200,578 of record JAVIWC010000341.1, read on the forward strand.
ATACATTAACATTGCCGTGAGCCAAAATTCACATTGTCATGGACGTGAATTTCAAATTCAAATGTTGGACTTTTAAAAGGGATTCATGCGCTCCCATTGCGCTTTTTGCCTTAGAGATTATAACTAAGTACAATCCATATGAAAAAATTCCAATAATTTTGAAAACTCTTTTTACAAAATTTTTGTCTGATTAAAATTGCTCCTAGTTTAGGAATCACCCATATCTTCCACCCTGAGCCGTTAGAACTGTAAATATGTTGCATTCTAGTCATAGATCCACACAAATCCACCCCAGCTCGCAAATCCACCTCGAACACGCCCGATCTCATCGGTTTCATATTCAACCACCATCACCATTGAAGACGCTACCATGCAAATCCAAACCTCCCTCCCCGGAAATACGCCGGGTTTGTCAATGTGCCTTTTGTCTTGCTCAGATTCCCCGGGGGGTATCTTAGTGTGAAGACTGTCGGTGGCTGCTCGGCGCGGATATACGAGCGGTGACTCCCCCACCGCCACCATCATCTCTCCTTCACCTTTATCCAGCTGGATTTTCCTCCCCCACTCTCCAAAGTCTTCTTTTTTTTCCATTCTCTTCCGGAAGGTGGCGCCCTGGTTAAAAGGACGGTTTCTGGGTATAATATTTTAGGGCTGCGGGGTCGGTAACGTCTTCCACAGCTATTGCTAACCCCCTTTCCCTTCCCCTATTGCCGCCCTTTCCCGACTTTTTATTATTGTTCTTCTTTCGCATTCTTCGACTGCCGGGCTGAACCCGCTTGCACAACCCCCCGTCCGCCATTCTGACCGTGAATTTGAAGATTTTCCCCGTAGTCGTTGTGCTGTTCTGAAGACCTCGTTAAAACCACAGTGGTCATTCTAAAAGAAGAGAAAAACTCCAAACTCTGCGTTCCCCACCTAGTAAGCCCTCTGGACCCTTTTGGTTAAAGCCTTTGGCTAAATTTCAAGAAACAGGGACATGCTTCGCATCGAAAGAACCGCAAACCCTTGAATCCCGGATATTTTCACTCGGTTATAAAGACCAACTGAAAGTAAACAAGTGTACAATCCTTTCCACTCTCTAAAGTCGCACTGGATATTGAAGCACGTCTGGCAGGGTAAACAAAAAACCAAAACCCTACTTCTAGATACTCTCAGAAACAAAAATTAATCAAAACCTTTGGTCCACTACCTCGGCGATGAAGTCACGCCCTTCGTTTCAACAGGTTTCTTCCCCCATCTTACGATTATTTTTCACCCGATCAAGAGCGAACGTTTCAATTTATATCAACACGAATGACATCTTTCAATTCAGTCAAATATCTCCTATTAAAATCTGCAAGGAAATCAGTCTTTTATTTCCGAGTTTTCCGAAGTTCTCGAGATATTAATATCACTAAATCTCAATTATAGCTTCTAATTACGGCGTGATTTTGTGTGTGTGTGTGTGTGTGTGTGTGTGTGTGATGCAGTGGGAGGTAGAGGACTGCATGATTCAGCGGTTGGTAAAGAATTCCGACAATGCTCTGAATCCCCCATTTCTTCAAAATTGGTTGAATCGGCTTCAAGGTGCGGTGTTCCAAAAATATTTGTGGGGCAGTAGATACCCTCTGCCCTGCCTGTCGGGGTAAAAATGAATCTGTGTCATGTGGTGCAGCAGTGTCCACCAACTCTCACGGTGGCCGCATTCTCTGTCATGATGCGCTTGCCAAGCAGATAGCAGATGCATTGTCACCCAGCGGCTGGACTGGTACATCTTGCTTGACTGGGGCAAGAAGCCAGATATTGTTACCATTAAGCCCAGTGGGTCTGCCATAATCCTGGATGTCCAAGTTGTCAGTGGCAGCGTAGACATGGAGCAGACCTGGAGGGCAAGAAAAGTAAATGTGATAGAAACGACCTGCGTCAAGCTCAGGCTGAGCTAAAAGAAGCGGTGCCCAGTAACATCAAGGTTATGACTGTGTCATAGCGCGGAGTGTGGCGTGCGAGAAGTGCCACGGAGTTACTCGAGCTGAGCATCCCGTCAGGAGTACTTCGTGGTATCACCACCCCCTTCATCCGGGCTCTTCCTTAAACTGTTGGCCATTCTATAGGGGGACTTCCTTTCATCCCTCCCTCCCTCCTCCATCATCCTCTATCTCCCAAATCCCAAGGGCCCCGGTGTCTTGATTATTTTATGGTGTGCCCCCTGTGCCTGTGTCTGGAGATTTAAAAAAAGAAAAAAGAAAAATGTGTGTGACCAAGTTGTCTAATTCAATTTATAGCACTAATAGCACTCAAAATCGTGCACAAAAAATTACCTCGTTTTTTCCAAAACTTTTGTTAATCTTGATTTTACCCTCTTAAATAACTATATGCCCTAGATCGAAAACGATATTAAGATTACTGGCACAACCCCTGCCGATGGTTGATTTTTGAGCCGACTTCCGTAGTTTGCTCTAGTAGTTCAAAAAGAAGCTAACGACTGAGGACGAACGGATTATTTTCATCTGATTTTTGAAATCTACGCACCGTGAAAGTATATTTTGAGGGAGGGGAACAATTTGTCTTCTTGGTCGATAACAACAGGTTCATTGGACATAGTAAACCGAATAATAAATAAATGACCTTCCCCAAAAACGGTTACTAGAACGTGTTTTTCGCGCGATAAATTCTCTTGCTAGTTGTAGCGTTATCTTCCAGTCCACCCCAGTGCACAACGTGTTTAACTTTAGCACTTATTTGTCCACTTCTGTTGTTCTCCAAGCTAACCCTTACCTTGGGTTATCGAGTAACTAAACTCCCCATTTCTGAGAGTTAGCTGTGTAAATATTCCCTTGACTTGTTATCCGAATTAAGTTCCCTTACATGTACGTGGGACAGTAGCTTTTCGACCAGTGAATCAAATGAAACAGGATGTCACTATTAAAAACGTCGTGTCCTGTATTCACCTACTGAGATAATGGAATGAAAATGTCAACGGATTCCCTATATTTCACTTCACATCTGAAACACGGTTGCAGCATCGGAAGTAAATCACGTTAATGTAGCGTATTTTTAAATTATTAAATTTGATTCCATTGGTAACGCGTGTTGGTTTTGCCGAATTCTGCTGATTACATATCTTTTGGGATTCACAAATATCACACATATTCCCTCAATCCACAAATATCTATGTCAACAGCACCAGGATTAGGGTCAGAACCGGAAGAAACCTTATCATCCGCTCGCTCCTCCTGAAATTCCATTTGGACAAGTTTTCTGAGGGTTGAGGCGTTGAATTAACCTTTTTCCCTGCGTCCGGCAAACTGTTCAAAAGTTGCTCAATCTCGTAGACATTAATCCTGAAGTCGTTAAGCCACTGTTTTTTCGGGCTAGTGGGCTTCTATTGCTCGTTTTCGGCAAATTTTTTGGAAAAAGCAGCGAATGGCTTGAGGTTCTAAAAGTTACCTACTTGAGTTACCTACTAAATACAAATATGCAAGTATGCAAAATTCCAGGCACTAATCATAAGACTGAAAATTCACTTGAAAGACAGACAAATTTCGTTTTAGGCCACCCTCGGTAAAGTTCGTTGCAGTTATTTCAAACGAGATTTATATGTGTGTAATCGCAAATTGACATTATTGTACCGCAGTAACATCTATACTTCTCGAAGACTTACTCCCATTTCCTTGTTCCCACCTCCGAAATCCCGCGTATACCAAATACAATTAAGTATTCATGTCGGATAAACGTTAAGGCGGTCGGTATAACTGCTGTGTACATATTTGGAACTGATTAATCCCGCTTTATGCCGCTCACAGCTGCGCACTCCGCGACGCCGACCCGCTCTCCGGATAATGCCCGGGGAATTACACCTGCGCCCAAAGTTAGTGGTATCTTCACTCGCCTTCAACCCCCCCGATCCGTTCGCCGCTTGAATTGGAAACTACATATCAAGAGTGTGCATCGTTTTAACGACTCTCAAGTTGGGTCACTGGACCGGAATACAATGCTCGACTTGAGTCGGCATGCGAATGCATTTGAACCCTCTTCACCCCATCTGGAGAACCCCTGTGATGGTAACCCTCTAACGCCGAGATCAAACGTCGTTGACTGGCTCTACCCCTACTTCGGATTCCTCGTGTGGTTGGTTTGAATCGAGTATTCACTGAATATTGAGGGCTACCTCAACATCGCAACCTACTTCAACGCACGAGTCCGTTGCTTTTGGCTCTGGCCAAGGCCGAAAACACGAACATTTTGTGAAGTCCTTAATAACGATAGTGGAATATCGTTTTCTCCGCTCTAGCTATCAATCAACAAACATTCGTTCAACTACATACCCTCTCCTCCCCTGTTATGCTAGTCTAGCTTTACTATCGGACATTTAAAGAACCCCACCCTTATGGGAATCGGCTCACACACACACACGCAGTTATTTATTTATGTAAAAACCGAGCGGAGCCCAATTACAAATGAGAAAGAAGTTGTTCCTGTGGAGTGCTGATTTGCAATTAACGTTTTTTTTTAAAAGAAAAACTCAGAAGAAATTTCATAGAAAACAATTAATTAAACTGGAGATAGTGAGAAGCCTCCGCACGAAAGGACTGCAGGGTCCGTTCCTGGACGAGGTCTAGGGCAGGATTGCACTGGGTTCGGTGGTTGGCCAGCCGAGGAATCCGGTTTAGTGGTTGGTTTTGCAGGTAGTTTGTTGTGAACAACTGAACTTGGAAAGTCGGATGATTAAGGATAGAGTTCCGCGCAGTCTATCCGACCATTCAACAAGCTGAAGAGGAATACCATGTCGGCGACACTGCGACGCGCTTCAAGGGTCAGCAAGCCACAACGATGAGCAACAGCCCGCGAACTAAACTCCTCTTAAGGAATCCGCAACTTCCACCCGATGTATCTCAGGAACCTCCTCTGAACGCTCTCCAGTTGCTCCCTGTAAATCTGGTAGAGCGGCGACCATGCAATTGAACAATATTCCATTATGGGTCTGACCAGTGTGGAATACAAGTTTACCAGAGCCGGAATGCTGTCAAAATCTGAGGTATTCCTCTTAAGGTACCCCAGGGCACGCATCGCACGGTAGACCACGGAGTCGATGTGAGTGGAGAACTTGAGGCTAGAGTTAAGAAGCACGCCAAGATCCCTAGCGCCGTGTCAAACGGCGCAGCTGGTGATTGTTTAAATAGTAATGGTGGTAGTTGGGTGGGTTGTTACATCACGTGATGTTGGAGTGATCCTCAACACACAGCTTACCTACTCTGACCATATTATGGCTGTGACATCCAGAGCTATGCGCCTATTGGACTTCGTCAAGCGAAACACGCTCGAATTCTCGCATGTACCAACAATAATTGCCCTGTTTGAAGCTCTTCTTCTTTCAGTAATAGAATACGAATCTGTTTTTTGGAGTCTCTACGACAGTTGCCACATTGATCGGATTGAAAGGGGACGCCGCAGGTTTCTGAAATATGTGGCCTATAAGCTTCATATTCCCGCGGACTCAGTGAATTATGATGCACTTGGTCGTGGCTGTGGGATGCTGGGACCTGGTGATCGTAGATTCTTCATCTTTAATTGCAATTAATTAGTTTTTTTATCGGTTCAAGCAGGTTCGAAACCAAACTTATGTACCTATTAGAGTATCATCCATACAGAATTTGTTCTTGGTATGCGTGTTTTGAATTCGTTGCGTACGTTTCAATAATGAACCTTTTTCATCTTCAAGAAGCAAATGTCACAGTAGTCTGTACAAGAATTTTCCTCACTTGTTCTGCTCACTTGTTTTTTCAGGACGCTTCTCACGATTTTCATCCTGGTCAGTCTACGAGTATGTACTGGGGACTTGTTAGGTACTCCCCCAACAACTCTAATAGTGGTCATGAATCTATGCTCACATATTAATTCTGATCATGTATCCCGGGGTGCCTAGAACTTGAAATAGATTCATTTATATCATCTATGAACTAGTCGGTTCGAATTATTGAACGTGATTTTATTTCAGTCCCTTACTTGGATATTTTTTATTCACACATCCTCGTTTTCACAGTGATTTATTATTCACGTTCCAAGGACTGAAAATATCTACAGAAGGCGTCTCTGCCTCAAAATTGACACGATCCCTGTTGAAACGTTGTTCTAGATTATGGAAAGATGGCCTGGGAGATATTTCATCTCGAATTTTCTAAAAAGAGACCTTCGAAACAGCGGGGCAAGGCCAGAATTGAGGGCGTCCTTTATGGTGACGGGAAGTGGTGGGATTGATAACAACGGGGTTACCTGTTTCAAGTGTGCTGCTATCAGCAAGTATACAAAGCGTGACATTGACACAGCTGAGATAAGCAGTCTCAAAGGCATTCTACCAGACCGGAAGGTGAAGAACGACTTGTTATGATACCTCGGGCAGCACGCGACCCTTTGGTTCGCTTGTATCCATAAAGCGGAAACGGTAGGGCCTCGAACGTTTCATATGCCTTAATCTTTTCTTTTCTCTCGCCCTCCATTAACTGGTGTCGGTATCAGAACAGTAATATTTCCTGTTTCATGTTCATTTGACAGCGAAAAAAAGTCCTTGCGGAACATCGATTTTAAGCTGGTTCTCTAACTTCTGGAAATATCTTGCACAATGAAATTTTCGGGTCTAACTGCCCTTTACTTTATGGCAAAAAGTGGGTTTGACCGTGAAATATGTGATACTTAGTTCTTGTACGTAGAAAAAGTGGCGATGCAGTAAAAACATTACGTTCTGGTACTGCCACGCCTAACGAATTCCCAACAATTACCATCATTCAGAAAATCTCTGAAGAGCAGATTTGAGGGCACAGACCCGGCCGTCAAGCCAGGCGTTCATCTATCTTGGTCTTCAAGTATAAATTCTCCTCGGTAGACTGATAATATCCCAAAAATCGATGATCTTTAAATTAATCTATCGCTTATGTTTAATGAAGCCGTGAACTCCATAATTCCAATTTTACCTTAACTGCAACTTGATAAGGCTGAAATTTCGGATGCGACCATTCTATATTGATAATTAATTGGGTCGTTATCTACATATCAGCAGCTGCAACACCTGACATCGACTTTGCTACAAATTACTTGATAGGATTCAGCAAGAATCATAATCGTATGTATGCATACATACGTATACATATGTGTACATGTGTGTATACACTACAAACATGCCGTTCATATTGTGAAATCTTGTCAGAAGCGATGGTCCATCAATTTAAATTTATCCTGATGCAGTCTACCCTGATACCCTGATCGCAGTCCATAGAAAGGATGCAATTGACGGAAAGTCATTGAGCGGATGCGTGCCATTTGTCCTTGGCAATCCAGTAACGTGGACGAACGGGAAGCGAACTAGACCTCCTCGTAGCCGCTGAATGTGTTACGACCAGCAAAGCCATAAAAGAAGCTGTGTTTTTGTAAGCTCTCGTTCAGGATTTCGGCATTGTTTTTGAAAAAGTCACCTCAATTCACGAAGAAAACCAAAGTGTGATTAAGATCGCGAAGAAGCGTTCAAAGCACGTCATGATGAAATATACTTTTGTAAATGGCCGTGTTCAGCAAAACGTTTCTATTTGAGTATGTTGCTTCTGTTCAACAGACTGCTGACATGCTGACAAAGGCGCTTCCCTTGCCGTCTTTAATAAAACATTTAAAATAATCGAGCATAGTATTACGTGTTGAGCCGTCATTCCTTCTATTAAATTTCTTCGATTGTGATCTTGAAATGAACTGATGTCACGTACTTGTCAACTCTATTCAGTTTTCCATCTCCGTGTTGGCGTTGTATTTCAGCAGAACTCATTTCCGTTGAAGGATAGATGATTTCGTAGACCAGATGTTTGAAACCGTGTTACTGGTTCCAGAGTTTCCAGCAGCGGTTGTTGATGAACATGGATTTAAGTTGAATGAAGCTATTTCAGCAGTAGCACCTCACTAGGGCTAGAACCAGGAAGAAATTTCATCTAACTGTAAGGTTCATTTATCCACAAATCGAATAGGCCACTATTTATTGGAATTCAGCGTTCTTACTATACTACTCTATATCAAATATATTTACAACGCTTCAATCATTGGACTTTTTCATTATTGATTATACTACACGTCGATCTTGATAGGCCAGTTAGTTAGTTCTATCGTGCTGTCGTTTGTGCGTCAGTTCAAATAATAAATCACTGTAGTAGAAGCTATAAACTGTCACTCATCCTATCATGATCTCCTAGAGGGTATATAATGCATTCAACTGCAATAAATCCCAGAGATGTAGCGCGATGCATGACAAACCCTTCAGTTCATGAAACACATTTAACAGGCTTTTGGAAAAAAATACCGTATTGATTCTAAACGTGACACTTTTCCACGAGACTTACTATCCAGATCTAGATGCAATGCCAGGATCATAAAACGAGAAACAAATCGTTCTCAGGTGACTCATAATCAGTCATTTAACCCTCACAGATGGTAGCTCTTCAAATCAGAGAGTTAACATTACCGCCATCCTGAGGTACTACCGATAAGTCAGGTAACGTCTATTGATTTATTGCCAACTGCGAATGTACCCATCAGCCTTGTATATTGATACTGAAAACAATGTGGAAATTGATCGGTTATCTCAGCTCTGTGGACTAATTCAGTCTGTGCGTTGTTGGTCGCCTCCATCGATTGATGAAGATCGGTGACCTACGGAGAAGAAAAACGAAGTCAAGGGCAGTAGAAACAACTAACTGCGATAAGGCACAGTGCGGAGGAAATTTAGTAAAAATACATCCCACTTATATTTGCGCCGGAACACAAAATCATCAGTCAGTAAGTAGTGCATTAGTGCCTGCAGTATAAACAGCCAATGGCGATGAGGCCCAGAATGGAGGAATTTTAGCAAAAAAGCCTCCCATTTATAGTTGGGAACACAAAATTGTCACCCAGTAAGTAGGGCATTTGTGCCTGCACAAGCACTATTTGTAGAACCAAATGCTTGTCTGTCATTTGGGACTGGGCTAAAAACAATAACCACCTACATACTGTTCGACGGTTGCTTGATAATTTCTTCTTCCGAGATTGATTTTAAATGTTCAATTGTTACAAATATCGTTGTTCAGACTTAATATCAGAAACTCGTCGTATGTGGATTCATGGATTCGGGTTTTCAACCATGACATGACAATGTTCGACTTTCTTAACGTTATTCCATGGTATTCAATTAATTTCTCCTCCATTGTCTTTACAGCGCTTAAAAATCCCTCATTCGGTCGCATGAGTCAGTCTCTTTATAAAGTTTCCACCCAATTTTTCTCGGAGGATGTTGGTTCAGCTTTTGAAAACTCCCATGAAGAACTGCTTTCTCTTGGTTTTTGTTTTTGGGTCGATATATCAAATATCATGCTAACATTTCGAGTAATTCGTGTTTCTTGTCGGAAAAGTCATCAATTTTTTTCTTCGAAGTTTTCTTGGAAAAGCATCCTTCCTTCCAAACAAAAAAACCATGTTTCTTGAAGTCGCTTTTCCTTGGGGAACCGAAATAGGAGGAACCTGAATTCTTCTTTTTTCCTTCAGTGGTTATTGCAACCAAAAATGGCCCAAATAACCATGATGGAAGGCGCCTAGAGACCGGCCATCCTTCCTTGACGAAAAGGGGTAGAGAATTAAAAATCAAACAGCACTCACTTGTAAGAAAACTGGTTAATACGAAACGCAGTGAACATTTCTCAATGACTGCAAGAAAGAGGAGGGTCTCATACCGGTTGTCACGACCCTTGGGATTACCCACCGTCGAGTTTCGCGGACTTCACCGTCTACATTCTGCTTACTACCCTTGAACGGGAGTGTTGAACGGTAGTCGTAGAGGTAGCGCACGCCGAACCGCAAGGGTTGGATTTCTGTGCGTAACATACCGTTCATCTTGCGTGAGTTTTCCATTGAAAAAGTGCCGTCTTCAAGTTTTTTATTATTTATAAAATGTCTGATGCGAAGGAAATGCTTGAATTTAACAAACATTGAAAGTTGTCCTTCGACATTCGGGTGAAGTTTTCGAGCAGAAAATCATTTGCATCCACTTCTTTCAAAATCTTGTAGTCCCGATTTCGCAAATACTCCATCATCCACATGGATCCCTTCTTCCTAGAGGTAGGTAGTGAGTGGGTGACCTTGTCTCAAAGAACTTCTCTTTCAAGTGAACTTGTCCCAAATGACCTGCGGAGGGAAGACCTGCAGTTCATCACAAGACGTTTGCGACAGCATGGCTCCCCGTGGCCGACGTTCGAACTACTCGGAGACCTGCAGGTCTGCCAAACCGTTCTTCACAAAGTGACCTGCAGTCACCCCATCCGCCATTAGCTCGAGTTTCCTTATAGTCAACGAAGGACTCCCCTCGTCGCAGAGTCAATACCATTCAAATTTACTCAATACTAAACTATACTGGTCGATACTATACTCATCACAGAGTCGATTATATTTAATAAGTAGGTATTTATATGAAAATCTGCATGAGGACTCGAAAAATGACTTGGGAGTAGGAAAAGAGAACAGTAGATGACTGTCATTTACCGAATTCTGACGGACGACGAAGATGATAGAAGTTGACAGATGCCACGAGATAGCGATAGTGGTGGTGACTGTCTCAGAATGGAGACGACGAACTGCAGGTCGCATTCAATCACGTAGTGAACTGGTGAACTTCTCCTACTGACCTTGTCTTTGAACTGAGTGACCTGCAGGTCGTCTACTCTCTCAGGTGACCTGGGTTTACACACCTCTACTTCTTCCTCCGAGATTTCTTCTTTCTCGCTTTAATCATCACTTATCATAAGTAATCAACTCGCATCTTCCGCTGACTCCATCGCGAGGGTTGAGAGAAACCTGGCGGGCGAATGTGGACAGGAATCGCTTGCTTCTAGGGAATGCGTCAGAGGCAATCTTCATGAGGCAAGTAGAAAGACGCAGATTGAAAGTTGAAAGACGAAAACGCACAAGTGTAGATATACCTTAAAACTGTTTATTCTGTTCTCCAGCTATTCTTTTAAAAAAATCGTTTTGAGACAGGGAGAAAGTTTCAGAAGGCTGTTGTAGGTTGAGTTTCCATCCAGATCTGGATTTTACTACTTTATCTTACAACTGTTACTTATAGAGTTAGCCCTGCCTGAAGACTTGTACTCGAGGGCGGCTGCATCCCTAACAATCACAATTAGCATTCTTCAATGAAAATCAACATCGAACTTATAGCATGTTGGAAACGGAACATTCCATTGAATGATTAATATCCCATGAAACCTCGTTTTCTCGTAAAAACATGTTCAGTTAACTCTTTGCTGCTTCAATTGATTGTAACGAATAATGAACAAGGTTTTCCACTGGCGCCGAAGTAATTTCGAAATTACTCTCATTGTTACTGTTAATTTGCGCAATCGTTTTTTTTTTTTTTTTCTTGGTGTAATTAGCCGTCAGGTTTTACATCCATTCCGAACAAATTACCTACCTATACAGCAATGGTTACTTCGAAGAAAAAAAATTAATATGCGTTCGGGACACAGTCATCAAGGTAGAATTCTGTTGTTCGTACCTCATTGAGTGTGGGATTGGTTTGGCGATCCTAGCGCTCCCACGATTCATACGTGCATCTATTCTTTCAGGGAAACCCCACACTTATTGGAATCTCAGACTGATGAAAATCGAAGATTCTCTTCCATCAGTAGGTGGTTTTTTCTTACAAAAACACGATTAGTAAATAAAGCTGACTTTTCAGGAAAATAAGAAAACTGTTTATTGTGTTGTTATAATAGAAATTTGAATTTCATTCTGTACTTGATGTTTACAGTCAGGATGAAGGGCAGATAAGTTTGGATGAGCTTGCTGCAATACTCATGTATGCTATTGGAAAAAACCTAATTTTGTTATGCTTTTGATGAATTCCACTAAGAAGAAGGCAAGTTAGATATTGCTCCTTTCATAGAGTGCTGGTAATTGAACAAAATTTATGATTTTTCTCCTGTTTATTGTTTTATTCAACATACGTAGTGACTTATAAAAAACATGTCAGCAAATGCATGGCTGACGTCCCGTTGTTGCGACGAGCTCCTTCGTCAACTTTGATAAAGCACTGAACTCTTGAACACCTACAAAGAATGAAACATTATTATTTTATAGAAAATACGAGGTATGTACCAAGTACGTATAGGGAACTATCTACATTAGGTACTAAACTGCATCACTGCTGCAAAAATATGAGTAGGTAGGTTGTGAAATACTTATCAGCGACTATCCACAGTGGTAAGCAATTAAATCGTCCATCCAACATCATCATTGTTGGGACAGCTGACATTAGCCGGTCGGTAATTGTTTCCGGATGATCCCTAACAATCCCGAAAACTTTCAAATAGCTCTCGAGCGTTTCCAGTTGCTTTAAAGTACACACTTTTGGGGAAGCCAAAATTTGTATAATTTTCCGGAGCGATGCCGGACTGTTGGCATTCAGGACTTCACGGCATTCTGCTGTAGTTGGAAGTTATCCCAACACACACCCTAACTATCTAAATGTAGACTTCGTCACCTTGAAACATTGCAGCGAACATTGAAACCCATATTTCTTAAAACTGTCAAACTTCAGATTTGCGGTTTTTGCGTGGGTACACTTTATGGTCACAATCTCAATCATGGCTACACGTGAAATCCAATTATAGTTTAGTGTGTCACTAACTCAAGTTCCTATGTAATGCTGCAACAGTCGCAATCTACACCTTTACGCCCTCGTACTAAAAAGTTAAACGTTCAGGCGATATAGTTTTAACTGCTTCTCTTTTCTCTCCCTTACAATGTCATATACCAGTTTTAAGAGTCTTAGAAGGAATTTTCTTCATCTTGTAAGGCCATCCATAAGTTGCGGTCTTCTACTTGGTTGTCGCATGTGAAAATTTTTCTTCCAAGTGTCTAAATTCCTATTGGACGCGTTAAGGAGAGAAGAATTCTTCATGAAACTCGCTATTTCTGGGACGGCATCAATTGTGGTGAACATCCATTGTGTACCGTCTGTCAATGCAGTTTATTACCGCTTCAAGCGTCTCTTCCATCCACCATTGAAGTTGGAAAGAGTGTCGTGATTTGTTTCGAGTCACGCATCTTCCTTTCCGCAGGGCTCTTCGCGTCTAAATGGCGAGGGGTCGTATTTATCAACGTGATTCCATTTGTTTGAGGAAAACGTTGTGCCATCTCCGAAACGAACTCTAAACGGTTACCGTTTCCAATGTTTTGCGCCCCGATATTTTTATGACACGGTAAGTTATCAGCCCCTGCTGATTGATGCTTTTATGTTGCTCCGAACGGCCTTTTGCTAAAAGTCAAATTAATATTCGAAACATCGAGTAGGGCATGCGTATTAACAGTAGGGCATTCTGTACGTTGAATGTACGAAAAAAACTTCCCCATTTCAGACTAGCTAGAGAAATAGGTGTCCAGTGGAGAATAGCGTGTAAAATCATTGAATCATTGTTAATTAACAAAAACAAAAACTGATATTGTGGTGTATGGTGACATATACCGTCGCGGACTTCAATTAAAAATGCTTCATTTTTTAATTATTTTTTATTTATTTACGTTTGGTTTATTATTCAATAATAAACCATTGTAATCGCACTTGGAAAAAAATCGTTAACCCCCTCTGAAAATTTCATGGTTTACGTTTCAAAGGGTGTAGAATCCGAATCTGCAATAAAACATTTTCCCCCAAACGGCTGGAGCAAAAAAGCTGAAATTTTCAGGAAAAGTCCATGTTGGTCCGGCGACGCCCCAATCCTTGAGCCAACTCTCTCAATTAATTTAAAGTGCCCTTTAAGGGTAAGTTTTGTAAAATGCCTAAAAACCTCAAAAAAAGTCAAGGCGGCCTAAATTTAGACACTTTTTGAAGAACTTTCCACGAGGAATCGAATGAGCCCGTAGGTCAAACCATTCCCGATGTATGGCTCGATTTATGGTTATTTTGGTTTATTATTGTTTTTGTTTTGAAAGCAGTAACCTAGTGACGTAGTGATGTAGTAATGTGGATACTGCAGTAAACTCCTAACAGGCTTTGTAGCCGATACACGGGTTGAAGCATTCTGATAACCATAAAAAAAACCTGCAAATTCTTCCACTCGGGTTTATTATTCAATTGGCTTGCGTTCATGATTTGAATGTCTACTAAGCTTTGGAGTGTGCGTGTCTTCACAGGTGATACAGTATTATTGAATTTCAGGAGATATGGATAAAGCACGTAAATCTGTTCTCAAACAAAATACCTATTTGGATTGATCAGTTGATCATATTTGTGTGCCTCCTGAAATTCAATAATCGCTTTATCACTTGTGAAACACGCACACTCCAAAGTTTAGTAGAAATTCAAATCATGAACGCAAGCCAATTGAATAATAAACCCCAGTGAAAGAATTTGCAGCGTTTTTCTCAAATATTATTTTCTTACGTAGTCGCCATTATTTTGTACAGGTTGTGCTTGCTAGAAGTTTTTGTATTCCGGTCTTACACCATTCTACCACCAAATTGAATATCCAGCTTCCCAGTTCTACATCAAACCGTTTGCCCCCTGCGTTGATTGAAACAATTGAAATTTAACGAGATATGATAAAACACGGACCAACTGACTTCACTCGTTTGCAAATGTACAGCTTGTCCCATCTATATGGGCCTATTAAGAAATTCCATACGGTGCGCATTCTTTTAAAAAAACACTTTTCTCCAATCATCTTCAATATTTTTTAGATTTTGAGCACATTTTTGAAATCAGCATCAAACTTCCTATCAACAGAAGCGAGTTTCCATCATCAACAATCATCATGATCGACATTGTAGTTGAAGCGCTAACGATTTCAGAAAATGAAGTTTTCCTAAACTTTTGGTTGTTGAAAAAAAAGGTTTTAAAAAAAAGAAAAATTCAAAAGCGCTCGAATAATTCAGTATTTTAATCATTAAAGAGCTTTCCCAAATTAGTAATCATTATTCAGTGCGATCATTCCTATTTTTAATTTGTCGGAAAAACCATACCTATACCTGTTTTGAAGAACATTTGAAACTACGCGCCGTCTTGCGGACTAGTCTAGGTTGACTTGATAATAAAGAGCAGACTTAGAGTGAACAATTGGTATCAAGAAACTGTTGTTTTGTTGATTCTTGAATGCAGTTAAAAAGAAATGTGACGCAAAGAGTTTTCTAGTCAGTTGTGTTGCAACACGTCAAAAATGCCAACTGCTGGGTTTACTCCTTCAGAGATATTGGGCTTTCTGTTTACAGAAGCAAGAAAGCATTTGAAACGTAAGTAATTTTAGTAGAATACTAAAATTGTCAGTAAAACTTGTCTAGTAAAATTTGTATGTGTACCACTTGATGCGAGAATTGAAATGTCAATCCTCTGATGATGATTGTTGATGATGGAAACAGGCTTCTGTTGATACGAAATTCGATGCTGATTTCAAAGATGTGGTCAGAATCTAGAAAATATTGAAGATAATTGAAGAAAGGCGTTTTTTATTCTAAGATTTCGTCGATTTTTGTTGTTCGCAAAAAGTGAAATAACTCTGAAACGAAGTCTCTGAAAAACATTTTCAACGATGCATTTTCTCTTCCAAATTCAACGTAGAATCGACAACTAAAATAAAAAAGGGGAGTGAAGAGGTAACCTCAAGTTTCAATCGAGGATTTGAGGCACTAGAACATCGAAAAAAAACGTCTGCCAAGTGGGTGTGGCACATAGCTTCCTCGTATCCATAACATGACTGTATAGATCATTGAAAATTATTATTGACAAAAGGACTTCGTTCAATTAGGCGAAGTAAATATTGAATTAGAGTAAATTTATTGTTATGCAGGAGCATAACTTGAGAAAATAAAGGTAGGCATTATTAAAAATTGACATTGACGCTGAATGGATAGATGACTGAAGTGATAAATAATTATTATGACATTTCTAAAAATAAAATATAAGCATCTTTCAATGACGGATCAAATAATGTTGGGTTGACTGCAGCGTTGCAAAGTACCCAACTGCCGTCATCCCTCCGCACAGTGGCTGAATATATCTTGCGCATCAATTGATCCGGGGGTCATGAAACTCATCTACACATCAAACCGAACAATCCATGAAAATGTCATCGGAATTGGTCAAGAACTCCCGGAGTTATGCGCGTAACAAGGATTTCGTTTGCGCTTGCACAGAGACTACTATTGATCCGGGGGTCATGAAACCTATAGGAGACCATCTACACGCCAACCCGCACAATCCCTGAAAATTTCATCAAAATCGGACTATAACTTCGTGTAGTTTTGCGCGTAACAAGGATTTGCTGACAGACAGACAAGGAACCAAAATTGTTCAAAAAGGTCTAAAACGCAAAATCGAGTGGAATTTTTGATTTTGGAGACAAAAAAAGTTTTCACATTCCGAAAGTGAAAACAATGCTTCCGCTACCTTGGTAGACTCGGAAGCAATAAAAACGGGTTCCACCACCTTCAAGCAGAGTGAAAATACTATAGAAAAGCTCCAGTTCAATTTTTTGAGAGCTCGCACCGTATGGCTATAATTCCTTAATGAGCCCATATAGTAATATGTAACTCTCGATTTCAGAAGAAATTGAATACAAATTTCATTGCAGTTATATCGGTTGATTCGATCATCACGGTTTACTTGTCAAATTTTGCTGTGTTCAGACAAATTCACGTTCATGCTGACGTCATGTTGGTGCCTTTACGAAGAGCGAATGCTAAGCGGTCCGAGTGGGTGCATTCGATTCATTGAAGTCATATGTATCAATAACCAACATAAAAACATTTCAGTTGTTTCAACACTTTTCCAGATTCAATTTGTTTACTATTCCTAAGCACTTCATTTTCAATATTTATGGTCGGTGATTGGTGACGCAATTTCCATTAGTGTATGGAATTCGGAATTCTTCGCAACTTGAAGGGTGAACGTCAAAGTTTTGGGAAGGGGATAAATTTTGCTTCTCGGTCGATAAGAAGCTTCTTTATTGAAAATAATAAGCCAAAGGTAATAGGTAAATTAATTTTTAATAAACAAAAATTATAAAATATAAATTTTTATGAAATAATAAAACTATTGATCAGGCATAGTACTTTCAGTATTTCAGCAAAATAACACTGTAATAATAATTTTCTTTGGTAATTTATTTGAGATTCCTGTGTTCTTATGATCTACTTGTTAGTTTCTCGCAATGTGAATTTTCGAGAGGAGCAATGCCTTGCAAAGTTGACCACTCACATGATTGTCGTTTCATTTTGACTTATTATTTAAAATAATACGGTTTAATGTCATCGTATTAGAGTGGTTTAGCCAGGGATTCCTGGAGAGTCTGCCAGTAGACGTTGAGAGCTGTAGTTGGTTCCAACCCTTGTCAACCTTTCAATTTCCCTTTTGAGAATCATAACGGGACTTGAAACTGCTGTTTCTCTTGGGGGAAACTGAGTCGAACTCGTTGGGTCGGATTTGCAGTTTAGTCTCTTGCGAGAAATATGATATATATATATAGGCTTCGAGTAGTTCCAGCTCCTAATCCGATTAACTCGTGTCGTTGGGATTAGTTTACAACCAAAGGTGGCTGGCATAAATACTCGGGAGAACGAACTCGAAAAGAAATCCTTCTTAACTACTGAAGAAGATGAAATAGAATGTTGAGGAATGCTATTCGATGATTCGTTTTGATAAAATGACAACATTTCTTGTGGAACTCAGATAACCCTGACAGATTCCCAGCGAATCACCAGTTTTACCGCACTCGGGTGTTAGTATCTAGGTTGTTGTATATCTCTTTAGATATAGCGAATTGAGTCATACAAACATCCTTATATAGCTACTCTCTACCGAAGCTCTTTACCCAAAATTAGTAACCACCAGAATTTTTTTGAAGAAAACCTTTCCTGCCAGCCCTGCGAATGCTTTATTCGAAGCATACATTCATAGAAGAGGGCCTCCGTCATATATCCCATTCGCTGATGGATCAAGAATGAAAGGTAAAACGGGATTTGCTTGCTACGACCCATCCAATACGCAACATCGAATGGTTAGGGCGCCTGATCAAACTTCTGTATATACAGCAGAAATGATGGCAATTAGAGAGGATATAAGATGGGGAGAGGAACAAAATATAGAAGACTTGGTAATTATCACTGGCAATATCAGTTCGGTTTCCAAACTAAAAGGCATCACCCCTAGGAGTAAAATCACCCAAACGGAACGCGATGTTTTGGAGACAGTCCACACGAGGACCATTATGCCAAGGAGTCATTGAATAGGGAAATTGACAATTTATTAAGGATTCCACCAACGGCTGTCTATCCAAGTATCTGCGGTTACCAACGAGCACAGTGGCAGGAACGATTTACCAGCGACCCGAGAGGCGGATTTTACAAAGCAGGCTTCCCAAGTATCTACAAACGGCCATGATTCCATAAATCAGGGATTTCCCCAAGAAACTTGGTATTAACCACAACACTCCTCCGTAGCAACCATGGAGTTTGCAAAAAATATCTCGCAGATAAAGGTATTATTCAGGACTCCCCTCTGTGTGATATCTGTGACACCGTGGAGGATCTCAAGCACTTAGTACTTATGTGCAACAAATTCACAACACAAAGAGACATTTTATTTAAGAATTTGAGTGAAATCTTAACTTTCCCGATTAGTTACACATGTATAATTTTTTCAGAAAGTATTGAAGTTTACGATTTATTGTAGACATTTTTAAAAGCGTGTGATTTAAATGTTTAATAGTTTACGAAAATAAAAATGGCAATGGCGAAAGCTAATGCCAGAAAAAAAAACATCCTTGATAACGCTTTGCAAGTCTCTTACTTGGTATGTATAAGTTCCCCTTTCAGGTTTGTTTGAAACTTCTGCTCCTGTGGGTACATCTGGAGCTCTTATGCTTAGAGATATCCTCTGGGTGCTGCAGGCTAATCGCCTCATCTCTTGAAAGGGGTAACTACACCGTTCATCACCCCTTTTATTATGAACAACAGACATATATGAGCATCCTATCAACGTTTCCTTTTTAATCTGTTTAAAAAATCTACTGACCTATTCTTCAAATACTATTTCGTCCATTAATAATCTATGCACGTTAATTGATAATGGGCAACTTTATTAATAATGGGAAATGTTGTCGAAGAAGGAAGAAATCATCTTGTCTGCTTGTTGGCAGCTCATTTATTTTCCCTTGTGTATAGCTGTGCATGACGTTGGGTTCACATGAGACAGATGCAAATCATATACGAAGTACAATCTGTATTCAACGAATAGATAATATATTTATTTTAAACGATGAACCATAAAAATGAACAAAAACACAGACGCCTGAACTTACTAACAAACAATCGAAACAAATGATGACCCAACAACGAAAAACAAGCGGCTGATGAATGATGAAGTGAGTATGACGGAAAAACCTCAAAAACTCGTCAAGACACTCCATGTCTTCTAAATCGAAGTTCCACCATGGGTCAACGGGTAATCTCGTTCAGGCGAAAATGCTTCAATAGGAACTTGGTTCAGCTTGGTGACACCCACACCTTTTCAAACCTAACCTTCATGGGTTCCAATTGATCGGAGTTTACTTTATGATTATTATTATTTATTAATTTTTAAAAAACAATTATTGCATTTAATGGTTTCTTTGTAGCTAACCTTATGGATGATTTTGTGTCCAAATGCGCAATCTACGGAAAAGAGCATGATACTATCTCAGGGAACACCGAGCACAGGAAGTAATTTCGATGTAATTAAGATATTTGATTTCGCGACTTGTGATTAAGCTATTAGGGCACAATAATTGGCTTCAATTACTACTTCGCCGTGCCTGCAACGGATGAATTTACCTCAGCTCCTCCGGCCGCCCTATGTATGGGTAAAACTGCGCCCGAAACACTTTTTATTTCTTCCTTCCGAATGGTAACTATCTAATTCCTCCCATCACTCGGGCGGAATTTTATCCGTAATGGGGGTAATTTCGCTACCAATCATTTGTCGTTCGAACTTGTTTCGTAGCGAGCGATAATAATCTCTTTCGCCTTTCAAGTTGAATAAGCCGACGTTGTTATTTCGTTCATGATACTTTGAGACGTGCAATTACACGCGTAGCTAAGCCTCAGCTTCGTTTTTAAAGAGTGATACGAGATATGATACTAAAATGATCCAACTTCGAACAGACACGCAAAGATATTTCTCGCCGAAACCCAAAGTCGAACGCCCTTATGTAATCATAGAAATTAGACCGTTTCCCTACTATCCATGCATTGCCCGGTGGGACGATTTGGTCCTTAATATAAAATAAATATACCTGATTATAAATAAATCGAGGGTGATATAATATTTATTATGAAATGACCGTCAACATTTCGCAATCACCGTTTCAATGTAGAGATTTGACATCATGATGGTATATAGGGTTTCATCCTTCTCTTGTTCTTCCGATTTAGTAATACTGGAGTCATCTCATACCGGCTGGATACGACCAAAACTTGCAGAAAACCACGCTCTGCTACCATGTGAGGTTATGGTACATATATAGTATTTTACCTTCTAGTTGAACCTTTTTCACCTTGATTTAAACCTTTTTTACTCTGAATTAAACCTTTTTCACATTGATTTAAACCTTTCAATTAAACCTTTTTCACTTTCAATTAAACCTTTCTCACTTTCAATTAGACCTCTTTTTTTACTGAAAATTTTCTATTCTCATGTTGGAAAGTAAATTTTGAAGGAATGGAACGCATGAAAACTTTATTCACACACAAAACAACAGCACAATATGAAAACTTTATTTACAAGCACTACGACTGCTGAAATTTTCGTGGAGTTCTTGAGGGTCAGATTTCTGGTGACGAGGGGTTGGTCCTAATACTAGACGACGCTCGAATTCATCGCTCACGCGCTGTTCGGTATTTCATGGCTTCTTCTGCAATGACGATGATGTTCTTTTACCTTATTCGCCAATGCTGAACCCTGTCGAAAAGACGTTTTCAAAGATAAAATATGCTGCCAGAGACGTCCAGAGTCGCCGAGAAGAGCACCATCTTCTCCAAGTTATTGCAGCAATTGTTGCTTCTATCACTCCCCGTGATTGTGAAAATTATGTGACAGACGTATAATTATTATTACCCCATGCAGTCAATAGCCAACCTCTTCATTAGACATTGAATGCGTTTTCTCTGTGCTAGTTTCTTGTTAAAGTTTTCATATTATGTTTTGTTTTTGTGTGTGAATCCAGAATGTCAAATGTGTGCACTGCGCACGTGAGCAAATGTGCACGACGCCCACCAACCTTGGTTTTTTGAATGGAAAATCCCTTTTTTGATTGCGGATTCGAATTCCGATTGTTTGACCACGCACAACGTTCTCAGCAAGCGAACAAAAATCCTTAAATCTGCATTGTTGTGCTAAAAAAAAAAGTTTCTTTCTTAATCTGCATACGTACATCTGCATATTTATTCTAGAATGTCAAATATGACCACGTTGTCCACTTCGCACGTGCTCAAATGCGCGCAATGCGCAGTCACTTTGATTTTTCATATGAAAACTCCCTTTTTTATTCCCGAATCGGATTCCACCCTCGATTTCACAAGAATGTGACTCTTTTCTTAAGGGTTTGTCATATTTCAAGTAGCTTGTTTGTCCTCTAGAACATTGCACTTCTATCTATACTCCACTGACATTGTCATGAGAACGGAGATTTCTATAGAATGCTCCTGATTCCTCCTTGCGAAGGCATTGTGCAAGGTGATGCAGGCCATTGAAGTTAGTTTTTAAATGAGAAGTTTCTCATTATAAAAGGATGTGGCACATTGTTGTTATCTTGGTTACATCTAGTACCATGTTACAATGGTTTGTACAATAGTACAATGTTTTAGTGGAGATAGGAATTTAAAAAAGAAATATGCGAGTCAAAACTCCACAAGGGCCCACGCCAGTTCCAGTAACCTTCGTCCAATACCGACGTTCTGCGTGAAACCACACATGGGTAGCCACTAGCTGCCATTTTCATCTCTAAATCGGCCAATTTGTTCACTGCCCACTATTGAACGAATACTTTTTAATCTCCCTTTTTCGGATGAGAATGGAGAAATGAATTCAATGTTCAAAACCGAATAATGAACCATATTATTTTTGAAACCTTCGGGCGAATATTCCTGTCCAAGGGATGATGATTAGAAGAAGGCGAGAAGTATCTGACAACAGATATCAGGTGTCTAATGTCCATGGGATTCATCTCAGTAATTTTCTGTTTGGTCAGACAGCTAACCAGAGATCGTTGTTTGTACCGTACAATCTAAGGAACCGAACATTCAAATCAAAATCATTGGATCAAGTGTGATTCACATACAGGTTAGATACTACCGGATGTGACGAAAACATGTTTCTACAAGTACATATGAAAAGGAGAGAAATTCTACCAACTGCACCATTTGACCTCCCTCTGCGCTGGCATACTAATTTTTTCATTATTATTTCGTTTTGTCGTAACGTCTTTCTCCTTAAGCACCCAATTTTCTCTATTTGATTGCATCTTTTCGCAACTTCCGAGAGACAGTTTTGAATTCTCCATAAAAATTTCCATAAGAAAGGTCTATTTTTATTGCATCTATTTCAGTTACTTGGATGTATTATCAACTTGAACAGTGAAAATTGTTTACGAATTTCAACATTCTGACGATTTCGGAAAACAACGAAAAGCGAGGTTGACCCATAATGTCACATTAAAACTTAAGCGTTTCATGAACTTTCTAACGGTCATTCTCCTTTTAAAATACTTGGGGGCTGTCTAATAGGGAAATATCAAATTAATCATCCACCTCTGATATTAAAGTGATAATAATAATGGTGATAATTTTCAATTTTATTGAAGTGTGATATCATAGCACACGATCATTTTCAGTTATTCACCTCAACCCCCTCTAAACTTAGGGTCACGCTTTTTGATTCGCTACTTGAGATTACTCAGTAAATATCCGGAGTAATTTTTAAATGTAAACGTCCTTTAGAAAGTACATGAAACTGACAAGTTTTTGTGTGATTTGACAGTTTCTAAGACGTCCCTCTGAAACAAGGCTTCATCTATAGAGACTAGACCTCTTAGAATCGATCCTGTGGCACAACAGTTCACAGTAAACATCTTAAATTGTAACAACGAACAGATCAAGTGTTTATTATTCCACGGTTGAACTTATCCGGTTAGGTTTCCTAAAAACACCAAACTTGATCCCGGATTTTGAAATTTGATTCACCTCGGTTGTTGATGAACGTTACTAAGCCTGAAATGATTTTTCAACTAACTTGATTATTCGTTGAGACTCAATTATAGCTTTTAATTTAGAAGTTTTTAATGGAAAAGCTACCGTCAAACTTTTCGAAAACAAAAGCCATCATTGAGCCTGAGTTTGATTGTCATCTAATAAGACCATGTTAGCCTTGAACTCGGAAAATTCAACCTGATTAACTTGATGAAAAGGCGTATGAAGTCCCTAGAACAAATTAGACAAACCTACTTGAAACTTGCGCGTTATCCTCACCTAATTCGCAAAATAAACAAATTTCGGTCATTATTCCGCAAAAACTGAGTCGAATCAAGAAACGGATAGCACCACGTGAATCAGCGTTCATAAACAATGAAAATTCATGTGTCACGCTTTAGAGTTCACCATTGTCCACTATTTGACAATTTTGGCTCGCTGAACCGGTTACGGGCTACCGAAAAAATTGTTTGAGGGGTCAAATTTTCACAAGGGGGTGGAAACGGGCCCGCTCTACCAAAATTCTTCTTTTTTTTTTTTTTTTTTTAAATTTTAAAGAATAAAGCGGAACTAACGTTACACAGAAAAATTCCATTTTGTAACATCAAGTTTATGAACATACGGTAAAAATTCTGATCAATCTCATTTTAACCAGGTGAAATAAAGGAAGTAGGGATAGATCGACATCATCGAAATATCGACCGATATTCAATCGATGCCACATGTTCGATAAAATCAAATCGATGGCTCCGCGCTTTGGTTGAACTGCTTGCTACCTAACGTGGAAAAAGAGAAATATTAAAAATTTTCAACTGCCGTAGTATTGTTTTCGAAGAGAAGAAACTACTTACTGTTCTCAGACTTAAATGTTTGCATCAAGATCCGTTTTAAAGCATTCTAAGTCCACTTTCAGACACCAAAAACACATTCCAGACGATAATTCGCGATAAAATTAAGATTAAATCTCAAATTTGCACAAAAATCTACCTTGGCTTTCAAAAAGCTATGTTTGAAGATGAGCACAATCGCTTCACTCCAAGGGGAGAACGGGCGTATTTAAAATGGGGGAAAGTTAGCCGAAAACCCCCAAGCAGGTGACTCTCTTTTATAAAGGTTTTTTCACGCAGAATACGATGGTGAAATCGGATTGGAAATATTTCAATCCGTTCAAAATAGATCAGTTTGAAGATTATAAAACAAGGTAGATTGGCAAAATTCGCCAAAAAAAAATAAAAAATTCTTCAGCTTTCAAAAATTTTGAAATTAAAATGAGAAATGGGTATCACAAGTCAGAAAATAAAATTGTCGGTTTTTGCGTAATTTTTCCTCCTGCAAAACGAGTAAATTCCGGCATTGCAAATTTTAGAATACTTCGATGTCCCATCCCTATCGTAAAGGTGGGTTAAATTGTTATATTATATTATGTATTTTTAGTTGAAAAAAAAAAAAAAAAAAATGTGGAGGGGCCCCGAAAATATTTTGCGGGGGCCCCGCTGAAAAACGTTGCGCCACTGGTTTGAGGAGTCAAATTTTCATGAAATCTTGGGTAGACTCCGAATCAGCAATACAAAATCTAGGATCTCATTTAAAATAAGGAAGTTAAATGTCGTGACCATTCAAATCCACGTAGAAAATTGCGCTGAACTTGTCTCGTAGCGAGAAAAAACTTCCCGTCATAGTCCCCCCTCCCTCCCACCACATTCCCAGAACTTTTATGTCTCCTAAAAAACGCGTTTTCCGACGGGGAAACGTGATTTTCTCTCATACTGGCCTGAGTAAATTCAAATTTTAGGATACTGGTGGAAAGGTGAGCTTTCTGGCCCTTAATGACGAATCTTCCTGGATCTTCCCTTCAGACTCCCCATGAAGGAGAATGAAGGATATAAATAAAAATGGGTTATTAGTGCAATTAAAACCCAATTGGCGCGATAAGCTATTTGTCAAGGGTTATTGGTTTCTGGTTTTTAAGTGGGAAGCTAGAGAACGTGAACTAGGATCCGGTCTTCCGTGAATCGTCAAGTTTGAACGTGACAAAATCATTTTCCGAAATTTTGGTGATTTAGAGATGGTCATATCATACATGACAGAAATACAACTATAGTTTTACCCATGACTCCTAAACAATCGAGAAAATCACAGAATATTATAATGAACTAAAGGAGTTTTGGGTGTCTCAAAGAAGAAACCTACGAGATACATAAAAAATTGGATTTTATCATTCATCCTTGATAAATAAATTGTGAATTTAAAGAAAATAGAAGAAAAATGATCTAATGAAAATGTGAAAAAAATTGGGATTTATCAAGATTTTTGAATCTTGGGAGATTAAGGGTTGAGTAACAGTACAGAATTTTCATGTGAGAGAAGTTAAGTTTTACAGGGGATAGAAAAAACCATTAATTTCTCGAATTTGACACATTTTTCACTTTAGGCTAATGTTTTACCCATTGAACCTAAACGTAAATTTTTTTTTTGGCATCAGAAAGATGGGTAATTTACTGCTCTTTTCAACGGCATCCTCGGATTTGAGTTTCGTTCCAAAATGAGGCAGTTTCGTGCGTCCGCGTGTATTGAGGATATATCGCGCTAATTGAATACCGGATACTATTCTCTGTATAATTTTTTATCCGTTTTACCGGTATAGAATAAAACTAATGGTAAAAAATGGACGAATCGATTACTGAGCACATTCCCAACGAAAAACGCTTCTTAGGCTCCCTAGAATCTCAGCTTTCCAACGGTATAAGTAAAACAAATTTTTAACCTAATCTTTTCAAGAAAATTACGTTTGAATGCGGAGAACAAAATGACTTTACTACAAACAAAAAAATTAGTTTGCCATTTGGGTTGATGTAGATGTTACCGCTGAATGCATTGGTGACTTTGTTTGGTCTCCTCGCTCAAAAAATGTCGGATTTTCAGGTTGTTTCTCCTGATTCAAAGGCCGAATCAACAGATAGCGAATAGTATCTTACTAAGTCTTCTTCTTCGTCTTGCATCGAAGACGAAAACATTACACCCGGTACAATCGAATAGAAATTTGAAATTGATAGGAGATTATATCAGGTTTCCCCAGCTCTCTTTCTTATTTCTGCAAGATTGGACGATTAGGAAGAGACGAAACGATGCTTGACGGATTCTTCGTTTGCTTATGCATAGAGTGACGTATATTTGTGAGCAATGAAACACATGTTTTACACTTGTCGGAGAAAAACCCTCAAGTGTCCGAACCCTCAGGTCGGGATCTTTTGTAATTACAACAAATCTGTGACGCGTGAGTACCGCTCAATGAGTGTGTTGAAACGTGGTACGTACCTACGACAGCTTTATGCGTCACTGTCTTCCAGGATCTGAGTTCGCCATGAACACCCTTTCACCGTCAAAGAAGTTTGCGATTTTTCACTCGCTTTGATCAACTTCTGTCTCACCGGCTTTCGAAGAGTTTCCACGGGTGGGCGGAAGCCCTTCTAAAACCGCGGAAACGTAATTCTAACAGCTGCTGCTTTGATGAGTTGTCTCGCACCCGCATGGCCGTGCTACATTTCGTCAAAGATTTGAGAGTCAGACGGCCCAATCTTGTGCCCCTCGCTTTGCTTTCAGCACCTAGTTTATACATTCTGTATTAACATTTCCAAACAATCCATATTCCAAGTTCGAATGAAAGAGTGAGATTTGTAGATTCGAGTATATTTTGATATTCTACGCTCTACAGTGTGTAAACGTCGAGGATGAACCACCGGCCTGCGTTCAACACGTATATTTTTTACTCCGCTTGAAAACCAGGTTTCCTCACTTTAAAAACTGTGTTCTCGTGTGATAAAAACGCCCAAAACTCCCTTATTATTCAGAGTAAACACAAATCTTAGGACACCGTTGGAAAGAGTGTGAATTTTTGCTATCTCTTCACTGAATGATCAATGATTTTTAGGATTCCATGTTCTAATCGGTCCTAACACGTAAATTTTAAGCTATCGTTTGTTATCCATTTTTTCTTGTTTTGTGAAAAACGAGTGGGAAATCGTGGTATTTTTATAAAAAATTCTGGTTATAGCATGAATTAGCGAATTTCTCATGATTTGCAGCTTGAGGAGAGTTATTGGGTTGGGGGAGGGGGGGCTAAGTGATTTTTCTGGTTGAATAGAATTTTTATTTTTTTGGGTCTCCGTGAATACTTTTGATAGAAAAGGAGTAGATAGGTACTGAACAGTGAGCTCCTCTGGCAAATGTTGTTACCTAAATGAAATGGTTCGTATGGTTGGATACCTACGTGCGTCCAGTCAAGTTTTGTAAAACTGTACTGAACTCTTAACAAGTTTGCAAATGTCGCCCGTTTTGGTGGATGCATAGACAGTTTCTGTAATTAACCGAGTCAGCGGCTCTTGCTGATCCGTCTGCGTCCTTTCGATTGGTGCAATGGTGATTCATTTCCAACGGCTCATGCCTGACCTTCCACCTCATGGCTTCTATTCGTGGGAGAACTTCAAAGCTAAGGCCTACGAAGCAAGAGTGGGAACTTACATCAACACCCTAAAAACGTCAGGTTAATACTCAGATGTAAAACTTTTAGGGAACACAATCTGTCAGAATCAACCACAACAACTTTGATGTGAAATTTCATCCTTCTTTTTGAGGCTGCCATTTTGTATTCCACCTATTTTCAGACAAAGATTTCCTCTCGCTGAATGGATTAAAGTTCCAAACTCCAATCCCAAATGTTCTTTCCGAGTCGCTGCCGATTCTCGATCTCGTGCCCAGGACCTTGTAGATAGACTTCATCCTGCTACGTACAGTACTTCGTTGCGCGGTAGCAATTGCATCGAATCGCGTTGAAGGTGCGTACGTGTACGGTACACCGGACCGCGTCGGACGCCTTTGTCGGTAATAACCGGCCGACCCTGCTACGTGTAAAAGTGGTTATTAAAGCACCTTCCAGATGATTTACATGGTCTTGTCACTGATTCATGTAATTAATGTTATTACCCCTCCCTAATGGGGCTATTATCCGCGGCTCTTTCGATCGCTTTTAACTTCGCCAGTTTCACTCGCTCCCGTCCGCTGCCCGCCTCTCAAATAATAACCCGTCCTCTTCTCACAACAGTCATCCAACTTTCTTGCAACATGTCCTCCATAACCTTCCATTATTTTCACTGGGTAAATGATTTTCAACTCAACCCAGAACCTCTTCACATTCTTCTCTCTGAGCCCACCCCGAGAGCTCTTCGTAATTTGTTCGCGAGTCTAAAACGCTTTTAATAATCAAATGATCTCCTTCCTTACCCACTGCAACTCGACCATTCACAGTTCTCTATTCCTCATCCACACCGCTCTGAAGACCCTAAGATATATTTATTACGTTGTTTCTGTTGAACATTATTTACGAATATACGGAATTAAGTGTGTATGTATATGTTTTAGTCATTCTAAATAATGACTAGTCGTTGTGTACAATGACTGGTCGTTTTATTCAGTGAGCGTAATTTCTTCATTTTTCGAACTTCTTGCACGCATCGAGTGTAATACCATTGTGTGTAATGACTACGCACTTTGTATAATGCCGACTGTTTTTCGACCTATATACCACTTTGATCTATTGTGACACTTTCCCAGTTTTACTTCAGAATTTTTTTAATGGCCTCTTCATTCACGAAGTGAAGGGAGTTTTCAGGTGTTTCCTTGGCAATATCGACGGGTGTTAGGGCACTGAAATTCCGAAATCTTATCGATGCAACAGCAGGACAATCGCAGAGTACGTGTTCAGCTGCCTCCGCTTCTTCGCAACATAGCCGGCATTCTATTGTCCTGGCCTTACCCATTTTGTTAAGGTGTTACCTTAGAGGACAGTGGCCAGTGAGGAGTCCAACAAGTTTGCGAAGGTCTGTACGCCTTGATGGCAATAGGGAGTGTGCGCGTTTCTTTTAGGTTGTAAGAAATCGCTTGGCCTGTCTCTGCGTACGAGTGTCTTGTCAATATGTTGTTCGAGTCTTGTAAAGTTTGGGCCCCTGATCCCCAATCCCGCTGCACCATTCATCACGGACCCATCCGTGTACCACACTTGTGAACCTGGCTCAAAATGAGGAAGGCCTCTCTTCATTGATGATCACCCTAAAGGGTAGGTCAAAGTTTATTTTTTCCAACATAATGTCGGGAACTGTCATAGTCACTGGCTCTGTTTTAATCTTGTCCAGTATTCCTAAGTGACTATCTCTAGATAAGGGTCTGCTGAAACCAGCCACGTGCAGCATTCTGATTGCCCCCACATGAATGTGCTGAGGTGTGAAGTCTAAAAGAACCTCTAGTGCTGCAGTGGGTGATGTGTTCATTGCCATTGTAATGCTAAGGCATGCAAGCCTTTGGAGTTTGCCTAACTCCACCAGTGCCACGGATTGGCAGGTTCTTGGCCACCACATAACAGATGCATATGTGACCATAGGTCTGATAATAGCCTTGTAGGTCCATGACATCATCTTGGGGGAAAGCCCCCATGTTTTGCCAAGCATTCTATGGCATGACCATAGTGCTTTCGTACCTCTTAAAACTGAGTACTCCAAGTGCTTGTTCCATGTTAATTTCTTATCAAGCACCATTCTAGGATTTCAAATAGTAATTTTAATTGTCGAGGAAAAATATTCATAATCCCCCTTAGACTACAAGGTGCGTAGATTGCAATGTCCGTTCGCCGTACGGACTATAAAGAGCCTCGGGATTGCTGTAAAAAATCCGCCCTTACGCACTTGGGCACCTCTTGAGGTTAAGTTAGTTCTAATTTCTAGCCTTTCGGGTTTTTTTTACATAGGCATGTGGGGTGTCATTTTCTAGTAATGTTGGACGAAAAATCGATTGTGATAAGTTTCAGACCCGTGTAAATTCATCAGTGGCAAATGATCGCTAAATAAGTGACCCCTCAAACCTCACAATGACACAGACATTTGCTCATTATTTAAAATACAGTAAAACTATGTTTTAAAATTGGTAACGTTTTTCTTTGGAATTTGTCTTAAATGTTGAACTGTTTTTATGACAAAATATGATTCTGGGCTTCACACCCTTCTCCAAGTTGTAATCCCCATGTAAAGACCATCATATCGAGTTGAAAAGCGCTTGGATGTTTAGTCTCTTTTTATATTCCGTCCATGTAAAATCTCAGTTTGAAGGCAGTCAAAAGTTTTGGTTAAACGTTTGATTGTTTCAAAAACTGATAATCGAAACGAATCCGCCCGCCCGCCAACGATTTTCTCCAAAACTACTGGAGCAAAATTTATTAAATTTTTGCTCACAAGTCAGCAAAGATCAGATTAGCATGTGCCTGCGATCTCGGCGATATTGAGTGTGAATGATTTCGATCGCTTTCGTTATTTGTTTTAGTTCTAAGAGTTGGTGTTGGTGACCACATTAAGCACTCTCGACATCCGGAATGGTTGGAAGATATTCGAAATAGAGTTGGGCTAATTTGGTGTCACCCTGATGTGTATTGTTATTGTCTTGTTCTCATTGGCATTATTAGTAACACTATCTTTTAACATCATCTTTTCTTGTTGCAGGATATCAAGCTATGGTCCATCGGGGCACAACACTCATAGTCCTCTGTATCGTATCCATTGCCCGCACTCACGTCAAAAACCAAGGTGAGTACTCTTGTTTTCCAACCATTTTCAGACCAGACTTCGATTTTTCTATTAACCTACTAGATGAATTAGGTATCAATTTAGAAATAAAATACATGTAAAAACCCAAGCTTCTTTTTTAAGAATTGGTGTAAATTTGGTATGGGGCAACCGAAGGTCAACATTTGGGGTCTGGTGGGGGCTGAATTCTCGGCATCGCTTTCTGAATCCTAAAGGTTATAATCAAAGGGCTGAAATATTCAAACATATTCGAATTAACACTTATAAGCGTGTAAGCCAAAGAAGACAACTGAAAACGAATCTAAACAAACAAGCCTCTTTCGGCGAAGTAGTCTCTTCTACAGCCAGTCGTTGAAATGTAGGAAACGAGCGAACAAATAAATTCTCGGGGAAGAAATTAAAAGTGATGACGCGCATCCTTGGTGACGAAGAGATCACATGTGTTGCATGGGTAAAACTGGAGTTTTACACACTAATTTTATGGTCACTGAATTGTTTGAGCCCACTCGGACGGCTTCAGCTCATCCGTTTTCCTCTCTCTGAGGGCTAGAACT
Organism: Creontiades dilutus; assembly: GCA_031894815.1. Lineage (NCBI taxonomy): Eukaryota > Metazoa > Arthropoda > Insecta > Hemiptera > Miridae > Creontiades > Creontiades dilutus. The sequence goes on from JAVIWC010000341.1 coordinate 232,004, forward strand.
TGAACAGAAGAAATTACGTCCACAACAATATGAATGTGAAATTCTAAAAACACAGTTAAAGTCTTACACAAAGCATGAAACATCTCCTAGTGAGTGTGGTGGTGAATCTGGTGATATAATTACTATGTAAATTTGTTTTCGAGTTCCTTTTGAAGCCTTAAATAACTGTAGTGTTTGTAGAGTTTCTGGTCACAAAGGGCTTGCGCCAGGGTTGTGGAATGTCTCCCACCCTTTTCCAGAAATATCTGGGGAAAGTTCTCCACAAGTGGAATGCTGCGTGAGGTGGTATGGGAGTGCCACTAGGTAATCAAGTGGTGCACTCACTGTTATTTGCGGACGACCAGGTTATCATGCCTCGGGACAGGCACGATGCATTGTACATGCTCAGGAAGCCTTGAGAAGCTGGCCTGAAGATTAATGCCCAAAAGACGGAATACTTGGTAGTGGGTGGATATAGTTCTCCTGGGTTTGAGCACCGTCAAGTCTGTGGACCTCTTCAAAGTACTTAGGTTCAAGTACCCATTCATCTGGGACGTGTGAGGCAGATATCGACAAGCATACACAGCTGGCCAGGATTGTAGTGCGCTCCCTTAATGGTGTCCTTTGGAGTCGGGAAGTCCATCTTCGCATCAAAAAGTTGATTCTGCAGGCACTGGTTGAAAGTGTCTTGATGTATGGATCTGAGGCGTGGTCGCTGACTCAGCGGAATCGAGAAATGATTGATTAGCCTGAGCCAGTCACTGATCAGATTGAAAGGAAGGCTTTAGAGTGGTATGGCCACCTTAGCAGTATGCCGGACATTAGATGGCTGAAGAAGGCCATGAATTGGTCGCCAGAGGGTAGGAGGAGGAAAGGTAGCCCTCGCATAACATGGAGAGGAAGTGTCGTCACTGCTATGCGAAGATGAAACCTGGATGACGACCAGTGGAGAGGCAGGAGCTCCTGGTGGCAGGCTGTCAGAGGCAACCCCTGAAAAGGTGACACGCCTATAAAAGTATAGTAAAAAAAGTAAAGAATAACTTCTGCTACATATTTGCGGACAAGTGAAGCGTAGATGTGGTATTTTATCTCGTTAAATTTCAGTTGCTCTTTTCGTGGATCGTCGAGTCGATAAACATTATATTGTGCCACTTTAGGTATTTTGATATTAGCTTCCATTTCGTACAGAAAGGCCAGCAACGGTTGATGTTCTCGTAGATTTATTCATGACGAATTCATCCTACCGTCTTTGGGACATCCAGTAGTCAATTACAAGGTATCGAGACACACTGCTCTGCTGAACAACCCTTGTGGCTAATTTCATTTCTAATCATCCCCAAGTATTTAGCCTCGTTGGCGTACCGTATGATTTCACCATTGAGAAAAGTCGGAATGTAGTTTCGGTTAGTGAAGTCCACATGTATCAACTTGTTCTCATTTATTTGATCCTCCATTTTGCAGTCCATCTTTCTATTTTGGAGATAGAATGGTTCAATTTAGTAACAGATTCGTTGTTGTCTTGGCCGATAGCTAGGATGGCAGTGTCATCAGCAAAGGTAGCTGTTATGTTATTTTCGACTTCTGGAAGGACAGTAGTGTTTATGAGGTATAGCAGTGATGATAAAAATGTCAACATTACTGAAAAGTCCTAATGAAACAATCGATATAATTTTTGGTTTATCAGGTAGGCTTCAATTTCATTCGACGCTGAAATGAATCCTCTTAAGGTGTTGTTATTTTTTTACAGTCAGAATAACAACACTAGCAATATCACGAATAAGGTTAAACTTACTGATAAGTGATGCATGAATTACAGGGACCCAATTTGATTTTAATTAATTCAACTGGAGAATGCTAAATTAGCACCTATGGATGTTTTTAACAACCAAATCGTGTTCTTAATCGTTTTGTTGAAACTGCACATTTTTTTCGACTAAAATAGCATATTTTCCCTCGTTTTCATTCAGTTTGCGGAAAGTTTGATTCAATTCTGGAACGATTTTATTCAAACAATGCTACATAGTAATGGCGAACCAGTTTAATTGTATTGGGAAAAGGTTTAAGGTAACGGTACCGGTAGTGGCCACAGTTAAGAATTTTTTTCTTTAGTTTTGACAATTGTGGGCCAACAGTAGTACTGACTTTCTTCAGGACTCATTTAGAATATAGCCCGACTCTTCCCTAACATATCCATTGCCTAAAACTATCAAAAGAACAATTTTTTCTATTTTTTATTAATTTTTTCTCACACCTTTATTTTGATCTAGTAGTGGCCACATCAAATTACGAAATTTCCAGTAGTGGCCACGTGCATGTCTCAGTAGTGGCCACTTGACATTTTGCCCTCCTTACGTGTTTAATATCATTAAATTCAATACAGATGAACAAAATTGATTCTATCCAGTAGAAGCTCTAGGATACAGCCCAACAAACGAGGAAACTAGGGACGGTCATATTGAGAAGTTTACCACAATTTCCAATGATGCTCTGCACTCCTAGTTCAACCTCTGACTACAAGATGACATGAGCTGTACCTCCTGCAAGTTTGAAGCCACTAGGAGACCGGGAATCCTTATTTCTCAAATATAAACTTTAAAATGGCCACTACTGGAGCAGTGGCCACTACCGGTGCCGTTACCTTAATTGTTTCGGAAATAGGTTCAATTCAACTGGAAAATTCTATACATACCATCATACCAGATCATATACCAGTTTATGTTATGTGGGAACCTTTGAACACTATTGTGCTGCGCCAGAACAGAAAAAGTCAAATAAAGTCGCTGGTCGAGAAAAACGAAACCAGATTGGTGATTCCTCCACCTTTATGATATTGCTCGAGTAGTCATATTAGGGATGAGGTGGTGGGGAATCTAAAAACCGGGTTTCCTTCAATCGTTCAGCAAAGATATCGCCGAGACTCTAATGTAACAAAAGAGGTTCATTGATTAAGAATGAAATCTACTACTTAAAGAGCCCCTAAGGTAATTTCTCTTTGATAAACGAGATTGAGCTTCCAATAAAAACCAAGGCGAAAGGGAAATAAAATGGGCCGTTAGGTAACTGAATATGTGGATACGCGTATAAATAATTCGTGAACAAAAGTAGGGGAGAGGCCATAAACTGTATCTACTCAAGAGTTTCTGGGGGCTGCGGAGGCGCGACAAGAGCGGTGATATGACTAAGTAACAAGTAACCTTGAGTTCTTTCTCTTTTTCTCGTGTATTTCTTTCTCGTTTTTGTTCGGCAACCGATGGAAGGGATAAAAAATCGGTCTAGTCTCCGTATGATAAAGGAGCCGGGACTAAAATGTATTTATAGAACGGAGCCGGCATCTTGTAAAGCGTTTGTGTGTCGAGGGGAGAACGTATTGTACGTGTAATGACGCGTGTGTGTGCTGTGTTTCACCTAAACCACCGGCGGTATCAGGGGGGTGTTTTTTTTTTTTTTTTTTTTTTTTTTCAACTCTTCGATCTTAAAATACGAACTTCCTCATCCTTTAGCTTGTGGGGTTGATGAGGCCGAACGGAAGTAACGTGTTACCCTTCGAGAGCTTGGAAAAAGCGAGAAAAAAAGAATCTTCAATGAACTTGAAAGGGTTAAGCGAACGATATATCCATTCTACTAAACGTTGAAATTTCAAGGAACAAGCTCGGTCATCAAAGCCCTCCCTTGAAATTACCGAAATGACTTCCTGCAGTGTACATCTGTTGCTTTCTCGATATCGACAAAAGTTATTTATATACGAAAATGTTATTTATATCGACACTACCCATTACGTATCAATTTTGAAATGTGTCTCTGACTAACTGATTGATTCTCTATATTTTGGTTTATATTACTTTCAATTGCAACAATTTTTTATAACCCTCCCTCAAACTTATTCATTTTACGTTTCAAGGTGTGTAGATGTCAAATCTGCTATAGAGATAAAATAGAGGTGGGTAGTAAGTGAATGGTCTTGTCTCAAAGAACTTCTCTTTCAAGTGAATTTGTCCCAAATGACCTGCGGAATTAAGACCTGCAGTTCATCACAAGACTGCACAAGATTGAGCTGCGGGTCTGCTAAGGTGATGACGAAGTGGTAGGAAGTGAGACACCTTCTCTGTGTTCTGGGCTACCGACCGCAGACTTGTCGATGCACGAACCCACCCTCTAGTTGAAGTTGGATTCGCGGGGGCCCAGTGGTAAAGCATACTTCAGCACGATTATCAATGTGCTGCCTGAGTGAGGATTGATGCACGCTGTGCGTGCGGTGTTCCATGATCTGGCTCTTGGAATTATGTGGCTGAGCCAAAAACTGTGGTACCAACCTGCTCAGGTGGTTAAAGACTGAAACCTTTCGTTCATCCAAGAACTCCGACTGTGGCTCCGACACCTCTTCGGTTTCAACCTGGGAGGTGTTTCAAGGCCAGATTCCTCCAAGCTCTCCCTTCCACAAATCTTAAATCATTTGAAGTCGATTTCTAGGGCTTGCAAATGACCTTCATCTAATGAGAGAGTTCTGTTGGTTGGTTGTTGGATTTCTTCAGTATGCAGTATTTCTTCCATGATGCACTCGGTACGGTTCAGCTAAATAGCTCAGTATTGCCAATGTGCACTCTAATCAACTTAATAAAGTCCATGCATCTATCAACATATTCGTTGGGTATTCTATAATGGGAAGTGTGCTAGCCTCTATTTCAATTGGTGTTTTCAAGAAAAATTGTTATTGCATCAAAATAAAATTGTGACTATTGAAACTTCCCTCTTCGTTCACTCAAATGGTGCCTAAAAGATTCAGAAATTGATGGTGCCAGTGGTACCGGAGAAAAACGGATCTTACAATAGTTTCGTTTTTTGTTTTAGAACAATTAGCTAATAACGCTGATAATAATCATGTACCTGCTAGTTCTTTTGGAATTTTGTTCCCAATGACAACGATGTGCTTCAAGTGCACGATATGCTACATGAGTCATTTACACATTTATCTTTGTTACCCCCCCCCCCCCCCCCCATTTGAAATTTTGTTGGAATATACTCTCGATTCCCGTCTGTTGCGGTCCCACGATTTTTCAGTGGAAATTTTCGAGAATGCAACGAATTGTGGGAAATCGTGACGATTTCGTGTTGCTCTTCCAACCGAATCCGTGACACACCACAACAACAACAGAAGGAACAACAAACTGTGGGCTGTTGGCGCCACATTGATCCGTTTTGTAATAGGTGACCTGGGGGAAGTATTTTTAAATGTGTATGCTCTAATGGGACACGGAAAGCTCCTCTCTCCAACCCTCCTCCTCGCCCCGCGCCGCCCGTGCCCTCGATAGCATCTAACTCTGTTGTTACATCACTAAGTATCGATCACAAACACTCTACCGCCTCGCTTTTTCTCCTTCTTCTTACTTATCAGTTGTTGTGCCTACTCCGCTTCCTCTCGACCTTCCCCCACCCTCCATAATCCCAATAATCATCTTAATTTTCCCTCTTATTTTCCCGTTCTGTGGAGACTCTTTCCCCTCCCGATACTTTCAGACCGCCGTCTTCCGTGTGATCCTGAAAACTTTTTGAAAAGCGGCCCCCCATCCCCTCCCTTTTTCTCTCTGAAAACATAATGTTTCTTCTCCATGGCAGTGATTACGGCGTTGCTTACCGCCCAGAACTTGATGAAAGGTTTTCTTCGCTCTCCCCGTCAAATTACGAAGAAAGAAACTTCATCATGTTTGAACTCTCCCATTTCTAGTCGGCTGGGCTTTGAATGGTTTCACAAGTTTGTAATCTTGACGGTTTCGTCTTTGACCCCAAATTCTACTTCTAGTTTGATACATCATCTCTAAATACTGGATTTGTTTGCGATTGAATTTCATCTTTCATCGTTGTGATGGATATGGTTAGTTGGCCCTTCGCGATTCTTCAATCCGTCGCCTTGGGAGATGAATTGGACGCCTTCAAGCTAGATGTGTGAACCCAGGTTACCTGAGGGAGTAGACTCCCTGCACTTCACTCAGTCCAAAGACAAGGTCAGTGGGAGAAGTTCACCACTTCACTCCGTGGATGAATGCAACCTGCAGTTCGCTCCGCAATTCACTTTGTGAATGAATGGGACCTCTATTATCTTCGTGTACAGTCAGGGTCCGGTAGATGACAGGCGTCTACTGTTCTCCTTAGATGAGTACCTCTGAGTAAAACAATGATAGGTACCAAAACAAGGTCATTTTCCGAGTCCTCAAGAATAAATTTTATTTGAATAGTAGAATCTGCTGTAAAGGTACGGCAACCTGCCCAGGTTGTTAGGTGGGGGGAGTGAACGGTTATCTTGAGACAAGACTCCTCAGCAAGAGACGTTTGCGACCTGCAAATCTCTTGCGACCTGCAGGTCTCTAACTTCACTTGCCACAAAAAGCTCGCGACCGTCTGAGTAGCTTGAATGTCAGCCACAGGGAGCCATGCTGTCGCAAACGTCTTGTGATGAACTGCAGGTCTTCCTTCCGCCATTCATTCGGGACAAGTTCACTTGAAAGAGAAGTTCTTTGAGACAAGGTCACTCGCACACTACCCACCTCTATTCAAGCGTATGGGTCATCCTCGGAGCGTGGCCGGCATTAATGCATTCAGCTCAATTGAAGGGGCAACTGTACCATTCATCACCTCACATTGTCTGAAGCGTCAAATTCTTGTATCATTTCGTCATTGGTGATGCTGTTTCCAATGTTGTACTACATATTCCTTCATATACGAACAAATGATGAAAATTATATTGCGTGTTTGTAGCAGGTACAGATAGTGATGATATCCACTGATGACAAATTTCACCGTACACGCATTCCTACTATTTATGGAGATTGGGAGAAAATGAATTATGTTACTATACCACAACAAAACCAGTAGGCGCTATACTGATTATTATCAACTTATTTATTTTAAATTGTCGGTGAAACAGGCCCAACAACTGAACGAAAGGAAAGTGAACTTGTTTCAAATAGTTTCCTTCAAGTTGAAAATTCATCTTTATGGCATACTAACCGACTCGCCTAACAATCAATATGAGTTCAAGCATTCTATGAAACGATGAGCCCGTCGTCTATCGGAACATAGTTTTACCGACTTGGAAACCTTAGCGAGATGAACGGTCTGGGAAGGCATGACAGAGGTGGTACAGTCCAACACGATAGCTTCTCATAGGAGTCTATCTGTAGGTAACGGAATCTTTGGTTTCACATTCAGGAGATGAATATTGGTTTTTTTTTTCCAAAATCAAAATTTCCACTCGCATTTTCGTTTTTAAACCATTTGGAACAACATTCGTTTCGTGTCCGTGTGTCCGCAGTTCCTTATGACAAGCTGTATTCGTATAATTTTCATCCAAATTCGGTGTAGTTTTCGGAATTCTTTGTGGTAACAAATCATTGCATCTGTTCTGCCCCTGCTCAAAAGCTAAATGAACTCAGCATTATTTATTCAAGCGGTGGTCCGATTCCGCTGTAAAGAGTTGTTAGGTCCGGTTCAAAGGTAACGCTTCAATCGTATATCATCATTTATCATCATATCCGCTACAGAATTTGCGCGACAGGCCCGCAACCTTTTGAAGGAGTTTATGCCTGCAGGAACATGCTCCGTGGCGTTTTCGTCTTGTGAATCTCATATTCTACATCTCTTAAGGTTATTTAAAAGATTGTAATGATCTACACTCATGTGTCACATTCAATATAAATATAGATGGGTTTGACGTAGCTAGAGAGATAGAAGCTTAACGTTCGTGGGTAACTGAAAATCCCAAGCATGCAGCATGGCCCTCGTCAAGACCCCCTTTCCCTACTTATCTAACTAAATTTTCTTCTAAACTTTCTAAATTGTCTACTTAATTTCCGGGATTCGCCAAAATTTGAAACCTATTCCTAAATAATACTCCGCTGTAGAAACTATTTTTTTTATTATTACAAAAAAATGATTTAAACATCCATTTAATGCCTTTTTCGCGATTTTATATCCATTTTAAATTGAATTTTAGCTATTTATTGCTCACGGGTTTGCAATTAATTTGTAGTTTCAATATTTTCTTACTAAAATCATGCAAGAATATTGAATTTGACAATTTTTAGAAATGTTTGTGCTACAATGTCGGTTATTCCAGAAATTGGGCTTAATATTCGTTGTTTTGAGAAAATTCATATATTCCATAAGGATTATAATATTTAGGATTATAATATTTATTAGGGATCGATTGTTTGGCCTAATTGATAAATCGTTAAATAGTAATGGTTTCAATGAATCATACGATTGAGATATCGATGTTCTAGTTTTAATGTTCGAACGGTAAATTGAATTTTAGCAATTGATTGTACACGGACGGCTTTGCACTTGAAATGACTTGAGGTGTCATTGTGGTTTTCAATTTTTTTCCTACTAAAATTATGCAAAAATGTTCAATTTGACAATTTTTAGCGATTTCTTGTGCTGCAATATCGGTTATCCCAGGAATCGGACTTAATATTCGGTGTTTTGAGAAAATTCATGTTTTCGATGAGGATTATAACATTCATTAGGGATCGATTATTTGGCCTAATTGATAAATCATTGAATTTTAATGGTTTCAATGAATCATACGATTGAGGTATGGATGTTCTGGTTCCAACATGTTCGAACGGTAAGTTCTCCCATTATATCTCGAGTTTTCGCCGTTTCATCAATCCCGAGACAGTTCTTTTGTTGCTTTGGGGATCTCTTCACACCCCGATCATCCTGCACTGCACGCTCTTAGATTTCCCATTTCGACTTAGCTTTGTTGTTTCGTTATTGTCCTCTCTTTGTTGGGCCATTTCTTTCTTTTTGTCGTTCTGTTATATTTCCCATCGCCCGAGCGTCGCTCCGTACAATGGCCGGCGAGTTTCTCCGAGGCAGCGTTTCGTGGAACGCTCATCTCGCGCGTGTTTTGAATCGTTCAGTCGGTTTTCCCCTGCAGATTTAAAACCCTTCATCCCGTAGAAAATCCCCGGGTCGCTACAGAAGAACCCGAATCCGTTGAAATGCACAGAAATCCCTAATTAAACGTGACGTTCACTGCCAGGAATTCTTTCACAGAGAATACCTATGGACGAAATTACATAATTTTCTCGTTACTCAAATGTTCAAATAACAAGATACAATCCATCTGATCCTTGCATTAATTGCCTTTTTCGTAATTGATTGAAATGTAGTTTCCATTTGAAACCATGCAATCATCATGGTCATGGTCATTCTAATGTCATGCTGCTGACATTTATAATCATAGAATATGCTTTACCTGAACTTTTCTTTTTGCTGTTTCCTACAGTATCGTTCTGTTTGAGTATCGTTTGGTCAGTGCTGTCGCCGTTCAGACGGTGACATTTCTTCCACCCGTTTGGCAAGTAAAACCGTCTAAAGGGTTAAGAAATAAATTGAATTTAAATTAGGCGCTAGTAGACTATGTTCCTAATAGCCTCAATTTTCACCTGAATAGGCTGTTGTCAAAATAGAATCCTCCAATATAACATGATGACATTAAAATGACGTCACTGGCTACTTTTGGGTCACATTTATCACAGCATTTTTCGGTAGTTTGACTAACATTGTATCAATGATTTTGTCATTCAGGTGGTGACGTGACTTTCCACTTTGTTGAGAAAGTAAATTCGGCTTAAAGTTTAAGAAATTTAATGAATTGAGATTCGATCCTAAAAGACATGTTCTTAGTCAGTTTCAATATTTACCTGTGATAGCTTGTGGACACTAACTGAGGCGTTTGCGATCTAAACCTGACAACTAAACAAAATCAAATTTAACTGGAGGAGCTGAAACGCGTTTGGGGCAACTAAAATGTTTGTATTCTCGTAATTATTGCCTATTCTTATTAGGTGCGCCCCTAATTTATTCCCCAAATGTCTCCCCGATTCGACTTGCTTTTACAGAGATCTGCCAAAAAACGAAATTTCTTTCCGGTTTGAAACTGAAATTGGCGCATGTCTGTAGTTGAAACTAACCCTACCCTAACTATAAATTTTCTTAGCAGAGTTATCGTATCCTTTCAATATCCGAACTTTGAGTACTCTTTGTTATTCCACTTAAGTAATTACAGTTGATGGGTGGGAAAGTGAATAAAAAACCAGGATTAATACAAATAGATTCCAGTTTTCATTAGACCATTTTCAAAATTCTCAATTCATGATAGCTTGAGAAAATAATCAGTCTTTAATGTTACCAAACATTCTGACATAGGTACGATAAAAAATACACATTCTGTATTTAAAGCATCATGCAAGACTTCAAATCAAGAAGGTCTTAACATAAATACCTACTGTATGTAACGTTTTGAAGAATTTCATTTTGGTAGGTAGATCCATATAGCTATGTAGTGAATATCTATGTGATCAGATTTATATCCATGTTTTGAAGCCAACTATAAGAATTCCTGTTGCTTTGACACGAAATTATAACACAAGGCAATTTACATATAACAAAGATTTTTATCAAAATATTGTTTCTCTGTAAAAATGTTCTCCAACCCGTAGTTAATAAGTAGACGGTGTAGGTACGAGCATCTGTGAGGATTAATATTAACAGGGCAGTGGTAGAATGGATACTTCACGCCAAGACGAAGCTTGCAGATAGATGAAACTTTTAGTATGTATGCAATGATCTCTGAAAGCGGATCTGTAGTTGTAGATTCTGCGTCCTGAGACACGATGTAAGTGTAGTAGATTTAGATGAACAAGGCAGTGGGAGTGTAGTTGCTTCATTCCACGAGGAGAAGAGAAGCCATGATAACTCATTCCTTCCCAATGTCCCCCTCCCTCCCCACCGTTCCCTCTTCTACTATCCTCTGCCCATCATCCTCATCCTCGCTGCTCTCTCCGTCCCCCACTATTACCACCGCCACCCCTCATCTCATTACCGCTACTGGCTTCTCCTTCCTTGATGTTGATTCAATTTCTAGCGGCGGTAATGGGGCCCCTCAGGCAATCACACCGAGCGCAATTACTTTAGACCTCTTAATTAGTCAGATTGGAACGCCACGCAAAATATTATTGCTGAGATTGCCCCCAACGAGTTCATTGGAATGTTGAGAAGAAAACTTGGAGGGATTGCTTCGCTTCTGATCTTGCTACGGACGGTAGGGTTACTATACAATTTCGTCTTTGGAAGCGTTAAGTGAATGCTTTTTTGCAAAGATGCTATTTTGGTTATTTATTTATCATAATCGGGCGAAAAGTGTCTTATTAGAACGACTATATGGCTGAATCACAGAATAGGTAACGCACACCTCTTATTAGGATCATTTGAACATGTATCGACGTGTACTTTCATCGATATATATGATATCAATATATCGATACCAGTGCCATGTCGGAATGATTTTCACGACGTAGTGCATTGTGTTAACAAATTCTGATCTATTTTTCCAAGTGATCCATACTTTACTAGAAGGATTGATGTAGGATATTTTGTTGTTTTTGAGATGCGAGCATCCAGACCAGCAAACTAGACAAAACACATTCGAACAGACATCGAAAGCGTGGACCTATATCGATAGGAGACATCTGGTTTTTCAATATGGCGACGGTCTGATAAGAGATTCTTTGATTCTACCCAGCTATATCTTACGAACGTACACCCGTCTGGAAGCTTTTTATCTATTCAATATCAGCATAATCGGACTTTTTATCCAAAATTGTTATGAGTGAAACGACGGTTTTCAGAATCGTTCACTTTAATTTTGAGGTTAGAATCGTTAATCCTAATCTTATTGCAGTATACCGCGGGGAAAGTAAGAACTTAAGAAAGTAGGAAGTAGGAGAGTAAGAAAGTAAGACTTAGTTGTTCACTAAACTTAAATGTGCGAATCCTTAGGAATCTAGTAATGCCAATCAAATTGTCATTCATTATTATTAGATAGCACTGAGGGAAGGACATTTTAAGAGTTTTGTGGGCTTGAAATGAGTGGTAAACTACCGAGTAAATATCAAAAGTAGTACCGCGGTCAAATAATATGACAGAATGGAAGATCCAGGTGTTGGAAACAGATTCTTGGAGTTCCTCCATGAAAATATATTTTGAGTTGCTATGATTGAACACTGTCTCCCCTTGTTCAAAAGTACGGAAGGAGTTATAGTTCATCTGACGATCAATCGAATTATAAAGAATAAGTATTTCAATTGCTACTTATCTATTCACTAACATGCACAATAACAAATTGCATAATGAATCTTTTCCATGATACCAAAAGTAGTGGAACTAAACCATTAGAAGACGTTGTGTCACTCTCATTTGCGCAGCTTGAAGCTCTCTTTTCTATGTAACTATATATGGTGGAAAAAGACAACACCGACTCACTGGTAGATACAAAATGTTGTTCTCGATATTGATTGCTCATTATGAAGTAGGTAGGTGTCCAGTTTGCCGTTGTATTGAGGAAAAAGGGAGGCGCATTGTGCTACGCCCATTTTCATAATGACGGTGGACTGTAATTGAACCTTTGATTCGTTTTCTCTTCACTACCATTTCCACGCGGAGCTGTCGATTGGCTCTTCGCTGGAAATGAATTGTAATAAAAATAATAATTTTTTAAAAACTGTTTCTTACCTTTTCTGAAACAGTTTTTTTCTTACATGACTCGCAAACTTTAGCGCCTGACCACGTAGAGGTAGTTGTGGGCGATTCCACGATGTTACCCTTTTTCCGAAGCGAAAAAAAAGAGAGAGAGAAATGTCTCCTATTTAAATTTTTGTTGTGATTTTCTCTTGAGGGTAAAAGTGCCTAGCAAAGCCTTAAATGGGGCACACAATCTTAAATTCTCAAATAAAAACAAAAAATTTAAAAAGTAAAATTCTCAAATGAAAACATAAATGAATTCAAATTTGGCGCTTAATTTTATTTCATTAAGTAGGTACGGAAGAAATAACTCCAGCTAAGCGTAAGTATTAACTACCTATATCAATGAAAGAAAAGGAAGTCTTATTACAGGAACTGAAATTCAGGTTTTTGTTTACTATAGATGGGCGGATACGAAAAAAAGTAGCAAATCAATTCCAACTGTGCTCACACTTTTTAAGGGACGTTTGATAACCTGACAATTGCCTCTTGGGGACAGACAAATTGACTTCTAAATTTAAATTTTGATCAAGATGGCTTAGGGCCATTTTGCTGAGCCAAACGGGGTTCAATTAACAAAAATGAAATCTGTTTGGGACAACTAAAAATAAAAAACTATGGTCAGAACACCTCGAAATGGCTTGGGACAAGATAAGGCAACATTTCGTGGAATTACCCTTGTATTACTACTTGAAAAGTTGCGCCGTAACTTTTCTCGAACCTATTAGAATCAGGTACGCAGTGTTCTGAGGAAATAGCTTTTAGGCTATGGGCTTGACACCATGTGGACCGTCGCTATCTACTAGGAAATCCTTTTTCCTACATTGCCATCATTGAACTGGCGTACCTCCTTGCTGTTTCTATTCATAGAGAACGCTCATCGCGTACGGATCATGAATACTACCTACCTATATCGTTTCCTGGATGAATGTTGTGCCGAGACTGAAAAACCCTCGGTGTGAAAACGGGACGCGTCAAGTTTGCCTCGCTCGGAGGTTGAACAAAGCCAGGTTTTGATGTTCTGAAAAGACCTGCCCCCCTCTCCCCTTCTTTTCCACCATAGGGAAAGGTATGCTCACCTCATTAGGTCCCGCGTTAACGCTCGAATTGGCTTCAAAGATGTTAACACTTCATCCCCGAGCATCGCAAGCCGTTTGAAAACCTTCTGCTCCGCGCGTTCTGCATCCTTTTGCCCTCGTCAGGAGCCCTGTGATTTCTATTTATATGCTGCCTTGATGCCTATACAAAGCACATTGTGTTCACAGGATGCGGGAAAAAGTGTTGTTTTAAATTTCTCCTCAATACTGCGAATCAAACACACAACGTTGAATGGTTTCGGTTGTTTTCAGAGGAATAAAATTCTCTGATCCTCAAGGGTTTTAGTTTGGGTCAACACTCGTGTATTGGTGGAGTGACATAAAAATATTTTCAAGGGCCATTGAATTTCTTCTGTCTCGTTTTCCTTTGACTGTGTGAGATTTCGGCAAAGCACCAAATGTTGCCAAATAGCTGAAATTCCTGTATCGGCTTAACCCTGCGATTTAGGTGTTTGGAGCGTCAGAAGTTTGTGCACAAAGGCCATTATTGAATCTAGAATTCTTGCCCGACTCGCGTGACCTCAATAAATTTTAGTAAAATCGAACTGTTCGTCCTAAAAGATTTGATGTTTTTAGGATACCACATTTCCACTTGCAGAGAAACCAAGTCCAAATGAGATCAAACTGCCCACCCAGTAACCAAGACATTTGAATTTTGCAGGAAAATCACACGATTCGTTTGTGAGCTGATATGAAAAAAATTTTACGTTAGCGATTACACGGAATCTTGATGTCGAGTACTTATTTAACATACTATAAAATGCGTATATTCTGAGAAATTGTCGATGTTGAGGAATCAAAGCAAGTACCAGCGGTAATTATCCTCTTTACCATTGTTATGACAAGATGTATTGGCTGGTTTCCGTGCGTTCGAAGAAGTTGAAATAGTATTTTGGTCTGCAGTTTTTTGACTAAAAGGGAAAGGTCCCTAGGACCCCTCATTTTATGGGGGTTATTCAATGCCATCCAGTGTAAATCTTCCTTCAAATACAATCCTGGATACACCTTTGGCGGACAATAATGAAAAAAAATAGTTGCACCGATTAAAATTGATCTACGGCAATCACTCTACAACTATTTCCGTGGGAAATGCTGACATGAACATCTAATGCATCATCCTTGGTAGTAAACATCGTATATATAAAGATGAAAGTATCAGAGTAGGTATATCCGTTTTTCATCCAGGGGTGGTTGGAGGCTGGGAGGGGGGTGGAATTCATCCCCCAGAACCCCCCCGACCCCGCCAGTGAAGGAGAGAGGGCCCCAGCGGGGGGGGCGGAGCGTCTCCCAGGGCAACAGACGTGCTCCCCTCCTCGGGGACTTGGAATATACGATTTTTTACTATGCATATTGTTTTTATACTCCCTCATTGTGTTATTCACCTATTTCTTTTTAACCTGCGTAGCAGGGCCTTCAAACTAGTTACATATCTTGATCATTACCGGGTTCTTCGTGGAGTCATTATTCGTCCGTATTCTATCATTACTTCGTCCAGCTTTTCACGTACCTTGTAGCAATTCATTATATAATTCAGGCTTGATATTTTGCACAGAGTGTTACCATTCATAATTTAAAATCGTATTTTCTTTGTTGCAGAGCCATACGACACCGCTTATGCTTGTGAAGGAAAGGTACTAAGGATAGAGTGCAAAAATGGTGAACTCATAGATTTACTGCGTGCCAACTATGGAAGATTCTCCATTACTGTTTGTAATGACCATGGCAACACGGACTGGAGTGTCAATTGTATGGCGCCCAAGTCGCGGCGGGTCCTCCAGGCCAAGTATGATTTCTAATCAATCTTTTCTAATTTTTAAATTTTAATTCAATATTTATTTTTAAAGTTGTTAAACTTTAGTTCAGTCCAAATCATTTGAGTTGTTTTTGAGAACCTTTCAATCAGCAAATTTCGACAAGCGTTCGGATATGGTCATACCTCTCTTCTATCTTCGATTATTAAAAATCCAATTAGGCAATATCATTATTTCTTCGATCCTACGCCTTAATGATACATTACAATATACAGATGTTTCAGTCTTATCGAGTAACACAAAATAATCAACATTTATGCTGTTGTATGTTATTTTTATTATAATTTGTTTATTATGATTTCGCAGGTGTAATCAACAACAGAACTGTAGTATACTAGCTAGCACATCTTTGTTTGGCGAACCCTGTGCTGGAACTTTGAAATACCTTGAGGCCCATTACCGCTGTGTTCCTCGTAAGTTCCAAAGACTTTACTAGAAAACTATAAACATTACAACGATGTATGACCCCAAATTGATCAGAACCTTGGGATTTATGTTTTTCGTCCGATTTTTACAATTTGGATTCGATTTGTCACAATCGTCTCACGTTTTCTTCGCTTGTCAGTGTGACGATACTGCCGGCTGTTATTTTTACCATAGTGATGTATGGAAGTCCCTTAACGCACAGATGCAGCTTATTATTATTTGGAAATTAGATCTCAGAATTAAAGTTTATATGAGGGATCTGGGGTGAATCTTGGTGTTAAGGTTTGATCTCAACTGGGTATTTCTAGATTAGTTCGAACTGTTGATCTAATTATCAATTTCTTGCCAAATTGGCAGGCTAGTGGAGGGGACGGAGTGATATAAATTTCCTATTCATCAATCAGAATCAATTAAACTATCTACGATGGAATTAGGTTCTGAATATTATATCGAGAATTTTATGAACATTTTCTTGTCGTGTAGAAGTTGGCATTTTTACCATCAGAATTTTTGCAGACTAACTTGTTTAGTTTAAGTATAGTGACGCTTAAAATGAACAGCAAGTTATTATTAGTTTTTAATGTACGTGAACTGAAAATTACATTAATAAACGGTTGAAACAATTTTCTGTTCGTTAAGTGCTTGTTGGTTTATCATTTTAAATAGTGAACCTTTGTAATTGACCTTGGAAAAAATGTTTAACTCCCCATCAAAACGGTCAAAAGTTGGTTTACGTTTCTAGATACGTCGATTTCAAACATCGAATAGAAAATTGTCAGATATCCCTCCGTACCAGAGCTTTTTTCTGAAACTATTGAGCCAAAGTTAACGCAATTTGGCTCAAAAATCCAAAATCGATCCGGGTTGTGATAGTAATCCCGGCATCTTGATGAATGCCTGTATTTAAGGATCCTTTATCCTTGTATTTAAGGATTAATCTTTTTTGGTTTGAATCAAATAGAAATTCGCTCCGTGAATCGCTCACAAGTCGCATGTCCGTCTTCAAACGCTTGGATGCTAAAAGTGGCTGGAGACAGACCTGTTGCAATATGGATGCTGTACGAGTGTACTAGTCATATCGCCTTCACCAATCGAGTTTTTCGTATCTTATTTATTCTATTTGTAAACAAGTGAATGGTCGATAGGTACATTTTATCTTTAAATTTCAGTGTTGTCGGTTTACAGTATATTGCACCATTGTAGGTATTCCAGTATCAGCTGTTGATAGATTTCAGTTGTATTTTCATGCGGGTTTCCGAGTGTACCTAAGAAGAATTGTCTCTGGTTGGACAGTCAAGTTCTGGTTGTCCAGAGATCCACAAATAATAATAATAAGCTTTTGTCTAATAATTTGAAGCGTTTCTCAATCTCAACGCTGTTTCCGTTGTTTCAGCCGCCTTAACAACCACAACAAATCGTCCTAGCCCACCATGGATGATGACATCACAGCCCAGCGTGTGGAGCACAGCCAAAGCGGTGACACTCCGAGCAACTGTGCCAACGGGGGTCGGTGGTGCACCCCCAACCTCGACCGTTGCAAGCCCACCGCCCCTTATCACGGCAGCCTCCACAACTACTTCGGCATCTTCTCCTCTACCGACGCCAACAATCACTAGTACGACTACGACAACCACCACGACAACTCAAGCTCCAACTACAGTAGCTAAGTCAGTGGAAGAAGATGTGATTGATATCCAACCCGTCTCAGCTTCCCCCATTCCGTCAGACCAGCCCATCATTACGTCACCTTCAGCCTCACCTGTCGAAGGTACACCCATAATTTTTTTTAACAACCAGCGAATCAGTGGTTTCAAGGTGATACGCCAGTAGTCAACACTTCATGAAAATTTCTTCTGGTATTCTTCTCTTCCACGTACACAACCAAATTTGCCCACAATTTTACCTTCTTACTGAGTTGTACCTCATGATGTGAAAATAGGAATTTCTGTGACATTTGACCTTAATAGGGAGAAGTGCCGATTTCTCTAATACAATATTTTGTACCACTGATCGACATGGTTTTTGGACCATTTGTCAACAAGGTGGTGAATTGATCATAATCCCAATTATGATATTACACAAATAGTGTATTATAACTGACAGTCTGATGGATGAATAAGTATCACTTTAATTAAAACAGAATGTATTCCCTTTCTTTCTGTGGCTGGAGCCATAATTTTGTCGTTAGACCTAGAATATAAAACTTCAATGGTAGGAAGGCTCTACACATGAAAGTATTCAAAAATCGCGATGTCAACTGCTATCTCTCTAGTGATGCAGTAAGGTGAGAATTGGTCGACAGACCCTCAGACTGACAGAAACAGTTATACCTCTATGTTCTGAAAAACAATACGAAATGTTTAGTGTCAAAATTTCAACAAAACTAAAAAAAAATTGGCTCCAATCCTTGACACTATGTCGAGACTTAAACTCATGGATTTTTATGCAAGTAGTTGATATAGTTAAAAAGCACCAAAACGGTCCTGAAAGAACCAATTTAATATGATATTAAATTGATACCAACATAATGTGAAAGAAGTGGTGACAATTTTTACTTAATGCAAAGCTTCGTTTCAGTTACGTGGAGCATCAGATGTCAATCGGCTAGTTACGCTTCTCATATCCGTGGAATCCGCTTCTTTCGCCATCTCTTTTTTACCTTCTCATTGTTTCAAATTCAGAGAGAGATGCGGTATTCGAACCAACAATGCAGAACTATAAATCATCTGTCTGGAGCTTAGTTTTTTACATTTTTGTGGTGGGGTATCAACTATTGGTACGGTGTTGATTACTGGTGCCTTACCTTAATGATTTTCCATGTTTAAGCTTATATATGGGTATTTAAGCCGTTGGAACAACTTTTTCATTGCTAGCTAGAGGAGAATAATTCTCAATTATTTTTGAGACTATAGACGTCATCATTTTGCAGAAAAAAGTCCTGTTTTATCTGTCAGGAGTTTAACTTAAGCCAAAGCTCAGAATTGGCGCCTGTGGCTTATGACGTCTCAAGCCACAATGACATCCCTGACTACAGATTTCTAAACTCCCTACAGCTAACTTTCAAAGTTACTGTTTTGTTGTCTCAACTGTTTTAATGGCTGTGAACAGTAAGACTATTGAAAACACACTAGTAAAGTACTAGTTATGTAAAGATAATCGTTTAAAAAAATCGTTTAAACAAAGCGGCCATTTGGACGCCAATAATGGCCAGGTTTGACACTAGCATTGTGGTGATCCCCTGTACAACTATTCGAAGTTTATGTTCAAGCGCCAAATGTTCAAACGTTGATTATTCTCAAACCAGCTCCTGCTTTCTGTAGAGGATTAAAACTCTTTTAAACTTGATAAAAACTAGTAGTTCATGCTTCTCAAAGGAAACCCACTCGAAAAACTTGAATTTCTTATTACGCATATACCCAACTGTGTTCAATAATTAACCTTTGTGATTGATCAATAGCAAATGTAGCCTATCCACTCTTGAAAGCCATTGTCTATTGAATAATCAGAACATATTTTATTTGTTACATTTCGCCACTGATTGAGCCGCATCAAGATGATGAGTTTCAAGAAATTAAAGTAAACATAACCTCAGGCCTTCACCATCTCTACTGCAGAACAGTTCAACTCATCTCATCTCCATTTGCAGGTGAAATTATTGACGAAAGTGAAATGTGCGTGCCCGAAACTGCCAGAGGTCTCATGTGGAATTGGACGAAAGTTGGAGAAGTCAATGTGCAGCCATGTCCTGGGGGTGCTTCTGGATTGGCTAGATGGGGCTGTGTTGGCAGCAGTTCTCCTCTGCGCTCTTCACCTACCCCAGATCTCAGTGAATGTCGATCAGTTTGGCTCACCACTCTGAACACTCGTATTGCTGAAGGGGATTCAATTATCAATATTGCTAATGAGCTTTCGCAGGTAAAACAAATTGCTGTGCAACTTAGAAATTGTTTTCAAATTATCTCCCTTCGTTGTTATTGATTTTACTATTCCCATTTTAGGTCACTGACAGTAAAACTTTATACGGAGGGGATATGATGACGACGACAGAGATTATGAAAAAGATGGCCAAGCGCATGGCTCAAGATATTCGCACGTTCCCTGACCAAAGACAGCGAGAAGCAATTGTGACAGAACTTCTCCACGGAGTTGTTAAAAGTGGAAGTAATCTTCTTGACCCTGCTCAGATGCCGTCGTGGAGAGACTTGACTCATAAAGAACAAATGAGAGTCGCTACCTCTTTATTGGTAGAAATAGAAGAAAATTCATTTCTCCTCGCTGACACAGTTGTCAGGGAAAAAACTGTGTATCAGAGAGAGAAAAATATACGTAAGTTTTCTCTTCTTCCGTCATCAGCGTGGTGTTGAATTCTTACCTTTTGATATTAAGTCCTTATCTGTTGATGAATGAAAATCATATTGTTTACGTTCCTCTGAAGAGCACGGTCTTTTGACAGAAGTTCTATTTTTGAATGAGATATATCTATACGTTTACTTAATTGTATATTTATGCGGATTCTCTCCTGAAAACTTCAACGTCAACCACACTCTTCACACTAGAAGCATTTGCGAATTTTCAGAGAAACTGAAGTTATTGTAAACATGAAATCTTACAAAAATGTTCATCCGTTTTGAAAGCTAATATTGATAACTCTCCTCAAAAGTCAGGTAAATATTACGTTGTTCAGTCAAAACCATTTGATATAAATATAATTAGAAAAACTTTTACTCATAAGGTCATGCTGCATTAGGAACTTTTTAATGTACATATTCATGTTTTTATAATGCCAGTCGGGTTTTATGATGCCAGTCCAGCTGACTTGAGAATAATTTGAGAAAGATCATCAAAGAGAGTGTTATTGGTGTCTGAATCTCAGGATGGAACTTCTTTTATTTATAAAAATACTTTTTCTTGCTCTTGGATGTTGCTCATTGTGTTAAGTCTTTGAATTTTGATTGACTGAAGACTAATGACAGGGTTTGAATTGGCATTCACATTCTTCTCCATGTTTCTTGCAGTGTTGGCTGTGAAGGTAATAAAAATGTCGAACGTGAACACCGAAGAGTTCAGCAGTGTTGTTACCCCTTTCAACACTGAAGACGGAGCTGGGAAGGAGGAGTCAGACGGAGGAGGTGAAAATTGGCTTCGCCTTGAAAAGCAAGCCCTCATCGCTAACAGCGAAGGAGACCTCCTTAGACTTGTCTATGTGGCTTTTGATCGCCTGGAAGAAATTCTCCAGCCCTTGCCCAGAGCCAATGTGTCTAGAGTTGTCAACAGTAAAGTGATTTCTGCATCTCTCGGTCAAGGTCGACACATACAACTGTCACAACCTGTCACCATCAGTTTGAAACACATAAGAACTGAAAATGTAACCAATCCAACTTGCGTATTCTGGGATTATTTAATGAGGTTAGCATTCTTTCTACTTTTACTAGAAACTCACACAATTAGACACAGAATAAATTAAACATCTTGACATATTCAGTCTAATTTTCTTACAGAGTTTAAATGAAACGCATGTATTTGATTGATCGTATTATACTCATTTTGGCTTGTATTTTTTCGTTTTTCAGTTCGTGGTCGGAGGAAGGATGTAGGGTACATTTTACAAATACGACTCACACAATTTGTATGTGTGACCATCTCACTAATTTCGCAATTTTAATGGACGTTCATGCAACCTACCTTCCGCCTGTTCATCATATAACGTTGCAAATCATCACCTACATAGGATGCATAATATCCATTGTATGTTTGATTCTTGCCACCATTACATTCCAACTTTTTAAAGGGCTAAAGGTAGGTAATAATCAACATTTTTGTCTTCATTTAGTTGTTCATTCCCCTTCAACTTTAGTTCATTCACTTACATACACTCACTTACAATCATTTAAATTAATTTATTTTATTATTATTTTGTTATGATGATTTCATCCGATTTTTATCATCTCTGATTCGAAACTATTATTTTTTCCCAAACTTTGTTTAGTTTTTCATTTTTTTTATATACCTAGTTTAATTTGTTTCAGTCTGATCGAACTACAATTCATAAGAATCTCTGCTTATGTCTGTTGATTGCTGAAATCCTATTCCTTGTTGGAATAGGTCAGACGCATCAAGCCATCCTGTGCGGAGTTGTAGCTGGACTCCTCCACTTCTTCTTTCTCTGTGCATTCGCCTGGATGTTTTTAGAAGGTAGTTGCATCAATAATATTGGTGTTGCCTCGTTTGAGGACCTGTCTAAAAACACATACTAACATTAATTGAAAATTTTGTTTCAAATTTTCAGGTTTTCAACTTTATGTGATGTTAATAGAAGTATTTGAAGTTGAAAAGTCTCGCTTACGTTGGTATTATTTATTTGCTTATGGGGTTCCTCTAGTTATTGTTTGCATATCTTGCCTCATAGACCCTTTTAGTTATGGTACTGAAAGATACTGTTGGCTACGTGCAGACAATTACTTCATATTTAGCTTCGTTGGTCCTGTTATTGCTGTGATACTTGTGAGTACAACTTACTTCAATAAAATCTTTTTTTTCATGAACAGTATAAATAATTGGTTGAATGGCATCAGTCAAGTTACCGTCTAATTTACCAGATTGACTAACTTCTTTTAATTTCTTACAGGCTAATCTAGTCTTTTTAAGCTTGGCCATATATGTAATGTGCCGACATGCCAATGCATCCATAGCCATGAAGAGTAAAGAACACTCAAGATTAGCCAGTGCAAGGTATTTTCTAATCCTGACAATTTTTTCTTACAAATTATCCATGAATTACTTACGTTAAAGTTCATTAGAGTGGCCTATGGTGCAATCTTTAAATCTCTTGATTGAGCAGGGGATCCTGGGTTCAATTCTCAAGCTGCTAACGAAATTAACCTGGCCCTCCTTTCCTCATCTTACAGTCATTAAAGTTGACGTTGAAATGATCTTGTATCGATGATAATAGTACAAAGCATTATTTTGTTTTCCAGGGTGTGGCTGAGGAGTGCTCTGGTGCTTGTGTTTTTATTGGGATTGACTTGGCTCTTTGGTATTTTGTATCTGAACGAAGAGTCAGTTGTCATGGCTTATTTATTTACTACTCTGAATAGTTTTCAAGGACTGTTCATATTTGTATTCCACTGTTTGAAGAATGATAAGGTGAGTCCAGAGGTTTGTTATTCCTTAAGTTTGATGAATTTCATTTAGAAAGCCAACCATTTGAAAAACGTGGATATTTTTCATACACATTCTGATATTTTATTATGATTTTTAAAAGTATGTTACATTATTGTATGTGTTTTGTTTTAAGGTACAAAAAGAGTACCGGAAGTTCTTGAGAAGGCACGTCTGGCTGTCGAAATGCTTTGGGTGCCAAGAAAGTAGTGGAGTGCCTGGAACATGCGCTGGAGAGAGCAAGGAAAGGAGAACAAGCTTGTACACAGGTAGCCATGGGAACGCTCAAAGTACTGAAAGTACTTCAGCATCAAGTAACGCAGCGCCTCCGGGGACTGGACTTCCTCCACATGGAACTAGCGTGGGTAGAACTCAAATGAACATAACTAAGGTCAAGCCCAACCCCACATACCAAGGTATAACTCTAACCAGTAATCAAACCTTGTCGTAACTCAATTCCCATCATATTAACAGAAATGTGAGGTTCCATCATCTTTGATTGAAAAATCTTAATTTATAGTAACATTTAACAACTTCTTTCCTTGATATTATGAATGACAATAATAAGAATATCATAAAAACACAGAATGATAATAGCTTATAAGCATTCCTGATTCAAACCATTAGAAAAATTACTGTATTTTTCATTCAGTACCTACCTGACTTAAATAATTATCTGACTGTTAATTGGTTAACACAATAATATATTATAGACAATTTTTTTATTTTGGTTTATAGCTTGTTCCATTTATGCGTTTGCTACCTCAAGAGGGTAAGATTACTTTATAATGAAACATTATATGTTTGATATTGCCATTAAAATTTTCGTGCTTTGTCTTTTAATACGTGTTGAGTCAACTAAAACTAGATGATAAATGTATGTACAACGTTAACTAGGCCATCAGAATCAAATACCTGTCCTTAAAATTTCCCTGACACAATATTTACTTTATTTTATTAGTTATTGCTTTGCAATTGTTACAAATTGTTGACTAACTGCTTACCACGCTTTTTTTTATTAACTCCTAGCAAATACGATGTTGATATCATAGTTCAATTTATATGATGGAACCTTAACTTCTGTTAATACTGATCCTGTGAAAGATAACTAACAAGTGGGGCTGGGCTGGTCAATCAAGATACTGCTCACATTTAGTATTTCTCAAATAGTGATGTCTTTTTTCCTTAGCGAATTCTGTTGAAGTGATTGAAGAATAGATAGTTTAATAGCTGTGTAATACAATCCCCATCCTCATTCATTGGTTCATTGTATTTCATGGCACTTTTCTAACTTGGGTTTTGTTTAGCGCTAAGTAACACTACGATCGATTCGTTCAATTTTTTCTCAATTTCATTGTTTTCTTGGTTTGATACTGTGGCGGGGACAAGCTTTACTACGCTCAACTGCTCATAACCTCGCTTCAAAATTACCTCTGTTGTCTGAATGAGGTTAAAAATCATCCAAGTTTCCATTAATACACCTTGACAAATATTTTTCTAGTTTATTTCCAGTTTTTGTTATACTATCATCCAGATCTCTATTCATGATGAAACAAATGAGATAGACTTGCTCAACTTTGTGTGCACTGTAAGCCAGAGATTTAATCTCATTGATCTTATTGGCTGCTGATGACCCACTTATTCTCAACTTTCAATTCACAGTTGAGTGACAAGATAACTCGTCATTACGTTCACCACATCTCTAAATGAGTTCAATGAAAATCTCACCGAACGATTCGCTAAGGGGCTAAGAGGTTCACTTCACTCACTAACCATTCATCTATCACAGCATTGCTTCGCTTACTCTGTTACCCCAAATACTCTACCACACACTTGGATGTAACTTGTATGCCATTCACTGGACTGGGTACGTCCACTGACCTCCTTACTTTCTCCCAAAATTAGTAGTTTCGTTGTATACCTTGGAGTTGGAATTGGAAAAAAAACAAGTACAAGTCACTCTGAATAATCCAAACGATTAGGCAAAAATATCCATTTTGATCAATCTGATCCCCAAAAAGGTTGTGTTTAATGGGGTGACTAGGGTCGCTCATTAGGTTCACAAACTTTTACTTTTATATTCATGGTTACGGCTATGTGATGGAACGTGCTCATCAAAAATGTCAACACTGGTGTACATTGAAAAAAAGGACAATAATTGGGTACGTGGGTATTTTTTTTTGCTCGTGCAAACCTAATTTAAATTATGATTTAAAAAAACTGGTTGTGGCTGTGAAGGGCCTAAAAAATGAAGCCTATTTCAGTGCATTTAGATTGGTAAGGTTTCCAATTGGTGCATTCAGACTGGTTCCCATTGGCTGAAAGACAAAAAAATTGGTAACCCTGTGTTACATACGTACATAGACTAAAAAAATCTAAACTTTTTTTTTTTTCATTTTTTACTTGTAATGGGAATCTAAAGAGTGGAGAATACAGAAAACAGAGAGAACTATAACTCTTTAAAAACCTTGCAATCAATTCGTTGTTCTGTTGTTGCACCTTGCAATTCCAGATCAAAATAATGATTAACTCATTACATTTCTTTGTGAAATTGAAAATAGAAAGTACCAAAATACCACCATGCTGTATAATGAGCTACAAATGTCATTTTTCTTTAAACAAACCTAAAATTTAAATTAACTTGTTTCTTCTTTTGTCCCTTACGAGTGCATTGACTGTTGATATTTTCTGAAAATAGCTCTCCGGTCTTATTTGCCTGTCAAAAATTGATATTGGACGGTTCAGTTTCCTTTCATTTTACCATAATGAACTCATTCGCTTTTAGTTGTGTAGGAATGATCAAAATGTTTGTACTTTCAGATGCTATAATGATGATATAATTGTGACATAACGTTTCCAACTTTCAAGTACTCTTTGTAGATTGATGATAATGAATGAATGATTACATGTTTTACATGAGTATTATTCATCTTTTTTTTTTTAAACGGAAAGCCGTAAAATCAGTTCTTAACGGATCGAGCTTATCAATTGTTTTCCAAGAATCCATCTTGACCTACTCCTATTTAAATTTGTAATTAATTTGATACTAATCCTCCTTGCTGTACAAAGTATTTGTTGGATGGACATTGGTGTTATTGGATCCAAACATCAACCACCTTCAAAAATTATTCCTTGATTCCTTCAACTTTCTTTCTTCTTGCAACCTCCATGAAATACATATGAGGGAAGGTGGTTGTGATTACAGTATTGTTGGGCACGAGGTGAAGAGCCGGAAGCTTCTATAGCTACTTTGCCTTATTCTCCCAGACCAACTGGCTTTCCTTCTCAAAATTTACCCAAGTCTGCTACAACATGGGGTCCTTTATTGTGGAAGGTGAGGTTATTGCTTCCATGGGTTGCGTATTTTGCATGTTCCTTCCACTAACTGATAATGTTCTGGTGATGTGCATCATTTCTTGGTTAGAGTACTGGTTGGGTCCGTCTGATGGATTCAAAAACCTCGTCGTTCATTCTATGAGTGAGATTATGTTTACCATGATTGATGATATTGTTTTAAAAATAATTGACTATTGTTTGGATTTGACTTGGTCGATAGTTTTTCTGATTTTTGGTCCAGACCAATTGGTCTACTCAGGGATACTGTACAATTTTCAGGGATTATGTGGGTACAGCTTCTGATAGTCCCTAAAGAACTGTGTGACTATATCCTTGAGTGGTCCCCAAATTCTGTACTAACTGTTTCTGGGATTACTTATCTAGAGCACAGTAGTGCAGAACAGTTGCTAAAGCGATTCAAAATTGAATGAACATTATTCTGTATAAAAATGCGTCAGTTGTAGTCTGTTTCATAATGTTGCCTTTTGGTGCTAGGAGATTTGAGCAGTTTATTACATTATCTAGTTATCCAATGTGAGTTCTCCCCAAATTACCCTACCCTTCTTAGCTAACCTGGGGAATCCAAAATCCCCAAAAATTAATTTAAAGCCATCCTTCCTCCCAAGGGAATAATTATATTCAAATGTCAATGAGGAATATGAAGGCAGTCCTTACAAGTCAAGATTCATAAATAGTAACGAGTATAAACGATAAACAAATTGAATTCAGTGATCAAGTAAATCTTATAACTTTGCTTGTAAGAATGATTGGCTAATTTTAGTATTTACACAATGGATGAGTGCATGTGAACTCATACATGGTTTGAATAATATTTACTATTGTTTGTGTGTGTTTCGAGGTAGGTTTGTGATGTTTTGAAATATGAATTTTGTCGTGAGTTATAGGTCGTCAAGATATTTAGAACAGGATTGATAATATAAATTTATGCTTTCCTACCTTCTCAAAAACGTTTAAACCAACTTCCACCTTTACTATCTCTGTATTATTCAGTTATTACCTATTGTTTATTCAGGGGGAAAAGGACGATGACATGGGATAAAAATGAACTTCTTAACCTTTGAAGCCATTTCTTTTCTACCTAGAGATTGAGTGAGACTCAGCAATTACTCTCAAACTTGACGACCTATAGTCAAATGTTCTCTGAAGCTTGAATAAACTTCGTGTGTTTCCAAAACTATGATCCATTTTGTCAGCATGATGCAAACATCTTTCCTTGCCAAGTTTGTCAAATGTTAACTGTGAGAAGCAATCATTTTGTAAATCTGGGCCAATATCAATAATCATCGATTTTTGGAGTACAAGTCAATTGTTAAAAGCATTTTACCTACGATTGAGAGGTATTCTAATGCATAATATCCAATCTAGCATTAAAAAAAAAGACGAATCATCCCATCCTAGAATATAGTTTTGACAATCTTGATATAGTTGTTACATACACTTACACCAAATGTTCTCAAATATTTAATTAATAATAATTTAATTGTCCTTTTATTCATTATTTGTGACATTATTTTTCATGTAGGATAACATTAACCTCAAAACAATGTTTACAAGTTGTAAATTACAACCCAGTACTTTCTTTAAGGACATTGGATATTTAATTTAATGTGCAAACACTAAGAGTCTAAATGTGAAGGTACCGTCTGACTTAGTTTCCATTTGTCTGGACAAATAGTTTGAGGTTTTATGACAATACGACAGAAGCGACTTTTGGCTTGGAACTGTTCGTTTTCAATTCATGATCATGAATATAGGGTTGCCATTATTGCTATAAGAATGGTTTGCTGTGGATCATGGAACTATCTAAAAAATACTGTGATACTAGTGATTGAATTTAAATATTTTTAAACTATGCTTGTACGTGGAATGTTTTAAAACACAGTGTGGATGAAATTTCAACTGCAGTTACGTTTGATCTTCAACTGATTGATCATAATTTCGTGAATAAAATTGTTTAGTTCTTCCTTTTGTGGAAAAATTATTTAACCGAATGTATCATTTTTGATTGCAGAACATATCGTTTAAATCATTCAGTCGAGACTCTGGGCATGGTGGATCGGAGCAGGAAGACTCTCCAAAGGCACACACCATGGCATTGACTAGTAATTCACTCCTTCGACACAAGGAACGGCCCATGTACATGTCTGCTACTTATTCTCATTCCCATCTTCAACCTCAGTTCCCTCATTTGCAATCAGCCACTATGCAGCATCGGACCAAACGCTCAAATGGAACCCTACGAGCTACTAGTCCTTGGAACCACACGTATACAGAGATCAGAGAGAGGGAAAGAGAAGCAAAAACTCGGGAAGACGACCCTGTGTATGAAGAAATTGAACGTGAAAGAGCTGAGATACAAGTAAGTGATATGAGCGATGAAGATGGAAGGCGACAAAGTGACATGAGTCGTCAATCCTCTCGGAGTTATGGTGACCATAGGCCGCTAATTCCTTACAGCCCTGCTGCTGATAGGAACTTCCACACTGCATTTGATGCAGCTTTTAGACAAAGGTTGAAAGAGCAGGCTCAAAATCGAGCCAACACTCATCAAGGTACAATTGCAGTACTTGATGGTGAAACAGTAGTATGTCATTTACAGCCTGAGTATACTTCGAGAGCAATACTCCAGCAGCACCATCCTTATAGTGAATGTTAATAAAAACTCTTTAACATTAGGAAGAGACATCCTCTTAGATTGTAAGTGGTTTGTCAAGCTCATGCTGCGAAATCCTATGTGTTAATATTGTACATATTCAACTGCTTGTAAATGTTAATTTTAATGTAATGTATTCAGCGAGAATTATTTCGTGTTATGTACAGACTTACTGAAAATCGTGTAAAAAAATTCTGTAACTTTTTTTATATTTCAATTTGATAAGGATGTAATA
Organism: Creontiades dilutus; assembly: GCA_031894815.1. Classification (NCBI taxonomy): domain Eukaryota; kingdom Metazoa; phylum Arthropoda; class Insecta; order Hemiptera; family Miridae; genus Creontiades; species Creontiades dilutus. The sequence continues at coordinate 261,302 of JAVIWC010000341.1, forward strand.
TAATAAATAATGCTCCTGTGATGATGCAATGTAGTTGTTATATGTAAAGCATCACTACCTTTAAGACTGTTGTAAAATAAAAACTACGCAAGAACATTAATTCTCAATTTGTGTTTTAGTTCTGCCTCTTCAACTTTTCCAAAAATGCAAGCTTCGTCAGAGGTAATATTAACGTTGAAGTCGCATATAAAAATATGACAGCTGTGAAATCTAACAATTCACACAGGAAAGTCTCGTAGTTTTGATTGAAAGTGTTATCATAAATGTTTCTAACTTTCAAACACAGTTCCTTATCTAACGAATTTCATGTGGCAATTTTATTTACTCCGGTTTCTAGATTTTTTGTTCACTGTGTGGTTGATTGATGATTGATTCTCCACATTTTCCACCCTGTATAGTTTTGTGCAGATCTTGATACCCATTTCACCCTTCAGCAGACAGAAATGAAGTGGCGTCACGACATCAAAAAGGTGAAGATGTGGAAAAACAGCATGTGACAGCAAATCATGAGCTATTATTTGCTCGAAAAATGTCTGCAGATTTCAAACCGTGTGAATAATGGTCATGTGCTCCAAAGTATACAGAGCTCTTACACTTGACCAACTCTTTCTAGAGGCTAATGTTGTTGAAACCAAAACCACCATTGCTCCTGAATCCAATAGAAAATTAACTATGCATGCAAGAGTTTATAAGGACAATTAAAACAGGTAACAAGGTAATTGGTAGCATGGCAGTGGAAGATAAATTATCTGCAGAATTAATTTACGAGTTACTTTCGGTAACATCATAGTTGTGCATGGTGCTCCTGTATCAAATTCAAAACATTCCAAGCTGTTAAAAAGTGAGTGAAAGGTGTCAGCTTTATCTCTCATTTCCTGAAACGTGTTTCGCAGTGACCTTTTCTACTGTATTCATTTCAGCATTGCATTTGCATTTAGGTGCCCTTAAGCATCCATAGCACCAGTTTTTACTTCCGTAGGTTGACTTGATTTTTATCCACTAGAAGGATAATGGATAATGCTCCACTAATCCATGAGAAGGAAGGGGTATCCTGTTTATCAGTAGGTATATCATCATATTTATTCGATCTATTTGAATATGAGGTTCCTTTCATGGAAGAGTACTTGAATCAACAATATCTTTACGAAAATTCGAATCATTCATGGAGACTGGATACCAACAGACTTTTCATTAGAAAAAGTATAGTTGATCATTTATTACAGGTATGGCATTCAAAAATGAATCAACATAATCAATTTACTTTATACCTAATTGAATCGCTGATTGCAGAAAGAGCATGAGTAACAATTTGGAAGTTTTTCAGTAAACCAAAATAACTTTTCCATTCCCACATTTCAAGTGTACCAAGATTCATTTATGGGGTTTCTGTTTGTTATTATCTTGTTCAATGTTATTCTACAAGAACCAACCAAAATTAATATTACCTTGGAAATAATTTAAATAACAAATTTCTTGATGGATGCTATTTTGCCCCACCTTGGAAAGCGATTAAATCAAAATAACATTTGAACAGTGGAACAATGGAAATCTTTATTTCTGTATAGCGAATTAAAGTATAAAATGCTTAAGAAGATTGTGAAAAGCCCATTCTTGAATATTGTTATATAAGTCAAAGCAGGGTTTCTCAGTGTATTGCATCATTGGCTAGCTTTTGTGGTTTTATAGAAAACGTTCCTTTTCCATTTGCCTTTGCTGTAGGCTTCCTTATGGAGAGAGGATACGTCCTTGACAATTTGAATGACTTATTAATCAAACCATCAATGAACTTTTGCACTTCATCTACTCCCAAATTATCAGATGCGTAAGTTGAAGTTTGGAATGTTCATTTTCTGATCTTTAGGTACTTTTATCCGTTGGAATCTGTAGAAAGGCGAGTTTTCTTATAGTAATTTGGCCACCATGTGTCAAAGTCCTGAACAACGTGAGGTTCTAAAGTTCGAACTTCAAATTCAACTTACAAAAATGAAAGGTGTTATTTTTGTCCTTTGGACTCAAAACGTCGTTAGGTAAACAAACCAAGAGCGAGGCGAACCACCACATGGCGCAGAAAAGCAAAAACACATCAGCTTATATTTATTTATAATTTATACTTTTTACCAAGTAACTACTGAAACAAATTTTATCAACAATAAAATAGGTCATTTAAAAATTGAAGCTCAAATGCATGCTTCAAAATTGTGTTTAAATTTCATTAAAAATGGATAAAAAGTCCAAAACCTTTGTTTGAATAGATGGATTATATTTAGAACAGGCTTTTTGGCAATATCATAGATTTAGAATTTCTATTGCATACAAGAGCATTCAAATTTCAACTCAATTTAACATGAATGCACTCCATGATTGAGGAAATCCTTCTTTTTTTTCCTCTCAAACTTTGGATAATAATTAATTTGGCTCCACTTGAAACCCTCCGAAGAGCCTCCTTAAGAGATCCTGTGATCACACTCATCGCCCTTGCCACAAGTAAATATGAGGATTCGTCATTGTTTTATAGAAAATCGCACTCTTGATACATATGATACTGAACATGCTCCGTTTTCAATCTATCATTATTGATGTTTCGGATATAAATACTTCAGAATGTGTATGTATGGACCCAAACAATTGTGTTAACAAAAAGGGAAAAGGGTTTTAAGGATTATTTGAAAAACGCTGATTAAGTAAACAAAATGCAATTTGTAAAGAACACATCTTTCATCCTGGTAGCCTTGGGTCTTGAATTAAATAGCTCTGGAGCTATGCCATCAATCCAATCCTCCTTATACGTAACTTAATTAGTAAACCTAACAAGGATTCTGGTTAGTTGAGTAGCAAAATAGTAAAACTTAGCTGAGGGTCAGACCCTGGAGGTGAACTACTGCCCCAATCTTCGTGATAAATGGTAACAATCACTCATGTGTGAGTGACAAAAGGTTCACTCGTAGAGTATTCTACCAACGAAGTATGTTTAGCTGTTCTAGCACAGTACTTGGTACCAAATTAGATACATCTGAAGGTAGTTTGGAGTCGACGAGTCTCCCACTTTACAAAGAGTACACAAGGTTAGCTAAACAGCTTATTCTGTACAAATTTTCCCATTCTGATACAGAAAGTATCAAATGCCAATGTGTAGTGTTTAGCTATGAAAATGGAAAAAACTCAACGCTTAAATTTGTTTTGAAGTACAACAGGCTTGTGAAACTTCATAATTTCATCTTCACTGGCTAAAGTGGTGATTGTGTTACAGGCTCTCATGTATCAGATCTCTGACACATATGGATAGTTCACATTTCTTGAAACTAGAAGCATCAACTAAAGGTTTTTATAGAGAACAAAAGTTCTGAATTCTGTATTAATATTGTTGGTAACCTTCAAACTAGGGAAATTAGTAGTTATAAAACATTCAATGCAGATCGTAGATTGAAAAACTTCTTAACAATCTGGTTTGGGTTCATGTGTTTAACCGCACCATCTGGGATTGCAGATGTAGGAAAATGCGTTATTAGCTGCCTGAATGCCTAGTTAAGTAATTAGAGACCAATCGGTTGCTGTTATAGATCTTGGAAGACAGCATAGCTGTGGTTATGCAGGTTGCGTACCTGTTTACTCTACTAGGTGCTCCATAATTCTTTAGTTTGGAAAAAGATGTTTGCAGAAAAACTGAAACATCGTGTAAAAATGTTTGGTTTCAGTAAGTAGAACTCTTTTCAAGCCAGGTTCACTAGTGTGATGCATGGATGAGTCAGTGATGAATGGTACAAGGGACAGGCGCCCAAATTTTGCTCTTTCCAAACCTCTGGGACATGTGGCCTCCATTCATCAAGGTGAAACCCATGCAATTGAATTTTTTCGTTTTAAATAACGATAATTTTATTCTAACAATATTACATTCTAGTTGTGCTGAATAATAAACATGTAAGATGATATGGGGTTCCTATCCAGCAATACTCCGTAGTGCCAGGTCACAGTGTCACTTTCTTTGGAGCCTTTGTGTGGAGGGAGAGTTCCCAGTATGATCGGGGAGAGGATGGGATTCAGTTGCTCGTTGATTCAATTGAAGATGCGACCAGCTGCTGGCTGTAGAACTTCCTTCACAGTGGTTATTTCCAGGTCCTTGTGCTGTGGTAATCAAACGAAGGGCACGTTTTGCACTCTCCTGATATGCGCATCACTAGCAAAAGCCCATATTTCGCATCCATACATCCATTTGGACTGATAGGTAAATTCTGCTTGGATGTAGATTGATGGTAGAAGGTGGTTGAAGCGAGAATCGCAGTTTTGAGAGAAGCGAACGTAACATTTGAGATAGGTGCAATATGTGTGATTTCCATAAAAGTTTTATTTAGCCGAGTTTTACTCCTAGGTATTACACAGTGTCTTCTTGGGGTATACTTGTACTGCTTACCATTTAGTGATCTTTCATAAGTGTGCTAGTATGTGAAGAAGCACATCCTAGACTTTCTTGGATTTACCTACACTCTACATTTCTTGCACCAGACATCTACGTCGTTGATGAAACTTTGTAGTTCTTGTACTGGTTCATTTGGGTCTCTTTTTGTTAACGCTGTGTGGTGATGGGTAGTCATATGTATACAGTAGGTACAGCTAATTGAATTGCATACACGATATTGCCTGAAAACAACTCAAAAGTGCAAGGATTTACGTATTGTCAGACATGCAGGCTGTAATAAAGGCTATTTCTGCCTTCTGAATAACCTCAAAGCTGGCCTAGAGTTGCCTTAGCTCACTCAAGGTGGCGGCCAACAGAGTGATGTTGTTCTGGGTAATGAGTCATGAAGAAATAGAGGGCAATGAGAAAGCTGCTTGCCCTGCTAAATAGGGGACAGAGTCTAACCTAATTGGACCTGAACCAATACTAGGGGCTACCAAAAAAGAAAAAAAAAACTGTTCGACCCCCCTTTCTCCTACCTGACCAATAGAATTGTATCGCTTTTCACTGTCATAGAAACCACATGATTGGAGTCCCTTCCACCTGTCACTGTATACCTAGCTTCTGTTTTCTCGAATGCACATTCAGTTACTATTCTGATCTTAATGATGACATAACTGTCAAATTCGATTTAACGTTGTAACTCTTTTAATTTTTGTGGAAATATACTACTTTTCTTCTACAATATACTGGCAAAACACTCCGAAGCAGAGACAAGCCTAGCAGTTCATGATTATGTCAAGAAAATTCACAAAATCTCTATTCTCACTGGGCACTGTCAGCTGAGGTACCAGCTTAACAAAACCAGGACAATAGAATACTGGATCAATAGGATTCCAGCATTGGAAAGGGTGCTCCAATATCTGATATTGCCAAAAAAACGCATGAAAATTACCTTAACTTTGTGAATGAAGCGGTCATCAAAAAGATTCTGAATTGAGAAAGGGTATTGTTAGAATAGATCATAGTGGTCTCAGCAACCAGGAGCTCCTCTCATCCCTTAGTGAAAAAAATAAGAGTAAATTGGAAGTGGGGATACTTGAAATGAAACGATATTTTGAGATTTGACTCATGTTTAATATCGCAATATGTTTACAAACCAGTCCAAAGTCACAAATACGTGTAGGGCAAATCGCGCTACTACGTATGGTTGAAATACAATCAGTGAAATTAAAATACGGTTCAACTCAGTATGAACACTTCTGCACGGTAGGAGGGAAAGGGTACTGTCCATAAGTTGTACGTCTATGTGGGCTGGAGGTGAAGGAATGGCAGGGATAAACTGGGTTCAGGGGTGGCTTTTAAGGGAAAGTAATGTCTCAGTGCTAAAAATAGGGGTAGAAAATGAAGGGTAGGTAAATGTCGCCTTAAGTGGCTACTAACAGTGGGTACGTATCCAGTTTTTCTGTGACAATTATACTGTAGAAAGTGGAAAAAAATCGGCAAATAGTTGGCAAAATACACAAATTTCTCTTAACATTTATAATATTAATGTTATTATAGTGAACTTTTAAACTGAGTTTATATTTACACTTCAGAGACCCTCCAGCTACGCTGCAGACGAAAACAGTCGATAGAAACACAGCTTAACCTCTAACAGGTGGATAAAGGTAGGAGGTAAAGGTGGCTTGTATCCATAACAAATGTAGGACGTGGTTGTTATCTGGGACAGACACACTGAATTCGCTCTTGGTACTCACCCAATATATCATTCATAAGAAAACTGGAAATTGTCTGAAATGAATTTCTGTTTTCTTTTAAATGCGAATCTACTTCATAATAGTTATGAAGAATTGTTACAAATTGAGCGTTTTGTATAGGTACTAGCTAAAAACTGAAGTTGTCCAGTTATTCTTAAACTGAAACAATTAACTCTATTCTCATGACATCTTTGAGGATGAACCCCAAAACTTGTACATTTGAACGAAATTTCCCCATGACTTCAATTTAATTACCAATGTGATTCTACAGTTAATTTTGAGTTAGAATGTCTATATGAAGGAACATTGAATATTTTATAGATCATACTATGGATGATTGTAAACAGGGTATCCTAATGAAAACGACCAGTATTCTTGAAAGAAATAACTTCTTCTTTTATTGTTCATTGAAAGCATGACAATTTAGGGAACAAAAACCTTGTGATTCAAGGTAGGTAACTCACTAAATTTTTGAACAAAGCTACTCAAAAATAAGGACCGCTGGTACATAATAAATCTACTTAGGGGCCAACGAATGGTGATTGTAGCTGCCACATCTGTACTGTCATATCAGATAATAGAAGAAATAGGTATGTTTTGCAGACGAACAATAGCGTGATGTTTTAGAGTCGAAACAGCCTGAACAACTGCTGTGTTCTTCTGACCTTCCATTCATACGATTTTGATCTAATATCAAAGGTAAGTTGAATCTTCTGAATAAGGGTATCCTCTAATCAATAGGTCATAATTAGAAATCAAACCCTAAAATTGTTTTATTAATTTCAATAATGAACTTTTGAACAACCAAGAAAACAACAATTTGAACCTCCCTCAAATTCGTTGATACGGTTCAAAATGTTTGGAATTTGAAGATCGAATTAAAAGCAATTTTTTTTTCTAATCCGTCCATTAGACGTCTAGAGCATTTTCCCAAAATTACTGAACGAAAATTAATGGAACTTCTGTTGAAAAATTACATTTAGCATTTAGTTAGGCTGTATTCTCGGCATCGTTTCAATCAATCAATCAATCCTGAAGAGTAAAATAAAAAGGTTAAAAATTCAAAAAACCTGAATATTGAAAACTTTCGAAAATAACCCTGTTGTTTTTATGTTGTTGATTGACGTGCCTTCACAAAATTGAATGAGCACTGTGATGGATATGGTTGGCCCTTCTGGGTTCTTGAATCCGTCGCCATGGGAGATGAATCACACGCCTTCAAACGTCTGGGTCATTCTCTGAGCGTAGCAGGCATTTCCGCTTTCAGCTCGATTGAAGGGACAACTGTACCATTCTATCACCCTCACAGCCCAGCCGAATCACCTCATGTTCATCCGTTCACTGCCCCAAAGGGCTACTTTGACAGAAAAAGGGAGTAAACAGGAGGGGGAACGGACGTTAGGCACACTTGTGTCCAAAAATTGAGTTTGGCGTGTTAACACAAATTTCCCTTCACACTTACAGACTTAGAACTGACTTCACTTCTTAGCACTGAAAAGTAAGGATTGATAGACTTATTAGCAAGTGCTTGAATTGAAGTAGAGTATCCATTTTGTTTTCCAGAATACAATTGTCGATCCACTGCAGGATTTGCCCATTGCAGTATCCATGGGCCAAGGAGAGCTCTTGTCAGATTCTAGCCTCCTTAGACTTCCCATGCGTTTGAAACTGAAAATACTGCCCAACTCCTTAAATGAGGGAAAGAAGAGCTCTTGTCAGATTCTACCATCCTAATACCTTGTAAGGGTCTGAAACTGAAAATACTGCCCAACTTAATCAGAAATGAGAACCAGGAGAGATCTTGTCAGTTCCTGGCCTGGTTTTAAACTGGAAATACTGCACAACTTCCCCTGAATTGAGAGTGAGGAGAGCTCCTGTCAGATCTAGCCTCCTAATACCTCCCAAGGGTTTGAAACTGAAAATACTGCCCAACTTCCTTCAGAAATGAGGGTGAAGAGAGCTCTTGTCAGATTCTAGCCTCCTTATAAGTTTCCTACCTCTGTGGATTGGCTCTGTGGATCTGAGGTAAGTAATAAACTTTTCTGCTTCCCTTGTCTTTTATGCTGCTTTAATAGGAGAGCATCTTGTGTTAACGATGGAATTGGGCTTTTACCTCCACAATTTTTTTTACTGGGTAGATATGAATTTCAACTGTTGCAAAACAGGGACTTCTGAAGTTCAGTAATTATTTCAACATTTTAATTTCTTTTACGTATCTATGTAAAATACTAGTGAACATCTTCTAAAGGTAGGATTGAGCTGTTTGCTTCATGATTTGAAGACGAGAAAGAAGACAAGATTGATCTCCTTTGCCAGGGGTGCCCCCTCCCCCCACCAAGCTTCATGACGCACCCCCACCAACTACCTTGGAAGAACCAGCGTTTCCCCCCCCATGTGAGTTGGTACCCCCTGCACAAAACAAAAATATAAAAAAAATACTTGTAAGCACTCTGTATTTTATCTAAAACTAATCTATAGAAACAGATTGACATATTCAGATAGAAAAACAAACCATATTCAAATTAATTACAAGGTTCATATTATCCCTTTGCCCCAGCCCCCCAGGCTGGCACTTTTTGAAAAGACAATATTCAAATGGCTCCTTGCTGAAATCAGTACCTTCCAAGCCGTTTGCTGGTAATAGGATAAGTAGGTGTTTTTTCTAGTTCAAATCTGACAAAGAACCACTTGGCAAACATTGACTTGCTGAAAACAATCACTCTGTCCCTTGTTTATTCTCGTTTTTGATTGTAGGTTTTTCAAATTGGTTCATTGTACTCAGAACAACAGCTTTGGTCGTATTGTTATCTTGTATTTTTTGGCTTTAGGTAGGAATTCAGGAAGGAATTTTTTTTTTTTTTTTTTTCCATAATTTTTTATTGCACCAAGTAATAACTTATTAACAATATTATTCTGACTTAAATTCTCTACATAATTATTGGGACTCAAGATCCATTACTCCAGTCCATGTCCTTCTGAGGTTCAGCACATTCACTTCCTACACAAGTTCATGTGGTTTTGTGCGCTTAAGGCGCCTAGTTAGGTCTTGCACATCAAGTAGCTTCACAGCTTCTTCGTTGACATGACCTCGTAGTCTGGCTAGATGAGCGGTAGCCCTCTGTTTGATTATTTCGTCTATGCTGTCCACTTCCAGTTCGCGGTGAAGAGCATCATTTCTAAAGTACCAAGGTGCATCAGTGATGCATCGTAGTACGGTATTCTGAAAACGCTGGATAATCAGTCTATTGGTTGGAGCTGTACAGCCCCACAACTGTGCTCCATACGTCCAAACTGGCTTAAGCACTTGATTGTACAGAAGCAGCTTGTTACCAATGGTCATGGAGGATTGCCTGCCAATAAGCCAGTACATTTTTTAAGTTTTATCACCAGTTCGGCCTTCTTCTTTTTCACATGTTCTTTCCACCTGAGCTTGGCGTCAAGCGTCATGCCCAGGTATTTGGCTTTATTCGCGTTGAGGTAAAGTGGGATGTAGTTGATTTTCTGGTTGGTGAAATCAACATGCACCGACTTTGCCTCATTTAACCTTATTCCATTGGACGTCCAATGACTGATTTTGGAGATAGATTTGTTGTGATCGATTCATCATTGCCGGCCTACGTTTCCTGGGAACTTGGTAAATCGCATGTGTACAGGAGGTATAGGAACTTAATAAAATAAAATAAAAAAGTGATATTTCTGTGTCGTTACCAGGGATTTCAGCAATAATTTCCTGGATTCATAAATTAATCAGTTATGTATGTTGGTTGAAAACTCCTGTTACTGAAAATGTGTACTGCATTATTTGGTTTTTCTTAATTAAGCTTTGTAACCTGGATTTATAATTAAATCAGTTATGTAGGTTGAAAACCCCTGTTACTGGCCTCCCAGGCCAGGGTCTCCATAAACCACATTTTTTTAGAGGTTCGACCCAAGGGTTATTTACGTTCTATCTAGGGATGCAATATATTTTTGAATTTTGTCACGTTCAACACTGTTTCAATCAACTTTAACCCTCCCCCCAAGAATTTCAATGAGGCAGTGGGCACCCATGCCTTTCGGTATTTTTAGTTGAAATTTGTATAAGGACGAGAAAAGCCCATTTTCGTCTCACGTTCCCATCGTGGTAGTCCGTCATGGTCTCGGCAGCGGTTGACAGCGTTTCATCTTACTAGTTCACATTCGTTCACATGGATCAAGTAGCGGATCCTTCATTTAGATCCATGCTCATTTGTACCTTGTGCGGTTCACGGTTATCGCACGTTATCACCCGCTTTGTTGTCGTTTACATATCTCTCCCGCTTCTACTTGAATATGTGTTAGTAGTTGTGAAGTAGCATACCTACAAATAAATCCTTAGCCCCACGTTACTTTTTATTGACAGCGAACCGAATACCGGCTGAAGAACGAGGTATCAACGAAATATCGAAATATGTTGCGGTTATTCATGATTTGCGCTCTCTTATTCAGCGGCTTTATACCTGACAGAACGTTTTGCCATCTAGAGAATCATAACAAATATAATCAAGGTAAGCTCTATTACTGTACGTTATAGGAGCATCAAAGAAAACAAAAGCTAGCCGGATCAAATTCAAGAGGTTGGCTGCTCTTAGTTTCACGTTATGAACGATAATATCCATGCATGCGTTGCGTTAATTTTGCCGGTACTTATCCTTTCAATGACGAGCGTCGAATAGTAAAGCTGAACACTAATTCATAGTAAAATGGAAGTCATTCTAAACAACGAAGAACGAATTGATAGACAGCAGGGGTGCTGGAAGAACAGCGAAAACCTATTGAAGAACGTTTACCTTGTATTTGGAAACGTATCTACGTCGAACATATTCGACGCTCGTATGTTAGAATCACTTGGTTCATGTCCACTATATTCGACTCTTGTCATTAGGAGGTTAAGTACATGAGCGTTGCACTTCTACCATATAGGTTGTACTTAACTCAAATGGTCCGTTTGAATTTCTAACTCAAATTGTCACGTTCCTTGTTAACATGGTGTTGTGTGATATGTTGGTGTTTTTCTTAAGGAAAAGGTTTTTTTATGAAGCAAGTTAACCAATTCCTGATGATCAAAAACCAGCCCCCCCCCCCCCACTCACCGACTTTTTTTACTAAATAGAGGTGGGTAGTGAGGGAGTGACCTCGTCTCAAAGAACTTCTCTTTCAAGTGAACTTGTCCCTAATGTCCTGCAGAGGGAAGACCTGCATTTTATCACAAGACTTTTGCGACAGCATGGCTCCCCGTGGCCGACGTTCGAACTACTCGGAGACCTGCAGGTCTGCCAAACCGGTCTTCACAAAGTGACCTGCAGTTCACCCATCGACCATCAGCTCGGACAAAGCTAGTCAGAATTTTGACGGATGACGAAGATAATAGAGGTTGACGGTCATGCCAAGAGACAGCAGTAATGGTGGTGACTGTCTCAGAATGGAGACAACGAGCCGCAGGTCCCATTCATTCATAAGTGAACTGCAGGTGGTGCAATCAATCACGGAGTGAACTGGTAAACTTCTCCCACTGACTTTGTCTTTGGACTGAGTGACCTGCAGGTTGTCTACTCCCTCAGGTGACCTGGGTTTACACACCTTTATTACCAAATTGCATTATTGTTCTCTTTATTATCAAATAATGTGCTGTACATGATAAAACAAGAAATTTAGCTAGTCAATAGGTACCAAGCTCTCAATCACCATTTGCCATGGGAATCATGAACCAGTGCTTTTGTGATTTAAGGTGACTAACTACTGATAATAGAAAAGCAGGTTCTTGCGCAGATCAGCAAGAGTGAAACGATAGTTGAGTTAAGTGATAAGTCGTTTCTGCTGACTCAGTTCATATTTTTACTCGCTACAGAACCTGAACTGACTGCTGATATATCCACCAAGTTCTACGACTTTTAACCAGTTTATTAAAGTTGCATCTTTTGGTGATCCTAAAGTAATTAAAATGAGCGCTTTAGTGGTCTGAACCTGCCATCAAGTGTTTGGGTTGTCTCTGGAGCAGAAAACCCATGAAACTGCCTCAATGCTGTGAGCTGAACTGTTTCAGTTCACACAGCTGGAATGAAGCGGATAAGTTCAGTTCACACAGCTGGAATGAAGCTGATAGGTTCAATCCAACAAGTGTCGTTACCTGGATGCTAACAGTTTTCAACTGGTGCATATGACGTAATAGTAACTGCTGTTCCAACAAGTCAAGCCATCCAGAAGCTGATCCAACACAAGGGAGCCTTATCAACACTTGAGGAATGGAAGACCTCCCAAGGTTTCCTTTGTTAGTAGAAAGGCGGAGAGCCCCTCATTGCCATCCATTTCCATTTAATTACAGTTAACACTCCTGAAAGATCAATTTTGTATATCTTTGCTGACCCCCTGTATTAGCATTTCAGTCTTGATACCTGGGTGAATGGCTGGATGTACGCATGTTTACTCCTATTGGCTCAAAGCATCAACAAGGAGTGTGATGAAATGTTATAGTTCCACTTTCAATGGCTGAGGGGAGTAATGCCTGCAACACCCAAAGGATGATCGTGATGCTAGAAGGTGCCAGGCTATCACCAGAGTTGGCACATTCAAGGAACATAAGGGGGAACTAACCAAATCCATCACAAAACGCAAGAGTAACAGGACCTCCAGTTTGAGGGCCTGGATGGCAGGAAGCAAAACAGGAGGTCTCATTGAATTTGGCTCACACGCGTGTCTTGTTTACTCTCAACATTTTCCTCTTACTTTACAGACTTTGCACTGTCTCTGCAGCAGAAGTCAACCGTCACGATCGCTTGCCCCAAAATTTGGGTGGGAACAGCGCAGTGTCCACTATTAGTTATTACGAAGATAATGTGCAGAATTGCTATCCCCTCACGTGAGAGGTCTATGAAAATCTAATTTAAAGTTGTCATGGAAAAACACGTTCCCACTTTACCTTGCTCCTTCAGCTACAATGGATGATGGCATGAGGAACATTGACAACACTTGAACCCTGCTATCAGTCTGTAATCACGACTGTTGATGTCAAACTCGACCTTCCTCATTGCACTCTATAACTACTAAACTGAATGTTGAAGCCCACAATTGCCGTATAATCGTGGAATCGCTGACCTCTTATTGTGAAACCTGAGATGTTCGTGAGGACATATTTTCCCTATGTAGATTTTTTCAATGAAAATATGCGGTAGTGTGAATTTCATTGAACTCCTTATGTCTAATGTGTATGTATCTGTCAACTTTCTGTTTAGGGCTTCCTTTTTCAAAAATTGCAGGGAAATTAGGTGGGCATATGAAAAATGTGTGTTAAAAACGCTTCATGTCATTCTGTACTTCAAAGAGAAAGTCCTAATTACTCCTTTGTTTTGGGGCTGTGGGAATAAACACGATGTGAGCGTCATTCAACAGAGAAAAACTGGTGAAGTAAACGAGACCCTCTAACTTTCAGTGGAGTAAACACATAAACTTCCGAGTGACCAATCTCTCTCACAGAAGGCCAGTATCTAGAATGGGTGGCAGGGATTATCTCTGTGTTTTTGAGAAAAAGGCGTAACTGGGAATGCAATTTATTCCCCAGAGCTGGTGTACCTCTGTCCCCACTGCAAACATCGGGTTACTCTGATTGGCTAGGGCAGCTGGATGAAAGGTAGATGGTTTTTTTTCCTATGCCAATGGCCTAGGCTCTTGCGCCATGAGATATCTTGCAGCCCAGTACAATTTTGCTATTTTCGACCACGTGGTTTCTTCAGGGTGGAATTGTTGTCGGGTATCCTCAAGTCGAGAACAATCATATAAATAATTGTTGTCATCGGAGCAGCCCCACTGCAGAGGCTGCATCCAAGGCTATCTCTCAGTCCAATCCTGTGCAGATGAGCATTTAAATAGTCATGGCCAGTGACAGCTCGGAACGCTGCAACTGATTCATGGCGAGGGAGATGCAGTGGGATCCAACTTCTCATATCCAGCAGTGAAGCCCACTGCTTCCCCTCGGCTTTGTGTCGTTGGGCATCAATTAACTGCTCCTGAACGGAGGATCTTATGGCACTCTTTGCAGCTTGATAGTTGGTAGGGGCGTCAGGCATAGGCATGTGGAAGCCTTCCCTCGGTAGGGCATCAGCTTGCTCATTCCCCCATATTCCAATGTGTGATGGGATCCACTGCAAGACGATGGTTTTTCCCTCCATAAGCAGCTTCTCCAACAGTTTTCTGCCCTTCAAGACATCACGGTGCTGCACAGAACTTCAACAGTTTTATGGGAACCCATGAAAAACGCGAATACAATAAACGAAACCTCCCAAAAGAATTGAATGTGAGTTCAGGAATACAAAAAAGGAATCTATCTAAAATCGCTGGAACTTCCAGCAACTTTGGCTTTGGGATACTAGGACGAGGGTGGGAGATACCTACAATTTGAAGGTTAGTCAAACGCCATCTCTAGATATCACTAATACATTTCCCTGATGTTTAACAGAAGTCGTTCCTCAACGCTGTGGTAAGGAGAGAAAGGAGGAATAAGATTTACGTTATAATAAGCTGGAGGGGAGGCACTGCTGATAACACCAGGAGCTAACGCTGTCCCAACCCTACCCAGTGATTCAGTTATCCTTCAAAGGTTACCCCCTGCCTTGAGTCTACCTCCTGGGTGTACCTCTGTTTCTATATACTGGCTCCTAATGTAATACATTCTTCAATCTGTCCCACTTTTGAATTTAATTAGGTGTTTAATAAATTTTAGTAAGAGGGTATTGTCATTGATTCTATCTAGTTAAAATTTTACTTCCATTACAAACACATTTCACATTTCAATGAGCCCTTTACTCCCTGATCCTGATTTCTCTACAAGCCATTTTCCTAATAATAATCGCATTCTTTTTTCAACAAACAAAACAAAGTCGTTTCCTTTTACCAAACTTAAGTGATGGCTGCAGAAATTACGTTTATATATTTCATTACCCATGAACAACTACCTGTCATCACATTTGAATTATGTGTAACCTTAATATAGGCTTGATATTCTTGTTTCAGCAAGTAACGAGTATTATCAACAATTGAAGAAAGCTGAAGAGTTGTATGGAAACTATTCCTGTTCTGGTTACAAATGCTTTGAAGACACCATCCATCGAGACCTTCAACCATTTTCCAAGGGAATTGAGTTGAGTATGGTCCAAGCAGGATATCAAAAGTGAGTATAGCTGATTTATAACAAGTTTTTCAATTCGCTTCTCCGTTTTTATTTACATAATTCAAATTCATTTTCAATAATAGCCTTTTTAATTTGTGTACTAAACATTTTCATAATCCCCTCAAACTTTGTCAGTTTTCATTTCAAGTTGAGTAGATTCATAATCTGCAACGTCTTCCGCTATCCACCGTACGCTATATGAACCATAAAAGGCCGTAGAATTGTAGTAAAGAAATCCTTCGGGATCTAATTAGCCCTTACTTCTAGCCAGCTTGATTTCTCACACTCATAGACGCTATGGGCCAAAAACTGGTAAAAATATGGTTTGAAATAATAAGCCTGTGGTTCGAAAACGATGAGTAGCAAAGAACTTGGAGTTGCAATAATGTTAACCCTTTCACTGCTACGCCTGGCTGCATGCTTCCCGACTGATTCAGTCTCTCTGTGCTAAATCCTTTTTTGTAAGGAACATGCAATTTTTCTACTTATAATTCATCAGTGATATTAGAGGAATGTGAAAAGAGTGAAAAAGGCAAGAATTCAAGTAGCTCAATGTATTTTCAATTGACCAATCTCTAGATTGAAGAATAAAGAAGAAGAGTGTAGAAAAAGAATTGTATTCACATTTAAATTAACGAATTGGAATTGAAAAAAAACAGTAGGCTATCATGAGCTTATTAAAAATAATTATCACGAGTAGCAGAAGATTATTTGTTATATAAAAAAGGTTTGTCAGTTTATGGTACATTTTCGAAGTGTGATCATTTTCGATTCCTGGTACCACCCATAATGGAACATCACGAATCGTGCACAAAAACCTACTCTCTTTACATCTTGTTTGGAACATACAACAACACTTGGAAGTTGAACAACTCGGAAAATACCCAAACAATTCGGTGAGTATTTCCTCTCCATCACCAATATTTTCAAGAATATCTAAAAGTTCATGGTCTGTGTAAACACGACGCAACATATTTTCAGTACAATACTTAGTCAAAACTAAAAAATGAACTGATGAAATGTAAACAACCATTATAAAACATCTTTGAACACCAGTAGTGTCACTATCTGCAGGAGTGCTGGTGAAATTATGATTTTTTTATGTAACTGGTATATGGAGCGAGTGAACCCGATAATATTTGGGCATAGTATACCATGGGAGCTTCCAATAGCCCGAGTATTCTCAGGCGTAGCATGGCTGGTGATACACATCTGCCCTAAATATATTTGGGCGTAGCATCGAAAAGGTTAATTTCCACAACATGTCATCAATCATTTGCATGCTTTTAAACTGGAGCTACCAATAAAACCCTTATAAATTTAAGTGTAATATTTTTTTTCTTAATTAATATCAGAAAAGAAGGACAAGATTCGGACATTTTCGTTTCCATAATTATTATTGATTGTCTGATTCCTCATTTCAGGGGCGTTAAGTATATGGTGATGAACCATCGTATTTACCGACAAAAAGACTGCATGTTTCCATCTCGCTGCGAAGGTGTGGACTATTTTTTGAGCTCGATCAGAAAACATATTCCTGACACCCACTTTGTGGTTAACTTCCATGACTGGCCTCAGATTAATAAGCATTTTCAAGATAAAATCCCAATGTTTTCTTTCAGTAAGGTAAGTCACTGTAAAATAGTATCTAAGAGGGTGAATCGAATCTAAACGAGACTCTATTTTTTAAGAATTTACTTTAATTTTAAATAAAACAAAACATTTTTTTATTGTTCATCATAATCTCCTGAATTGGAAACACATTTTTCCCAGCGTATAGGTAATTTTCTAATGCCCTCAACCTCAACACTGCTGTGGAACTTATGCCTTCCCAAAGCTTCCTTAAGGGAACCAAACACATAGAAGTTTCAGGTCTGAACTAAGGATTGTGTTCCAGTGTCTCTCAACCCAGTTGCATCAATTTTTTTTGAGTTAGGGTCCCTGTAAGGGGGGCAAGCATTGTCGAGCAGAAGAATCCCTTCTCTCAATGGTAGGTCTCGTCTTTTGCAGTGATATGCAATTCTGACTTCACTCAAAATGTCACAGTAATAAGCAGCATTTATTGTTTTGCCCTCATGTAAGCAATCAACTTTCAACAAGTTGTCTAACACTGTTAATGTTGTCTGCAGTAATGCTGGTGAGGGGTCTGGAGTCTTGCCTCTCATTTTCAACACGTTCACGACCCCCCACAAACTGTTTGTGCCATGCAAACACTCTAGCTCTCAATAATGTCTCTTCCCTGAACGGTGCAGATAATCTTCTCAATATTTCGGCTGGTTTAACACCTTCTATAGCTAAAACTTGATCACAATTTGTTGCATAATTGACAAGGGTACCTCCTGCTCAGTCATTGTTATGATGGATACTGAGAGGATCAAGGAGGCTAGCTCACGTGCTTCCCCCACTCCTGACAAAGCAACCCAACACCCCACAGTGCGGGACGTTTTTCCATCTTTACTGAGCTAATAGGTCCAGAAGTCTCGTTTATGTTCGATTCACCCTCGTACATATGAACAACAATAGAAACAAGTTTCTGAGGTCTGATTGTTGAAGATTCAGCGTTCAATTTCCTACACACTTTGAACATTTTCATAATCAAGAACTAACTTATAAGGGTCCTAATTGCAGTTCAAACGTTACATTAAAAAATGAATAAAATAAGTTTCTGAACATTATTGAAATTGAACTCCATTTCCAAAAATTGTGCTGAACACTGTCAAATGTCAGCTGAAAAATTTTCAAATGTAACCAATTTTCTAATAGTTTGGTCAACGTTGTGATTCTGTATCAATTTCATGGAGAAATCACAGTTTTAACTCAAAAGATGTTTAGCATGATTACCCCGAGAGTTGAGATTGTGTAAAACAAAAAAAAAAAAGAGATTTTCATTTGAGTGAAAGTTCATGCAGGACTTATCCCAAAAGAGCAAGTTCGCCAACTCACAAAAGAAGCATCAGTTTTTGGAGTGGTGCTGGATGGACTTTTGATGGTTGAAGATTTGGTGCCAAAGATAAACAGGTTGTATTGTGAAAAATGGAGAGATGGTTTTGATGAATCAACGGTGAAAACTGTAAATGAATACAACCCCAACCTCCTCGTACACATGGTACAAAAATAATGATTTGGATAAATCTTTGTGCCGTTTGATACTCCAACAGCGAGTTAACCACAGACTGTGTGATGCCTATTTGAATAGAATCGGTATTCAAAACTCCCTGACTTGTCAGAAATGCTGACACTCGAACGGAATGCTTCAGCACACAATCATGGAGCGTCAAGAGCTTGAGAGAGAGAGTTACTTAATTTAATAAGATTTTTAAAGAAAAAAATGTGAATTTGGAATACAAATCTTTTATAGGAAATAGTATGAATTTTTATCTGAAAGTAATAATAAGATCTACATATAATGGAAAACTCTAAAATGTTTATAGTGTACTGTAAGTAAGTCATTTGAATACATGTTCATCCTTAGAAAATTAGTTATACTAATGGCTGCATACTTTTACGTACTGCTAAAAAGCTGATAGTAAGAGTGAAAGTTCGAATGGTTTTAATTTGAAAAATTATTAAATCTGCCAATTTTTTTCTGATGTGTGAAATGGTTTATGAACAGTAAACAGTTTTTACCCAACATTTGTATGCTACCGTTATAGTTTAAGCTGTAGACGCGTACAACTTGGGAGAACTTGAATATCCTCCTTTTTTAGATTAGAAGGTACATTTGAATTAAATTACTATCTGTTAATTAGTTATTTTGTTTCCAGACCAATGATTATTACGACATTATGTATCCCACTTGGTCATTTTGGAAAGGTGGCCCAGCTTTGAAATTATATCCTACCGGCATCGGAAGATGGGATCAATTTTATAAGATGCTCGACGAAAAATCTGAATCTCTGACGTGGGAGAAGAAAATCAACTCTGGATTTTTCATCGGGTCAAGAACGAGTTCAGAACGTGATAACTTGATACTTCTATCTCGAGCTCAGCCTGACCTGGTCATAGCAAAGTACACTAAAAATCAAGCGTGGAAATCCGATAAGGTATATGTCTGTTTATCGTAGAGTAGGTGGATGAGGTATTTTTACTTGCAAAGACAAATATAGTAATGTTTGCATTATTCAAAAGCCTAGATTGTTATCCATTTGACAAAATATAAATATAACTGGTACCTATAGAAAATTCAGAAAGGTAAAAACGCCTCATTAATCAAAAAATGAATGTACATCACTAAATGAGCTTCATTGTTATAATATGATAATAACCCATTACACTATCCAAGGCTTGCAACAAACAGAATCCCATCATTGATGCTTATAAATGAACGATTCAGACAAACGAGGATAATCCAAAAATTTCGGATTTTTTTAAAAGGCCAAACTACTGTTACCAGTTGAGCAACAAATGAATTTGCTATGAAATTTTATGTATCATTTTTCACTGAAACGCGGATGGTGATGGTGACCTCTTAGGCCTTCTTGTTCAACAAATAAAGGAATTTTCAGACTGAAAATTTTAAACAGAAAACTTCAATTAGTGCGACACTATTCGCTACCTGTTAATTCTACCTTTCTGACCAGAGTCCTGAAAATCTCTAATTAGTTGAGCGTGGTCGCATTAGTGGGTCATCATTCAATTCAGTTAAAGAGATTCTCAAAACCCGCCGCCAATGTCATTTTTCTGTAGCAAGCCAATTTTGAGTGAAAAACGTTGATTTTGTGGTAGAAACCCACATTTTCTTGTGAAAATGGTTTTAGCTTATATGTACCTTTCATAACTGCCATTCTGGGGACTCATTTTTCCTGTGGAATGGGAGTTACATCATACATTTATTATGTATTATTATGGGCAAAAGAAAACATTGAAAAAATTCGATTTTTTTTCTTGAATTCTTGAAATTTGATTTTCAGACTAATGTATCACCTTCTAAGTCCCGTTGAAACGTTCATATTTTGCCCTAAGGAGATAATTAATTCAATGCTCTTTCCAACAGTGTCCTCAAAATTGATTTTAAAGAGCAGTTTAAGGTAGTTATGGCCATTTTAATGGCTCAATATTGGAAACACGGAAAAAATTGATAAGAAAGCCTCTAAAAAAAAACGTCTAGGAGGGATTTTTCATTGGAAATGAATTCTAGCTTCCATTCCAGGATTTTCTACCATTGGTTATTTACACCCCGTGCAACAAGGATTGGGATGGCGTAGTTGAACCTTACTACGGTATATGCTTCCATCACTGAGAGGATACCACTGAAATTGGATAACTTCAAGTTTATGCTTAGGAGTAGCAGTTTCAAGAATTGGGATGGGGGAAATCCATATCTATAACATCTCTGGGAACTGCATAGGCTACAAGTAGGTGTGGCAGTGTAGAGTGGGAAAGTTAATTTTTGCTGAAAACTCCCAAAATAACGCATCTTTAAATTTGTGGAATTATCTCAGATTGTCAATTTTCTAAGAAAAGTCTCAATATTGAGAATTTATGTGGATAATTTCCAAATTAGCGAAGTTTCGATGAAAATGACCGAAGCTTTCAATTTTTGAAGAATAGATTCACATTATCAAATTTGAAAAAAATATATCGCTAACATTTCCAAAATTTTAGAGATATCTATACACTATTCAAGTACATTTTTATTTTAAGATATTAAACGAGGATTTCTACAATTAGATCAAACGTTGAATTCATTTAAAGTTGGAAAAAATTGGGTTTATCAGCTAACAAGGAATTCCTGAAAACCACTTTTAAGAAAATCATATCTTGAAGATGGGTTGGAATAAAAAAGTTTGCTCGATGGGGTTTCTCTCCATTTCTGATTTAGTTTCATTTAATTTCTTCCCCAGACTTTTCAGAATCTACCCTGTATACTTATTTAGAGACCTATATCGTATCCACCCTTCCAAAATTGCGAATCTACCAAATTATCTTTTTGAGTAAACCATATTTGAAGGTATTACTTATGAGGAATAATCTATATTAATATTTATAAAATTTATAATACTCTTAAAAATATCTTTGAGATCAACGTTTTGAATATGATGTACTCTTAAATTCGTTATAGCAACTCAGAGCTTCAAACAGCACATTCATGGTTGTGTATTGATAAGTTCTATATTATTTTTTAGAGCCTTAGCGTGTGAGTTATTTTAATTTCAACTTTTTTTTTGTGTTTGAGTAAGATCACAAACTAAAACGGTTATATGTCCAATTAACTGAGCTCAAATTTTATTATACGGTGGAAAGAGCGTTACATTTCCTTTCAAATAGTCACAAATCCAAATCCATTATACTGATTATACTGTTGGAAACCTGAGCTTTCTGGTCAACTTTTTATGTAACAGTACAAAATGTTCTTGTAAGATAATTAGGTTCTGCAGGTGATTGAAAAAAAACAGTAATTTCCTGGTTCTGAAACATTTTTCTCTTTATGCTAGTGCTTTACCCATTAAACCTAAACAAATTAGTTGTAGAATCACCCCTACCCACCCTTAAGTGGGATACCCTGTGTATAATCACAAGAAGTTGACGTTACATTGTGTACATTGAGAGCTTAGTTTACCTTCTCCTGCAAAATTTGATTTTGTGGATTTACCAATTTTTTGATTCTGAACACCAATATCCTATTCTTGGAGAGATTTTGCCTTTGAATAACCATTTGATATTCTTACCTTATTTCGCATTTCTTCTAAAAAGCTGTTTACTTTTGTTTAGGATACGTTGAATCATCCTCCAGCTGAAGAGGTGCCACTTGAAGACCATTGTGATTACAAGTACCTCTTCAATTTTCGAGGTGTTGCTGCCAGTTTTCGCCTCAAGTTTCTATTCATGTGTAAATCTACGGTGATTCACGTTGGAGACGAATGGAAAGAATTCTTTTACGACAGTTTGAAGCCGTGGTATCATTATATCCCTATGAAAAGCTCAGCATCCCAGGAGGACTACAGGTAATGTATTACTTTTAGTGAATTTGCGTTAGGAATGCAAGTAGTGCATCATTTTCCCAGTGTAACAATGCAGAATGTCCTGACATAAGTTTTAGCCCTTGGTAACATTTATAAATTTAGGATGATTTACTCATAATGCTCAACTGAAGCTTGTTTATTTTGGTAAAGTAGTCCTAACATTTCTTTATGTTGTTTTCAGGAGTATGCTTGAATTCCTTCAACAAGAAGACACAATTTCTAAAGAAATTGCAGATAGAGGGTTCAATTTTATTCGTGATAATCTAAAATTAGACGATGTCAAGGAATATTGGAAAGCCCTTATCAAAGAGTATTCAAAGTTATTAAAATTTGTTCCTAAGCTGCAGAGCAATTTAATTGATGTGACTACCAAGTGATTTCTGAGATTTTTCCATCCTGAAGCAGGAGTATAGATAGGGTGGGCTGTATTGCATTATATTGAATATTGTTGCATTCAAAGTTGTTTGGTAGTCATTGCTACAGAATGTATTCTGCAACTTACATGCTAGCTACATCTTTGTGACCGTACATGTTCAATTATGCTATGTCCCACTTGGAAAGAAAAAATGAACGATCAAATCATGAATTTGTTGTTGTGTTGGAAGTTAATTTCTCGTTTTATGATTTATTCCTTCATCTTTTGTATATCTGATAGGAGAAACAAAACTTTGTATACAAAACAGAGAAGAGGAAAAGTAAAAGATCCAGTGATCAAAAATCTTGAGTAAGATCTAATCAAACCAAGGTTATCATTGCAGCGGATCTTTTGTACAGTATTATAATGCCCTAAAAAACAGAAGGTATTAAACGATAAGAATACTCAATTCGGATTAAGATTAACTGTTATGAATAAGTGAACAAAGAAGTTGTTTTTAAGAAAAATAGAAAATTATGCATTTGCATTGTTTCAGAATATTGGGTACATATCCCCTGTGTCTATCGTCCTAACCTAGTTTTGTTAGAAATTGGGTTAGTTGTTGTTTGGGTTTCTTCCTATTCCAAACACTCCAGACTGATGTCACACAGCGTTTATGAGACATTCATTCAGCCCCACCCAAGTAGCATGAAGGTCTACACCACTTTCTTTCAGAACTGTGGCACACATTTCAGACCCCCACCCATACGTAAAATCATAGCGATCATTTTCAGCAGCTTAATTTTTGCTCGTCCTCTTGGATGTACTTGTACTTAAATTCACCTTGTAAGAGTCTAGCAACATCACTAACCTTATTTCAATGGGCTCTAGATAGTAACCTTCTGTGAACTCTCGATGTGTATCTACTATGTATTCTAAAGCTTCTTAGCCACGTTTGTACAACAAACTTCCTACACTTTTGCGACATCTAGTATCCCTTCCTAGCTGATAAATTTTGCTGATCTCTAGAAAATAAGACTGCAAAGTGCAGTAATTATCATTAGCAAATTTAGTTTATAATGGAAGCGTAAAATAAGTAGCTCTTGTTTATATTTGATGATGGGCCTAGTTGGCTTGAAAAACTATATGTGATAATAAAAACATTTTGTGGTATCTGAAGTTGTATTCATCCCTCAGTGTACTTTGGAAAAGTTGAGTTTGAAACCATCCCTCAGTCCCACCTGTTCCACACACAAAGTTGGTTGCAGTGTTTACACCAAAGTCATTTGTGTTTAGCTTTTTTGTTCAAAACGGTCAATTTTGTAGTCAGGGAGACAATAAATGAGGTACTTGTTACAACAACTTTTATTCACAAAAATATTAAAAAAAAAAAAAAAAAAAAAACTTTGAGGATTGGGCTTTTTTCAAAATCAGCAATATAGTGTCAAGTCACTCTTCCACTTTCTTTTGAGCCTTTGTTTGTAGGGAATTGGGGAGTTTCCAGGATGATTGGGGAGGGATGGGATTTGGGTTCTTCTTGATCCTACCAAAGAAGCGATCAGCTGCTGTATGTAGAACTTCCTTCACAGTGGATATTTCCAGGTCCTTGTGAATGTTGTGATTGCTCACATACCACGGAAATCAAACAATGGGCACGGTTTTGGATGGTTTGCACTATCTTTATTTGCGTGTCATTAGCAGAAGCCCATATTTCAAATCCATATGGGTTGTACAACTGATAGGTAAATTCTGCGTTTGAGATGTAGAGGGATGGTAGAAGGTCGTTGAAGCAGGACTGGTAGGCACAAATATTTGAACTATAAAAGTTCTCTTTTATCAAATTTTACATAGTGTCTTCTTCAGGGTATAGTTGAACTACTTAACATCAATAGTGGTCTTAATAATAAGTACGGTTATGTGAAAAGCACATCCTAGACTTCGTTGGATTTACCAATACGCTCCATTTCTTCCCCCAGACATCCAAGTTGTTGATGAAACTTTGTAGTTCTTGTACTGCTTCATTTAAGTCTCTTTTTGTTCTGCCACATCGTCAGCAAATCGAGCAACTTGCACGTCAGGCAGTGGTTAGTCAGTCATAAGTGTGCAGTAGGTATAGGATTGGACCGCAAACGATTCCCTGCACAACCAAAGGATTTGCTGTGTGGGGGAGAGTGGAGCAGCATTGGACAGAAAACGTGCCGTTTGACAGGATGATAAGGCTGAGTGAATCAGGCATATGTAACTTTCTCTTGGCTAGCAATCCTTCATGCCAAACCCGTTCGAAAGTTTGTTTCATGTCCAGAAATTGCCCTATGCATACAGACTTTTCTTTGAAGGCAGTTAGCACTTGCTCCACTATTCTGTGTAGTTGTTGGACAACCCTCCTTCACCCCAAAGATTGACTCAAAACATTTTGAAAGCCCATCCCTAGACCACACAGCCAAGAGTCGTGGTAATAGGGAGGATAAAAGTCACAATCTCTGGGGGATTTCACATCGATTCTACACCGTTTACTGCCATTTCTGACTGAATTCACTTCAAGTTTACTCGAGATCTTGGACAGTTCACTACCAATCATAAATGATTTCCAACTGCGGTCACAAATGGACGGCTCCACACACAGGTTTAAAGAGATTGTTATTTGACTGAAATCAAAGATACGACTGGCGCCCAGTGGAGATCCAGAAGGGCTGTGGTCCTGGAAATCCTCCCCCAGCCAGGCTCAGAACGTTCTCGCCCCCCTCCATCAGAGGTCACATTTCTTATGTCCTTAAGAAAATTCAATTCTGATTATACTGTTGGAAAGGGCGTTAAATTTTCTATCTCACTACTGAATCAACGAAATATTGTAGGTTGGTTCAATTGGTGAAAAATCAACTGGAAAAGTGAATGTTTTCATATCTTCAGAATTACCACTTTTTTCATACCCTGTAGGTCTAATAAAATTTTATTTTTCAAATGTATCCTGTAGTCCTAAAATATGCGCCAAACTCTCGGCTTTTCACCGGTAATCAAAATTGCTAATGCAGAATTTGTATACTTCGCGTCCGTTTTTTTTTTAAATTCTAGGCGCCTGTTTTCAGATTGTTACGGGGATTAATTTTCAAGGTCTGGTTGAAAAATTTAAAAATAGGAGATTGAAACCTTCTTCAGTGATCAAGTGAAAAATCATCTTAATCTGAGAGTTGAAAGTAGGAATAAATGATGATTTTTCACGCGAAATAAACGAATTTTGGTCATTATTCCACAAAAATTAAGTCAAATCAAAAAACGGATAGTGTCACGTGAATCAGCGTTAAAAAACGATGTTAATTCATATGCCACACTTTACAGATCACCATCATCCACTATTTGACAAATTCGAGGGTGGGCGACTTTGCGTGCTCGCTGAACTGGTTACGCACAATAAAAAAAAAATTGATTGAGGGGTCAAATTTTCATGAAATCTTGAGCAGAATCGGAATCTTCAATAAAAAATTAAGATTCCGATTTGATATAACAAAGTTGGTGCGCAAATCGCCCATTTGCGCACGTGCGCCACGCGCGAAATTGTGATATTTGAATTCCTTGTTAAAAATTAGTGAAGTTATCATTTGCAATTTTTTTTAGGCTCGGAAATTACGGAGATAAATGCCTGGTCCATTAAATTTTGGCCACCCTGTATAGGTAAAAAAATTGGTTTTTAGTGATTGTATTTTTAAACATTACTTTTTCGTTGTTCAATAAAAATAAAACACTCCTAGACGAATTTGACAAATTCAAAATCAGGCCTAATTTAGGCCAAAAGTCTCATTGTTCAATGCATTGGGTCACATGGCTGACATCAGTGGGGTAACAGAGGGGCCCAGGAGCCGGGGGCGAGGAGGGAAAATAAGGGAATTTTGGGAACCGGCGATATTAGAATTAAAACTACCCCACGAATTGAGTGCTGATAAAATTGGGGCCAATCATGAAGAATTTTATTGTTTTAATTCGTGATTAATGTTATTTATGCAACCATACTTTGTACTTTCGTACACTGCGTATGTCTAAGACCAAAACAATTGGAATATTTAGTTACCTATTCTTATTGTTTAGAACATAAAATTATTGTCCAAAAGTTGAATGTTAACAATTAAATACTTCTGGGCATACAAAAATTCTAAAATTCCAAATCAATTTAGATCGACAACTCACTAGACTTTGGTCATGAGAGCAGAGGTGAGGATAATCATCACAATTAGGCGTTCGTAGTTAATTTGTTATAGCAGCTACAGCACTGAATTTTTTCATAGCAACGGTGGCGGGTCCGTGGACATTGGGCATCTCTCTCAAAAATGAAAATTGTACCATTTTGTAGCCGGAAGGCTTGTATAAATAAATATAATCAATCAATCGAATTAAATTTGTTCATGTCGCTGAATGGTGAAAAACAAAAGGCCGCTGTCGTTGATGCCAAGAGAATAATGCCAGAAGATCAGTTATATTAGAGCACATCCGTCCCATAGTTAAAGCCAAAATAGCAGACACGAAAATAGCAAATTGAAACCAGCAGAATGATAAGAAATTAGCGAAAGGAAAACCGCAAAAATAGCATGGCTAAAGCGTGTGGTGCGATCGAGCAACACCAACTGCTCCAAAACCCAGCTCATCTGCAGAGTTTGCTGCTGCCCTGCATGATTCAGTTAATCGTAAAGAATTCTGACAGCGCTCTGAATCCCCCATGTCGTCCTAATGGGTGGAGTGGGCTTCAAAGGTCATTGTAACCACCCACATTTTCATGCCGTCCGGGTGGCTACATTAGCTAAAAGGAATGGCGCCTAACAACACCAAGGTTATGGCTGCAACTGTGTCATGGCGCAGAGTGTGGTGCGGGAAAAGTGCCACGGAGTTACTTGAGCTGGTCATCTCGCTGTACCTACCACCCTCGTCATCCGAGGCTCGTACTTAAATTGGTGGACATTTTATGGGCAGTTCCTTTCATCCCTCTATCCCTCCTCCATCATCCTTGACTTCCCGAATCCAAGGGCCGGCGCACGGTGGTTGAAACGCGGAAAAAACTCAATTTTCCAAATGCAAGATTTTAATGATTCGAAGCACGTTTCTGTAAGCTAACATCCTGTAGAATCAAGATATAATAATGGTTTTTCGCTGAAAAACTGCGCGAACCTATTTTTACCCGTTCAAAGTTGAAATTTTGAAGAATCGGCGGATTTAGAGTAATATGAATTTAGGTCAGGAACTGCGTACAGTTTCGTTTGAAAATTCAGTCGACTGACTGTTTGCTATCAATACATCCTACATTGCATCGCACATGCCCTCCGGGTCACAAACAATACAAAATATGATGCATTTACAGTGAAAAACCAGCAGTATAACGTTAATTTCATATATTTTTTGACTTTTAAAAAAAGCTCCAACAGTCTCCAACCCAGTTTTCCGATTTTTCAGTAGTAGACACATTGTACTTTGTTCCCTAAAAATTTCATTTGCGTCTGTTAGCGTACGCGACCTTTTTTGTCTATAAAGTACTAGATATCTCAAACCTATCGCCAACACTTAACTCAGCAAAAATTGCTAAGTCATGCCGTTTTTTTCCACAATTGTACAGTTTGGAGGTCTGGAATCCGTCGGAAACACTGAAATAATGATCATTAAAAAAAAATTATTGTTAATAAAAACAGCACGCCGATAATTGAGTTAAGAACAACAGAAATGTGGTTTTGATATTTGAGACACTTTTTTGAAAATGACGCACAATGGGTGGCGGTGGATCAGGCTGAACCTAGATCCAAGCGACTCAGCACACAAGAAAGTATGTTTAATGACACCTAACTTGCCAATTTAAAAAAATTACCCTATTTTAAAGCGTTTTTCACACTTTTTTTAAAATTTAGCACACTGGATGGCAGTGGATTGGACTGAAAATGGTCTCATTCGACTCAGTACCCGAAAAACCATCGTTCACGACACCCCACATGCCCACCTTGCCACAAAATGAATTTTAGGGCATTTTTTAACCATTAAATTGTAAATTTGGACCACGAATTCCCGGCCAATCGGGCTGGCCAACGAACCTCACCTGTTGATTGCTGACACCGATTTTTTAGCCCAAGAACGAAATTTTTAAAGTGGTAAATAAAGCGTGTCGGGGGTTTTTCCGTTTTTAGGCCGTTTCCAACCAGTCTGCGGCGTCGGGTAAACTTGGGCGTCCTCCCCACTTTTATTTTGTTTAGTTTTTTCTTTTTATTTAATGGCGGGCCCCCTCCGCCTTTGAGGGGAGATTTAAAAAAAGTGTTTTACACAACCAAAAATCGTCTAATTAAGAAAAATTGTTTAACCCTCCTCAAAATTAGCCGTTATACATTTCACAAGATGTGTCGAATAGAAAAAAATCTGTCCATCCGCTGCCCAGAACATTTCTCCAAAACTACGGAACGAGAGTTATTGAGAGACATTCGATTCGCACTCAAATTTAGTTAGTTATCCTTCTGGAACTAAGTCAGATGATTACTGGATTTATGAATTGATATGCTAATTCATACAATACTTACCAATTTGACAGCTAGCTAAAATGGTTTCATACTCGACATTGCCCTAAAATCGTTCCAGTGAAAACCTCCAATAAAAAATTATAGATGTAATCAATATCACGAGAATGAAACATTTCTGAGTGTATTAGCAAGTGACTTATGATTAAAAAGCTACATCTTCAATCAGCGGCGTAACGTTTTTCAGCCCCCCCCGCAAAATATTTTCGGGGCCCCTCCCCATAATTTTTTTTTTTTTTTTTTTGGCGAAGCGTGCACTTTTTCAACGGTCATCGTACAATACGCTACGATAACCTAACTAAAACGCTGCAAATTCTTTCACTGGGGTTTATTATTCAATTGGCTTGCGTTCATGATTTGAATTTCTACTAAGCTTTGGAGTGTGCGTGTTTCACAGGTGATAGAGTGATTATTGAATTTCAGGAGATATGCATAGAGCACGTAAATCTGTTCTCAACCAAAATACCTATTTGGATTGATCAGTTGATCATATTTGTGTGCCTCCTGAAATTCAATAATCGCTCTATCACTTGTGAAACACGGACACTCCAAAGCTTAGAAGAAATTCAAATCATGGACGCAAGCCAATTGAATAATAAACCCCAGTGAAAGAATTTGCAGCGTTTCATGCATATCAGAATGCTTCAACCCGTGTATCGGCTACAAAGCCTTTTAGGAGTTCACTCCAGTATCCACATTACTACATCACTTCATCAGTACGTCACTAGGTTAATGATATATGAAAACAAAAACAATAATAAACCAAAATAACGCAAATGTTGGCACCATAAATCGGGCCATACATCGGGAATGGTTTGACCTACGGACCTGGGGAGTGGCTCATTCGATTCCTCGTGGAGTATTCTTCAAAAAGCGTACAAATTTAGGACGCCTTGACTTTTTTGAGGTTTTTAGGGATTTTACAAAACTTTGACAACCCTTGAAGGGCACTTTAAGTTAAGTGAGAGAGCTGGCTCAAGAATTCGGGCGTCGTCGGACCAACATGGATTTTTCCAGCAAATTTCAGCTTTTTTGCTTCAGCCGTTTGGGAGAAATCGTGCGTACGGCGTACAGCGGACGGACGGAAAAATTTTGATTGCAGATTCGGATTCTACACCCTTTGAAACGTAAACCATGAAATTTTCATGGGGGGTTAGAACTTTTTTTTTTCAAGAGCGATTACAATGGTTTATTATTGAATAATAAACCAAAATACATAATATAATAACAATTTAACCTACCTTTACGAACTCTAGACTTCTAGTCTACGTAGCAAACTTTTGGATGACCGTGTGTTATAAAAGTCAACTTTTTCCCAGAGACACATCAGTTCCTTCAGTCATTTTTAAGTATCAATATGGTATACAATTTATATTATAACGATTCGAAAACCAAAAGATGATTGATCAATGAACCTACATTACCGTTGATGTTTATAAACTCGATGTTACATAATGGAATTTTTCTGTGTATCGTTAGTTCTGCTTTATTCTTTAAAATTAAAAAAAAAAAAAAATGAATTTTGCTAGAGCGGGCCCGTTCCCGGGCACCCCCGCATCGCGGGGTTTGCGGGGGTGTACGTTACGCCTCTGTCTTCAATCTTAAATAAAAATCATGTTATTCAAATCAGGCGATGACTTATGCTGGAACATTGACCATCAAAGGATCGGTGAGAATAAATTAATAAAACTAATCAATAGGTGCTTATGTGCAGTTTATTATCGAAGAGATCTTACGATATAATGCATAAATATACGGAGATAATTGGTTTCATACGCACATGGATGTTGTATTTTGAACGATTCATTCAAAGAAAACATCCTGAACAGAGGTTTGTGAAGGTGCCGTAACACTGTTCATTTTAACAAGTCAAAATCAATAGCCCGTAATTTTCGGATTTGTGTTATTCTTAATTGGTGGTCGTCAAACTTAATCAGATGAGCAAAGAGGTGGAAATAGTAGAGCAGCTCCCGTGCAAGTTCCACAGCATTTTATTTTGTCTCTATTTCTCGGACATACTTCACCATCTGCAACGCAGTCCTGTGCATACCCCTGATCCAGCACCGAGATGGCAATCAATGCAAAAATGAGCCACGCGAAGAATTTCATCTTGAAATAAACTGAAACTACCGACAACAACACTGTGTGAAGAGCTAACGGTACTATACGTGAAGACTGCTTGAATGCACTTTTTATAGAAATAATGCACTTTTATGCTCGAAATAATTGGAAGAAAATTTCAAGGTGACTGATTATGAAAATTGGTGATATCTCTGGTAGATAAACTATCTGCTTCAAACGTAATTGGTCTTTTCGAAAGGAATTTTAAAAATAACCATTGTGTTATCAGAAAAGTCACTTAATTGAGTGCTATAACACCATATTACGGTGTCTCACGTTACATCCGCCGAACTTCACCCTTGCATTCCGCAACCATTATACTACTCCTAGAGCTATTATCATTATTGTTATAAAATATACTAGATGTATATGTATCCCATTCCAATTCCACCGTCAATTCGGTTACCACTCTCTCCCGAAGTTTTCCAAAAAATGCTTTAAATTGCAATTTTGTTTCTATCCTCATCGATTTGAAAACATTCACATCCTTTATTAAAGTTCTCAATCCATTGGTTTGCGTTTGAAGTTCGTTCTGTGAATTTCTCAATTGTGAAATCTTCCCTAAATTTCGAATTTTCTGGTTTTTGTTTTTGATTCTCATGTAATTATTTTATGAGTTTCTCAAGCGTTTGATTTGATCCGCTAGGCATATTTTCTACGTTCTTACGGGTATACTTCATCAAATTGTTGATTCTCTTCTTCGTCTAAATTTACAGCTGCAAGTTCGTCCGTCAACATTCTCCTAGTATGGTGTCGTTTAGTTAAAGATTCTTATACTTTTTCATAATTCGATAGTCCCTCAAGTTCATGGAGCAGATCTGGATGGTGTTCGGGTGGAATCTCGTAAACTTGTCCATCAGGGGCAGGTAGTTACCTGTAGTTATGCTCATCACATTTGATTTACCATCCATCACCTGTTTCACCATAAACTCAGACGTCAACTTCTTCATATTCCGTGAAATCATGAATAAAAATGTTATTTTATAATGAGAGTATTCCTTCTTGAATAATTTTATGAACAAAGACGATATTGTGTTTTTCTGTAAGAACTAAAGTTTTATTTACGATACGTTTCACATGAAAGTTGTAAATTCAACTATTTAGTTTGAGAAAGGGTTTACGAACCTGTAACAACAAAATAAACAACAGTTAAAGCCCTTATTCCGGGTATCTTTGATGCAATCACGGGCTGTTCTAAAATCCGAGAATTACTCACAATATATTTCATATAGGTAAGGAAAGGACATTACCGCACTTTTGGCGAAGCGATTTCCGCGACCCCCACTCCTCCTCCCTCACCACACTACTGTGCTATCTCTTGGATGTAAGATTTTAAGGTAATTGCCGGAAGAAAAAGAATAATGCATTTACATTTAATTTTAAAATAACTTTTATTTCATCTAAAAAGGTTAACGTAATTTTTTTAATAAATATTTTCCATTGGTTTTGTTTTTTTACACGGACCAAAAGACTCTTTCCTTCTTTCTGGTCGGCGCGTCTTTAAAAGTATCTAACTTTAGTTTTATTCTGTAATTTAAATCATATCTTGTAATTCTTGTTCCAACCAGACATTTGAGAGGAAGCTTAAGTTCTCTATCTTGGCGAACGAGCTACCCTGATGTCTGGAAGGATGTAGATGTTACGATTACGCAAGAATAGGTGGAACAAATCAACTTGGTCACTATGCAAGAAATTGGGAGCATTAAAACTACGGATTGTCGACGTTTGGAAGAAATAGCAGAAGGGCCAGAACTAGTAATAATCGGCGTTAAGGACGTTATTTGCAGAGGTAGAATTCGCTACATATTACAGTTGGAAAATCATAACGGTTTCTACTTGTCAAATTTCTGGTTGGAACAAGAATTGCAAGGCATAGATTTAAATTACAGAATAAAACTTAAGTTACATACTTTAAAACAGACGCCTACCAGAAAGAAGGAAAGAGTTGTATTTTGTGTGTAATTTAACTCTTTTGGTCAGTGTAAAAAAACAAAACCAATGGAAAATATTTATTTTAAAAGTTATGTAAACCTTTTTAGATAAAAAAAGTTATTTTAAAATTAAATGTACATGCCTTATTCTTTCCCAATTTTCCACAAGTAATATTCCTCCCTTAATTTTATTCTCTCCCAAAATAGCTTATAATTTAGTAGACGCCTGTTTTTCTTTTTTTTTTCCTAAATTTACTTATTTATTTCTTATTTTTTTAATTTTTAGGGGCCCAGATGAATTTTGCTTCGGGGCCCAAATTTTCTCACCGCGTCCCTACTCGTCAAACCTTATTTCAGGGGATTTAGCTTATTTCTAAAGAATGAAATTTTCAAGAAAGAAAAGGAAGTAAATGGATATTATATACTAAAAATGGATACTACATACTTTTAGTTAATTCAATTTACTGTTGTTTTCCGAAAATTCATCACTCTATTCAGTTCGTTCAAGGTAATAGGGCATCATTTAATAAAAGCACTCAATTTTTTCAGGTGAAAAAAGGGAAGAAAAAACGCAATTTCAACATTAAAAAATCATTTTAATTAACACCCTTCTCAGTCAACAGTCCCAAGGCTCGATTCGGTCACTTTCCCCAAAACTTTAAACACACTATTGAACAGCTGAATATTATGTGAAAGTACAAGGACGCACTGAAAATCTCCAAATATAGTGTGACGATCGAATCAGCAGATGTAATTGCAACGGAATTTGGTTTTCGAAAGTTCCTTCTGAAATCGAGATATTCAAGACCTCTGTTAGATATTTCTGGATTAGTGAAGCTTAAATTGGTATTTTAGTTTATCTTAATAAATTTCCAGTTCTTCCAACTGTCTTAGGAACATAAAAAAGTCAATTATGAGATATGGAGACATAATGATCAGTTGTAAGGGGATGTGGGGCGCACTGTATTATCTCCCAAAAATGGGCAAAAACTTCCACGCCCATGAATACTTCAGTAAAACTTGGTACAATTAGGTTTTTGGGCAGCAGAATTCAAATCAACTGACAAAAAATGATCAAAAGATTTTAATAATTCGCAAATTTACATAATTAAACAAGGGCATATGATTACAGTAAGAACCGAAATTGTATGAGTAAGCGTTTAATGACAGATGACGGGGTCTGAAGATAGCATCATGAAATGGAACACTTGAGCGTTGGTAGGTATGCGCAAGTACTTCCTTGAGTGATACAGTCTTCCTGGAGATAAAAAGTAATAGTCTTTGTTTCCTGAGCCTCTTCAGACAGCTCACTACTTTCCAAAGCTTATCACCGTCTTCCAACTGTTCTAATGCCGTATCGCTTGTGACTAATTCGCTCAATTGCAAATGCGATACTGAATGAATTGACATTCTGATAGAGCATCCGTTAACCGTTGTTGGAAACAAACTGACGATGCGATTGAGCCGACAACAGGTAAATGAAAGATTCATGTTAACGAAAACCCATCAAAAACAACCAGCAGTCAACGTTCAAGATGAGCTTTAATAGTAGGTTTCATACACAGGTCAAGTATTCTGCATGGGGTTCGTATGAGACTCGCTCAACCATTCGCAACTTCAAACTTGTACAGTGATCGGAGTAGCCCGTTGTAGCAGCTGAAAATACTCTAGATACCCTTCCAGAGTCACCAAGAATTGTTAAAAAATAGAACGTATCGCAACAGACGATAACATAAAGTTCAAAATCTGGACAGAAATACCTAACTCCAAGAATTGTCCGCTAAAATTTACTTTAAAAAATTTAGAAAAATAGGGAGTACAATGGTTATCATATTTCACAATGGTTGCCAAGCCCTGTACAAGAAAAAACGATTATTCAGAGGTACTGGCAGTTGCCAGGAAAAACATAACTTCAAGTTTTGAGGAAAACGGCCAATTTCAGTGATTTTCCTCAAAAAACGATTTTTGTTTAATGAGCAAATCTTGAAGCCTATCTTGAGGGAAAGTTAGTCACAGATCCGTTATCCAGAAGTAGTAAGGTCTCAAAAAATGTGAAACAAATTACGATCGATGCATTACGCATCACGATCAGTGTATTACGTAGAGGGTTTATTTTTAATTTGCGCGATTTTTTTTTCATTCTGAGGACATGGCAATCATTAAAAGTTGCGGTGGGAGATGAGTTGTGAAAATAACAAACCTTTGTGAAATAATGAGCATAGTTTTCTTTAAGCAAAATACTTCAAATTGTTATTAAGAGTATTGAGAGAAATGCTTTTTTCTCTATGATCATCCATAATTCCAATGTTTTCGTAATTAAGAAAAATGAATGTTATATTATTATAAGATTCCAATTTTTTCTAATGTATTTCATATTCTGTTGTGTGACCCTGTTAAAGTAACTTTACGAAGGATTCCAGAAATATGGTTTGAAAAAAGGAAAATTAAGAGTAGAACGAGAGAAAAGTTTTCAATCGAAATACGTGGTTCTTTCTTTGCCAACATTAAAAACACAAAAAAAGTAAAACGACTCAAAAACTAGTGGTTTTAAATAACAATTCATGGCGGCATTTTCTGTTCCAAATGAAGTGTAGGATTGATGCTCCAGGTTTCAGTTTTTACCTTGAACACTGTGAAGAATTCATCATCATTTTTGCTAAGGGTTAATCATAACTTTGTCTATAATCAAATAACTCAGCTTTTCATTCCAATGAAAAATAAATTAAACCCAAGGAAGCCTCCATCCTTTCCATTCATTAACTTGAAGAAATCCCAGTTACGAATGACCTTAGGAAAGGGGAAGAGGGGTGGAGGTGTAGAAACGTGTCCGACCGCTCTTGCACGTGTTCTACACCTCATATCCGATCAAAAGCGGCATTTTCGGTTTAGTATTTTCAATAATGAGCATTTGTAGTTGTAAATCAAACATATTTTATGAACCTCCCTCAAATGTTGTTGTTTTACGAGTGTAGATTCGAAATCTGGAGTGTTCGCCCGCCGTACAAACAACCTTAGAATGAAGTTTAAAAAAGCCTTAGCATGTAGACAGCAGTAGGGGTCAAGTTGGTCATAACTTCTACCGAGCCTGATCACCTCACAAGATAGGTGCTATGGGCCAAAAACTGATCAAAACGTGTTTTATCAAAGTTTTTACTCATACAGGGTGTCCCAGGAGTTATGCACAATCCGACTCCTACGTGTCCTACAACTCATTTCCGAACAAAAATGCCTCATAGCAATTTTTTTGCCAGAGGCCTCGTTTCCGAGATATTCGCGATTTCGAGATTTTTTTCGTGTTTTCGATCTTATGTCGTTAAAACTGTCATAACTCCCTCAATTTCGGAGATAGCTCAAATTTGATGAGACGGTTGGAAAGAGCGTTAAAATGTCTACCTATTTAATGTCAGAAAACACTCTTTTTATTGCACTGAAGATGTGCGATTGCTGCGCGAAACGGCAGTTTTGTCAAAATCTTGAAATCGCCTGTTTTTCATCTCGCCTAGAAACCCCATTAATGCTTGACGCAGAACTGTGCAGGCCTGGTAAAACGAGCGCCAAAATGTCACCTTTCCAACGGTGTAATCGTTTTGGTTTTTAAAAATATTTTTAGTTAAGGAAATGGTGTTTAGCTGCAAAAAAAAACTTGTGTTTTCTGTTAAAATTGAGGTTTTTCCAAAAGTCTCGACGAAAAAAGGTTGGAGGCGGGATATACGTAACTTTTCTCGCTGAATCGAATGGTGACAACGCCAGACCTCTTAAGTGACGATTTGAGTTAGTTTTGTCGGATGCATAAAACCGTTCGTTTGTGAACAGCGTCTACGGCATTTCTAAGCTGCCCGGCCAAAATCAGGATAATTTAAGAGACGGCTATCGTTTGTGTTCACTTACTATTGATTGCGATGAGTTGCATTCATCTTTTTGCTGACACTATGGACCTTTATCAAACCAGGCTTCCGTATCATTACCAACTCTTCCCTTTCGTCTCTTTTCTCGCTGTATTTCCTTCAGCGTGGTTTCCCTATTGCATATTCCCATTCATCATGGTGAGCTATAGCTATTGAACATAGCTGGCAGTAATAACCAAAATTTTAGTAACAAAGAAAGGATTGGTAGATAATAAGAAGATAGTTTAGTAGATTAAAAAAGGATCAGTGACATAAACAATATTATCTACCAACATGTTTCCCTCATACTATCCGACGTGTTCGCAAGGGTGTGAGTTGTAACAGGAGGAGTGTGACTCCCTTGCTGCTTCAGAAGCACTACCATCGGCAAAACCGTACACAAAAATCATGTCAACGTACTCACTTGTGGTATAGCTACTCAACTGAAAGCATCTCATCGCAATCAATGGTAAATGAACACTAACAATCGTCGTCTCCCGGCTCTTCGATTATCCTGACTCTGGCTGGACAGCTTAGGAATGCCGTAGACGCTGTCCACAAACGAACGTTTTCATTCAATAAATTCATTTTTATTTTTCATTTTTAAATAGGTATTTATTTTACGGTTTGCCTCTTAACAATCTTGTTTAAACTCTAACTCTTTATATGAACTCGATTTAAACCCCAATATCTTACCTTGGTCCTACAACTGGATAACATGTTCGAGTAAACAAACATTTTACTAAAACTGAATTTGGTCAGAAACAACAAATTATTAACATTGCAACACCCATTGTACGGCCAAATCAGATTGAGGTTGATAATACACGGCGCACAAAGCAACCCCTCCTTCAAGACCGGGGGGTCGTGCGGGTCATTGCATGTTCTTGCCCCTGACCAAGACAATTCCTCCTCCGTACCTTCCCCAATTCTCAAACATTAGGTTGTTTTTAGTTATACAGGGTGTCCCGAACAAAAATGCCTCCTAGCAATTCTTTGGCAGAGGCCACGTTTCCGAGTTATTTGCGATTTTTTTCGTGTTTTCGATCTTAAGTCATTAAAACTGTCATAACTCCCTCAATTTTGGAGATAGCTCGAATTTGATGACACCGTTGGAAAGAGCGTTAAAGTTTCAATCTATTTGATGTCAGAAAACATATTTTTTTAAAATTGCATTGAAGGTGTGCGATTGCTGCGCGAAACGGTAGTTTTGTTTAAATGCCGTCTCTCGGCACTTCAATTATCCTGACTTTTGGCCGGACAGCTTAGGAATGCCGTAGACGCTGTTCACTAACGGGTTTATGCATCCGACAAAACTAACTCAAATCGTCACTTGAGAGGTCTGGCGTTGTCACCATTCGATTCAGCGAGAAAAGTTACATATATCCCGCGTCCAACCTTTTTTTCTTCGAGACTTTTGGAAAAACCTACATTTTAACAGAAAACACACGTTTTTCTGCAGTTAAACACCATTTCCTTAACTAAAAATATTTTTAAAAATCTGACATTTCGGCGGTCGTTTTACCATGTCTGCACAGTACTGCGTCAAGCATTAATGGGGTTTCTAGGCGAGATGAATAACAGGCGATTTCAAGATTTTGACAAAACTGCCGTTTCGCGCAGCAATCGCACATCTTCATCAATTCAAGTTTTCTGACATCAAATAGATAGAGAATTTAACGCTCTTTCCAACGGTCTCATCAAATTTGAGCTATCTCCAAAATTGAGGCAGTTATGACAGTTTTAATGACAGAAGATCGAAAACACGAAAAAATCTTAAATCGCAAATAATTCGGAAACGAAGCCTCTGGCAAAAAATTGCTCGGAGGCATTTTTGTTCGGAAATGAGTTGTAGAACACGTAGGAGTCGGATTGTGCATGACTCCTGGGACACCCTGTATAAGCGAGCGGGTTGTAATTTCCTAGTAATTTTGGACGCAAAATCGACTGGAATACGTTTTAGATCCGTCGAAATCCACCCATAACAAATAAGTTAGTGAATTACGATCGAAAACACGGAAAAAAATCTTAAAATTGAAATAACTCAAAAACGAAGGCTCTAAAAAAAATTTCTAAGAGGCACTTTTTGTCCGAAATTAGTTGTAGAATGTAATCCTAGCCTGTGGCAGATTCCTCAGGTTAACGCCCTGTGTAGCAAACTTCGGAGAGCTTTAATTATTTTAGTTCAACCATTGACGTGGAGTCACCTATTATCATTACATTTAAAAGTTGAAAATTTTCGTGCAAGAGAGAGGACTAAGGTTCCGGTTCCGGTTACTGCGAAGGTGTCCTTCACGCGTAACAATTTTTGACGAGTGGGTAGGCACTTGGGCCATTCTCGAAAAAAGGGTCTCAATTTCTCTGCCAAATGAATTTCATTCATTGACTTGACATGTTGCTTGGGATGTCAACTATTAGATTCCTGATAGTTTCTCAACTCAACATATGTCCAAGTTTTTATATAGATATAGTCAGTGCTCGATTTCTAAAAAATGAGGTACTTACCGGAACTCTATATATGTAATATGCCAATATACCTATATATACATCCAGGACCATCCGGAATAGCCCCCAGGGGAACGGGGGTTCCGGGGTACCTCCCCCGGAAAATTTTTAGAAACTATACCCCCTCAAAAGTGTTTTTTTAGGCCATTTCATATACTAAAACATGTCAGAAATTATAATTTTCTGAACACAAAATTAACTATTTGCCTTTGCTACAATTATATGCTTTATTAATAAATTGCGAGTTAATTTACCGTAATGGATTATAAAATAAGTTTAATGAATCAGTGATCAGTTAAATATATGATGTTCTTAATCACGCTCTAAGTTCACTCACTGACAAAGAATTTTATTGATTTTTTCATTTCAAACTTTTTTGTGCATATAATTTAGTTTTTTTTTATAGGGAGAGGTTCGAGAACGCTGTTCCGCCTGAAATCGAGCCCTGGATATAGTTATCTGTGCAAATGCGGTAAACATAGAGCAACAATGTTGCTGAACATTCTCTACTTGATAGCAGGTAGAATTGGAGGCGGTAAGTTTGCGCTGAGGCGCTCAACATAGGAATGTGGCCGTCTACTGGTAGATTGGTATCGTCGTAGTTCCCTGCTAGTTTGCCGGTGTCACTGTCAGTACGCTCCCTTCGATCAGCGGCGAGGATAATACGGAGATATTCGTACAGATCTTCCCACCTCCACCATACCGCTCACCTCTAGCTGGACTATTTTAGGAGGGGTTGCCTTCCCGAAGAATTTCCATTGTTCATCCTAAATGAAAATACTCAAATAGCGACGAATTATTCTAAAGGGGTTGTAAGGAGGTGGGGAGAGCGAGTCTGCTACAGCTAGGCGGACGGACTGGCGCGTGACCTTGTGATAACAGCTCCAGAACCCTCCCAAGTTATTCGGAGGTACCTCCATACCTAACGTTCAAAGCCGAATCCCGGAATTATGTTTTTATCGGGTATTTACGAGTCGTTCGATACTTCGGAGTTTTCGTACTTCATTGACAGCGATTTGTGAGGGTTTTTTAAATGTCAGAAACGTCTGAACGCTGAAGAAATTACGGGAATGAATGAAATCGGTCTCGAAGATTGTGATGGGACAGGCCCTTCGAGCGTAACCTCGGCTATGCTCAATGTGAAGTTTATCCCGCCGAAAAGACGTACCTAACAGCTAGTTACATGTCAGTTTTACTTCATAAGGAACTACCACTACCACCACCCACCCCCTTTAGGGAGGTTTACATAATGTTGTGATAAGTTGGTTTAGTTGGCATATTTGCCGCTGGAGAGCTCTACTTCCGCCTTGGCTTGATAATAGATGACAGGGGGAAGATGGCGAACTTGTGATCCTATCGAGATATAAATTGTGTATGAGTGCGTGAGTGAGTGGCTCTGGATGGATTTAAAAGTGAAATATGCCTAGGAGAAGAAATGGAGAAATTCCTTTGCCGGATGGTTGGGATTTCGCCAGAGACTACGATGGCAAAGTTTATTTCATCGACCACAACAGCAAGAAAACTACTTGGATAGACCCGAGGGACAGGTACACCATTCTTTGTTTATAACACTTTCCAGTACAGTTTCTATGGTAAAATAATAGTTTCACGTTGAACTAGAGCTTCTCATCTACTACTAAGATGAGTTTCAACATTCTCTGACCCACCCTATTAGAGTTTACCTTCGAATTCCTGCTGTCTTCTTGGTGCCCCATCACGTCCCCTCTTTTACTCCTATTTTGATACTAATAATACCATTTTTACTGTGTTTATGGTTCAAATATACGAATAAACATATATTCCAACGATTCACGGTGAGTTGACACCTCGGTAAGCCTTTGTTTTTGAGATACGGCCCGAATTCCAATCTTTGTTATGGTTCCCGACTCCATAACACACACACTTATCGTGTCAATAGCTACTAACCCTTTCGTGAAGTCGAGTCGACACATTATATTAGCTCTAATACTTCGTGTGGTATTGTTTTTGACCGAAAAATGTGATAACTAATAGCATGAATCGGTTTCTGCATGTTACACAAGTCGAGTATGTGGGTGTACAAACGAATAGGTATGCATCCGGAAGAATAGGTAGTCTTTTCAAACGTCGATCGTGGGAATTCGGTTACTTTCGGAAGTTGAATGTTTCTTCAGAACTCATAACTTGATTTTTTTGCTCATACAAGCTTCAGAGTGTTAACCACATCATAAGCATTTGCTGATATTAGTTTTAGGTGTAATCTATTGTACATTCGATGTACTTGCAAGTACGTGTAGGTACCTGCCCAACGATTCTTTCAGTAACTGTTAGAGTGCATTAATACGAAGAATGAAGTAAATATTGGCATACCAAACATTACGTACCACCCTCAGTAGT
The DNA here is from genome assembly GCA_031894815.1 of Creontiades dilutus. Lineage (NCBI taxonomy): Eukaryota > Metazoa > Arthropoda > Insecta > Hemiptera > Miridae > Creontiades > Creontiades dilutus. Next base: position 303,294 of record JAVIWC010000341.1, read on the forward strand.
ATGATTTGAATCAAGGAGGTGGTAAAGGAATTCTATTCTGTTGGTCGGAAAGTATCTATTCAGCTGCATCATTTAGAATTGTGTCAAAGTGTACATTATTTCTAATACCGGTGGGATGCTGACACCTCGAGTGAACGCATTCATTGAGAGTCAGAATGAATCCTGACAATTTCAAGCCAGAATGGAGTTGACCATAACCAGTGACAAACAGCATTCTCACGTGGAAATCTATAACATCTACATTACGTTATCTATCGGAATAAAATGTATTTTTGCTCGCTATCTGGGAACAGTGTGATACCTACTTTGCCAATTTCTCCAGTATTGTGTTAAATGGGCTATTCATGAACTACCTGCATGTATTTCGTGTGTGTAGGTAGTGTTCAGTTCACACTTGTGCATTAAGGAAGGTGGCCGCTCGTACTCTTTGGTTTCAAGAAACGAATCTTGTGTGTTGGAACTACCTGTAGGTGTTGCTTGGTTCGTAGACACCTTGCCCTAACTCAGAGTAAACATTATTCCTAATACCGATGGAATGCATTCAATGAACGCAATGGAATGCATTCAATGTAACCTCGAGTGAACGCATTCAATGAGAGTTAAGCGAAAATGGAGTTGAGTAGAGCTTGCGACAAACAGCATTCTCACGTGGAAATCTATAACACCTACATTACGTTATTTATAGGAATGAAAAAAGAAATGTCATGTATTTCAAGTATGTGTTCAGTTCACACATGCGAATTAAGGAAGGTGGCCGCTCGAACTCTTTGGTTCCAAGAAATGAATCTTGTGTGTTGGTGCTACCTGTGGGTGTTGGTTCATAAACACCTCGCCCTAACTCAGGAGTGGCACCTAAATAGTTGTGAATAGATATGGTTTCGTTCATTGTGACAGTGACAAGGGACTGGGTTAATTCAGTTTAAGTTATTGTTCGATTAAAGGAGGGGGTTATTATCTCAATACCACACAAAATCGTGAACCGTAGTGTAGCAGGAACAAATAAAGGCTGAAGTAGAGAATAGGTGACCCCTTACTCTTATCAGACTGTATCAATGTGTATATAGGGTAATATATCGATTCAACTGCCATGTAGCGATAAAAGTATTTTTAATACGCAGAGACACAAGTGTTAACACATTCTGATCTATTTGTCCAACTGATCTATACTTTACCAGAAGGATTGATGTAGGATTTTTTTTGTTTATGAGATGGGAGCGAAGCGAGGACCTATACCGATTGGAGACATCGGTTTTTTCAATATCGCGAAAGTCTTATCAGGAAGGGGTCACCTATTCTCGTTAATTATGTGCTATTTCATATTTTCCTTCTTATAGCGGTTGGTTAAAGTTAACATCCGGTAGCTTTGTAATGCAGACGGTCATGTCAAGTTCGCACTGTATGCAAAAACTGAATAGTCTGGTTGCGTGCACGTTTTGGGCTAAAAGTTACACTGATTATGCTCATTCCATAATAGTCCACACAAGGCGAGATCGATAATTTTCGAGTTTTGTTAACTTTTTGAAGTTTTCTTTAAACCTACATAGGTGTCTTATCTACATTTTTAAATACTGTATTTCATTACCAACATTCAATACAGCCCTAACCTTATGTTCTTTTGGTCAAAAGCATTTGAAAATAAGAAAACATTTGTTCCATTATCAACAGAGATGATCCCTGTTAAAGTAGGGTAAAAATGCTAGAAATGTGGGTTCCGTTATTTATGTTGTAACAGTAAACATTTAAAATTAATATGTAAATAGTAAAAAAAACTACAAATGTGTTCTTACAAAACATTAAAATAACAAATCAATATGATAAAAATACAAAAACATAACTGAACATTCATGAGTAGCGCAAAGAAAGACCTCCAACATCAAATTGCTTTATTCTGGTTTGCGAAATGAATGTTTGAAATCCTCTCTGACCACATACTGAATGCATCTTCTGATCTGATTATTTGCTGACAAATGTCTGCAGAGCACACTCTGCTAATCTGATTTTTTCTTTAAAATTATGATACCTGTAAAACCATCAGAACAGCTAACATCATACAGACCTATTTCATTGCTGCCTGTAATGTCAAAGCTATTTGAGAAATACATCATCAATCGATTACATATCATGATTGAGGAGCGCAAACTGATCCCAAACACCAGTTTGGGTTTTGGAAACAGCACTCCACCATTGATCAGGTTCACCGAATTGTGACTATCTTAGGAGAAGCGCTAGAACAGAAGAAGGAATGTTCAGCCATCTTTCTAGACATGTCACAAGCATTTGACAAAGTTTGGCACGAAGGCTTGAAATATAAGCTTTAGAGGATGCTGCCCTATCAGTATGTCGAGTTGCTCAAACTTATTTATCAGATCCGTATTTTGCATTAAACAGAGCGATGCATATTCAGTGCCAAGGAAAATAAGTGTATTAGGCCCACTACTGTACCTCCTGTACAACAGTGACTTACCAGAAGTAGATCAAAGCACAACAGCAACATTTGCAGATGACACTTCAGTCCTGGCAGTGGGTGAAAGCAACAATGAATCAATTTCCAAACTTAATAAATCCCTCTCCAAAATAAATATCTGGACATCAAAATGGAGGATCAGATTGAATGAGGCCAAGTCAGTGCACGTTGACTTTACCAATCGGAAAATCAACTACATCCCTACTTTCCTCAACAACGCGGTAATTCCCTACGCGAATGAAGCCAAATACCTGGGCATGACGCTTGACGCTAAGCTCAGGTGGAAAGAACATGAAAGATAGAAATCTGAACTTGTGTTAAAACTTGGAAAAATGTAGGCTACTGGCTAATTGGCCGGACAACAAGCTGCTATTGTACAATCAAGTACTCAAGCCAGTTTGGGAGTATCGAGCGCAGTTTTTGGGCTACACAGCTCCAACCAATAGATGCTAATTTCAGGCATATTTTCTACCAAGGAATGCCACGTTTGGTAAATTTCAATTTGTTAAAATAACGGTAGAGCCTGTATATGCAGGTAACCACTGTTCCATAACATAAAACCAGGTCGAGGTTGGCAGTTTTTGGCTTTTGAAGCAAATTCGTGGACAAATTCGCTCCACAATGACAAGTTGTACTCCAATGGTTCGAACTTGATGCATTTAAGTCCACGTTCTAAGGAGTGAACATTAATATGATATTCACTGTAATACACGCGATAAGTAGCGAAATGCTGACAAAATAGAGACGTGCTTGGTTTGATGACAGCGTCTCAAATGAGGAAGATACTTTTTGCTGCAAAACTCGAGGTCATTGGGTATTGAATAGTCCCCTAATTTCATGACATTGATTTGGTTTTCGATTGTGATACGTTTTCATTAAGTGAATTGACCTTTTGACATAATGATTATTACACAAGTATCTTGTAAATTTTGATTAATCAAATTGAATAAATTACGTTTTACTACCACTTTTCATTTTAATAGTTCAAAGACTTGCTTACTATGTCTGAAGGTATGAGAGAGAGTTTCATGTCTGTCCCGCTGAAAGGAATTTCCGTTCTGTCCTTCTTGGAATTTCAGACCATCACCTTTTCTGACTAGAGATCTACCTACATACAGAATGAATCAGAGTTATTTTTCAAAAACAATCAAACATAAACATAAACCACCATGTAATAATTGAATGTTGAACTCAATAAAAGTTGCATCGCACTCTCGAGAGGAATAGATAGATATTATTGTAGATGTTATTGTACAAACAGAACACACGGAACAGACATAGAAGTCGTGCTCTAAACAACTACTAGAAACTGCATGAATCAACTCATGAGATACTTTATTCAATGGGATAGTAATTCGCTCTTGAGGTCATGATGCTCGACAAAAACCTGTCAAAACATTTGGCTTTCGTAGGAAATTGTGGCTTTGAAATTTCATGCTGTGCAGACCTAGAAAGTGCAATAGAATGTTGGATGCCTGAATGTTGATATATTTGCTTGACAAATTTTGTAAATACATGAGTAAGATGATTTTCCAAACAATTAATTTATCAATTTAACACATTTTTCGAATAAACAAGTCACAGAACGATGGTGAGGCATGTAAAAAGGGAATGTGCCACATGAATCCTACTCCTAGTTAATAGACCGTGTTACGCATATTTGGGACATTAATTTGGTAGGCTACAACCCCCCCGGTATATGATTATCTTAAAGAAAAATTATTCATTCCAACGCTAAATTTATTGGTTTTTATTTCATGAATACACAATAATCCCTATTATTTATTCATTAATTATTCAGATCCGTACAGAGCCCATCCATTCTCAAAATCACATGTTTTTCTTTTATGGCAGATGGTTTAAACAATTATTTCTCAAATGGTTTGTTTGGTTTTTTTTTTTTTTTTTTTTTTTTTTTTTTAATTTATGTGGCATTACAAATCTGTATACAGCCACGTGATATAATATACTAAATATACATAATATACTACATCATGTTTTTATATTGCACTCATTTAAAAACTTATATAGTTCTTTGTAAATAAATACGTTTTTAGAAGCTAAAATATAATTGCAATTTAAAATAATTGTAGTTCTCACTCTCACTGCACTAAAAAACTCCAAAATTCTTCACAAGGTTTGCTCCAAGGTTCCGTGAGGATGTCCACATTTTTGGCATTGGGGTGTTCCCAGTTGATTGATTTGGTACAAATATTGATCACACACTCGATCACGGGTTTTTACCTATTGATGCGTGTCTAACATGAAAATAGTTTAATTTTAGTCCATGAAATTCCAAAAATTCAATTCTTTCACAACAGAGGCAAGTGGAGTGTAATTGGCAAGTATTTTCCTGCACTGAGGCGATTGTAGCTGGTCCCAAATTTTTACGTAGACTTATAAACGAGACATCTCGATTTTTAGGTGAAAACTGAATAATTAAGGCGCCAACATGTACCTACCTTGGAAAGTTCTGTATAACGCATTAGGTACATTTGTTGTCTCGCCAATATGCTGTGTACAATGGATGCACAATGAACACGAATCTTTTCAACGATTCTTCAGTTTACCACACAGAGTAACAGATCCACTAGGTTTACCAACAAGTGGCGAAACATGCTTCGACTTGAAACGTTTGTAAACAAGGTTAGCAAAATCTGTTTGGTGCTGGTAACAGTTCACACTGAACTGATTGTTTGAACGCAGTGTTCTAGAATAGTGCTTGTTTGTTGTAAACGCCTTCAGTTCCCCAAGCTGGGAGCAAACTAAGCAAAAGAGACTGGCTTGGTTTTTTCGAGTCTCTGATTGCTCAATCATGTATGTCCGACTCAACTCAAATGCCCATAAATTCTGCCTTGTATCCAACTATATTGTGTGACCTTAGAGCAGGTGCTCACCTCATGTGATTGGTCTGGTTCCCCCTCCAAACTGCATTCCAGAGCCCTGGGAATATGTATTCCGCAGGTTGCTTCAAATAGGGTATTACCAGTCTTGTTTCACTTCCTTCAGTGCAGGGATTTAAAAATCTGTTTCGTTCATTGGTTTGGGGGAAAAACTTGGACTTACGTGCAGCCGCCCCTGATTATGTATTTTATACTGTGATGGAGAAATTGTCCAATATTTTCTTTTTAAACATGAAATTAATTCATTTTGAACTTTAAATAATAGATTCTATGGCAAACATTTTATTCTTACCAAAAGCCATACCAGTATGACTGAGAAAACAATTGAGAAGAGCAAATTTCTTGTTGAAAAAAATAAATAAAAAACAGAGTTTTTGCCGCCTTTGTACCAGCGTGCGGCACCGTCGTTGTTGGCACAAAATTAATAGCTGAAAAATATTAGTCCCAACTAAGCAGCATGATAATATGAGCGAATTTTCGAAATTTACACCTTGGCACTGAACACAGTACTACGCTGCGCCATTCGTATAAAACACAAACCTGTCATGGAAAAGAAGATCCAACATTATGGAAAATACACTTTGCCCTATTGAGTTCCTATGTATTTTGTCGTTGATGCGGGGATCAGATACAATTGTAGAAATTCAGACCCCACTGTTCTACAAGTAGTTTTCTTTCTATGGTTTTCCAAAGTTATAGCAAAATGTGGCGTCATCCTTACCCTCTGCCTCAGGTGATATCACATCAGTGCAGCCAAGTGTTATATTATCCATTTTAAAATTTTCTCTGAACTGCCCTCCACCCGTATCAACCCATTTCCCATTTTTAGTAATGTCTAAAAAATTCAAAAAGTTACAGTCTTGCAGCAAACAAGTTTTCGTAAATGATCAAGATATTTGTAGATTGTTTTGGATTCTGAGCGCTTGTATTCTGCTCTTAAAGGAAAGGCGAGGCTGTAGCACCCCTCACAGCTTGGCTCAGGTCAGTAAGCAGAATAGGATTAGTAATTTGATACTGCTCTGCCCAAGTGGTGACTTTACAAATATTGTTATCGACACAACACTGATGTAATCAGGAAATATAGTTGAGATGAGTACTAACACTCTGTGTCCTTTTGGAAGTCTGATTGGTGCGGAACACGTCTAAAAACTGAATTTTTGGCTGTAATAATTTCTTCCTTCAGAAAAACCCTCTTTCCATTTGTAAACGATTTGATACATTGAGAAGTTGAGAGACACAGAAACTTCCAGCCACTCTGTCATGATTACTCTTCATGGCTGCCAGCTTCCCATTCCCAAAAAGCATGGTTATGGATCTTCCTGTTGCTGATGGGTTTATTGATATTATCGCAACCAACTTAGAAAATTACAGACAACTTGACCATAATCATTAAAATTTGTCTGTTCATTTATGGGTAAAACTAGGCAATTATGTAGTGGCAGTTGCAGAAATCTGTCGGAATTGCCATTTGATTCAACTAGAAAAATCAAGTAGGAATCGACCATAAACTCGCCAGTTCTGATTTATGGGCGAGTTCTCTATAAATCTTTCAATGACTTGATTCTGCAGGATGATAAGAGTTATAAGAGGGATTAAAGTGGTCTCAAATGTGGATTCCTCGTTTGTGCATGGTTGTTCATGATTATGTTATAATTCTTTTCAGGTTTACCAAACCACAGACTTTTGCAGATTGCATTGGAACGGAGTTACCTTTAGGCTGGGAAGAAGGCTATGATCCCAACATTGGCGTATATTACATTGACCATACCAATCGTAAGTACACTTTTTTTTAAATCCGTTTATTGGCATCGATAAAAAAAGAAAATCCAGTCTTTGAAGATCTTTTTGGTACATCACTACAAAATATTCATCTCACTTTATATCTTAAAGTTACACATCAATGTTGATGATTGAATGATAAATAATTTTACAGTGTAACAAGCATAAAATATGAAATGTATAATAATGATGGTGATGATGATAAGCTTTGTAGTGGAACTAATATCACTTCCACTCTGATCAAATCACAATGTTGATATCTTTCAAAAACTTAATTATGTCATCTTAGGTACATTTCCTGGTGACATCACTAAAATTTCGAGATTGAACGGCTTTTCAACGACCATTGCTACTTCTTTAGGAAGCATTCCATTTTTTGGGTAGATTATTCACAATCACAAAGCCAGATTTTTGGATGTAGATCTATTGCAAAACCCGTCGAAACCCTAGTAAATTTCCCTTTATGAAATAAATAATAGTGATAGAAGTTGATGTTGCTGGTTTATACGGTCAATATGAAAAAAAACCATCCACTGAATATCACTGGTTGTTGTTTCTCTACTTTTAAATTCTTTCTGATCCTTCCACAAACAAGAAAGGGCTTTATGAGTTAGTCTCGATCTATTCATGGAGACACGGACATAAGAGTGGTTTGCTGTCATTGAGTAAATCTCACTTGTCTGCTTGTGACAATTTTGTGTTAAGCCCACTGTGTTTTGGTGTCATTGCTTGCATTCCATTGTTTCGAGACCAAAATTGCCTACATTCTCTGATGGGACAAGCTTCGCATTTGTCCGTGTCTATTAACTACACGTTTCTAAACTATACTTCACCAAAGTATATAGCTTATAATTAGGATGTGGGATTGTTGTGGACTTCTCACTCTCATGGATTGTCTCTGAAAGAAAAGTCTTCATTATTGACGGTTGAAACACAATAGTGGCTAATTTACTTTGTGAAGTGCTAACATAATTTTCATGTTTAGCATCAAAATCATTCGCCCATGAAATGATTCATCAGTTTAATAATTTCTATCCAACTTAGCAACCCAGTTTATGTGCTGCCTTTAAATTAATATTCCGATGCAACAGTAGGGTGATTTTTAATAATTTTAAATTATTATGTTTTAGAGCGGACGCAGTTAGAGGATCCGAGGTTGGAATGGAGAGCGATACAGGAATCAATGCTGCGAGATTATCTCCATACTGCTCAGGATTCTCTAGAAGTATGTGCTCTTATAACTGTTGTTTCTCATCAAATTGAAACTCCATTCTTCTGCTTGCTTATTTTTATTATTATACATCAAATTGTGGTTTTTAGATGTTTTTGTTTGTATATCTGTGCTGGTTCTGCCACTTCGAAACATTGATATAGGTGGTGGGATGGAGTGTTTTATTTCCAAGGGTTCTGGCTATTTGTCTACAAAAAAGTCTGGGTGATTATTAGTAGGTATTGCTTGGGCAAAGGGGACTTAGTTTCAAGAAAGAAGAGGGGGGAGGGTGTCCATACCAATCAAACCATTACTTATAAATATAAGATTATATATGCATGGGTTAATTTTTTGACACATCTATCAGTAGGAATGTCCTCATGGTATTAATTTGGTTTGGGTAGGAAAATGATCAACTTAGTCTTATACTAATCCATATAAAACTGATGTATATACAGGTTAATCTGTGTTATTTTATCCTTTTGCCAGTTTTTTCAACTAGATAAGGGGAGGAGTGGGTTTGCAGTGGAGTTTGCACTTTTTGATTGATATAGTTATCACTGCCTTGGCATTAATAGTGAACCAGTTTGTCTAATTTTTAAATTTATCTTCTTTGTTGCACACTACATATCTAAACTTGGAATTTTCAAAATGTTTCAATTTTTGCACCTTACAAGGTTCAGTCTGAGACACGTCAATTACCCCAATTTCAATTGGTATGAACACGAATCAGTTTGGAAAAATAAAAAGGGGGTTGGTATTCCTAAACTTGTAAGTTGAATAATATTAATTATGCTTGTTAATTACAGGCAAAGAAAGAAAGATATGATATCAAACAGCAGAGATTATATTTAGCCCAGGAAGAGTATAATCATCTCAATAAAACTTTGAGCACGCTTAACACATCACGGACCAGTCGTAAGTATACATGTTGATGTATTGATATATTTCAACTTTGCTGAGTAATATTTATGTGAACTTGTTTCTAATTGAACAAAGTATTTTAAAAATTGAAATATTAGCTGCCGTATCTTAAAAATTCATATTCATGAATTAGTATACTGCAGTCACTCCACTAAGGCTGCAGCTGCCTAATAAACATATCAGAAATATGTTTCATGTCCTGTTTTATAAGTCCAAAGTTCTTGAAATAGTACATGAACCTCTTCTTTTCATCTTTCTTTTTTATAATCAATGATAGAGGGTTCAGATTTCAGGGTTCTTCTTCTGCAACCCAAAGGATCTATTGTGGATTGCCCCCATACTGCATTATCTCAGTGAGAAGGGTTTTTAAAAAACAAGTCTCACCATATTTTAGCAAACTAGAGAAGATTGGCCTAATCCATCTTGGAAATAGCTTCATATGATAATATATCACTCCCAAGAATGTTGTATTTGATTTGAACTAGCACACAACAGGAGCACAAGATGTGTTGAGAGGATCCTCTGTTTTTGTTTGACAGACTCAGCAGATATTCATTATTACTTTTCCAATTTTTCAGTTTGTAAGTGTACAAGATTCTGACGTCTTTTTTTTGGTGGGGCAACTATGAATTACTATAAACGTAATAAATAGTTAAGCTCGTCTCAGGCCTGAGGGATTTTGCACATATTGTTCTTGTTTTTTCCTTTTTTCTCCCAGTTGTTAGCGAAATTCTGTAGACAGCTTTTGGTGGCTCTGACATTGGTTCTGGTTATATAGGCAGAGGCTCTGATAATCATTTAGCAAGACGATGAGCAGCCTCATTACTCTCATGGCCAGGAATTCTGAGGAGAGTCCTGATCGCTCTGCTCCACTCTCTTGAGGGTGATCAGACATTTCCAGACCCACTTCAACGTTATATTAAAGGAAGCAAGCTTTAGGGGCAGCCTGCCTGTCAAAGAAAATATCCACTTTAGCACTGTTGAGATGCTTACTCAGCATCTCTTGTTGTATGGCATGGACCTTTGCCTGGCAAATCATGCTATTTGCCCCAAGAGACTTGACGTAGGAGGATGTGGAATTCACAAGCCCACACTCTACCTTCCATGCATCACTGATCCTTTCATGTTGCATGAACCTCTTTTTCCAAGGCAAAGGGAAACATATAAATTGAAAACTTGGAGATATTTTTGAAGATGAGAATCAATCCCAAAAATTCTAATTTACTTTATTATCCCCAGGCCTATTCATCAATTTTTTCCCCTAGAAAATTGTAATACTAAAGTTTTAGAGTGATCGTTTACCTTTTCAATAATTGCCGTTTTGCAATGGTTCGAAGTTGTGAAAACTCATTGCTATGAGGAAAATGGAAGTTGAAGAAAAACGTGGTCCTATTTCTATGAAATAACAATTCGATGCTGAAACTCAAGATAACACCAAAGTTGATTGTTTGTTAAAGAAAAATCGTATTGATAAGGTGCCACTCATCTGTTTCCTATTTTAATGCCTTGGTGGGTTTGATGCTTTAAAATCCAGGTGTTCAAATTTCTCTTCATAAACTGAAAAATGAATGTAACTATCCCAACCTCATGTCTTTGCTGTGAACCATGGTATTTTGTACTCACTCTTGCATTTCATAATAATTATTTTTTTTTTTAAATATAAAATTTCATTAAACATTGCAAAACATTCATGTAATGATGGTGTACGTTTAAAATCATTCTAGTGTGCTCCAGCTCAAGTTCAGTTAGTACCAAATATGATCCCGATCTACTGAAATCCGATGTTGCCCTTGCAAAAAGCAGGGTGTCCCGATTGAAAGGAGAATTGGAACAAATCAGAGCTGAAATGTCCTGCACCCAGAGAGGAGTTGAAACGTTATCTTCGTAAGTTATCTGCATTTATTGATGCAATGATGAAGTAACATCTGAATGTAGTTGTTGGATATCTTTGTTATGAAAATGTGTGTCTTGTATTTCCACATTTCTTTATTGGAATTTCCTATAATCAATTACATCATGTATTCACTTTGCAGCGTTGAGCAAAAATTGAATGGTGGTTGCTACAATATCAATGAAGCTCAAGCAATGGTTGCGGAACTTCGGGAAATTCAGCGCTCCCTCACCTCAGGAGAACAAGAAAGATCAGAGTTGATGAGATCCCTGGCCAAGCTGAAGGATGACCTCACACGGTTACAGTTTGGTGAAAGTTCCCCTGACATAAGTACATTATCCCTGCCAAACACGCTGCCCACAACTCCAGTTTCGCCTTCTGACAAATTATCAACTGCATCACAGACTGACCTCTCTGGAGAGGTGAGTTTTATTCAGAATGACATGCAGTTATTCTGTCTGCTTTGCTTACAGTTGCATATTTTCGTTCCCATCTGAGTGTAAAACCACTTTATCTTGTGATGTCCTAAACATTGTGTAGCATTCCACCCTCATTGTTCCATGCTCATTACAAGTGATTTCTTCCTATTTAATTTGAATTCATCAGAAACTTGTTTCCCTCCATTGTTTATATTTAAATTTTTTGTGTTGTTCCTCAGTTGGTTCCTATTGGTACTCGATTAGCTGCAATGGCCCGTATGAGATTGGAGTATGATGAATCACGGAAAAAGATTCAATACATTCAGCAGCAGCTGGCTGACTTAGAAGAGAAGGTTACTCCTGGTCAAGCAGAAAGCGATAAAGACAGGTGGGCTAATCGAATTTCTAGATTCATTCTTAGTGATAGTGACTTATACTTCAGCAGGGTTCACATCCATCCGACACGTCTGGAAGTACAGATTTGCTTCAAAAGTGCTGATGTCTAACCAATCAGCTGCTTGTAAGAACTTTCCGGATAGCTTTCCTGATGGATCTGAACCCTGCTTTAGTGTTGTCTCTCCTACTTTCTCAAAGACACATCCACTTGGATCTTGGCTTTGAAATTGCAAGTAATTTGTGATGCCTGTTTGGTTCCTGAATTAATTTTTTTGTGTAGTGGGCTGTATGAACACATTTCATACCTGGCTAATGACAAAGGAAGAAAGGAAAATCCCTTAGTGTCTGTGATAGTACATTGCTTTATAAGTCTCTTATTCGTTCATAGCTTTGTGGTAATCTTTTTTATAATTCTGTAAAAATCAGATACAATAAGTATTGAATTGTACCTTTCTGGATTATTATAAATGTATATGTTTGATTTGAAGGTTGTTGCTGTTCCAAGAAAAAGAACAATTGCTGAGGGAATTAAGGAGTGTTACTCAACATTCCCGTACACATCAAGAAATGTCTGACATACAAAACGAAATCAATCGACTTGAGAAAGACCTCAATACTGCTCTAGAAATGTCGAATAGAGCTATTGCTGACAGGTATTCACTTGCTTCATCATTCAATACTTCACATTCAATCGTAAAATCAATTTATTCAGAAGTTAGGGCATGTGCTCTAAACTGTTTTACTTTTGAAGTTTCAATTATTAAAATAACACTATTTGATATCAATTTATTGTACCAGTAATACACAAATGGTGCATGTATGTGGTTCATTTCAGACGATAATTCTTCTTAGGATTGAATTAAAAACGTCGTTTTCCGAAAAAAAGCATTTAAAAAGAAAGTTTGAGTTGGTCGTCACTTTTTGAGCACATTAAATCAGTCAACTTCAAAAATCAGTAAATGAGGATAATTTCTAGTGTTTTGCAGAACACTAATTGAACAATTTAATCAAATATGAACTAGAACATTAAAAAAAATTGGGCATTAACTTATGCTGAATAATGTTTTAGGATATCAATAAAGTGTGCTAAAAATGGATAAAAATGTAAATAAAAAACCACTTTCTTTGTTTGATTAGCAGAATATTATTAATATTAGGTTTTTTCAAGCTAACAATTTGTTTGCACACAAATGTGTTAGCCCATTGTTCGGTTGTGCAGTTTAAATTCAATATTATTTATTGGTCTTTTGAAAACGGTGGATTGTTTCAAAAACCTGGAAGAGATAAATGATTCAATTCATAGAAAACTCGACTATGAATTGATGTTTGTTAATTTATTCACGTAGAACACACTTTGTCTATAATCTCAACACACTTTGATATTATCTTAACTTGTTTGTTTTGCAGATTGAAATTACACGAAGAAAAACAAGTTTTACTTTCTGGCCTTAGAGATGCCCTTCGAACTATGACTTCCCTTGAATCTCAATTACGAACTTTGTCAGCTTCGACTCTCTCAGTCAGCTCTAGCTCAAGCCTTGGCTCTCTATCGACAACTAGTAGCAAAGGATCCCTTTCTTCTGCTCTAAGTTTCACCGATATTTATGGTGGTCCTCAGTGTCTCTCAGCTTCCTCAGAAAGACCAATTGATATGGTTGATCTCCAAAAGAGGTAAATGTCTGGAATTTACTTACGTCTAGTTTTGGTACTGGCATCCATCAGGCAATGTGTTGGTTACAATACTGAGCTGAACTATTGTTGGCTGAAGTTTTCAAGTACTTTACATTGATTCCTTGAGTATTGGAGGTGACAGCTCCGATTAGAGTAGAGATTGTTACCAGTACCATTTGCAAGTAAAAATAGATTTCATTTGAGTTGAACGAAAAGGGAGAAGGGTTAGTGATTTTTATGTGGTCATCACTATTGTTGTTACCACCTACAGAAGGTGGCAGAATTACTTGTTGCGCCTATCCTCTGCATATTTGCACCTGTTGTGTGGTTTAGGCAACCTGCCATGGGAATAAATTATTGTGTACGATTTCTAGTTTCTGAATATTCCAATAAATTCATTCATTAACTTCACCTTCCTGCATGGTCCACTCAAACATTCTACCTTAATCGAAACAAAACTTTGCAGCTGAGCTTCCTTCCAAAGATTGAGAAAAATTTTTCATTAGGATGGAGCGTAATTGGTCAGTCAATCAATGAGAAAATTAAGCATGATGGATGTTGCATCAGCTACCAGTGAGTCAGTAACTGTGTTGTTCATTGGAGACCATTACCCAATCTGTAACTGAAACCCCCTGAGAACTTTCTTGAAATCTGATGACCACTGTGGAAGCATATATATTCTATGGGTTCTAGTGAAACAATATTGATGAAATTCATATGGGATAATCAAATCATACTTTTCTAACTATCTCCCAAACCCCAAAATCAGATGTACAAGCTCAGACAAGAACAGTTTTTGGCTGATCAAATGTATAGACCCCACCCTAATCTATAGAATAGTCCATTAAAATCGAGTTGACTCTATTGATGTGACAATTTTACAAGGATTTCACGTTTGCACAAATGTGCAGCAGCTACCAATGATGAAACCTCTCTGAATGAAAGGATACAATCCTTATTTATTATTATTATACCCTTGTTTACAACAATCTGAAATAGCTCATTGCTGAGTTTTAGATTTGATTCACCATTCCTTAATATTAGAAGGTGACCTGATCACTAAGGTGATTGTTTACCTCCTAACTAGTCTAATTAAAGTCCCAGTTTGATCCCAGTCCATAATACCTTGATGGAGCCTATTGGCCAAAAATTATGGTTGATTTATTTCACTTGTAAAACTGATAAGGGCCTTGTACTACCTAAGCAATATATTCCCTACAAATCTCATCAAAACTGTAGAAATTAGGTTTGTTGCAGCGATTTAACTTTCTGATAGGCAGACTTGAACCAAAAGTTGTTCAGAATGGTGCAAAATTGGAAATGAGAGTTGAAAATCAAATTTTGACATTGATTGGTTTCTTATCTCCTGATATGAAAACAATACTTCTCCTGCCTGTTGGTAGACTTTGGAGCAATAGTTACTATTAAAATATTTCTTACTCCGTTGTCTGATGGTATAAAGGTGTGTTCATATATTCTGTGCTTATATGGTGAGAACTATTCACTGGTATTCCCATAGCTTGTCACCCAACACCCCCCTGCCCATCATTATGTCTAAAATAACTTTACTTACTGATTACTCCTCAAATCCTGAAGTTTGGGAGGACTGTCATGTCATTTTTGTTGCAGTAAACAATGTTCACCTTGATGCAAACATGTTCCCACCAATACTTTCTTTGAATTCACCCTTACAAACGAACGCCTGTCATTTATTCATTTATTTTATTAGGGTTGAAAGGCTTCTTCGAGGAGACGCTCCGCCTCCTCCTCCAGCTTATGAGCCGCCTGACATGCGCCCAACCCCTGGGAGGTCACCTCCACTCTCACCGATATCTGAGCTGTCCCCAGCCTTGCCAGCTCAGTCTGTTTCTGCAGCTGTAAGTGATGAAAGTGTTGCTGGTGATTCTGGAGTTTTTGAAGCTTCTCAACGAACCCTCGATATGGCCTTGGATACTGCTCAAGTTCAAATAAAATTAAGGTATGACTCTTTTTGAACTCTAAATAATGGTCTGAAACATAGCACTATAACAGGTTGAACGTAATTCTTAGAGATTCACTTCACTTTATGTTTCAACGTAATAGCTTTTGTATGTCCAATAATATGATTGTTCATATATAAATCCTTTTTATACTATAAAAAAAATTTATAATCTCTTTCTCTTCAAATATGGATCACTGTTTTAATTTGTTGTTCATCATTCCATTTCAGGTATTCAGTCAATGAGTGTCTTCTGTATGTTGGTATAGAGCGAGCTAGGAATCTAGCTGCATTGTTCATTCCGGAAGATTGTCAAGTGTGAGTAAAACTGATTTGATTTCAAACTAAACTTGAGAAAAAAAAAAACTGCATTGATGACAAATTACTAATCTTAACATCGTTTTGTTGAATTTTCTGTTGTTTTACCTCAAATCATTAACAAGACTTTCATCCTTTCAGTTACATTAAGGTGTCTCTATTGCCAAGCACTTCCCAAGAGGTCAGTACATGTTGCACCAAAACAATATCTGAATTGGACAAAGCAAGGTTCAGTGAAACTTTCCCATTCCAAGTGCCACTGAAAAAACTCTGTACTAAAACTTTGCAAGTGAATGTGTGGTGTCTATCTGGTGAGGGAAGCACCGAATGCGTGGTAAGTGAATTTTTTCTTATTCAAAAAAGCTAATTTTCAGAACTGATAAGTTCTTTTCAGTCTTGTAATCAGTACATGTGTTGGTACATGAGATTGTTGCTTTACTCATGTAGTGCTTACAAGTTTTACGTGAGTTCCTAGGTTACACAAAATGTATCTTTTTTACTATTATGAATTTCAATAACTATACTACAATGTTTATAACCAGTAAATTTGTTGGTTTACGTTTCAAGATAAATGAAATAGAATATAGCAATAAAAACAATCCATCACTTCAATCGATCTGAAGCAGTAAAATTCAAGTTTTAGAGTTTTCAAGACAGCTGTATCTTATCACGTTCCTCACATTGTCCCAGAAATTGATCATATGGACGAAAGTATTGTGTATTTCTTCGTTCATTGCATTCTAGTCAGTTTGTTCTACACGAGAATGCTTTTTGGTCCTATGACCAGAATGATTGTGCATTTTGATGTCCTGTTTGGAATTGGTGCTTTTTGATCATGAAAACTTTCATCATGGTGGTTTTTTGTCCTTATCTCAGCTCTACCAGTGTGGTCATATTTTTAATTATGTTGTAAACCATTAGACAATTTTAAAAAATCAGAACCCTACCAAAAATAGTCAATCCTGGCTGGGATTGAACATCAAACTCCAGGGAAGGTACTACGTTGATTGTTGTAGTCATTGATAACCAATCTTATCATATGGACTCTGCTCAGACATCATTGTGGAGCACCATTTCCATTCATTACAACTCTTTTCAAGTTATTCGTTTTGCTCATCTGGGTAGGCAACAATTATTATCGCATAATTAATGGGTTGTGGAACATTTGTTTTCATCAAACTACTAAAATTTTCTGGCTGCCCCAGTGATTTCCTTGGCCAGCTCTGTGAGGTGTTCTTGAGATTCTAAATTGTACTGTGGATATCCTTTGTTGTGCCTCTTGGAGGTTAAAGTACCCTAATATCGTGTTATGCTGCACTGTGACTGGGTTCACCATGGCCCCATAATATTTCATGATGAAGTTGCCAACCTGACAGCAGGTGCTCTGTGATCTAGGTTATTTGAGATGAAGGAGACTACGTCGTATGCCATCATCCTCTTCTTACATTTTGACATTTCCAGCAAAATAATATATAACACTTTCAAACGATATATTAGGAACTAGAAATTTCGTAACTCATCTAAAGAAATGTCGCATTCTAAGATTGGAAGCTTATGACTTTTTTACGTAGGAATCATCCAAAGAGGGCTTGAGTTGTGAAAATGAGAGTGGCGTAAAGTCTTTTAATGGTTCAGTTTCACCACTTTTGGTATCGTGGAAAAGATGTATTAAGTAATTTGTTATTGTGCATGTTAGTGAATAGATTGGTAGCAATTATAATACTTATTTTTTATAATTGACTGATCTTCAGATGATTTCCATGGAACGATTCTGCGTTTATTAAAATCATGTTTGTGATTTCAGGGTTGTGCTCAAGTTAGTCTGGCAGATTTCTCACCTGAAACTACACTCCTAAAATGGTATAACATTCTTAGTTTTCGATTTATGATTGGTCAAACATCTGTGAAAACTGATGGTGGTGCCAGTGAGAAACAATTAAAAGAAGAAAGTAGTGATGAGTCAACTATAATATCATCACAAACATCAACTCTGACTAGAAATCAAGGTGAGAAAAATATTATACATGATGTGTCTGGTCGATATGGATTGTTCCCCTTCCCTTTTTCTTGAAATTGTTTTGCTAGAAGCTAAACCAGGATCCTTTTAGCTTCCAGTTATTCTCTGGGTGTTGAAGTAAAATTGCATCAGCTCCCACAAATGATAACTACTTCATTTGTGTATTCAATTCTTGTTTAAATTCATTTGAATTTCTGAGGGCTGTTCATAATTCTCTCTTCAAAATATCTTGATGGTCCCAATGTTTTAATGTTGCTCAAATGAGTTACGTTTTGACAACTTGAACGCGATGTACTGAACGTATTTAGTTAAGAACTTATAATATAACCTTTTGATTACTAATTTGTTGGTTCTTGTTTGCATCTAGGTAGAGTACTAGCGTAATAGTTTTCGGAAAGAACCTTATTCCAACCTCTTTTGTAATCAACCTTCACATTGGAAACTTGAATGGAAAAATCTGAGTCTCTCTTGGACGTGTATTATAATCACTGAATTTTCAAGAAACTGAAACAGCCCACTGTTTCCTTTTTTTGCCAATGACCTTGCAAATAAAAAGGTGTCTTTCATTAGAATTATTACAGAAAGCAAGTATAGGGGCACAAAAGGCTCACCTCTACTAAGATGCCAAGTAATTTATTACTATGGTAGAAATAATTTAGAAATAGGTTCAACATCACCAAGCTTTTTGCAAAACACAAGAATAATTTTAAAAAAGGCCTAAATTTTAACAGCATGTGCTAAAAAACAAATTTTAAAGTGATAAATGCTTTCAAATCTGTTGTTACATCATCAAAAGCAAATTGTTCCCATGAATAAGTGTAATGAAAGTGGTATATGAATATAACCTTTTCAATTTCATAATTGAATCATAATCATTAATTGTATAATTCCAATTCATTTGTTCTTATCCCCAATTTTGATTTTTCTCAGGATGTGAAGGAGTCGCTCAAAACATTCAGTCGAGACTTGATGAGCTCGAGAGTGAAGATGATGACAATGATTTAGATGTTGGCAAAGAAGAAGACGATGACGACGGGGAAGAAGACGACGATGAAGGAGAAGACGATGAAGAAGAAGGCATTGTTGTTTTTTGTAATGACGAATTAGAGCTGATTCCAGAAATTGAGGTAGTGTACCCTTGTTCCAGAATGCTTTGGTACCTAGTTTCCTCGGCAGGTTGTAGCTTTAGTTGCTGCAAAACAAGTCGTTATTGTAAATTGCCATTAGGAAATAAACTAAAACACTTTCTACACTTACAACAACACTACAACACCTTACAATTTAATTTCCATATCGGTATTTGTTCTTGACTTAGAAGTTGGTCCATTAGAACCATCCTTGGTATAAAGTCAATTTCATACAAGGTTTTTTTTATTTCACGTCATCTACTTCATACACCATACTTCCCTACTATTACTATGCATAACTTTGATCTCTTGGGTAACTTAGGTTTTTTTTGTAAAATAATCATCTTTTGTAAATAATAATAAGGATTATACAAAGAGTCAGAATTGTGTTATTTAAATGATAAACACGGATGTGTTTTTAGAGACATTGCATCTGTAAATTAATTTGATTTTTGTTAATTTAATCGAGTTTCTTCAAATAGGTATGTCCTACATATTCAGACTCTAAATTGATGGTGCCACATGGAGTGAACTTCTTTTGTAAATGTTAATGATTTAAAAACTGAATTATTATCAGTTAGGTTGTTTTTACAGTTTTCACTACTGTTTTCAGAATTGAAATTGAGTGAAATCACGAAATGTAGTTTGTAATGTAAAATTTAACCCCGATGTTGCAGTCAATTACTGATAAACATTCTTATAATTGCTCATAATTGTTCCAATTACCTTTCACTTCTAATTCTTTTTGTTTTCTAGGATGCTGATAATTCAAGTTCAGAAAAGGAAGACAAAGAAACTAATACTGAATGCGTTTTTGTGCCTGAGAAAGGTGGGAAGGCTGGCGTCCAAAATATCATAAAGAGGTCTCAAACGTTTTCTCCAACTGCCACGAACCAGTACATTTGTAGAGTAAGTAATTATTTAAATGATAAAGCCTCAGATAAGCTAGAGTCACTCTAGATTGTTTTCTATGAGCTTTAATTCCTTCATGTCTTTATATATAACTCTATCCATTCATACTTGTAGTAGAGTATGAAGTTCTTCAAGTTGAAAAGGGTCTTAAATAAAGATTCTTCATGACAATATGCACTGCAATATAAACTGGAACACAATATTGTATATGAGACTTGCTCCCTAATATTTTTATATTTAAGCGAGGCAATACACAAAATTTATTTATTCTTCATTCTCAGCTCATTCTTCTCAAACAATTCATTGGGTTTTTTAAGTGAATCGTTACCTTTTGTCACAATGTGATGAAGTTAAGAAATACCTAAGAAATTTTTAAATGCATTTCTGTGCAAAATGAAGATCTGTGATCAATGGCATATTATTACTGAAACGTAACCAATCAGCCCAGACTCGATGAATTGGCTCTCCTACTCTAACCAATTGACTGTACTCATGTTCAAGTGTGCAAGATCTTGGACCATGATTAAATCATCCAGGGTCCTACTCACCCAACTCATTTTCTTTCTTTACCATAAATTTTTTTGGGGTGTATACTTACTGCAAAGGTTCATGTTTGTACATGAGTGACAGGGTTGCTCCCTCCTTTTAAGGTCTGAAAGCACACTGATGAGCTGAGGGTCCCCTGAGGCTACTTTCATTTCCAAATTACCTGTGACTGGAACACAAATTGTTGGTCGAAAATCGTTTCAGTCCCTGTTATCATGCAAGGACCAAGTGCATCATGAGTCATAATTTTTCTGTTACAAATGAAAAAAATGGAGAATTTTGACATTTTTGTCTTTTGAAAGTACTTCAGTATACTCGAATATGCCTTACAAATTCAGTCACCCAACTTTGCCATCCATTCTTAGTCTTGAAGGGTTGGCTCAAATAAATTTCTGTTGAATGTAGCTTACACTTGGAATTTCTTTGGATGAAGGGTGTTGCTGTTGAAAGTTGAATTTTTATACGGATGCTACTTGTTGCCAAATGAATGGATGTTTGTCAGATCTGTACATTTTATTTTGTTCGTGTTTCAGCTCAATAGAAGTGACAGCGATAGCTCAATGCCCCTTTACCGTCGAACACATTGTGGATTTCAAAGGGGTTCCATTGAAAGGCGTTCCCTAAGATGGAGAGGACGACGATCTAAAGGGAGAGTACCCTCGGTGCATCATTCTCACTTCAGTGGCCACCCTAGAACATCTTTAGACTTGGAATTAGACTTGAGGGCTCAACATACCCGACTTCACGTCTTGCAAGATGACTTGCAAAGGTTGAGGGAATTAAAATCTCGTTTGGAAGCTGCTAAAGAGAAGGGAGATGTCGAAATTGCAAACTGGGTCATGGAAGACGCCCAATTTCAGAATCTTGTAGCACAGGTAAGTCCAGCAGACCTCAGTGGAGTTGTAAAACAGTTGAATATCGAAATTGAACATGAGCGCTGTTAATAGAAGGTTTCTAGAAAAAATATTTTTGCCAGAGAAAATCCTATTTCATTGGATATTGGAATAAAAAACCAAAAAACATGCTATTGCTGCTCTACGATTTTACTTTCGTACTCACAGTCATTGAACACACAAATGATTTTTCGATTTAGGGTCTCCCAAAATGGATTTTCATAAAGAAATTTGAATCTAAACATTTTTGAAGCTGTTTTAGTTGATTCATTTGCTTAAAAAACTGGCTAAATGAAGGAGATTACCTTAACTCTGCCTCAATTTCTGTTAGTAAATAGGCGCTGTTTTCATTAAATTGACATCATTTTCAGTTAGGTAGTCAATTTGGAGGCAAAAGTGGTTTCAAATCGAATTTCAGTAATCCAAAGACTGGTGAATTATTGATCCACATAATGTAACAGTAATGTAGATAAAACCATTTAAATGGTTAGGTTAAAGTATTTTGCTGGAATTACAGAGCTGGATTCTAAAAATTTTCGTTTGCTACAATATGAATTTTCACTTAGCCAACTCTTAGAATCCTTGAAAGCTTTTACACAGAATACATCATTTTATCCTTTAAAAAAAATCGGAGTTTACATGGGTTAAAATGAATTCAACTCAATAAATGGATATCACCACACTATTTGTCACTGAAAGTTGTGTGAAATTATGTGCATGTATAAACCACTGGCATTTTAGATATTTTATAGATATTTCATTCTCTCTGGTGTGGTTGTAAATTCGTTGGATATGAAGAACATGAATTATAATGTAATATTGAAGTGGGATTCCCGTCTGAATGAATTCAGTTTTTGCTCGTTTGCACTCATGAAATTCCGTTGCTATAACTGATGATTCAATGTCACTTTAATTTTTCAAGTTCTTTGGTCTTCTAAGATGTTTCTTTAAGCATTCTCAACCCTACTAAACTGATTCAATAAAATGGCAAATACTTCCGTTTCAGGCTGATGGTAAAAGTGCTGACGATAAGAAAGTTGAAAAACTTCTCAAGAAAACGTCGAAAGAAATTTATAAACTTAGGAAGAGTAAAGCTGGAAAAGGGAAACCAGATATGATATCGTTCAAGTGAGTTCATCCCACACGTCTATGTCGTCTATTTACGATTTTGAAGCCTTTGTTATTTTTTTCCCAATACTTTTTTTTTACCAATTTCCATACTTTAAAAAGAGATAAACCCTCATGTTTTCAGAGAGAAAATGGCCTTTTTCACGAGAGCCAACGTTAGTGTGCCTTCACCACCAGTTGACGACGTAGAAACTCAACGTTATGAGTACACAGTTGACAGAACTTTAGGTGTAGAAGTATAGTATTTCGTCCCACCCTTCCCTCCCCAATATAGCACCAAAGTGATAACTAGAATGAAAGATTGTGATATTCGGATATATATATATATATATACTTATATGTAACTCGCTTAATATTATATTTTTCTACAAAGATGTATTTTAAATTTTGGAAATAATGTGTAAAAAAAAAATAAAAATCATAGAATTTTATATTTGTTATAAGCAGTTTTGTAGAAGCGTCGAAACATCAGGGTTGGCATGAATAATTTTGCTTATCATAGCTAACTCTCACCCAGGTGCTGATATTTTAGGTTGTGAGTCCTCAAATTGATTGGTAAGAACTTTATTTGTGTTGTACTCCATTATCATCAATGTTTAATCCTGTTTTATTTATCATGTTATGTTTTATATTATCATGCAAGTGAGTAGTTGAATTAATTAAATAATTAATTATCAATAATTAATTAATTAATCGAGTAATCATTATTACACTACCTACTACGCTATAACAAGTTGAACGTTTAATTTTAATACCGTTATTTTAATATTATTATTATTATTGTTTTGATTACATGATTATTGGTATTATTCATTATTGTTCTTGTTCTGGTTCATCATCAAGTTGATATGATTTCTATTATTTTGTTAACGTTGTTGTTGTTTTGTGTCTATAGTTTTTTCAACCTTTTTTTCTTGAATTAAATGTTTAACTTTTTACCATTTATCGTGAAGTAACGTTACAGTTTGAATTACGACTAGTTTAATCTATAGTATCTCCCTAATAATATGCTTTAGGTCATGCCAAAGTTGGTTATAATAAAAAAAAAAATTTCGAATGTTGCAAGGCTTCTATGTAAATTGTTTTATTTATTGTACTATGTCATTTATGAACATTTGCCAGCTAGTCAGAATGGTGAATATTGGTCTACCTTATGTAATGAATCAAGGTTTTATTAGTACTATATTGAGATGTGACATTGGACCACCGTATTTAGTTCTTTCATATTAGGGATTTTTCGTTTCAACCTTTACCTTTTATTTTCGAGGTATAATGTACAGAGAGCAATGTTACATGTGTTCATAATAATTGTGTTGATAAGAACAAAATATTATAGTTGTGTTATATTTGTAAAATTATTTTTGTAAATAAAATCATATAAATATGTTTTGTATACAGTTTCTGAATGCTGATTACTAATTACTTATAGTTGGCCATACTTCTTAATATCATTCTTTAAAAAGGGTGAAGTGGGTAATATGCCTGTATGAAGTTTATGTGGGCTCTTATTGATTTTGTTCACATTTTCGAAGGCACGTTTAAAATTTTCTAGTTTCTCAAGATTGAACTATAGAGCTTATTAGTCCATCTGCCCAATAGGAATCAAGTATTTCAATATGTATCCGTGTGAAACCAGTTCTGACATGCTTATGGTGGCCATATATTTATATTTTAATCTTAAGTTGGGTAGATGGGCCCCACAATTATGTAATTGGATCACTGTTAACTGTTGAATGGACGGAATGTTATCTACGATCAATCATTTGTATTTTAATACGAAAATTCAACGTTGGGTTAGAAATTAATCTGTAAATGCAGTCAAACGCGTCTGGCTGAAATTTAATTTTTTTTCTATCCGTCCACGGTAAGCCGTCCATGACATCACAAGCTTCATCGCTTTGTGTGCCTCAATTTGGTCTACCAGTATAATAGTCATACAGCTCATATAGCTTCAGCACCACCGACTTTACTATTTGGTTCAACCGCCATTGTTTGAACTCTTTTTTAAGCTTTATTTATATTTTGTGGTGTATACATTATGTAATATAGCCTATTGTTTGTTTTTTATATTATCTGTAATTTTTGCATATTACTGTGAGAATCACACGGTCAAAACCACTAGTTCCAATCAGTGTCACAGAATGACATTACAGATGGCCAATCAATCATGTATTCAATAGAGATTAAGTACAAGTAATTTTTCGATAATATATAACTCATCTGTTTTATAGATATATACACACATATATATACATGTGTGTATGTGTGTGTTTTATTGGATTGTCTTTTATTTAAGTTAATTCGAGTCATTGGTACCAGGAGATTCCATTTACTTGAGAGAGAACGCTTGTTTTATATAATTTCAACATCCTACTCTTTTGGTGATGCGCGGGCTATCAATTTGGCCATGTTAATAGTTTAGGTTTAATTTCATTTCTTCCTGACTAGAGATTGTAATGTTTGTGCTTCGTTTTCTCACATATGTGCCTATGACTCCATTGGGCTCAAATATCCATTGTGTGGGTCAGTCAATAAGAATTTTTGCAGTCTTATCCACTTCTCCCTAGTAGATCTAAATATCATACAATGAAAGTACAGTATGTATTGTTAGGAATTTCGTGACTGAGTAGCACTGTTAAAAATATTTGTTGTAATTTATGATAGTTTAATTTTACCATAACCTGTTAATTGCATTAAGGCAACACGACAATTACGAATCCTATCAAGGAAGTACCTGAGCTGCAAATTGCTTTCATCTGTTTCGTGGTTTTACTTATTGCATTTTGTACTTCAAATGCCACTGAATCATTTACCACTTGAAATCCCATCAGGTTCACGCTGTTTTAATTTAACAATCAGATTGATCTCACCTTTATCTCTGATTATCGGAAACATTTAGAAGTTCACATCGTCTGGCACCCCAAATCCTACGTTCAAATCTGTAGTTCTAGTCAGTGTACGTTCATGTGGGAAAACACACCCAGCTTAACTTAGAATGTGATGTAGGTCATGTGAGATTGAGAACAAGCAATACCATACTATTTTAAGTTCGAATATACAGATACATTTCTAAGTGCTACCTAAAATGAATGCTCATCTGCTGTGTATCTCTCACTATCTCCAGCTTAATGATATTATTTAATTCCAATCATTAATAAACTATCATAATTGTTAGTACATTTGAATAGTTGAGAAATTCAGTTCAGAGTTGATTATCTGGTTCTGGGTTCTCCAATGTTCCACGGTAAAATTTGGAATTTGAAAGCCCTTCAATCTTTGTTATTATTGTGACTTGAATAACAATTGTCCTTTACTACCAAGTAAGCTTTCAAACTAATTTCCTTCAACATAGTTTTAATGTTGAATCAAGTAAGTAAGTCAATTAATTAGTAATCGTCATTCAAGTTTGATGTTTCCTTTTTCCTTCTATTCTAAAAACGAAATCTCTCACTTCAAACATAAAAAAACTGTGGGATGTGGATTTTTCTTCTTTTTTTTGCGCTAACGTGATGATTTCCAACAAATATAAAAGGTATGTTATTATTTCCTATTTTTTTAATTTGATTTTTTTATTTTAAATGTATTAGTATCTTGCCTGAAATCAGTCCTCTGCTCGCGGTTTTTTTCGTTTTTAATTTTTAATCAACTTCAATATTAATTGTACCTTCGTGAAGTTTTGGTAATATATTTTACGAATTAAGTATTCTCTACTTTTTGGTTTGACAAGCGTTTGGAAGCACATTCTCCACGATTTAATGGGAAATTTGTCTCGGGGTTTTACTATTTCAAGATTTGAGAACTTTTTTTTCAATTACGAAGAGGAAGCATGACTTTTTTTTTCTTTTAAATTTCAGTTGCGGGAATACTGGGGTTTTTATATTACGGGCAGAATACAACCTTTTGTAAGGTGAACGTTGCGGTGTATGTTGAGCTAATTGTGTATGTTTTTTTTTTCTCTTATGATGCCAGACAAGTATTCAATCTTTCACTTCACTTTTTCACTTCAATTTTTACTGCCTCTTTTTTTTGGAATTTATGAGCATGAAAGTAAGATTATCTTTTTGCTCAAATTTGTAATTTTGTGTAAACTATTTATTGTTATGTAATGCTATTTGATTAGGTAATGTATTATAGTACTTGTTTGGGTATGTGAAGAAAGTATAGTTTCTCAAAAAGTAGGTTTCTCATTACAGGTTTGAAATGTCTAATGCAGTTTACTTTCAATACAAAAATCTTTTGAAGGATCTGTAAATGTTATTTTGGGATAAGTTATTATGTTAATAACATGAAAGAAATTAAACCGATAATTTGGTATTGACTGGCAGTTTTATTGCTTTTAAAGGACATCCCTTTCTACATTGATGAACATTAGTGGATCTCTTAATATTTCTCAATTTAAATGTTTGAATGAACTTTCTGTTTACGTCATAGCACAGGCTCCTTATTCAAGGTTTTTAATTATGGAAATTCGCTAGGTGTTTAGGGAATTGAGCGCTAAACCCGGATATCTGATAAAAAGTTGAAAAAAAATATATAAAAGAAGTTTTTAAGAAGAGGAATGTTGGTTTTTATGACATAAGCAGAGGTTTTTGTTGAAAAATAAATGTAAAAAAAATCTAGTGTTTGTCTGACAGAACAATCGCTACTGTTTGTAGGAAGCAGACGTACTCTTAGTGAAGAGAGCCCTTCCACGATATCACCAAGGGCGTAAATTAGCCTTTCATATCCTCGGCTGCATTAACTGAGTGGGTATCCAAATACTGTGGATTTACAGGTCTGCAACCAGTCCACAGCCCTTAATGAATTTTTGATTAAATTAGTGTCTTGGGTTGTAAGAATCTTGAAACGTGAAAAAAGGTGGTTCAACCTGCCTCAAAATGTTGTTTTACTCCACAATCTACATGCGCAGAATCCAAAAAATCAAATTTGTAAAAATCTCTCCATACGCTGTCTTGAAGGGGCTTAGTTGGCCCACATCTATTGACCAGCATTGTGGTAGAGTTAAGGAGCTACTTCACTGCACAAGGTCAACATTGAGATTGGGTGGCAATCAATTTTCATGTGAACACATTTTCGATTTTTTTTACAATCGATTTTCATGGGTCGATTTTTGTTAATGATTAATCGATTTTTTTGTGAGGTTAAATCTATTTATATGAATGGCAAGTTGAGGAATGCCACATTTTTCGATGTTTAAGTACTTACATCCATTTTGATTTTCAAGTTCTCAGGAGTATATCTTTTAAAGTAAAGAACGCTACAAAGTCCTTGCCTCATGGATTTATTATTCATTTGGACATAATATGTGTCTATATTATAGATATTTATGAAAAGAGCGCCTTTTCTTTCTCCAGAGGAGTATTTTGCTGAATTTCGGACCATTCAGACGATTTTTAGAGGATTTTGGTTTTTACTCCTAATTTTACAGTAGTCATGGGAAATTTGGAACAGTTTGCGCAGGAAGAATTAGGCCTCTGATTTTTCTGACATTCATTAATATTTTTGAACATTCATAAAAATTTCCAACCATGCGGACGATTATTAGGGAAGTTAGAGATGTTTCAAATATACCACATTTGCGCATTTATCGCACGATTTTGATGATATTTGAACTATACCTTTACAAAATTTCTGGTTTTACTACCAATTTTACAGTACTTTTGAGAAATTTAGTCTATTAGCGATTTTGACGAAAAAAGTAAGGTGAAACAACCACAGGTTTTGTGATTAATTGGTTCAATCGATTCCAGACTGCCGATTGTGAAATCAATCCCATAATCAATTTTGGTGGTTTGATTTGACTACCCTACATCGAGAGAAACATTATATTACTGTTTATACCAGCATAACTGTGCTGTGTATCAGCAACACAATTCACAAGAAAGGAGTTTTTCAAACTCTAAGAAAATTTAGGTAGTGAAAAGAAGGCACGTATCTCTTGTTCATCACAGATCGGTATATGTATATTAAAATATATATTTTCATCAGTAACAATACATCTATGAATAAACATTGTGCAAATAGTAAGTTTTAGACCATGAAAAGAAATATTATTCAAATAAAATGAGCGGTTGTTCAAATGATAGAATAGTTAAGGAATGTGAACAATAATGCCTAAAACTAGTATTCATAATTCGAATAGCATTCATAAATGATGTTTACACATCATCAATAAAGCTTTTAATGATGAGGTATTTTCAGCTCAATTTCCCTCTTGGATCAAACAGTGAATCTAAACAGTGGGAGTTCCGGCAATAAAGTTGTTACATGTAGAGTACTGTAACAACTCCTTCCCATAACAATCCTTACCACCAAATCATTAAGAGGCATGGGAATATGGAACATTAGATTAGACTTTTAGATTCATTTCAAGGAAGAAGGAAAGAAATCTGGTGATTGGAGGTGTTCAATGTGGATCCTGCTTTATACAGACATTACAAATTGTGATATACCTAGGAAATACTCAATGCCCGAACCCCAACCTGCACCCTATCTTTATGGCCAACAATGATGGAATTCCATGTAAACATGTGCGTGTAACCAGAATAACACGAAATGAAAAAAGTACACATACCAACAGAAATCACTCATTTTCCATTACGATTAGGATGAATTACCAAGTTAGTTGGTGGGTATTAAATAGGAAAATTTCAACAGCGAATAGTAAAACGTACCTTCCCATAATAATGACGATGTGATACTAACTGTACAATAATTAAACAATAAATGTATGAATCAAACAACAATACTTGACTTGCTAAATGAAACGACAAACAACAGTTGATTTTTTCTGACGGAGCAACAACGAATCTTACTGCAAAACTACCGACTGACGTATCAACTTTGACATATAAACTACACAACCAGTCAAAACTCTACTCAAAGTTGTATAATATTTCCATCAGCTCGTTTAACACGATACATTACATGCGCTAAACTCATCGAGTAAAAACTTGAAAGCACTAAATATTACCATTATTTAGAAAACTCCAGTACTATTTACTCCTTGTAGAATACATATAGGAAATGCTACATTGGAATGTAGCATGTACTCATTTCCTACCACGCTCTCATAAATGTCCAGCCTAGTGAAGGACATTATTAACCTCACATTCATCAATTTCAACGGATTTGCAAACAGAACTTAATACTATCGTACTTCATGTTCTCTCTTCTGCTACTCTGAAAGATGCATTTGAAATGTTGAAACTTCTGTATTATATAGATAATTGAATAGACATTTTTCAACCGAATCTCTCCAACAGTTTTTTCATTTGTATAGCAATTTTCACGTATGGAGTCTGCATAGAAACTTCAAACATCAAATCATGCTGACACAGGGATTTATCTGAATGGCTTCTTTACGTTGTATATTTGGTTGCCATTTCATTGTACCAGTTACGGCTATCATTTCAAGGCATCGTCAGGACTAGCTTATAGTCATAATGATTGGCTAATAAATATTATACATTACATTACATTTTTACATATTTTATTTTATACGTAAATACCCATTTAAATAACCACGAATATATTTTCACACAATGATATCTGAACCACATATTTTACATACTATTTACTATCAGATCATTATGACTTCACCAACAACATGTAGGTAGAGATGACACGTCGCTGATGATGACTAGAAATGATAGACGAAACTATCAGAATAAAATGACTCCCAAATGTATAATATGAAGAAACCAGTCATACATTCTTCATCCTCACCCACACAAAAGAAGATCTAAAGAAGTATTCTTTGTAAATGGCCATTTATGTGTTTCATTTGATCCAGCTACCCCTGAATAAGACATTGGAAAAACGTGTTTTGCACTACAATTTTGGTTACAAGAAATTTATAGGTACAACAACGTTCATTTGTTTCACAGGCAACTCACAAATTCATTATTTTACACATTTCAAATAAATATAGATTATTCGGTTCGATAGAAGAAAACAAATATTTGCAATAAATTTTTAATTGCTATTGAGAAGTTGTCATTCAATTAATAAAATATAATGTGTCATTAAAAAAAACTGAAGAGGAGTTTGTAAACAATTCACATTTCTTATCATACTTCACAGTCTTTTAGGTTTAAGGAGCCCTCCACTGATCAAATATGGGCGGTGACACAAACAAACCAAATGGTTTGGATCAGTTAGTAGAACTGGTTGAGTTCAAGAAATTACCGCTTCAAACACCAGAACTCAACTACCACAGACATTAAGGAAGCATAGGATTGCTTTTATCACGTCGTACAATAATTAATTCTTTGTCGATTCGAAAAGTTTCTTGCAATGAGTTCTAGAGTGATTAATTTCTACATAAGATTGTAAAACAGATCGCATTTGGAACAAAGCTAGTGAATTTGAAGCCAAAATACAGATTCTCATAATATATACCAGCAATCGCATCATTATGTATATCTTGATACCGTTAATTGAATAACAATCTTAAAGAAGATTCATATAGTTAGTTGATTTCAGGTCAAGTTAAAGGAATATACGTGGGCATGAACTATTTGAACTGACAGAATAGCAGGTGTAATGTTACTAACCCTATTTTACAAGAAATCACCCAAATGAGCAGAAAGTTCTTGTATGTTCATCATTGTTTGAGGCAGTTTGGCATCGATTCAAGTCCATACAAATTAAAAATAACATTTGAATCATACATTTCGCCAAATGGGAGAAACCTGCACTTGAAATAAGGAAGGCTCCTACACAATACAACCATTGCAACAACAAAAATTGGATGGGCTGATATTATCCAGAGTGCCGAAATATGGGGAGTAGAATTTGCTTAAGCGTCAATCTTGTAAAAAGAAACCTAGGAGCCACTAATGAGGAAAATGAATGCGACACATAAAGAAGAGAGGAAAACACTTTATTTCAATAATAAATGTGTCATTCAGAAGGAATCGTATCCCTAACTAATTATGATGACAATTTATATTTTTTTAAATAAACATAAATAAATATTTCTTAATAAATTGAAAGAAGTCTAAAGAGTTTACCAGTTGTGATAATTTTCTTCAATGATCGCAAATACGATGAAAATGAACTTCCTAATTAATATCTTTTCGAAATGCCATCATACCGTTTTTCAAGAGGAACTTAGTGAAAAGCGTACATCAGGAGCAAAAATGTACAAATGAATACAACTATCCCTAAAATTAGCGAATCTCTTCTTTTGTGTAAGTTGATGCGCTGTACCAAACTGTTCAATAGAGGAAAACGATTGGATAGATCATGCATACGGGTCTGAAGTCTTTTCATGGTTAGGCGTTGGGACATGAGATGTTCTCTCGTTTCCACAGCGATGCTAATCTGATCATCGATAAGTCTATCAGAACTGAAAAAGAAAATAATAGTTAGCAGGTAAAACATAGCAGAGTTGCGACAACAGTACGCGATGTCAACTAATTAGAAATATAAATTCGAGACAATTTATATATGAACCAGTAAAGTTCTCAGAATAGCTGAAAACTGTAAGTTTTCAGAATCATGGCAAGAGGCATTTGTAGGCTGAGATAAACAGCACCTTCGTGTCCGATAAATTAGATTACAATCTTCGAAACTACTTACAAATATTGGGAATTACGGCAGAGTCAACACTAACGAACAAAAACGCGAAAAATTGAGAAATCTTGAGGCAGTTCCTGTTGGAGATGAGTTAATGCCCCTATCCCATCCCTTCACACAAGGTTTTTGTTCCTAGATCTTAAGTGAAAATAATAGTCTAAGCAGCAGCTGAAAGTGGTTTGATCATGTGCTGGATTTAAATCCTGAATAGTTCAATCCACCATTTTGAGGGCTGTACCAGAAGGAACATAGCAAATGGGTCTTTGGAAGGAACGAAATTTATTAAATAAGGTGATAGCAAAATAGCACCAGATTTTAGGTTGGAAACTGCATCTCTGATGATATTTTGGGGCCTATATTTAACAATTCATTTTAGCTAGCAGTCCTCACAATCAGAACCCAGAGTCCCTCTGCCGTTATTTAATGGAAAAAATCCCTATTTGCTATTGTGAGTCATACTTTGATGAAAGTATGTAAGTTTGTTTCCATGATTTTGTAGACATGGAGATTGGTTTTGAAATTATCACAGTGCGATGCATTGAACGAAGATGAATTTAGAGGTTTCAAGTTCTGGAAGGATAGGTCGAATTATCACAACCCACATGAAACTGTCAACTTTTGGCAGAGAAATATCTGTGGCAATCGACATCTGCACATCAATTGTTGAGTGTGACAGTAACAGAAGCGGTTTTCCATAGGAGAATTTAGCTGCATACATTCTCAAACTCTCACATTTTTTTTCTTAAATTCTGGACAGTCCATTTATAACTTCAGTGATGTTCCTACTCTACAGTTCAAGGTTTCTATTGATTCTGGGCACTTTAAGCGTCAACGAATGTTAAGCAACATAATAACAAACAAATGCAGAATTTCTTCTTAAATGTCCTAGCCAATCAGGACAGAAACACCACTGTCACGGGACAAAATGCCTTGGGATATCTTTCCCCAGACGTCAATGCCTTCATATGGGTGAGTTGACATGTACTGAAGGCCTGTATAAAACTAATACCCCCCGAACTTGAGCAATTTCAAACGAGTTGGAAATACTGAAATGATGCTTAAAGGATTTTACGTTTGCACATATGCAGAATGATGTATTGATTTATTTCCAATGAAATTTATATTGGGCATGCTAACCTGCACATTCCCTGAAAATATAAAAATTCGTTGTAGAAATTAAGCAATGGAGAATAAACTCACCTTCTGATGTGCTCATTTTCCTTTAGATACATATCACTCCTTCTGTTGAGGCCAGCATTGTGTTTATGAGAACTGAAATGCAGAAAAGACATCTTTAACCTCCTTTTATCAAAATAGAAACAAATTCCAAAGATTCCACGTCCAAAATATTCTAGATAGTCACAAGTATTCAAAAATTCGTTCAGCTTAGCAAAAGAGAGCCCAACTTCTTTGAAAAGATTAAACTTTCTGTTGGAGACAGGGGTTAGTAACTTTTGGAACTGTATGAAGATCATTTTGTACAACTTGATGAAGCCCAAGTCCTGGAACATCATTTGAAGTACCTAGAAATTAATGTACTGGTTAAGTTAAATCTGGATTGTTTGACTTGTAAGTGAACATAAAATAATTATAAAAATAATATAGTAATAAAATAAAATAGATAATAATGATAAAGTAGATGAATAAAATAAAACCATATTGAATGCAATGGACAAAGTTCCTGTAGGGTTTGATGTAAATTTCTTTTAAAATCCTCTTCTCATGATAAGTAGATACGTAATTTGGGGCAGCATATAGAAATTTAATAATACAAGCCAATCAAAAACTAGTCTACTTCATTAAAATATTTCAAAAAAATCTTCCAAGTTGGGTGTGGCACATAGCTTCCTTGTCTAAGTGACATGAAACCATAGATCTTTCGAAATTGTTATAGATTATCTCAAAACATGTAGAATATAAGCTTTTCACAACTACATACATGACAGATAACGCCTTCAAAACGTTAGTCGTCATGTACTGTGGGTCTGTTGAGTTAACTTTACAGTGGATAGAATAGAATAGATAGGAGGGTGTTGAAAACGATGTGAGATTATTAGACCACTCTTCCCCAAATACCTTGAAAATTTTAGCGCAGTCGAACGACTAGAACTAGAGGAAATTATGCTATACGGATTTTACTTTCCACATGTGCTGAGATTTGTAAGTAGTATGCAACTCACTAGGGAACATTTACAGCCCCTAAAAACACACATTCCCTAAAAATTTAATCAAAAACGAATCCGCTTTGAAATCAGTATGAGATTATTATATCTTTTTCTCCCAACTACCTAGGAAAGTCGAGTGGGATTGAGCCACTGAACTTGAGAGAACTCAGGTGGATGGTGGTGGTGGAGGTTAGTGGGTTTAACGCTTACACAAGCACAGAATGATGTACCGATTTCAGAGAAATTACAACCATAGAGGACCATCCCACACATTCCCCGATTTCCTCTAAATTGAATGAATTAGGCTTGTTACAAGGCACAGACGCGACAGACATGAATCGCAAGTTGTTCTGAATGGTCTAAAACGCAAATTTGGATGGAAATTTGGATTTTGAAGGAAAACACTTTTCTATCTCCTGACAGTGAAAACAAAGCTTTTGCTGCCTATAGGTAGAATTGGGAATGATTCCCAATCGTGTTTAGTGTGACAGTTCCTCGTCCTACGTGATGACTGGGTGATTTCAGCGAGTGCAAGCGTTCATGCAGAATACGTCACTGGTGTCCTATGTGTAGGAGCCACTGCAAGTGAAGGAGCCGCTGCTAGTGAAGGAGAGCGGGTTTTAGTTAGATTGGTTTCATACCTACCGTGTCAATCAACACGAGTGTTTTCTTTTTGTGGATTTACAGAGGCATCCGTCTCAAAAAATGTATCAATGGAGGATCGAATTTGGGAATTTGTGGCTCTTTGGCATAGGCTGTCTGTACGTTTTTAAACAAATTCCGGACCTTAAGAATAGTCTTACGGCCATTTTCTTATTTCATTAAGCTACAACAACATTCTGCCCAACCTTGCCAACACTCTAGAAACGATTATGAATCCAACAGACCTGGACAACTCCAATAACATTGACAACAGATGTATAAGTAAATTGATTTTATTTCAAGCTGCAAGTAGTGTGTGCGTGTAAGTGATTTGCAAAAGAGCAGGTGCACGCAGGAGGCACAACTCCATTGTCATGGTTTGATTGTAAAATCGCCCAGGCCGCAATAAATGCTGAATCCGCCCTACCCCCTCTTAGGACACAGAGTAAGTCTACCCTGAAAATTATGGCAGCTTCGAACATGTTTACAGTGCAGCAATAGGGGATACCCCTTACTCAGAGATTCAAGAAAGTCTGACCCTAATAGTGCCCTAGAGGTGCTTCCATTATTGATGCTGAATTCGAAGAAACGATCCCAGCAACTTATTGTTATATAAGCAAGTACAAGGTTGACACTTACTCCAGGTCTTTTTGAACCCCATCCAGAAGTTCTTCTTTTTCTTTCCGTGCTTGGTAGTTATTCACTGTTTTTTTGTATTCAGAGCTGTAGTCTTGCAATATCTCCCTGTGACGTTGAAGTGTGTGAGGAATCAGACGATTACCAGATGCATCCACTGTAGCCATTTTATCGTTCATGGTAGTTAGCTAAAAGGAAAAAATTTCCATTGATGATAATTTTCACTAAAACAAATAAACTTTTGTAGAAATACAGTAGAAGTCTGATAATCTGGCACGTTCATGACTGACTTGGTGCAAGGACTACCGAATATTCTAGTCTATTGGGAGGTAATTATAAGAAAATTAAGTTAATAATTGAACTACAAATACAGTGCAAATACATAAAACATGTTTCACTTAGATTTTAAAGAGTCATGAATGTCTTTTTGTTTCCTTGACTTTAGACGTATAGTGCTAAATTTATTTCAAATGGTATGGAAACCAATAATTTCGTTTAGTGATTTCTAGTTTCTGATTGAGAGTAAGTTTTACATGTTTTCGTTTGTCTCCTTCTGAAATAAAAGGATCAGATTTTGAAGACATGGTCACTGTACAGTTAGAACAGAAATCACTTTTTTTTTAATAATCAGTTTCAAAAGTTACGTTTACTTACTACGATGTAAAAGGGCACAAAACAACAACGCATGAAAAAATGGCAAAGGCGCTTCATGATTGATTATTGGAACTGCTCTCGCACCTGAAGGTGTAACCAGAATTGCGATGCCTCATTTCGTTCTTTAAGGTACAGGTATATAATCATGAGGAAACGTGGTTTTTTCTGAGAAGTATATACATTACACCTAAGTGAGAGAATATATATTATGAAATATCGCAATACTGGCGTCACCATCGTTACTCCTGTCGTTGTGTCGCAAGGTTTTGTGTCCTGGTTCATCTATGACGGACATAAATCTTCGATTTTTGGCTACACTGTTCTGTTACGCTACCATCAGCTAACGAATTGCTCATTTAACGAAGCACTTGCAAGGTGAAAGACAAACAACTAATGCTTCCTCGTTAACTCTTAACGCCTGGGCGATGTAACGAGCCAATCAACTAATGCCACGTTAGAGCCAGTTTGGTGAAATTGGCCCTTAGGGAACATCAAGGATTGGATAAAAATTAACATTCACACTAGTTACAAGGAATTTACTGACATATTTGCAGTTCCCGCCGTTGATACAGCAGAAATTAAATTCAAAGGGGCGCTCTCTAGGGCTCAACCCACATAATTTCTGAAAATTCCATTTAAATCTGACTAAAATTTGGCATTGGTCTGCCCAAACATAACTATCAATAAAAATATGAATATTTGTAGAGTTCATTGTTGTTTCTACAGTCATGCAAGTGCACCTTCAAATATCTGTAATAAATCAATCAAATAATGAAGTTTACTGAAATGACTGTAATTCACGGCTTCATGACATCATTCAGCCCAAAAATAACTATCAACGAAAATCTCAAACTCATAATATTATATAGATGAGGTCAACGTTTTTTCCTCACTAATGTGATTATAAAGCTTCTGTCACAAAACGTACAAATGAATCTACCAACTCCATCATCCACACTCCGTAATAATTTAAAATAGTACCTTTTGAAGGAGATCTTCAATTTCCATCGAAGCTGATTCAACCACATGATCAGGAGATAATAGTGGCTCAGTATAACTGAAACCAGATAATATTAATTAACATATTAGTAAGCGTCAGCATACTTTGAGCAGTGAAATAGGTTCGTCTTATTCATTGGTCATTCAAAAGTCTAGATTTTTCCTGGGGACAAGTACACATTTTGCCATCATTACCAATAACGAATATTCGTAATAGACTAACAGAAAGTTACAATTCTGCCCAAAATGGCAGAGCACGTAGTTTACGTTTTAAACTATTTAGATTCTAAAAATCTGGGCAACAAAAGTGCAATTAAACAATCCAAGCCTTTGCAGCAAAATGCGAATAGCTCTCCCTCGCTATATTCTTTTTCCGAATCTTCATGACCTGATGTACCTATAACTAGAACATAGCTTTTGCAATCAATATTGGGAATAATAAATCAGATTAGTCATTACCTGTTGCTACTTTCGGACTTTCTTCCAGCACAAGCCTTGCTAAATGATATCAACTTGACATCGATCTCACTCTCCAGTCTTCTTGCCTGCTTGTGCAGAGCTAAATAATAAAAACAGAATTATTAATCCAGATTCAGCATAAATCATCACTAGAACAAAGTTAATGTAATGGTTTGATAGGTGTGAGTGTTGCAGAAAGGTACATGCAAAGTTCTAGTCATGCAGCATGACCATAGGAGAGATTTCTCCTCCATCATATTCGTGCCCATTAGAGCAGAAAAACATGACTTCAGGCCTAATAAATCCTGTACTGACCTGGTTAACACTCTAGGAATTATTGTAGAGCAGTTGGCCAAGCTCAACAGCCCTCTCTACATTGTTTTCATTGATTTTGTAAAAGCCTTTGATAAAATAAAAAGGGACAGGCTCTGGCTTGCCCTTAAAGAAATGGGATTCCCAGATAAAATCACCCAACTGATGTATAATGCATATTCATGTATGGTTAGCCATGATGGTCATCTTACAGAGGAGATCCCAACTAATGTTGGCGACAGACAAGGTTGTCTACTCTCTCCAATCCTCTTCCTGGTTCTCCTGGAGAAAGTGGTCAAAGGGATGCACGGGAGAAGGAAGAGAGATATCCAGTGGGGCCTTACTGGGAGACTGGAGGACCTCGAATACCCGGATGATGTCTGCCTCTTGGCCCACCATATACGTGACATTCAGGGGCTAGTGGATGATCTGGGGAAATTTGGGAAGGAAGAGGGACTGACAATTAACCAGTCGAAGTCTTTTGAACTTAGGATCAATGCTTCTTGTATTGCTCCTATTTTACACATGGGGATCCCAATTAAGCAGGTTGATAGGGTAGTCTATTTGGGGAGGATAATCTCCTAAGATGGTGGCTCCGATCAGGATGTACTGGCCTGGGTCAACAAGGCGAAGGGGGTCATTGCCCAGCTTCGTCCAATTTGGAGTGCCAAAAATATTTGCATACGCACCAAACTCCTCATCTTCTGGTCAAATGTGCTGTCTGTGCTGTTGTATGCCTGTGAAACATGGCGCGGGACAGCAGCCATTCATAAAAAGTTACAAGTCTTCGTCAACTGAGTGCTACGTTCCATCCTTGGCATAAGATGGCCAAATGTCATCTCTAAAACTTGTGGATGAGGACTGGATCAGAGAGGGCGGAGTTTCAAGTGAGAAGACGAGAATGGCGCTGGATTCGACACACCCTGAGACACTTACACTAAAATGAAAAATGCCTAACAGTAGAAGAACTCACCTTCATACGTAGGCATCATCTTGAAGTGCGTTTCTTCAAATCTGAAAATATACAAACCTGATTATTTAGAGTGTTTTTGCTTTGTGTGATGTCATGAGAATATTAGTTAATGAGCACACTGGTGGAACTCAGAACAAAACTGGTTTGAATAGACTGAAATTCAGCCAACTTCCAAAATTTTGGTATTCTAGATTTCTCCTCGATCAGGGAGTTTTGAAGTTGGCAAGAAATTCGTATGACTCATTAAGAAAATTCGTCCCTGTTTACCTCCCATGTCAAAACAGACAGAACACTGTTCCAATTGAATGATCGATATATACAGCAAATAATGGATGGCATTTAAATCAGCTCAACAATTGAACAATGTTCGGGAAGTGAATGAAGGTTAAATGGCATTAGGCTCTTAAAGTTGGGTCAGTGCAGGAAGTTATGTGAAGGCATGGAGGTCGGGGAAATCAGCTGACCACAGTCTGTCATCCCCTCTACGCTCATCTAACACTTCACCAACATCTGCAAGCCCAGGCCTCCCACTGGTTTTCCTTCTCGTGGCGGGAGTGGGAAGCAGGTGGTGGATTGGAGAAAGTATGGAAGGGGTATCAGACTGTTACTCCCCTCTTGCCACAGGCATCTCACGAAAGTTCTTACCCTGACCCAACTAAAGTTGTAGATATGTTCTGCCAAAGTCCTTCTTTACCTGTTTTTCATTGAACCATGGTTAAACAGGCAACACAAGCTGCACTGATTTGAATGATTTGCCCTCAGTGGCAGCAGAAATTCTTTGCCACACTGACTGGACGTATTGAACACCAGGTTGGAAGTACTCTCCCACCTTTATTTCAACTTAGGAATTGCATCTTCAGCTCATTCATTAGCAAGACAGTAGAACTATTACATTTCCTTTCAGCCCAGTACTTCGAGCTAAAGTAATTCTAATTAACGGTTGATGGAAGAGAATACGTATAGGAGATGAAGCAGTGTTTTTGTAGGTCCACCTGAAGATCAATTAGAAGCAGTAAATCCCATTTTCAGTAGTGTGATCAATGAATCAGCACAAGTGATATTCGTAGTCTCGTTATCCTCCTCATTAGCAAGGGATTCAAGAGGCTGTATTATTGTGCTCTTTGTTTGGGGAGCTCCCTGATTCAACTAAAATAATTTCTCGGCAAGGTGGATCGTGAAGCTGAAGGGAGAACTGTTACATCTCAATGCAAAGCCATATGCCACTGAACAGAATGAGGATTGTGCACTGTTCAATTTTCATGCAAAGGAGACGTGTACCACTTTCTCTGTACTTGCGGAGTTCAGAGTTGGCGTTTTTAGTAAGCCCGTGCTGTCTCGCAATGAGGCTGTGGCTTTGCTGGATGGTGGTGGATGGCCTCAACTGGTCGTTTCCTGTAAGAAAGCCTGGCGATATGGCGCTGCGTTGGTTCAAGGGTTTAATTTTTAATTTATTTTTATTGTATCTTGTTTTTCATAGTCGTTTCTTCTTTTTGTATTACCTGTTGACACCCCCGACTGATGGTTTGAAAAACCATGTCGGTATATTTTGTATTGTACAAAGAATCTTTTACTTTGTTTTATTTTATCAATACACTTTTTCTTCTTCTGCTTTACTCTGCTCCCTCACCATCTGCACGCGCAAGTAATGTTTGCGGAGATATAGACTGGGTTTTTTAGGTAACCAAATTGCAGAACTTACGCCTAGAACATCCACATAGGTGTGAACCGGTACGCTGTGTCTGTAGTAGATGTGGTTCAGAAGACCTCAACTAATTCAAGGATTCATATCCTTTGAATGCCACTACAAGCATTGGCAATATCAATCCTTACGATTGATATACAAATTTTGTTCACTGGGCAAAACATCAACATTCCAAGAGAAAGGATGAGTTTGTGTTTACAACACTACAGTAGCCGGTAGAAGTCGAGAATAGGAGGCCCCTTCCTGATAAAACCGTCGCCATATTGAAAAACCCGATGTCTCCTATCGATATGTGCTGTCTAGTTCGCTGGTCTGGATGCTCTCAAAAACAAAAAAAATTTCCTACATCAATCCTTCTAGTAAAGTATAGATCAGTTGGACAAATAGAACAGAATGTGTTAACACTTTTGTTTCTGCGTATTAATAATTATTTTATCGATTTTGTCGTGAAAATCTTTCCATAATACATGGCAGTGGTATCGATATATTATCCTATATACACATCGATATATTCTTCTTATCAGAAGGGGCCTCCTATTCTCTACTTCAGCCCAGTAGCCTCTAAGAGCAGTAAATTGTGCAAAATTCAAAATAATGGCAAACAAATCTAACAAGTTGGTCAATAACGGCTCAAGACAGTTGAATAAATATTTCTTAACACCATATTATTCAGAAAAAGTCTAGCACTGAATGATTTTGGAATTTAAAGGTAGTCTAGTCTTATACTTCAGGGAAGGATTACGTGAGGGCAAGAATGAGCGTTGAAGCTGTCTAGTATTGTTGATCTG
Source organism: Creontiades dilutus (assembly GCA_031894815.1). Taxonomy (NCBI): domain Eukaryota; kingdom Metazoa; phylum Arthropoda; class Insecta; order Hemiptera; family Miridae; genus Creontiades; species Creontiades dilutus. The sequence goes on from JAVIWC010000341.1 coordinate 344,785, forward strand.
TCAATCTAAGTTGAATTATTTGATGACTATCCAGACAGTAATCAAACATGTGGTACATACCATTAAAGAGTGTACATTTCAACGAGGACAAACGTTCCGCTTATTCAAACAAGAAGACACGTTTAAAACAAAAAACTCAAACATAAAGCGGTGATTGTGCCTGAATGATGGCAAAATTCAGAACTCAGACGTGAGGTTATTGTCACACTTACAGTGACAACAAAATATTTTTGAATACTTGAGTTGATAATAGAGTTGATAAAAGTCATGGATACTACTAGAGCATCCATGTGTCTGATAACAAGATTCACATAACAGAAATTCCCAAAACGAAGACAATTTCATCTTGCAACCAGCTAACATGTTCTTAGCGATCCTATACGACAGCTGGAAAACTATCGGGCTAAGGTTCTATGAACTGAACGACATCACAAAGAAGATTCAATGAGTAAAAAACAAAAGTGTTGAACACTAAACTTGATGTTTGAAAAAGCGAAAGCGACTATGAAAAGACCGATAGGAAGCTGATTTCAGACTATGATTTGAAAGATGCCACTCCTAGCATAGTGTCTAGGCGTCTACTATAGTAGACACTCCTCCCTTTACCAATGCTGTTATTCTGAAGTTTTCGAGGTAGGTGTCTGTTGTCAACTTGATCATTTTGTGTTTATATCCTTTTTGTTTTCATACAGTTTCAACACATTGCTTAACCGACACAACTCGGGACCAAAAACCAAGGCATTAGCCCTAAATGGGAAACATTTGTAGTACAGTTTTCATTGAACACTCGATAAAAACTGCAGATTTTGATCACTAATGAGTAGCCTTGTGTGCGAAAACGGGTGTGCGCAACGCGTTCCTCTTCAGTAGCTCTGTGTGTAGACGAGCTGAAGGGAAAAGGAAAGAAGACTCATGATGCTCCTGTCCATGGAAGCATCTCCAGGTTCTCTTCCATAGATGTACACGAAATGTAAACTAAGAAGAAGAAGAAGAAGACGAAGAATGATAACGCATTAACTTGTTTGTTAAAAACAAAAACAAACAGGTGTCGATTCAGCAAAATAAAACCGGCTCCTGTTATTTTTTTAAAGACAGTTGTTACCTATACCATAATATACCAAAATTGTCTGATGTAAGTTCTCCTTTGCTTTTAATTCGTACAGTTTAATTGCTACGTATAAACTGCTTACCTACTTTTACTGCGTGTGTTTACCTTCTTTGAAAGTATACTTCGCATTAGCTATTCGCAGATATTATTGGCTATTTCTCTCTTCCTGACCGAACATGAATTTTCCCAATTGAAAGCTGAATCCTCCCACGTTGTACCTTTGTTAAATGGGGACTGAGAGTAATGTGGGTTCAATTCCAAGGAATGGAAACTGATAAACCTGAAAGATAATGGGGTAAATAAGTGTGGTCGAAAATTTGTGGATTGCCAGTGGAATCTCGTTCTGGCTGATGAATTGAGGATGGTTTTGCTGGTAGAGAAAATGTATGCACTCCTGCATAGGGAATGCTCATACAGGCATTACAAACAGGATGGACTCTCAATGCTCAGAATTCAGGAAGTGTCGACTTGGGATGTTATTTGTAGAAAATCTCGCACTCATCAGAGAGTAACTTCTAATATGTGTTGTCCCTCCTGGGAACACTTCACTGGAATATTACGCAGAACGTACTGCACGTTGGCCCCCAGAACAAGTGACACTCTTGGGTAAAATGCCTTCTCGTTGAGAAAGTCGAAGTGCTTCTTCCTTCGTTTTGACTGTTTCATACAACAAGAAGTTCATTTTTCCTCTGGTACGATGGACTTCTACTAACTCACTACCAACGACAGGCGAACTATTTAAAATGGAGATTAAAAACAAGATTGGCTGACGTTGTTTGAGAGATGACCCGTAGTGTTGGGACTTTAACAGCGCGGGATGGGCGGCCGAGAAGGCTGGGCTCTAAAAGAAAAGGTCCGAAAATGAAAATATAATTTAACAAGGTCGTGGATACAGTTTTGGGTAAGCTGCTAGCTGAAATAGGATTTGATCTTGCCCCTGGGGTGCTGGTTGGTGCATTGGCGTTTGCTGAAGATGTCAGACCACCATGAGGGCTTGTAGGTTGTCCTCAAAGCATTTGCTGAATAGGTGGGCATAAGTGGGGTGGCGAACCCACTTCATTTTTCTCTGTAACAGAGGATTTTATTTTTCGTCTGATCCTACTATATCAGGCAAGTATGGGTGAATCTCCTTGGTCCCTATGGGACACCAGCAGATGGTGAAAGTGGCGAATGAGTGTCTCCTCTTAGGAACATCTCACGTCCTTCCTCAGTCCGTTCTGAAGGCGGGCTTCATGGGTGTTTCCACTATGACTAACCATATGGACCTTGGCTGACCACCAGCTGGCGTTGACAAGCCTCTTTCGCATGTCAAGCTACCTTTGCCAAAACTAACTTAAGGGTGATGCCAAATAGAATATTGGAATAAGTGCACACTAAATTATACTGAAAAACACATTTCAAATGACGTTTTTCTTCTCTGCTCATCTTGCCCCAAATATGGCTAACTAGACATTGCCCATGCAAAATATATCCGTTTTTTTTTTCAAGTTGAGTGATTCTGTAGCCAGTTTGCAGTTAGAAGTGAGGAATATCAAAAGGCCTCAACAATTACTTGAAATTATGTACTTGAGCCAAAAATGCACTTCACTGACCTTTCCAACATTCAACTAACCATGATTTTCTTCAGAAATTATGAATAACGCAATGCGTGAATAACACGAATTTTTATTCACGTGAACAAGATCGCTTTAAAGTTGAGTGACAAAGAGTATTGGGAACCTATTGGATTTTCAACTCGAAATGAACTTGAAGAAATTGAGGAGTAATGACCTGTTACTCTTTTCCCTTCTCCTTAGTGGTACGTTATGGCTGCAATTAAGTCGTAAAATATGATGAGAAGGCTGTAAAATGAATAATGCGTCATAATTTAAAGGTGGGTACTGTTTTGTTGATTCAGCTCATTGGTCCAAAACTGTGGTCCAGTGTCTGCAAGACAATTTGATTTTGTCAACTTCAAATTGAATGTTTTGTGTTTATCATCATGTTTTTTTTTCTGCAGAATTCCAGTACACCAAAGAAATCCATCATTTCCCCCCAGTTTGTGCCAAAATTGAACATCGCATAATGGATTCGTACATCAACGTCATGAAGAAATACTTCGCTGCTCCATTGATTTCCATGGTGAGCTATAATAAGATTGACGGTAGAACTACTTCATCTTTCCAATTAATATGTTAATTTTAATATAAAACCTTTACGTTCACTTCAAAATTTAGCACGATTTTATATTCTATAGCAATTCTATACCTAATGTGGAGTCCCAGATTTCTGAAATAATTTTTAGCACTAAAAGTATTTCCATTATTTCTGGGTCGACTTGTCCCAGCTCTGAAGGTTTCAGAAATTCGTTCGAATTCCCATTGAGAATGAACCACTACACCTCTGAATATTCTTATGCTATGTTTCTACGTACATTAATCGCTAATCAATTGTATAAGGGATAATTAAAGATTAGCCTAATTAAACAAATATATTTTAATTTAGCTAATTAAAAATGAAAGATAAGGAAATAATTAACCTTTATGCAATAATTGGCGGCGTTATTTGATTCAAAGCAATAACAGGTCAACAAGTAGAAATATAATATCTTTTTGCATATAATCTTAGTATCAAATTTGCTTAGAAATCGGAATGACTGGATGATTTTAAAAATTGTGTTGAGCCTAGAATCTTGTGCCGAGAAAACAAAGACTGAGCCCCCCATTGCACATTAGGCCTTTGTTCTGCAAGTTACTTGATCTAGTGCTAGATGGTTAGGACTGTCAGTAATTGGAAATCGGAAATCAACGATTAGATATTTTCCACGTTTCGAAAAGATTTTTTCACGTTCATAGCATATAGAAAACCTGTGAGTTTGTAGTATATTTGGTTAGAAAATGTAATGATTCTCTTTCATTGATTCTTCATTAAGTAAAATGTTGTTAATAGGTAAAAGCTATGTTAATTAACTTGTGTTGTAAACTCTCAGGTACCTACGAAGATGGTTGCCATAATAATGTTCACCATCACTGCAATCACTTATTTTATTGTAACACACACGTGTACGTTACCGTTGTTTGGAAAGATGCTTGTGAAGTGTGCACCAATATTGTGTCTTATGTGGTTTGTTCTCTTGCACATGTCTACAGTTGAAATTAGGTAAGTTCACTTTGGTATTCACAATTTTAATTAGCCGTTAACAGTTGTGGTACTTACTTAAATATCATGAATACTTTGTCACTCATATACAGACAGGTTAAACAATCATAACAAATAGGGTTGATAAGAATCAAGTGATGCCTCTCCTTGCACCTGGAAGTCTCTCTTCAATCAGTCTTGCATTGTAAGGCCTCGTCCTATGTGAGTGGGTTGTCAGGGCGATTTCATTATTACAGGCGATACTGGCGATTGAGATGAGTGAAGGAGAGAGCGTTTTAGTTAGGTTAGTTTCATACCTACCATGTCAATCAATACGATGAGTGTTTTGTAGTCCAGCTCTCAGTTCCAATTGTCGTTTGCAGAGGCAACCATCTCATGAAATTTATCAATCAAAGACCGAATTCGGGTAATTCATGACTCTTCATCCTATTGATGAAGTGCAGATTTTTTTAACTCAATGAAGAAGGTCTTTTTCTTATTTTGTTGATAGGTAGCTACAACATAATTCTGACCAAGTTTGCTCACACTCCAAAACGATTTTGACTCCATAGACAACTATGATAACCTTGACAACAGGTTTAATCAAGTGTGTGTTTGTAGCGTGAAAAAATCAAACTGATTCGATTTCAAGACCAAGTGTAGGGTGTGTATGTCAGCAATTGCTGATAGAGAGTGTGCACGCAGGATGCACAACTCAAGTTGCCATGGTTTGATCACAATAGCCTGCCCTGCAATAAAAACTGAACTGCTGGTATTGCTGAAATCAAATTGGCCACCACAGCTGCAAGGCATGTGGACCTTGGTGAAGCACTAGCTCAAGTAACCAAGGCTCCACTGAAGCCACAGGAGAAGCTCATAATGCACAGTATGCGTTCCCTCGTACTTACTGCCAAAGCTAACCTATGGGCTAGTCTTTGGTAGGCTTACTGCTTGATTTATACCATGGATGAAACTGGCTACATTATTATGAAATAAACAGAATAATTTTAGGGTGCTTGAAGTAATTACTATAAACTGACCGCATTCGTACATCTCATTGTGGGCCAAACTTGGTCCAAAAAACTCCTCATCTCCTCGTTGAATCATTCTCAAGTATTCGTTATTGCAGCACGTCATCATATCTAATTGCCTATCTAATCATTGGCACAGAACACATTACAATTTCATAATGTACACCTAATTCCGTAGATTGAAAATTATAATTAATTTAATGATGGCAATACTCTTGGCTGTATTCCTTTAGGGATGTGGTAAAAGAAGAACACTTCAAATCATTATGTCCCCTGTAAGGTGATTTCAACCTTTTTTTCAAGTATTCAAAAAACGCTGCCAATTCTCACACACACAGGCTTATTGGTTTTGGTTTTCATAACTCCCCTCAAATGTTGTAATTTGTTGTTTCTAAGTGCGTATTTGAATAATACCTGTTTGGCCATGTCATTGTGAGGATTGGGAGTCATTTTCATGTTCAGAAATTGCTATTATTTGCCATGGAATTTCTACGTTTTGGGCGTGTGAGGCAATCAGCCTGACTAGAAGTTAGTACTTGGTAGACCCCAATGGGGGTCCATGTCTGAAAGAACGGGGTTTTTACATCAATTCTTAATCCTTTAAGGCAGACATTGTAGATTTGGCATCTACGTACCTTGAAACGTAAGATGATAAAATTTGAGGAGAGTTGTGAAAAATGAAGTTTTTCTATACTGAAACAAACCGTTGTTAGTCTTCAGCAAAACACACAAAAAAGCGCTTGGAGTTAACTTCATAAACAACAAAAAGGTGATGGTTAAGGCTAAACATGCCTTCATGAACTCCGATGCTGTCTACACATCTGACAGGAGGTGATGATAGTGGAGTAGCTTTCTAGCATTTAGAAAACCACATTGAGTGTACTTGACATGTATATAATGTATACAAATATACACGAAAATGACCTACTTGAGATAATTGGGCTTGATGGCACAACCTGTCTATGATGGTGCAAAACAAAAAGACCTAACTGACATTTCGGGTTTTTCGAATTTTTCATATTGTTCGATGCAGAATCTCCAGCACTCCCTGTTGGTAAGTATAAATTCAACTTGTCTATTGTAATTATGAAGTGAAACGAATCAGTCGTAAATAATGCTGTCAAATGAAAAATAAATTGTTTTGCGCCTCCTAGAGAATTGCAAAAAAGCGTTTGGGTAATGTTGTCCTGCCCCATTCCAAGTATGTTACGTCACCCTCAATATGTTATTACATACTGACTGATGGAGATAGGAAAGGGTAGCACTCACTGTACGTTCAGTCTACAAACACTGGTAACAACCGATAGATTGTGTACTGCTTTCAATGCTGAATCTTTAATTACGTATTAGTTAACCATCATAATTTCTACAAACGACTACATTGTGATTTACCGTCAATATTAATGAGAGTTATTTTGTTCCAGGAAACACCGTTACTCTATGAAAATCTTTCTTGGCCTTTTGTTTTCTTGCATTGGAGATGCCTTGCTGATTTTGGATGGCATGTTCATTCTGGGAATGTTGTCATTTGGTGTTGCTCAATTGTTTTACATTTCGGCATTGGGGTTTGATGACTTGAAACTAAGGTACGGAATTGCGGTCTACACTCTGTGTTCTTTAGGTAAGTATAACCAAAGTATATATATTTATTTTACGTCTATTATATTTTTGCATAATCGTGGTCATTTAATAACCAGGCCAGTGTGTGCAATACATAAGGCCTTAGTAACGTCCAGAATGGCAAAAGCTATTGCTGTTTCTTGATAAGGGCCAGTGAAATGACAGTTAGTTCTTCTCTGTGCCATCGGTTCCCCTGACTGCTGTTACCTATAGCACCCACTTGGAGGTATGCAGAATCTTTTGGGTTGGTGGGAGACCACTGATTTAACAGGAATCGGACTGTAGCCTCCAGTTCCAACTTCCCCCTTTCTTTGGGATGAAAACTGTCTGGGCCCGGGCTAACGGTTTTGGAGGTTTCTCGCAGGAGAAACTTGGTTTAACAAGACAAGTTGTATGGCATTTGGACTTGAACACGGACAATTTTCACTTTTTAATAATTCAGACTACAAAATGTAAATCCGGTATATATTGATTTTTTTGCAGTTACTCCATGTATCCTTCCCGCATCTGATGGTTTACTTCGATCTTGTATCCCGTTTTATAGTTTTTTACTGTCAACAATGGGGTGGAGAGCGCTTGCCAAGTTGCACCACAAAGTAAGTGGTTGTTTATTATTAGATACTGATAAAAATTTTAATATACATTTCCATAAAAACCCTAAACACCTTCAGCATGTGAGCCCAACAGGAAGCTCCTTCCTTCTAGCCTATCTATTGTAATGAATAAAGTGTCAAGAAGGTGGATAGGACCTTTTGAAGGGAATCCGAGCATGTATCCGTAGAATGTTACCTGAAGAGAGAGGTTTTATCTGCTATGAGTATTCATCCTTGTTGAAGCCGTACGCAAATATTCGTTAAAATTGATTTCTACAGGGTGTTACATTTCGTGACGGTTACAGGGCAGGAGAAGGTTCTACGGAAAATTTCTGATCGAAAATGCCTCCTAGCAATTTTTGTTTACACCATTGGAAATGCGGTTTTTTTTTTCAATTTTAAGATTTTTCTCGGTTTTTGACCTTACCGCATTAAAACGGCCATACCTCCCACATTTTGCATGCGATTTCAAATCTGATTCCACTATTGGAAAGAGCGTTAAATTTCCTATCGCCCTAATGGGAAACCAACTTTTTTGAGCTGGCAAAACGGGTGAAAAATTGGCTTGAAAATGACGCATCGTCAAATCGTGGAGATCTCGACTTTCTTCAAACGCTTATGAGTTCCTATAATAAGGCATGTGAATTTTAGCCTGTAGTGCTAAAAGATGCGAAAAAATCTAGGCTTTCCTGCGAAATAACTAGATGTAAAATTCCATGTAGTTTTCTGGGAGAAAATTGCTTTTCAAGTAAGAGAAACGTGGTTTTTACTGGATACTCCAGTTTTTCATCATGCATCATGGTTTTGTCTGGTAAAGAAAAAAATTCGAACACGGATTTTTTCAAAAATTATTAATGAAGCATTGTAATAATTTGTACAGTTTTACTGTACAAAAACCAGCTCCCTGGTGTTTTGTCTCATGTCGTGTTCTCATTGGTGGAAATTTGAACAGTATCTACAGTGCAACTGTACAAATTATTACAATGCTTCATTAATAATTTTTGAAAAAATCCGAGTTCGAAAAAGATCAGGAAAGCCTAGATTTTGGCGCATCTTTTAGCACTACAGGCTAAAATTACATGCCTTATTACAGGGACTCATAAGCGTTTGAAGAAAGTCGAGATCTCCACGATTTGACGTGTCCTTTTCAAGCTGATTTTTCACCCGTTTTGCCAGCTCAAAAAAGTTGGTTTCCCATTAGGGCGATAGGAAATTTAACGTTCTTCCCATTAGTGGAATAAGATTTGAAATTGCATGCAAAATGTGGGAGGTATGGCCGTTTTAATGTGGAAAGGTCGAAAAAACGAGAAAAATCTTAAAATTGAAAAAACCCGCATTTCCAAGGGTGTAAACAAAAATTGCTAGGAGGCATTTTCGATCAGAAATTTTTCGTAGAATCTTCTCCTGGCCTTTGACCGTCACGAAATGTAACACCCTGTATATTACATACAGTTGTATTACTTATCGTATTAGTGGCAGTTAGCCAGCTAACAATTGGGTACCTTGTCACATTTTAACATATTTAGCTGAATGCCAAATATTACGAAATCATTTAATTGCTCAGTCAAGTTTTAATTGCTCATGAAATGTCATTTTCAGGGGACCACGAATTGGAATCGATTGTTGGTGGGAACTGGTGGAGTGTTGTGGATGATATCAGATGCAACTTTGGCGTATAACGAATTCAACTATGCATTCCCTCTAGCAAATGTGAGTTTTTTTTAGTGAGAATTTAAATAACCGTAAATGGTAAAGTATATTGGTCAGAATCAAGTCCACCCCTACTAACATTGCTGAATGTCTTGCGGGATGAGGAGCAGAACTCAAAAAATGAGTTAAGTGCTACAAGCAAAGCTTAGGGAGAAAAATGAAATTGAAGTACTTACTGTTCTCAACGAAAAAAGTGATTGAACTATTTTTCACCCAGGAAAACATGTGAGTACTTGATAAAAGCTGCTAACTACTACTGCGTTTTAGGTAAATGCTGTCAACTGGTAATAGCCAACTTTGATATCTTATGAATAAAACTGAGGAACTAGCAATGGATACCTGCCATTACTGTGAAGTTTGAAACACAAGATATCAAACACACTGTACATGGTTGAATTACATTTAATATCCTTGGAAAAAATATCTCCTAATGATATTCCCATGACTGCCTATCCCATTCTTTTCTGGTTTGCTAAACAATGAAGATGGGAAAAGTGTTTGAAAAACCTTTTTCATCAAACTAATAGAGCCGTGGTTATGTGCAAAAGTGATTGCTACATCTGCAGATTTGTTCTCCAACATTGATGAGCTCATTGGGCTGTGGTGTTGTGGACACTTGACCCAGATTCTACCCCATAATCGCTCACCTCGTTTTATGTCCAAACTTTTACTTTGGATTGCAAACAAGAAGGCTACTATGGCCTTTTCGAGGGGTATACACTTTGAAAAAGCTGCAGCTAGGATGGCTAAAGTGCTCATGTACCAAGTCCAGGCCCATTCATTTGTTCTTAACAATTACATTGTGCCGAACACAAAAACGTGGAAATAATTGCTTGTGAATCTAAAACTCATTCTTACGCTCCTCTGCGCGTATTCATAGCACCAAATCAGGTGAAAACAATACCCGATCTTCTCTAATTATTCCAAGGGTGATCTTCAGTGTCCTTGTCTGATCTGTGGAGAACATCACAGTGCCTGCAAGTGCTGTTTTGAACAGTGCAAAGAAGACAAAGTGCTCAGTTATTCGAACTGTGTGTCAACTTTCTGGCTTCAGACCCTATAGAAAGTTGCCCATCTGCGAATCTAAGCACGCAATGGAAAATATGTGATCAGATGCCCGTGATTAGTGTGAGACAGTGGCAGGTACTGAGGAAGTGACACCGAAATCAGATCATGGAATTAATGAAGGGAACACTCATATGGGCACGAATCTGGATGAAAGAGTTGAGATCAAAGCTTCACGTGGAATACTTTTCTAGTGAAAACTGTTATCTTGTGCCTGCGGCCATCTCCGTAATGGAAGATGGGAAAGGTTCAAACTCGCAATGCTCTCATACTGACTATTCTGTAAATTTATTATCCCATGGAATACATTTCCATGATGGGAACTAATGGCAAGCATTTTATTTGGTGTATTACATATACACTTGTATCGTCCAACTAGAGCATGCCATGAACAATGTAAGTTTATCTGACTGTAGAAATGTCCAAGCTTTACTTTGAAGAGGAGTTAATTTTGTTACCTATTATAAATTTCAGTGTGTTGGAGGTTTTTCAATAACAACTTATCTATTTTTTGCTCACCTTTAATGCCTTATCCAATTTGTTGTAGGTCGTTGTGATGATAACCTACTACGCTGGTCAATTGGGAATTGCCTCAAGCGTGATGTTAGAGGTCTAAATTAAGATAAGTTAATACATATCTTCCAATTGGTTAGTACATAGATTTAGACTGTGGTTTTAGGCTGTGCACGTATGAATCATCAATTACAGTATAGTATTTGAACTTGCATTTTCGTAGTTAAGGGTATAGTAGGTTATCTCTCAAGGATCAGCACTGGGTTCCAAGTGTGATATTTGAGTATCATTCTTTCATATTTATTCTTCCATTAATAAGAATAGGTACTCTTGAACTTCCAAAACATTTCCCTGCCTTACAGTGAAAAACATGACTTTTGACTCTATTCTTCTCAAGTAGACAATACTCATTGAATGACTATATGTATATTAGAGGTATACCAATTTTAATGATGTGGTGAAGTGTAAATTTGATTCATTTCGAACCGACTTGTAGACATTTCAACATTCCCAGTCTGTTATTCAGTAGGAATTCATTAACTGAGCCCCAAAAATTAGGTAACTGACTCATTCCGTTTTTTCCCAAACAAGTCTCTCCCTTCCTCTTTCATATCAACATTCCATCCATTCGGATCTGATACTTCCAGAATTCGTGAATGCAACATCTCTATCTTGTCTGAGGACAAAGCCCAATTCCCACTGGGGTTCTAAACCCTGGAGAAAATCCTGGATCAAGTTGAGCTTTTTAATTCTGTGCCACTCCATAATTTTGCTTCCTGATGGCAGAAAATGGCCAGCTTTTTTTCTGCATGATTCTCAGAGAACAGAAAATTTATTAGGAGTGGGCTCTCTATTGAAATGTTATCAACATATACAAAATGCAAACTGAGTTTAGTTTTTTTAATATTTAATTCCAGTTCTAACTATCCATGAAGGGGTATAAATACACCTGAGTACTCATACTCAATCCATTAGAGTATCTCCAGGATAAATTATTTTACATGAAAATCATTTAGAATGGGGAGAGTATCTGAAGATGTGTATAGAAGATGTGTATCTTTTCAACAACAAACATTTCTGTGTACTTCGTGTATCTTGATAAATTTCGATGTAGATACCTGAAACACACTAGGGTGGTTCAAATTTAGGTCATATTTTCAATTCCAAGTGGCAATCCAATTATGTACATCATCTTATCAGGAATGCCTGTGATTTTTGCAGATTTTTTAACGTGAAGTCGAACCGCCATTCGACCAATTTCCCCTAAAATGTGATTTGGGTATATCTCAAAAAAATATGTTCGCCTTCCAAGTGAGTAAAAAAACGCCCAAGAATTTGTTTTGGTTGGAAATAGTGGAGCAAATCTGAAATACTGAAATTGTCTGAGCAGCAGTTTTAAATCACCTTAAATAAAAATCTGAAAAAATTACAGCCATTCTTAATTAGGTGCTGAAGGTAATTCTCGATGTCCCACTTGGCTTAAATTTGAATCGTACTATTGTACAGTTTACATGAAGACATAGGATATAGTTCGTTTCAACCTATTTTATTTTTATAGATTCTATTCGGTTTGAATATTCATTGAACACGATATATTTGCAATACTTTTGCCCATGTTAACCAATTATTGAAGTCACTAGCAATGGCTATGAGAGTGACCGCACAGTTGTTGTTTGTTAGTTTTAGAGTTGTTCTTCATAAGTTATTACGACTGATTGTATTGAGATGAGTCTTTCTCTTGTTTATAACTTACATTGAAATATGTCAGTATAAACATTCCATAAGTATTACAAAGATTAGGTAGTTAGACAATAAATGTTAGCTCCTGAACAATGTGGTACCTACCCGCATATCTGAGCAGAATGATGAAGCCCAAGATACCACTTTTAGCCTAGTTATAGTTATGGCTTTGTTAGAGCCATGAAGTATCATTGGAAGCAATGATTGAATGATAGTTTATAATTATTAAAATTTTAAAGAAGTGATTAGAAGCTACGATGTTGAAGAGTAACAAAGAAAGGGACCGCCTTTTATGAAATGCAAATGATTGTTAGTGAGTCTAGGTCTCTCAACAATAAGTGCACTAGTTATCATGGGGAAATTAATTTAATTTCGTGGGATTCTGGAGTAAAAAGGTTTTTCGCTAATGAGATTAACTCTCTGTTCAAGCCAAGTGATGTAATCATGATGGTACAAATTAATTTCTAAGTAGATGGGCAATATCTATTTTGTAATCAATATTATTGTGATTTTGGTCTGATGAATTTAGTGGTTTGAAGTAAGTTAAATGTATAACGTCATTAAAAATATTGATTTACAGTATTATAAAATATCTAGGTCATAGGTTTTAAAAGGCTGCTCCACTGATCATGAACATTGTAATATTATATACGATTTTTAGTTATAAAGCGAAACTTCACAGCACGATTGATCAAGTGGGTTTTATTTTTATAGATCACCAGGTGATACATTGAGGTAGGTAGGGGACCGTAGAGGTTAAGGTGGGAAATCCGCTTCTAGTTCCATGACTGTGAGTCTACTACACAATATTACTAACATTTAATTGGAAAGATCTCGTATTTCTGCTAACATGGTTTTCTTGTGAGCTAAAGAGTACAAAGTCAAGATTTCCTGTTTCAGTTTTCTTTGACGCAAGGTGCTCAATCGTATTGTGACAATTGCTCAAAACAAAACAACTTCTGAGTTCAAAATATGCGCTGACTAAATAAAAAGAGGTAGGGATCAGTTGAGAGACAAAATTTAAATGATTTTGGGCTTTATGAAATCTACATTTTTCTTTTTCCAAATTCGGACACCAATTGCACCCTCTTCCAATGGGAAGCTGAAATTACTCTTCAAGAGTTCAGAATCAGTCAGTATTGTTGTAACTGTAGATAAATCTGGACGATGTTAAAATGTAGGTCTCATGATTCAAAATCTAGCTGAGTGTGTTGGTTAAGCTACGATAGCCTGTAATCATGCTGGTCATGTATATATGTTACTTTTAGCAAATTTAAGTTCATGAAAAAAGTTCCTAATTATGGGGAATTCTTCTTAGATTTCAGTTTTGATACCCCTTGAATCATAAGACATCCTTAATAGAACGTAACGTTTTCAAGAAAAGTTAACTGCTCCTATTTCAAAATATTACACGGATACTATAATCAAATGTGAAAAACATTGGAAACATGAACATCTATACTTCATTTGAACCAACTCTGGTTTGCAGTTGATTCTCCGAACGTGAATTTTTTTGTGAAACATATCTCAAATCATGATGTGTAATATCTCCCATCAGATTTTGTATATGGCTGATATTTTGTAGACAAAGCAAATGAAAATTGCAGGAAAAATACTGGGCGATATTCATTACACAATTACTTGTTTTTATTTTATAAATCACGTGTTCCTTGTTCAATCTGATGACCTTCAGTGAGATGAGCAAGGTGGCTCTTTATCTAGCAGTTCCATATAGGCTCAGTTTTGAATTCCAGCATCCTAAGTTGAATATGATAGAAATTGGACACTCATTCATGTTAAACTCATGGTAAAGTTGATTTTCCTTAGTCCAAGATCTCAAATTTACCCTGCAGTAAATTGGTTTACCCATAATGGTAAACCACGAATACTAGATGAAATGACGGTTTTAGAAAATACGCATGCCCAATAGTTACTGTCAAGTGAGAATAATTAAGTTTATTCGTATTTTATGTTGTGGAATAGTTTTTGGGAATTGAAGAGGTTTGCACTAGAGTTTGAGGTTTATGTGATTTTACACAATGAAATTCACAGCAACGGCGTTTCATAATAACTAAAAAGAAGTTCTGAGCCACCCAAAATCACAGGAGCTATAGCAGACTTGAATTGAATTAATATCAAGGTTGCTAGGTGACTTTGAAGTCCTAAAGTTTCGGAGGAGTGCAAATAACTCATCATAAGTGATCTTGAGTCAATCGTTAGAAAAAACCACTTTGTTGAAAAAAATCCTTTTTATATAGTACCTTCAAAGTACCTAACTACGAATTTTTGTGATTTACAATGATTTTTATATTATTATTATCATTATTATTATTACAATTGATGTTACCTATGAAAGACAAATTCAGGATTGGAATATAAGAACTGTATTTCTGCTCATCGTTATGGTTTAGTTTATCCAAGTTTATTGCGTGATATAATTTACTGCTATTGAAGAAAATATTACATAGCGTCCAGTTTTTATCGTATGTGTTTTTATATTTTTTATTATGTATTTCTTGTTGTTAAATGTTTGAAATTTTATTGTATGGTTCAATACATGATTTTCGTATAAATTTCAACAGTTCAACCTTTCTCTGTGTGAGTGTACGTATATGATCACCTTTCTGGTTTACCTGGCTTTGGGCAGTAAAACAGGTGACAATTTCTCTCTTATCAATATCACATTAATGTCTAGGAGAAGTTCTGTTGAGCATGTTCTCTTTTTTCCTTATATTGTTCTACAATTTGGTACTTGCCCGCATTAATGCGTAGACCTACATGCTGTGTATAAAAGAACTATAGTCAAAAGGAGAGAAATAATCCACAGGGCTCACACAGCTGGTTGGGGATACTCCGATCATGATTATTACCCTAATTTTGTTCACACCAGGGTATCGACTTTTCTTTAAAAAAAAAAAAAAAAAAAATTGAAACTTGATCAATTTCCTTGTTCCTAATCAATCACTGTGGTTCTCTCAGCATATTACCCAAGTGAGCACTCATAATCTTGAACGGTACTGCTGCTACGCCATTAAAAAAAAAACCTCCATGCAAATCGCCGCTCAAGTCTTTCAATTTAGATGAATGTAACAACACAAATTAGCTCAATTTTAGCTACTGTTATAAATACTAAGGTTTCCATGCCAAAATCTCACTTGCTACAAAAAGATCTCACTCCCTACAATTTAAGGGGCTATTGGCTGGATATTGTAGGGAGTGAGGTTATAGCCTTTCACCACCTTTACAGGCCACAAATCAATTGAAACTGGTTGTGCCAAAATGTTGTCAACAAACTTCGAACAACCACCTTAATTGTCAACAAGTGTGATCAAGTTTCACTTGCCATAGTCAGAATGTTATTGGAGTAGGGAGTCCAAAATCCAACCACCAGCATTGGGACCATCTTGAATAAGGTATGCCAACAGAACAAAAGCAACTTCATAAACACCCTTTTCTGCCAGTTGGGGCTACTTTTCAAAACATTGTAGGGAGTGAAGGAAACCCCTGTGACACTGAAAAAATGGGTTGGTAAGGCTACTTGCTGTGATCCAATTTTTTTTCTGAAGCGGCTATCCATTTTAGATGGTATTTTCTTTTACAGTGTAAGTAGATGTAG
The DNA here is from genome assembly GCA_031894815.1 of Creontiades dilutus. Lineage (NCBI taxonomy): Eukaryota > Metazoa > Arthropoda > Insecta > Hemiptera > Miridae > Creontiades > Creontiades dilutus. The sequence goes on from JAVIWC010000341.1 coordinate 360,898, forward strand.
AGGCCCCAATAAATATTTTGCTGAGTAGTGATGATGGTTGTTGTATACCTCTAGTCAGTCACAGCAGTAGGGAGTGATAAATCAGCATTTGATATTTTCTCCTAGGTCCTCTAGGCACAACCTTTACGTATTTATCCATGGAATATGCACATTCGCATAGGAGAAAATTTTAAAACACTTACAAAACTGTATTTAGTTGAGATTTGACGGCAATACTGACCAGTAACATAAATGTGACCGAAATTTTGAAATCACCCATTTACCTTTTGGTTGTGGAAGCATTGTTTTAACTTTTGGACGATGAAGACTTTTGTCTTCTTCAAAATCAAAATTTCCACCACCATTTTGAGTTTTAGACGATTTTAAACAATATTCGCTTCGTGTCTGTCCATATATGTAATATGAATTTAGTATGAATGATCCCCAATACACGTCGCTTAGCTTTTTGAAGGCGTTACTAACTGCGAACATCTTCCGCATATTTATGTCCCGTGTATTGTTTTGAAAACCGTGTATCCTACATCTTTCTAGATTATTCGAAAAATTCAGGTTATATAGGCGAGAAAGCTATGTGCCTAACCTAAATTGTCTTGCGTTTTTTCTCCACTCACATTTTTAGGGTAGTCAGGGAAGAAACATTTGAAAATTTCATGTTAATTTCAACGTGATAGTACCAAGCCCACTAGCGAACGAGAAATTTTCCTACAACCCAAATTTCTACAGTTATCATTTTGATAGCTTTTAACCGGGTTACAGTACCTCCAAAGCATTTGCAGTTACCTTGGAACAGAAGTTCTAACCAGACACCCGAGCGTATAATTTTGATGATAGAAACATCCAAAAGACAATTTTATTAACCAGCCTAATTGAAACCAGAGATAGGCAAAAAGTAATTACAATCACTATGCAATTCCTGGCAATTTGTAATAGAAACTGGAAAATTAAAATTCGATTTAATTGTAAGCTTATCCAGTTTGAATCATTATCCAGTTTGAACTACTTATCCCGATTGAATCGTGGCACAACAATGCTCATCAATTGAACGGTCGATTTCTCACTAAAAGTGTCATTAAATGACACTTCTATTTTACCTCTATCTCTGACGATATCAATCCAATAAACACCACATGTTGACACCTCTGGCGGTTTTTAACAATTTCATCCTCTTAGATTGCGTTTGGATGGCACCCTCGTAGGAACAACCCGATTATTTCACTATCATATTTTCCTAAAACTCAACTTCACACGAGTTACTGTTTAAATCGTCAATTTGTCATCAATGTGTTATACCTAGTAATCACAACCATTTGTGACAAGTGGTTAAGAGAAAACAACTTTTTCTTATTAGTTAATGTATTAGACATTATACAGTAATAATGTATAAAATTGATTGATAAAACAATACATAACAGAAAAAAAATAACATGCTTAACTTCGAGTGAATAAAAGTGCTGTGCATTGTGATCGATATTTACAGTTTGCATCCAACATAGCTCTTAATATGATACATAGTTGAAAAAATCAGTCTTCAATTTCTGATGGCCTTTACTTATCTAAATAAAATACAAAATACTAAAACAAATAGTATAATTTAGAAAGGTCCATAAAATCATTAAAGCTAGAAAAATATGATGTTTAAACAAGTAAAAGGCACAATTACGTTTTATGACTAACATTAAAATAATGAATATATCTATTTATATTTCATTGAACATAAAAATAAACTTCAACATATAAAGGTAAGGCAACCTCTGTACACCAATGGTATGGAGTTCTTCAAGTCTTTAAGTAGTTTATGCCCGAAATACAATAGTTAAGGTATTGCAACAGTATGAAGGCACATTATGAATAGTTTGTCGTAAATTACATTTCTGGAGGAAAAACCACATTTTCTATCATTAGAAATTCCTCTAAAAAAATATATATAAATGTGCAGCACACAAATGTGCAACTGATATACATTTATCAATAAAATATATAGGTTAGAATAATTTCAAAAAGATTCTGATAGTTCCCATAAGGACGTCAAGAAGCTATCTTTGATTGACAATGTTTTTTGTATACTATGTTTCCTTTGAGGATGCAAAAACGGGGTGTATAATAGAATAGGCAATAACAACTCAATAACAATATTTGTTACATGCAATCTAATAAAAGGAAACCGGTTTTATGACAACAAATGATCCCTACTTAATTGCATCTATTTACAAATAACAAACACACAATAATTTTATAAGTGATCAGTCTTTGAAGAAGTACGTAAATTTGTGAATTGATTCCTATTCGTATTGTAGGAATGGAGTATGTAAGGTTGACAGACTCTAAATGTAAGGAAATTAAGAAAACTGCAATATACGTGTCACCTACAGAATACCCTTGTTTGACCGAAATGAAACATTTAACGATTTTGTTGACCCGGTGAACTGAACGGGCAGTACCTTGATTTCAATGAAAATTCGTTAGTTAAGAGTTACATGTTTTGAGCAAACCCACATAACATGTATCAGTCTACTACAATCACAGACTTTCATGATGGTTGAGCACTACTTCCCTACTTGAGACAAGATTATCAAGTACAGAAACTGAGTTTAGATAAACTAATTGGGGTATTAACGAGTTTTCCTGAATGCTTGAAGCTTATATCATGCACATAAGCAAAATGCTATACTGCAAGTATATGGTTTTAAAATCACTAGGTTTTAGTAAAATATCGAAAGAATGATTCGATTTTAGGAAATCGTATTCCATTCATGAATGTGTCTGAATATAAATATAAAACAACAAGCGGGTAGTATTAATCGTATCAAGCCTATTTCAATTGTTTCTGAGGACTAGAATGGGAAAGCATGCCAACTTAACTGATAAAAATGAAGAAGTTCCCTACGATTACTGGTGAATCCACCATGATGAGGTGGCAATGACATTTTCAGGGATGATAATAGTTTGGGGGGGGGGGGGGGGGGGAAGGGGTGAAGTTAGGTTGGTACTGCACTTCTTAAGGCACTCATATTCTGTAAGGACTTCCATATGAATCTCCTGATTGATTTAATGGAACAACATTTTAGTAGGTATATCTTTTGGGAAGGGCTTGGCAACAAGAAAAAATCTAATAAAATGAACGATGAAAACGGTACAAGTGCAGCGGTGTTAGGTAAAGTACACGGTTGGATTTCCCTGAAGTAAAAAATGGTTACAAATAAACCAAAGCATTGAAGAACAAAATTAGTAGGAAAGTAAGTCAACGTTTTTGTAGAAAGTATGAGGCCACATGGTTTAGTTATCCAGTACTTTGTAAAATTGTGCCTAAAGACTTTCATTAGCATGTATTTTGGTAATTGGTGAAATATTCGAGTACAAAAAAGAAAAATACATGGTTAAAATTAAGCCTGGGACAAATTATTTATAAATGGATGAGGGACTAATTTTGCACTTCCCAAAAGTTGCTAATAACACTCATCTAACTGAATCACTACTACGATACATAATATACACATTACCTCTAAAATAATTCCAATTTAATTTTTGATAATTACTTTCCCAAAACCACGCCTCGATCGAGTTAGAAAAATGAGGAATTAAACGAAATAAATGTAAAGCCTGGAGAAAATAGAATTAACGAACAAGCAACAACAAAATATAAATCACGTAAAAATACGATATTGATGTAACTAAAATATAAAAAGGAATTCAACAGTCCGCAAATTCTTTTACATCGTGTTCAAATAGATGGCTACCCATCGCTCTCATTAAAAAAAAAAATATAGTGAGGAAAAAAACGAAAAAAGTATATTTTTTAGCCAGTGGTAGTACAGTAGTGATTTCCATAACAAAGCGATTAGCATATTAGGTAGCTTGCAGGAGGCCTGCGTCTATCACATCATGTTTTATGTAGGTACTGGTCGGTTTATTGTGTGAAAAGGGTTGCAGATATTGTAATGTATAAGGCTATTTTCTCATTATAAAGACCTACTACAGCCCTGTAAATTTTGAATCATTTGCATTCATTTTATAAACTAATGCATTTTTTATATCATAAGATCAGCTCAATTTGCTCTGACATGGCAATAGCTTTGGTCTTCATCAAATTAAATCTTTCGATATAAAAGAAAGTAAAGAAAATCAAAAGCCTTGTAGGCCCTCCTAGTGAATCCCTATTTCCTACCTCTTTGCTTTAAATCTGCTACATATAATTTTGACCATTCAATGAATAGAAATCTTAGCATAGGTAATTCAAATTTTATTTTAATAAATTTAATTATCTATATATGTATAGGCTTAATGCACCTCAGCAACAATAAAACAACTCCTGCTGTATACTTGAAAAAGAAAAAAAATATACTTAGATAGGTTTTACTTTTGAAAGTCGTCGGTCAGTCAGTCTGTCTTACAATCATTACTTTTTATAGATCGTTCATTTATAACTACGTTTTTAAAGATATTTCTTTTTTCTAGAAACATCTCTCGTTTATTACTTAAAATAAGTCGCCTTATATTCGCTTTGTAATAAACAACAAGTACGAGCGTTCAAGCTCACATCGATTGCAACTACCCTATAAACATAGAAACAAAGAAAAGTGGAAAGAAAAAGGAGGGGAAGAAGAAAAAACCCAGCAGCTCGTTGTGGGTAGTGTTTGAATTGGCACTAACTCAGTAATGAGAGAGGTACTGTCATATGCAATCATTTTCAATACATAAAAAAATAATGATTTTCGACAAATTGAACAGTTTTTGTAAAAACAACAAGAAAAACCATATTCGTGGCGAGGGTTTTTGATGGTGAGCTCTACATTTCTCCTTACAATGAGAGGTAGATGACGTTCCTTCTCGTCTTTTGGAAAGATGCGAACAGTCATTACATTTTTTGTTTGACTTTGTTAATTAATTATCAACTTCCCAGTCCCTGGAGTATAGTTGCGACAATGTGTTGCAGAGATGTTTATACAGAGTGTAATAAAACCTAATGGTTAAAAAACCCAGGAATCGATTACAGTGGTAATTTCCAACAATTAAGTCCCATAGATTGTTTCACTAAAGTGCCTGCAACTCCCTTCAGGTCTTCTCCAACATGAATTTTGAGGACACCGTTGAAATGAGCGTTAAATTCTCCATCACATGGCAAATACGAGAATTTCAATGTGACTTGAAAGTTGACGACGGAGCCCAAAGATTAAATTTAGAAAATTCATGGAAATACATTTTTCCAAGTTTTTCTCACTCGTAATAAACAGGGTGTGTAACTCTCACTCCCCAGGAAAAACTTCCCCAGAATGTCAGCTTTCTAGCGGTGCAAGCGAAAGAAGTATTCTGTAGGAATTTTGTGGAGAAAATTACTTTTGAATGCGGAAAACCTTGGGTTTATACCTTGAGACCGATGGTTTTCACCCAAAATCGACTTGATATAATCTACGAAAAAATAGTTTGACATCGGGTTTGATGTATATTTTTTTGCTGAATCTAGTGGTGGCCTTCTTGACTCAGGCTCTTCCACCTAGTTGGAAAGCCCAAATCCACAGATAGCCAAACCGAATCAGATGCCAAACTCATTTTTTTGCAGAATGTCGATTTTGGGTGAAAAAACGTCGTTTTCCACATTCATATGTAATTTTCTTGAAAGAAAAAAAAAAATAATAATAAAATAAAAAAAAAAAAATGCTTGACTGATACCATTGGGAAGCTGAGATTATTGCAAAGTTTTTCCTGGAGAGTGGTAATTACAAAATCAGTGTTATTATAGATGAGAGAACATGGAAAAAAGTTGTTTTCTCATAAATTAGTCACCTTTCAAGTCATGTTGAAATGTTATTTTGATCTGAGGAGATAGGAAACTATAAGTTCTTTCCCACGGTGTCCTCAAAATCGTAGCAAGATGTACACCGTGTGCTGTCAGGAGTTAGAACTAAAGGTAGTAACACAAAAGTTTAAACTTCAAACTCTCTGCAGCATCTGTAACCAGTTATGACAGCTAACAATCAAAGATATCTAGGCAAAATTTCAACTATTACCAGCCCTAGGGAAAAGCCACTATCCAAACCACTCGGCTATATTGGCCAATTAATCAAACTTCCTGTGGCAATTGATTCCTTTCAGACGTTGAGTTTAACGTAAATGTCATGGTTGGAGAAAAATACAAATATTGTGGACTTGGTGGGTGGGTATGGACTCTATGAATAATAACAAGAACTTTTCAAAATTTTACGCATGAGGAGTAGCTACTGGATACGTTAGTTTCAAATTGGAGCAAGTACTTCGGTTTGAGAGGTTTGGTGCCTTGGAAATTGTGCCACCTCAAAGCCCTAGGGAATAGTATAATTTCGAAGTTGACCAGTTATTTCTATTAGATTTTTTCAACCTAACACTTTTGAGTTTCCGGAGGATCTAAGATTGAACTATTACTACTGATTCTATGTGTTTATTCTTTTTTATCACAAATTAATACCATAAACTAAGGACATGAGTTCTTTCATAACTACCTCCTGGAAGGGTAGACAAAATCTTGTTGCTACACCTACTCGTTGATTTATTTTTTGTTTCTATTTTTTCTAACATCATTTACTTGGTTGCAAATGCACAAATATATTTCCAATAGAAAATTGAATTGAATTTGAACGAGGTGTAGTTAGTTTTTTTAGGGGACCAACGTTGACCACATAACTCAACACAGCTTTATAGCAACAGTTATTCAATAGGATTTAGATTTGTAAACTTGTGCACTCGAATCAATTAGAATTAACAAAGAAACTCACATAATATGGTTTATGGACTCACGGGAAGTTTGTATTGATTGACGAACCCTGCCAAACGTTTTTTTTCCTGGTACCCACAAAAAGGAGAGCTGCTGGTGTCATCTCAGAATGAATATGTTATTGTAAAATATTCATCCTTCAACTTAAGAAAAATAAAAATAAGAAATAATATTAATAAACAATATGTTTAACAATTTGGTACATATAAATAAAATCTACTTCTATTATTTCATAGTGAACTATCATTCATTGCTTTGTAATGAGTTGATTTAAAAAAATATACACAAGAATTAATAATAAAAACTTGCATCACCCAAGAACCATACCTCGGTGGTACTTCACTTCAACATACATGTGAAGGAATTCTTCAGTCTTATTTTTCTTTTAAATAGAGGTTTGAACTTTGACTTACAATGATTATTTTAGATTAGTCAGTCTCATAGTTTACTCTGTCTTCCAATAAAGGAACATCCTAATACTATACTATTGTGTGGTTTTGTTTGTTTTATCGAAATAAAAAAACCAACACAATACGCCTGAGACGGGTGAGGTAGAAAGTTTAATAAAATTTATAAGAATAAAAAAAAAATGGTACTGCGTCCTCCTATGTGGAATGTACAACAAATAATGAGATACTATTGTTTTGAACTCTTATCAATCCACTGTTTCACATATATGAGTGACTAATGTTTTCATGAGGTAGAAAAGTTTGAACGTATCATTTTAGATAGGTACAAATAACGTGCCTACCTGACAGGTAGCTGTCTAACTTGGGGCACCAAGTCACCAACATCAGGCATACAAATGAACCCGAGTTATCGGAAAAATAAAAAAATTGTTAGGCAAATGGTGTATCACACATTTTGGTAATTACCTGCCCAAGTATGCATACGATTACTGTACTACGGGTGAAGTTGAAGAGAGATGTTTCTCAAGATGGTACACAAAAATGTACCACTTGATGTTTAACATACTGAAGCTACTGTTATTAATATCAAAATCGATTTCATTATTCAGTCTATTAAATATAAATATTGATTGATTATCTCTTTAAAAAATATATCTCCATTTGTTTCAATTGTTTATACCCTCATAACATGCATACACAATGACATGAGCCCCAAGCTATTTAAACTACGAATCTGATGCTATTAAGTGCAGAGTTGCATGTTGTACAAATATCACAGTCTTGAATTAGTTTTACTATTGTAACAGTCTTAGATTAATGAACTACTTTAGCTAAATATATCCGATTGTGTTAGCAGATTTCGAAATCATGATGGAAACTTATTTACCATTCCACAATAATACTGGAGGTCTGAACTATTGTTGTGAGTGTGGCGTGTATTGAATGGTAATAAGAATAGGAAAGACAATATAAAAGTAATCAGATCAAACATCATTCGTTATTTTCTTGTTGATCACTTGCAGTTGTGATCATAGCAGGCGCTTGACTCATAGGAGGCATGATTACCCTGGATGGAGGAGGTGGGTTGTCTGATTTACGAGACACTGAGAGATCTTCCACTTGGTTTGAGTCTTCCTCCATCTGTTGCGGTGATACAGGGCTGGGACTTCGTCTATGGGCATACTTGATCAAGTTAGGGCTGGGGCTGCGCTCGTGATTCCCTGGGCTTGATGAGTTGCCACTTTGGAGAGAGTTGTTTTCTGTATTTGAAGCTGCTACAAGGGCCGCTATCGCCTCCCTTTCATAGTCTTCGCGTTTGATGTTTTGTGCGTCGAGAACATGATGCAAGAAACTCTGGTCCATAACATTTGGTGAAAATTTATTTTCCTCTTCGTTACCGCAATACACAACAGAACCACTGCCTGGAAAGCCATACTGGAATGACCCACTTCGGCTACTGTTTGAACTTCTTCTTATAGGGCGGCCGGTTGTTATCCCAAGCTTTTTCACTTTATCATACAGGGTACGTGAAGGAACTCCATATTCTGCTGCAGCCTTCAGACAACTCATTCTCCGTTGTCTGACTGCTTCAATCGCTGACATAATATCGTTCCGTGTGTACTGCTTGTATCTTTTCCATTCTGGTCTTGATGTTGGTACGTACGTTGCAATTCCTGATGAAATACCACCTGTAACATAAATAGTTAGGCACTCATAAAATATTTGTTACAAGGAAAGTAAACTTTGTTCAACTCTTACCATGTGGGAACGTGGAAGTTTACAAATACACCTACATATAACTAGCACAGTAGTAACCACAACAGATAATCATAATTGTTGTATTGAAGCAAAGAATAAGTGTTGTGCCTCACAAGTCATCGTCTCACACTTCAGTACAGCTTGATAAAGAAGTAATGGACATCTATGATATTTGAAGTCTGAAGGGCCACTTAATTTGAAGTAATTTACAGCATAAAAACATTTCAAAACTCAGCGGCAATGATTCGTAAAAAAAAAAGATAAGTAAACAAAATTCGTAAAAAGAAAATTCGGCGATTATAGAAATAGAATGATAACTTGATCTTTCATGCGGTGTCTATGAATTTCCATAACCAAGGAACAATGTTAACATGTGTTAGACAAATAATAAATAACTACGATAATTTTCTAATCTTGCTTTAATTGATTTTTTTTTCAATTTGCTAAAGAACTGTACGGGATCACATGCAATCTTTCTCTTGGTTCATTATTTTTGCTCTGCAAGGCATACTGCTATCAATCAAATCGGGTATGTTTGATCCCGAATTTTGAGTAATTATTGGAAAAATCCTTTTGCGGGAGATTTTTTCAAATTATATTTTTCATTCAACCGTAACCAATAAGGTGACTATCTCTCACTCCAGTAGTTTTGAGTCACTGTTTTGCCAACCTATTGATTCAAATTTTCATTTTGATAAATATTTATCATATTTTTTATATCAATAATGTAATTTTAGTTATAATGATAGAAATACATTACTCGAAACCATCCCTGTTTTTTCATTAATTTTTATAGAACCTATGTCGTAGTGTTGTTAGATTTTTGCAATAATGTAGGTAGGCACGTGTGTTTCAATAATGGATACCAGATTATTGTGTACTTACCTTTCGATTCTCCGTATATTGAGTGTGGAGTCATTCCTGATATCGTTTGCTAAAAATAAAAGTCTAATGTGAATTCTTTATAAATCATTGGTATTTCATAAGAAAAATAGAAGCAGCATTTCAGAATTCGTTGATCATATCATACCTATATCACTAGGAAAGCTTTATCGAAATTAATTGGAATCCATCGTGGAAATAACTAGGAGCTGTGTGTGAACACATAAGTACTTCAACTTACTCTTTCACTCATGTCATCTTCTGCGTTTGAAATATCCGTGTAGGGTGATGGTGCATCACCTGAGGTAGGTTCATTCTTCACATTCTGTACAGAAGAAATGATCATTAATTAGGTTAGTCCTCGACTTTTCAATTAGAAAACTACTTCTTGAAGGCAAAGTATCCAATCTTATGACGTAGCCAACTAATTTGGTGAGAAGGTCGTGGGATAAGCTACCTGCACTGTTACAATAGTAAGGTATTATACAAAAAATAATGAACTACTTCAGTCTTCAAATCCCTTTCTTTGCTTTGAATCTGTATTTTTATGTGGTATTTTAATGAGTTGCGAGTGAGTAGAAGTCGCTTAGGAGGGGTGCCATGGGTCCAGCCAAAAACATTTAAGCAGCCATTCCCCAAGTACGGCCAGTAAGAAAAAATCCATCCATTCGTCGTACCGCCTCAAGTGGAGGTGGGAGAGTTGACTTAGTTAGCAGGGTACTAACTTCCTTCTTTTCAAAACTCCAATTTCTGAAGCAAATTTTGATTGTTTCCGAGGTAACATTACCTCTTCAAAAGTTTTGAATCAAAACTTTAAAAGGTAAAGCGTAGCAACAAGTTCAGTTTTCTTGCTGATTTCTGATGCTGCTTTTTGTTAACAGTGTGTTGTTAAGTGCCAGTATTTTGTTGAATTCACATTTTACTCTTCTTTTGATACTTGGGTAAATTCAGATACCTACCTTTAAACAATACCAACTTAATTTGCAACGCAATTATCAACTGCAAGCGAATCTGTAAAGGAAAACTTCAATTTTTGGAATTCTTCAATTTTTTCTCACTTGAGTCCACATTGTGTTTACTAGTAGGTGGAACGATAAACGATCCTAGTCAAAGAGCAGTGGAGGAGCTCATAAAAATTATTTTTATTCATTAAAAAAATTGAAAAATTGTTTTTCCAATGAATATGATTATTATATTTTTATCTAAACTAATATTTACTCTTAATTTCGACATTATTATGCAATCACATTTCCCAGCAAATTATCAGTCGAAAATCGCAAAGGTCCTTTATAAGATATGTAGCTCATTTCATTCCATTCACATACGTGAAGGCTGCGTGAATTGACAATTCATTTTATGGGTGATTCTCGAAAAAATCGCTATTTCCAATGCTGAAATCGTACGACAGTGAAACATCTCCAAGTTTCTTCAAAAATTGCATATGGATTCCAGGGATCAAAAAGAGCAAAACAAAGAACAATATGATGCTCAAAATTTCAAATCCGGAATTCCAAATTCAATCAATTTAATGAATTGTTCAATTCAATTAAACGATTGATGGGTGGTAATGGGAGTATGGAGTTTGTGAGCCTGCCTTTTCTTCAGAAAGCGCAGATTTCTCAAACACCATGGTTTATTTTCAAAAGCCATTTCAAGGTTGATCAAATACATAAATTACAAACATGCGTACATTTCGATATTGAAAATTGATAGAGTTATGGAAATAAGACCTACAAATGTATGCAACCGAATGACAGACTCTGTTCATGCTTGCTAGAACCAACTGGAGAGAGGTTAGTTGGGAAGCCTTCCACGCTCTTTTGCAGTGTTGCCACCCACTTCTGAAACTTTCAGTCTTGCAAAATTCCCTTGTTTGCATCTCTTAAGGGGACAAATGGTAAATGGTAATGATGATTTTTGTAGTTACAAACTTTCAAATGAGTTTCTAGGTATTACATTCACATTAAAAGACAAGTGATTTCATTTCTGTAAAGGTTTAACTACATTTTTCAAGTTTTAAAAGATTTTTCAACAAAAAACGAATGGAAATGAGATTGTTACAGGTGGTGGCTGTGATATTTTGGGCTTTCAACGTCAATTAAAAAATGGTTTATGAATAGAAACAAACGCGATTGAACATGATTATTGTGCACGCATTTAAAATATTTTGAAAGAAGAAATGCAACACAAGATCTCATATATCTGAAGTAATCCTAAAATAACATACCATTTACGTTTTTTTTTAATCACCCTTATACAATAACACCTAATACCTAATTAGAAAAAAAATTCGATTCGTTCAAAACCAGGTTATGGTACTAATCAGTGTGAAAGTACTAACTACTAACAGTGGGATCGTTTGAGTCAGCGTTGAAAGTCTCGTTAAATTCTACTGCCAATAGGTTGGAACTGCTGGAGTCCCACACAACCAAAAAATCTAGATTTTCATAAGCAAAACCATGTTTTTGTCGTATTCCAATGTATTTTTCTCTCCAACTTATGGGAGTAAAAGTTAAATTGATTATGCAGTTGTATAGTTGAGCTTTCTTCCCTTGGGAAAACTGGGCAGAAATAATATTCCAATAACCAAATTAAAATTATGAGATTTTGTCCAATTTGACCAAAATTGCTTTACAATATGATTTTTCATTCATCAGGACTACAGAAAAAATTATGCATAGGCACTAGGAACATGAGAAATGTTACGCTCTTTCTTACAGTACCCACAAAGTTTGATTTGCTTCGTAATTTAAGGGAGTTATGGTCGTTTTAGTGAGGACACGAAAAAATCTCACAAATGAAAGAACTGGAAAACGAAGAATCAAAAAAATCATTTCTAGGAGGCACTTTTGTTGGAAGTTAGTTGCGGAGTTTGAGCGGTTCTTTACGTGGGACACCCTGCATGTGTCATATCTGTCATACTTTTCAAACAAGAAAGAAAATTAATATTATTATTAATTTTTCATCATGCATATCCTATTTTTTCATATAGTTTTTCATACCTTATATTGGCCATGTCCAGATCCGTTTGTGAAAGGTGAGTGGTTTCCTTGTTCAAAACTGTCTGGCCTGCATACGAGGGAAACTGGCTGGGACGAGTCTGCTTGTCCTTGACCTAGAACTGAGCGCAGTATGGGTGTCTCCTTACTCATCATAATGTTGGTGAATTTTTTTCGTCGAAGAGGAGGCATATCCGAAGGAGCCGAATCATAACATCGATTTATCGTTCCAGATCCTGTTGGTGTGTGGGCAGTGCTGGATGGAGGGTTGTCCGGCCCAGAGATGCTGGGAACTGGCCAGGTTGGTGGTGTTGATGTCATCCTATTTCTGTATTCTGACTTTCCATACAAACTATAGGGTATTTTGGAGAAATATGAACCTCCGTGAACTCCGGTTGAATGTGGAGGGCACTCTTCACTACTAACGCTACTGCTGGGAGGAGCTTGAGCCGGAGTCGAGGTTGTGATGGCATTGCCTTCTTCTTCAGTCCTCTTGGGTTGGGAAGCACTTCCGTTTTCTTCAACTAAACCTTTGACTTTCAAGGCTTCAGCCACTTTCAGGAGTGCAGCTAGCTGGTTTTGGGCGACATTCACTTCCCCTCTATACATATATTCCAATATGGCTTTCATTTCGTCATACCGAACATCCTTCAACACAACAACTGGATGCCTGCAGGGTAGCTCTGTAAACAAGCATTGAAAGTACGAGGAACAAGCTGCTAACACCATTTTATGACACTTCATTGAAGTCCCTCCCTCACAGGCCAAGGTGACGTCGGTGAATGCTTCATTTTGCAACAGTTGGTCGAAGACTGTGAGTAAGTTTGATCTATGGTTGTTCCACCTCAAGCAATATTGCTGTTGGTTGGCCATAGCCGGCAATTCCTGTTTCCCCTCAATTTTGGCGGTTTAGTTTCTCACGTCTTCTGTAACATAGAAATACAATATAAATTAGATTGTGAGCTGCTACAGAAATATAAATTATCTAGTTCATAGGGACTTTCACAATGATAAATCTTATCTAGTGATTGCTACACTCTTTATATTCCTGGGTCTCTTGCGATGTGAGTGGGTATCGCCCCATTAGCTTATTATCAATATTTTCAAAATTTTTGAAAGGCTCAATTACCCACACTTTTTAAATCAAATTCAGCACCTCCTACCAAACACCCAATTTGGATTCAGGAGTTTCCATTCTTGCACATGACAACTCCACCGTTTTCTGGACCGTATCTTAAAAACATACGAGGATAAAGGAATCGCATTGGGACTCTACCTCGATGCTGAAAAAGCTTTTGATAAGACGTGGCATGCTGGCCTTTTATACAAACTTAAGCCGCATCTCACCGATACTTACTTTCGGTTAGCCCAATAATTTCTTTCAGATCGGTCTAACAGAGTATGTGTGGAGGGTGCCGTTAGTGCTGAATTCCTCATCTACTCCTCGGTTCCTCAAGGCAGCGTAATTGGTCCTTTACTGTACACCTTTTACATCCATGATGTACCAATATAAAAAGATAATGTCACAATATCAGCTCAATTTGCCGATGACTGCGCCTACTTAACTAAGCGCCACACTGGTGAGGGAGCTAGTGAGTCTATTCAAGCGATTGCGAACAACGTCACTGAATGGGCGAGAAAATGGAGAATTAAAATCGACGCCTCAAAATCAAACCTATGCATCTTCACCTACAGACGTAAATTCACGTGTCCGCCCGTGGAAATGGAATCAACTACCTTCGAAGTAAAGACGCACGTCAAGTACCTGGGTATGACTATGGACGAACGCCTTACATGGAAAAATCATATTAATGAAATACCTGCAAAAATACGCCACAGGACCTCTCAATTGAAACCACTCCTCGCTAACAAAAACCTCAGCTTCAAAAACTAACTCCTGATCAAACCTATCTGGTGCTACGGAGGAGGCCTTTAGTCGTCCGCCTCGGACACGCAAATAAATAAAATACAAATTCTTCAAAATCGCGTACTCCGGATGTTCACCGGCGCAGACTGGTATGTTAGAAATGAGGAAATTCATAAGGACCTGGAGGTGCCAACAGTGAAAGACTACTCATCATACCGAAAGGCATCGTCCCACCCAAACCAGCTCGTGAGCAGCATTTCGCAAGATGGACCTCTTCCCAGACATCTAAGTCGGCTCAAACGGAAACACCACTCAGACTTCTCCGAGGGTTTTAATTAAATGATTTTTGTAAAGTACAGTTGATTGTACTCGTGATTTTTCAATACTAGGTAGTTGTTGAACTGACCCTAGTACTCATAGTAAACTTCAAGTTTTTTATTATCTCACTATACAGGGTGGCTCTTAATGAACGAACCACCCTTTCTATTTCCGTTGATTGTGGAGAAATCAAAAAACTTGTCAAAGTAACCTCCCCTTATTTTTTTGCAAAGAATTTAACCATTGCATTTTTGCGCATCGTGCATGCGCGCACCAAGTTTGTTTTTTTCAAATGGAACCCCCCAATTTTTATTGCAGAATCGGATTCTACATCCAATTTTATGAACATTTTACTTCGACGACTTTTTTTTGGACGCACCCAGGAGCGTCCAAAAGCGCCCCAAGTTTGCCAACGCCTGAAACGTAGTGGCTTAAAAAAAAAGAAAAATCACCTTATCCTGGCTCTTGATCATTTTTGTTTTAGTTATATGGGTTTTTTAGACGAGCGGTTCGGTTCCTGCGCCCAGAAGGATATCCAGAGAAAACATTAATGTTATGGTGCCAAATACGTTTGAAAATAAATCAAATCGTCTAGACAAGATAATTTAGATACTAACCCACCTGCCTAAAAACTCATCCAACTTAAAAAAAATTATCAAGAGCCAGGATAAGGTGATTTTTTAATTTTTTTTTTTTTTTAAACCACCACGTTAAATATTTTTTAACGCTCCTGGGTGCGTAAAAAAAAAAAAAAAAAAAAAAAAAAAAAAATCGTCGAAGTAAAATGTTCATAAAATTGGATGTAGAATCCGATTCTGCAATAAAAATTGCAAGGTTCCATTTGAAAAAAAAAAAGTTGGTGCGCGCAGCGCAAAAACGCAGTGGTTAAATTCTTTGCAAAAAATAAGGGGACAAGTTTTTTTATTTCTCTAAGTAGGGGTCAGACCCTCTGAGCGTGGTGAAACATCAATATCCGCATCCACCTCATTGGAAGGGGCTACTAACCATTTCACCACCTCACAGCGGTCGTATGATTGGCAGTGGGAATTAGGTTTTTCATCGTGCCATGAAAAGTCTGTACTCGATTTTATCAATTTTAGTTAGGATTTAGCAGTAGGTTGCGCGAGGGTTGAATGCAAGATCACGTTACCGGAGACCTAAATTGGTGAGATGAAATGGAAGGGAATCAATTGAACCTCCCGCATAATGCACATCCGGATGAAGGGTGCGTGCTTGTAAGCAGGCAGTCAAATGTCTTCTCACTTATGGCTCCTCGCGGGGACATAGATTGCCACCAGGATGCTATCAGCTAGAAACTATTACTTTTTGTGATTCGTTGTCGCAAAGAGACTTCGGATGTACTGGAAAACCTGTAGAAATGCATTAGCTGCTCCTAAGGACTGGTTAAGCCTTTGAAACTGAGTGCACGCCTATTCAGAAAATCCCGTGTCTGAGTGGATTTGTCGGTCAACTGTTAAAAGGAAGTATTTTCATCTTGAATACAATTACAAGGTATGGAGGCGCGAGGTGTCGAGATCATGTACCTACTACACACTACGGCTAATATACATAGATAAGCGATTTTCGTAGAAGGGCTACCTAATACAGGAATAATAAACCTCTGCGTGATAGTTTTCACCGGTTTTTAATAGCAAATTTAATGATAAATGTTGTTTTAGATTACAGTTAATAGATACATAATCAACAACCAATATTTTTCTCTCAACGGTTCAATCGGGCACCTAAAGAGAGACTTGAAGCTCAAAAAACATGGTTCCCATGAATATATCGTAGAGGCCATCAGGCGACACCATGGATTTTGCAAGGAAGTGACTCTATGCCCCACAATATTGATGTTAGTTTTCGGCTATTATGGGTCCAATTTACTTGATTTTTGTTTTATAGATACATCTTTTTAGTAAAATTGTCAGTTTTATTTTCTGATTTATTATTTTCTGTAATAAGGCTTTGTAACCCAACTGCAAAAATGTTTTACACCATCCCAAACATAGTCACTTCACGTTTTAAGTTGTATAGATTCCAAATGTGCAACTTCTGTATTTAAGTGGCACATTGCTGCTGCAGCCAACACCTCCAAATAATTCGGGTCGTTCAGTCATCTGACAGCAGGTTCTTAATGTCGCTCTTAATTGGGACCACCAAGGCTGTTGATGGCTTCTTTAATCTGGACACCTTAATGTCTACGTCCAATGTAGATGCGTATTTCAAAATATTCGAATTCATTTGGAAATTACCTAACATTATTTTGTGAACAGTTTTCTTGTTATTTTACACATTATTTCATCTACTAGTTTAGTTTGTATCATCTGTAATATTGGCCATATTTAAATTTAAATGTAACGGCTGCATTTATAATGAAGCCAATAAGAAAAGGACCAACAGTTCTCAAGCAGCTGAATTCAAACGATCAACGAGGAACGGATCAAAGCTGGGAACAAACGTTACTTTACATTGGGCAAGTTTTTCAAAAGCAAACGGTTAAGCAGAACAACTAAAGTGAGGGTATACCGTTCGGTTGTACGGCCAGTTGTTCTCTATGGTTCCGAAACATGGACGATAACCAACAAGGAGGAGGATCAACTCCGGCGTTTTGAACGAAAATATTGCGAAGAATATATGGTGCGGTGTGTGAGGATGGAACCTGGCGTATTCGCACAAACCACGAGATTGCCCATTTATATGGAAACCCCGACATTGTCATTGAGGCCAAAAAAGGATCAGATGGGCTGGACATGTGCAACGAATGCCTGCCAGCAGAGCTGCACACAAACTCTTCAACAATAAGCCAGAAGGGAGAAGGACTTCGTGGGAGACCACGCCTGCGCTGGTGTGACGGGGTGGAGGACGATCTACGGAGACTTGAAGTTCGCCGCTGGCGAACTGTTGCAATGGACAAATCGGAATGGAGGCGCGTCGTTGGTCAGGCTCAGACCCTCCATGGGTTGTAGCGCCGAGGAGTAGTAGTAGTAGCAATAAGAAAAGGCACATTCAGGGTGGGGCAAATCGTGCTAACCAGTTTAGATGGGAGATGGTTTCCAAAGTAAATGTCGCAGAAGGGGCAGAGTGGTTCCATCTCCTTTTGAGTGGGAACTTCTCTCAACAGATCGGCAAAACCCCGTGAATACACGACGAGCGATTTTGGCAAATGTGGCAGAGACCAAAGTGACCTGAATAAAGCGCAGCGTTAGGGCATTAAAATCTTGAAGCAGGGGTTCAAAAACCATTGACAGCTGCCTTTTAGATGTAACGAAAGACGAGAGAATTTTCATGTAATTTTAAATCTCAGGTAGAATATTCGAAAAACCAACTCGAAATTGGGAACCTCGATACAGGTCATGAGATTGACAAATCAGGGTTTGTCAACCCTAAAAACATGGAAATTTATTAGCTTCCTAGGGTTTGGTATTGGTCAATGCAGTACTCAATAAACGTATGTAGTCAAGGAGGAAAAGTTGAATGTCAGAAGACTTAAAACAGCACAGCGTCCCATTTACACGAATTTGCCCGTAGTTTGAGAATCACACAAACGCCGAATTATCACCAATTAAATGTGTGACAAATACATATGTGTGAAAATTTTTCGGCGTATAACTGTGTGTATAGATTATATGTCTGGACCATCACGATTGGTAGCTATTCACATGAGTGGATTACACATGGAAGAACTATGGAGGAGCCGATGCTTACCATATGCTTCCCAAAGTTTACCAAAACCGACTTCGAACGGCTCAGGATCTTGAAAGGACCACAGAGAAGTCTGAAAGGAAGAAGTTCCTAAGGGACAAATTTGTTTTGACACAGATGTGCAGTGAACATTTGTCAATGGTATAAAGCGAATTTTGGTTGCGGAAGAATTACATTTCAGGAGTACTTCTTCTTCTTAATTCGCCGTCTCCACGCGGAGGTTGGCGATCCAAACGGCAAGCTCTTCTTTGTTGGTTGCTGCACGGAAGACTTCCACCGAAGAGCAAGAAAACCAGCGCCATGAATTCTGCCTCCTCCCAATCGAAAGCCTCCCACTAATCTTGCCATCGATGATGAGCCTCAGCAGCTCGTATCGAGCACCCCTCATCCCGCCCGAGGTACCGCACTTTCCTCTCTTTGACGGTAAGAAGAAGCTCCTTCTCCTTCCCCATACGTCGAAGCACCTCAACGTTGGTCACCCGCCGAACCCAAGAGATGCGCAACATACGTCTATAAATGTACATCTCAAAGGCTTCCAGGTTCCTGTCGATGTAATGCTAGGGTCAAGCGTCCAGCTTTCACACCCATACAGCACGACTGAAATGATGTAGCACCTGACCATGCGCATCCTTAGGGCCAGACTCAACGAGGAACACACAAAAAACTTCTTCATTTGAAAGAAAGTCGCCCGTGCCATCAGGAGTAGGTACTACTTACACATTTTTCCACAGTTTGACATAGGCAAATGCCGAAATATCACCTAGAATTGAATTGGCCACACATATATGACAAAGTGGTCATCATACACCAGTGTGTATAGAGAATACGTCTGTACCTTCACGAGTGGTTGCTATTCACATGTGAGGATTTGAAAAGGGAGAACTACGGGGGAGCCGATGCTTACCATATGCTTCCCAAAGTTTACAAACACCAACTTCGAATGGGTTGGGATCGTGTAAGGGACACAAAGAAGCCTTCACTCACTCGATTATCACCATAATGCTCTCGAAACGAAGAGGGTGGGCGGTAGAAGGCGTTGAAAAAAAAAAAAAACTTTCCGCAAGTCCGGTTTTTGGGTGGCGCAAGCCCTTTGTAGAGCCGCAGGCACGAGCTACCCCGTCACCTGCTGACCAGTAGAAATACGGGCGGTGTAGGAAGGCACGTCTCTTTTTTTTGAAAAACGAGGAAGGTGGGTAAATATGACTTGACCACAATACCGGACCTCGTCTCCCATTGTCACCCTCCCCCACGCGACGTCCAAGAAAAAGGATAATGGAGGTGAGGGCAGTCAGTGATGGGTCTTCTATTACCATAGCGCTTGACCCTCTCGTGCCCGTGACAACTCTCTAGGCAGTTTTTCCTCCCCATGGTGCCCAACGGTGTTGAACGCAAATCTAGGGAAACGAAAGACAGACGCTACATTTTCTAGAGGTCACTTATCATAACCTGACATCCATGTTTTGATTTGGTCGGCATTTTCCGAAAGCGAAGTTCACTTGAGTTTCCGCTCACTCAGATAATACAGGAGGACACTGTCAGATATTTCGGGTTGCAACTGGATAAAAAGCTTACATGGGACCCTCATGTAAAAAATCTCGTCATCTAAGTCCGTCAGCGCAAGGTAACTCAGTTTTCTGCTGGACCACAGACGTCCACCACGTTGTCAACTAAACGCTCGTTATATCTAGCACTGATTAGACCAATTTGGTACTACGCCTCACTACTATGGGGATCTGCAGCGAATAGCCACATCAAGCGGATACGAACAACGTAGAATGGAGTTCCCGTCTCACCACTAATGCTCCCTGGTTTGTCAGAAACACCACACTTCTCGATGATTTAGACGTACCGTACGCTCATGAGGTACTGAATCTCCATCGATCAATGGAAAGTCTCCCAAATATTTTGATGGCCGAAACGCTGGAACAATTGTTTCTCGGGCTAAATTATTTAAGGACGTAATGAACATTATCAGTGGAGAGTTATGATATCATTGACCTACGAATGACTGTACGTGCGAATATCTTCATCTTTATGTTATAATTATGTAATTGGGCATTGCCCGTGTATTAAAATAAAATAAAATAAATTTGCGAAGCGTTAGAAGGCTTACACGAAAGCGCCCTCCTGGTTTCCTTGACGAATGAATCCACTCTCTCAGTAGAATGTTCAAATATATTAAAAAATTTATCATTGAGAAATTATTTAGTCAAAAGATATTGAATCAATATACTGTGCATAATGTGGTTTGTTGAAATCATTGAGGTCAGCTGTTCCTGTATCAAGAGTTTTTTGTTTACTAATATATCGCAAAATTTTTCATCATTGTAACGTTTATAAAATATTAAAATAATTTCCTGTTTTCTATGACAACTTGACATTGTATGCGCTTTCGGAGCGGACATTTATTTTCGGGTTGTGCTCATTTACAGGACGGATAAAGCCCTTAAAATATGAATTCAAATGTAGAAATCTAATTGTTTCGTTTAATTTATTTTTGAAATGTAATAAAGTTTTTAATCACTTAAAATTATTCAGTGGTATTTGAGTACATTAAAAATAATTTGATAAATCCCTTAGTTTATTTCTAATTAATACCCTTGTTTGAACCAACTTTTATTAATTGCTCCTGACTATTCAAATATGTAGGTACCATTTGAATATAGGTATATATAGATATTGAAAAATATTTTCATATTTCATTTCAAATTTTATTTTACTGATTTGAAACTTGTTTTAGTAATTGATACATTTTTTGCTTCTTTTATTTTCGAATTTATACTTTTCCCCCGATATTAACCCTCTGTTGGTTACAAATTTAGCTTCAATCCATTCAGCGATCCGAAACACTTGGAAATACGATGATTTAATGGTAATTTTGATGCCGAGGGGGATTTTTAAAATTTGATTTTTGGATTCTGCTCATCTTAAAACGTAAAACAATTTTGAGGAGCGGTTGACATTGGTTTTCCTTGTTCATTAATGGAAATAACAAAATGAACTATGAAAAATAACTATGAACTATTAATAAAAATGCATGTACTAGAAATCGTATGTGACCGAACGGGAGGGAATGTATCTTGGTAAATGGTCTATACCAGTAGGTTTCTTTTTACTTTGTTGAAGTTGAAGTTAATGTCTTTGGAAATATCCGTAATTGGGTCCTTGAAGTAGGTAATTTAATCGATATTTTCGTTGACAAACGATTGATTGGTGTTTTGCGTGGTTGAACGTCTTCAGTTTGTCGTAGTTTCTTATGAATGATAAATTCTACTGCATCTAGAGAGAGTTGGTGTCATCATTCCTCGTGTTTTAGCAAGAAATCTCGTATATGTGTAATAGGTATAATGAGAGTCAAAACTAAAGGATGTCCATCAGATTCTTCATTGAAAACTGTGACACGTTTTTTAAATTGGTTTATGAGAGATTGTTTTAATGATACGAAATTAAAAATGATGTTTCTTAGCAAGGAATATCAATATGTGGAATATAATAGTATCAAAAATCACCTCTGCAGGTTCGAGCGATCCATTCTGGCACCTCTTCGTAGTGGACTTTGACGGAAAACTTAACTGATGACTGATCACCACTCCATGTAACTGGGTCCGAAGGAGGAGTTAGGGTTGCAAAGAGCAGAAGTGGCTAATTTTCGTAGATGGAAAACAGGTAGCGCGTAGAGGTTATACTAGAAGGGTGGGAGATGGCGCTAGAGGGTGGGGGAATCATGCTAATATACCGACAGAACACCTGTCCAAGGTAAAAAGGGCTCAGGTACCACCCAGACAACCCTTTCCATCCACTTCTTAACCAATAAAAAACTTCGCTCTCACCGCACACGTTCAAGGTTGGAAAGGGGGTCATTGCGTGGTTGCCCCGGAAATTCCATTTTTCAACATATTACTCCAGCTCATCGCTGACAGGAGCCGAACTAAAGTTGTAGTGATTTCAGGTTAGGGATTAGATTTTAAACACTTTTGCCATTAAGAATAAGAACATCTTTGTCTTCAATCTCAAACAAGGAGAGGCACGAAATGGCGGCCTCAGGATGATAGATCGAATTACACATTCTAAAAATTGTCTTATATAATTCCTGAACTGTGCATTCTACAGAAATTGTAATAAGTTTTAATGGTTGAGAGCATGAAAAACGAACTGATCCGACTTCAAAAACAAAGACGCTAATTTTGGGTGTCCCCTCCATCCAGGTCCAAACCCTTCAAGTAGCCAAATGACCTCAATATTGGTCTGATTCGTCGGTTTGGACTTCTAAGCAATTTTGGACCCCTTGGAAGTGCAGGGGCAATGGTAGAGTGTGGCGTTTGGTTTAGCAATGTTTGGACCATGGATGCAGCAACTAAGCGCACTGCTGACAGTGATTGGAGGCAGTGACATATTGGATGTAGTGCATGTTAAACGACAATCAAACCTTGGTGTTGAGACTCACATCAACTATGGGAGGATCATTGGTTTTGATTGACGGCGAAAATATGAACTGATGTTATAGTTAGAATTTTCAAAAATATTTATGTAAGGCTCGAATGCTGCTCCCTGTACTGGAATGCCAAATTATTGATACGTTCATTACCAATAGCATACAAGGGAAAACTGAAAATATACAACAAAAGATGCTTATTTGAGTTGGATTGTTCAGCATTGTGCTTGAACTGTAATACGAGAGAGCAGAAAACTCTTGGTCATTTCCAATTCTTATGTCCAATTTACTAGCCGCACAGAAAACATGATTTCGATGATTATATATCTAGTAACGATAGGGGTTATGCAGTTCTGTCGAACAGGCCCGAAGAAAACTTGCAGAAACGGCGTTTCACGCTGATTTTATTGTTAGGCTGTGCAGCTTCGGTAGATGTGACGATTTCTATGGTTTGCATGGTTTACCAATTAGTGGAGATTAGTTTTGAAATGGCATTTGTAGATCTCTTCTTTGATCCTTTGGAACCATTGGAAAGTATCGTAAAACCAACATTCAATAGTTCACTTAGTCTTCACTTGTTATAGAGTTTGTAAAGGGAGATTGACAAGCGCATTAAGTTTGATTGCTAAAATCGTGGAATGATTCTGGATTGTCTTCTTAGTGAGGAGCTTGACTCGTTCATGAGGTAAATCATTGCTGATGAGGTACCCGACCATATCAATAGCTAACATCAGTGATGTTCACAGACTCAACTATATGCCTTTAAAAAGGCCTCAACCTAGCTCAAAATACTCGGTAGTTTTGTTCCTCACAATTAATAGTTTTGCAATGCACAAATGTCATTCAATAATACTACATCGTACTAGTAAATAGGCATACACTAAGATGTGGGTCAACTTCTTCACATTTCCCCTGGCTGAAGCATTCGTTCTGCATGTCTTGAAAAATATTAGGCCAGTCACAATGTACCTGAGGGTCCATGGGTGCGAAATTCAAAAGTGGACAAAATTTCGGAATTTACGGAAGATTGTGCGGCTGTTCCACTAAGCAGACAGAGGGACGACTATTTGATACTCTCCTGGTTGAAGGGTTCTTTCTATGCTATCATGAATGAATCTGCAAAATATTGAACTATTGAAAACTGCTTTTGACAAATATCTGTGAGAGGTGGTGCAACACAACCTCACGACTTGACCCGTCTTTAAAATGTCCAAAGAATCT
Organism: Creontiades dilutus; assembly: GCA_031894815.1. Lineage (NCBI taxonomy): Eukaryota > Metazoa > Arthropoda > Insecta > Hemiptera > Miridae > Creontiades > Creontiades dilutus. Next base: position 385,232 of record JAVIWC010000341.1, read on the forward strand.
TGATCAAAGGATGGAACCGCAAAATACCAGCGATCTCGAATTTCTATTTTTTCAATCCGGGCTCCGGAATACTCGACATCACTTTCCATCAATTAAAAGGGGTAACATTAAAAGGTGTTTGGTATCAAAAATCTCGAAAACTTGACAAATTACAAGAATAGGTTTGATTTCAACGAATCTAATTTAACCACTTGGATTGTCTCCATCAGGGCACAAAAAACCTTTTTGCAGAGAAAAATCACGCAATGAAAACACGTACAAACATATGAAAATTCCTTTATATAATGCAATGATCGATCCAGATGTGACCTTTTCAAAAAACCTACATAGTAAGGCATATCACGTGCGATTATTATTTTGTGCAATAACTTGCTGCGTTGTAAAGTTTTAATGAAAGCAGAGGATTTTTGGACAGCTATTGTTCCAAGTAATATTTTGGAACCAATTTGATGTTATGCTAGAAGGCAGTTGAGGTGATTTCTTCAGCTAGTACATTTCGAGGCGCTGTGTACAGAATATAACCGGTAAGTCATTGAACAGATCGCAGATTCACTGTCAGTTATGTTTGAGGTTTCAGACGCAAAACACCTCACTCTGCCAAGCTCAACCTATATGTTATTTGTTTTATTATCTGGTGCAAGAACAAATAACGCAGATGGTCTTCCCCGACCCTTGAACATGCCTCATTTAATTGACCATGAGGATAAACATGGATTTTCTAAATTCAGACCATCAACTTTTAAGGATTGGCATTGTGATTTGCTTGGCGAATGCAAGACGGCTATTGGAGTCTTTTAAACTCAAACGGTATGTCGGTTGAGATCATCGGGGTCCTTGGAATAAGGACTTTCTCACCTTCGGATTTTTCTTTGAGTATGGTCGCGTAAATCACATTATTCATCAATTTTTTTATCTGCAAACGCGTTCCGTTTCACAGTTTTGGTTGGTTTATGTTTGAAGCATGATTACTACGGAGCCAACCTTTAGTCGTGAATTGTGCGGATTCAATTGGATAGTTACTGGTTTCATCTTCATTTGTCGTGCAGCCAATTGATTTGAAAGAGTACCGTGTACCGATGATCTCATTCTGAATTATGATCTTTATTCTTAGCCCCCAAAATTGATCGGTTCGACCTTTTATTAATTTTGTGGTTAGAAATTATGTTTGGGAATACTTTGTTGATAATTTCGTCTTTTGATACTGCAAAGTTACAGAAATTCTAAGGAAATGAAATAAATCCGCTCGATTCGTCAACAGGTATTCGACCATTGCCGATAGTCAGTAATTGCTCGGAGAAATCTTTAGCAGAGTGTGATAAAAAGTATCCTTACGTCCTTCTCCTGATTCTAAGCTACCTCCCACCTATTTTCAGGCTAATAAGTTCAGTCGTTCTTGAATAGTGTAACTAACAAGACTCTCTTTTAAATACATAGATGTGTAAATTTAGAATTATAATATTATTGTGCTTTCAAAGTTTATTTCAACTGAGTTCAAGACCGCACCCGTTTCGCAAAATAAGAGAAACTTTCAATCTCATTTCATTTTCAAGTCGTTTCGAAAACTACGATAGAAATATATGAATGGATAGGTTGGTCTTACGTTCTTGGGAAGATCTCTGTTCTCAAATCGCCATACCACGCGATAATGGGGACTCATGGCACACCTGCAAATTAAGACTGTTAGATTCTATGGCATATAGTTCTTGATTAATTCGACAAAACCAAATTTGACTCGAAGAGACTTTTCTGAAATCGGGCTTAATTAGGAAGCTTGTCCGAGAGTACCGTTAGTTATTTAAAATTTTAGCTTTGTTCACACAATGCTCGATGATCGTTTAGTCTCCGTCTTCATCAGTGGATTAGTGCGATGAAATGTTGAAACACTTCATTAACCAAGCTACATAACGGTATTAGAGGGAATATTGAGTTTTGTCACAATCACCAATTCCTAACAGATTTGGTGTGCTTTTGGAATATCTGATGAGACGCTTTACACGAATTTCAAAACGTTATTCTGAATTTTTAAAGTTCCTAGGCACTGGTGCCTCTGGTTAACCAGTGTCAGTTTCACATCAACGGCATTCCCATCATGCTAAGAACCTTTTTCTGCTTTCTGCTCGTTCTGCTGATCCTTATAAACTCTTCATGTGCTTCAGCGACCCCTGAATGATGCCACGAGAAGTCCAGAGGAATTTATGAACTGCAACGACACACTGATTGGAAAGAGCTCCCTGGATGTAGCAAGGTCACTCCAATTGCGGCAAGGACATCCTGGACGTGGGAAGCACGAGGCAATGAAATCGAAAGAGATGCTGTGAATACACACGTAGCACTGAGATTTGGCAGGTGGAGTTCGGGAATGGAACGCCACCCTGGATCCACCTGAAGACGGACTTAGGAGATTAGTAAGAAGAAGTTGAATGAGGAGGATCGAGGATCCCTGGAGATGGGAGAAGTCCTAGATTTGTACTTGAGTGGTGAGTTATCAATGATGCAGCTTGATCACGATTTGAGCATTTATTCAGGAGGTGAATTTAACATCTGTTGTCTCCGCCAATCGCGGGCAAAGCTGCAGGGACGTGCAGTTCGATCTCGTTGAAAATTCCATTCATCATTAACAGAAGCTCTCTATAATATCTATACGTAAATCTCACTTCCGATGAGAAATAGTTTGATAGTATGAACGTTGTTGAATAATATCGGTTCCATTTTATGAAATTTACTGATTAGGATAGCAGTATTTTCAATTGATAAGGGAAACACGGAAGAAAAGCAAACATTTCTTTCACGCCCTCTCACCACTTTTTCGTGTTATCTCTTTCTTTAAACGGATTTTTTTTTGTCCCGACATTTTTTTTCTACTCCGTCTGGATTTTCGGTGTGAATAGTTCGTCTCGGGCTGTTGTAGGTGGAGCCCAAGATTTATCAAACATTTGCCTCTTCGTCGGTTATCTTGGCCAAACAAATATAACCAAGAATGCTGATAGGCGAGCACTCTCTCCCCAGCGTCGCTTTTCCCCGAGAAGGTTGAATAATAATGTGACGCGGAGTGGGAGTGGGGCGAGCTACGTTAGTCATCCTCCGCTCAATCGTGAGCGCGACGTAGATAATCAATTTTACTTTCCATGCAACCTGTCAGGCTCAAAGGAAAGTCACCCAGGGTGAACGGTGTTGTCTCGAACGCTGTTGAAATGTGACTCCAGTTCAAAAAAGATGAAGTTCCAATCATGCAGCAAGGGCAAAAAGTTAGAAACTTGAACACTTTGAGAACAAGGTATTTCTAATTCCAACTTTATAGGAAATTAACTTCCATAAAGAATTCATAATACTTCCAACAAAAATTGGAATTGTTCAACTTTTTAGAGTTTTTATACATTTATGGTAGGCCTTAGAAATCGTATGGTAAAAGGTTTTATTAGCCCCCTCAAATTTTACGATTCAAGGTGCCTTGATTAAAAATCTACAGTGTCTGTCCGCCGTATGGGCTATACAAAGCTTTAGAATTCATGTGGAAATTCATTCTTTCGCAAGTGGACTCCATATGAGCTGCAGGTAGTTTTAACATCTAGCCAAACCGATCGCCCCACACGCATAGATGCTATGGACCAAAAACTTGTCAAAAACGTAGATTTTCGGAGTTTGTGTAGACCAAAGCAAGTGGGATGTTATTGTCTAATAATTTTGGAGGACAAACCGACTAGGATACTTTTCGGACCCGTAGAAATTCATCCAGAGGAAATGATCGCAATTTCTAAAAATTAACTCACTATGACACATTTTTCATAAAATAATAAACTCACACGTTAAAATTGGCGTATTTTTTTAAACTAAATTTTAATAAAATTCAACTATCTAGTTTTTCGGTTTAATGTCGTGTATAGCGTAAGCACCCCGGTGCATATATTCCATTAATTTATTCTGAGTAATGGTCTGCCAAAACATATAAATTGAGTGATTTTAGCCTTGTTTAAATCGACTTTTAGAACCAATTTTTTTTTCCAAATTTGACCAAATTATTTTATTGAAAAAGAATTGCCTGAAGGCATCCTTTATTTCAAATTTTTTGTTGTTGAAAATTTCGGTTTTAATACCTTCATTTTTCAAGAAAATTCGTTTAAAAATTTTCAGCCGTCAAGTAGGGCGATATGAACGAATTTTCGGGTTTTTAAGAAATTAGCGCACATGAGCGTATTACACTGATATTTATGGAAAACAATTATTGTCTGCAGTGATAAAGAACTCAAAATTTGTACCTGCTGATGTAATTTTCAAGGCATCCTCTCTAACGAAATCGAATTAATTATATCTTTTGTTGCCCAAGTAAGCAAGCGTAGGCAGGTGCTTTATTTTACCTAATTAGTTTTCAGTTGGGGTTCTTATGTCTGTACCAATGTACTTGCATGCTATATAGAAAACACCAGGCATACTTCTGGCATACTACTTCGAGCTTTTGGCATATCAATCACTTATACTTTTCACAAATCCCAACTAACCCAACATTCCACCCCATATATTGATCAATAAATTTTTTTTCTCTCTCTCTCTCTCTTGAAAACACCAGGTACTTGCTGTTTCACTCATATATCAGCTCTAGTTAAGTAAGGAGAGATTAGTAAACTGTAAGTGTTTTATTTAATCTCATTAATCATTCGAAAACAAAAATATGTTGATGATGTATTATAGACAGTGTAGAAGAGCTACGTGATACGAAGGGTCGTTTTATACAGAAATATAAAACCTATGTGTAATAATTTGCGGTGCTTTAAATATTTGACGACTTTATTGTGCTCAGGTTGTGCTGCCCTACGAACTTAAGCTTATCGTTTTAATGAGATGCCCTTAGATAGATAGATATATAGTTTAACATAATTTTACATGTTACATTCTTCAATTGAATAGTAACTGATGACCAAGCTAGATAGTGAAATACAGTGGCCCAGCCCGGAGTTGGCTCTTACATCTAATTTTTATAAAGTCCGTACCTATAACACTATATTTACACCACATTAATTATTAAAATTTAGATCCCACTTCCATGAAATGATGTGCTTGGTATAAACGCATTTATACAGCTGCTAATTTTATATAATCATTAATTTCAGTTCATAAAGTACTCATATGGGCTATCTATAATTAGTTTATAAGTTCCTTTTTTGAATAGATGCTCACTGTTTATCTTCATTAGATTTCTGATTTTTTCAAAATCTTTATTGACTATTTGCATGCCTCTGTATTTTGTCGTCATTTGAGCAAATGTATTTTTTACTCTCGGCAACTTGAGTCTGTATGATTTTGATTGCCGCTGTCTCACATCAGCAAAATATATATTTTTGTGTTTACGGATTAGTTTTAGCATATTTAATGTGTTCAATTGGTGGACAGTTAACAAATTCAAGTCATGAAATCATCATCACTGGGATGGCGCCTGGGCTTATTGAACAATACCCTTAATGTCATTTTTGAATCTTGAAAATTGTATCAATTAGGTACTTGAAAGTGCTCCCCCATATTACAATCGCATACTGTAAGATTGACTCAAATAAATATTGATCTTTAGTTCTTCTGGTAGAAAATTGATTCGGTAGAGGGTATAAGCACATTTCCTTAGCTTTTGACACAAATTTTGAATGTCGTGGGCCCATTTCATTTGAGAATCAAACGTCAAATAAACTAAGCTATTAACTTTTTTTATTTTTGAACAGTCACACGGTAAGTCATTGCAGCTGTGTAATGTCAAAGGGTCCTCGATTTTGATTGTCGTTCTGTTTTTCTTGCTATCTCCATGAAAATCGATTTGGTAGCATTGATGGTTAGCTTGTTGGTGTTCATCCATTGTCCTATCGCCCTCAAATCTTTCTCGGCATTTTGATGGACCTCCTGCCACGTTTGCCCGGAGTTTACTAGGGCAACATCATCAGCAAACATGTAGAATTTCCCGGAATATTTTTGTGATGCAAGTTCATTCACATATAGGGAAAAAATAATCGGCCCAATTGAAGTGCCTTGAGAACAGCCGTATTCGCGGATTAAAGCAGTTTCGCTTTTCGATTAGCCAATGTGGACTGCTTGTTCTCTGTCACTATTATATGATTTGAATATCTCCAATGCTAGCCCTCGAATCGCTGATGCTTCCAGTTTTTCGATAAGTTTTGATTTGTTGAAGCTACTCCTTTTAAAAATTCTGATTAAAAAAGGCGAAATGGCGGTATTGTATAGAGAAGAACCAACTTGAGAATGTTAATTACAAATAAAAATGGCATTCACTGTTGCAGAAGAGTCATAGACCACAATTTGAGAGGGGGGCTCTCTTTACTATGATTTCTATGCAGAGGAAGCTTTAAAACCTTCGGTAAAAAATTTTCAATAAACTTTTATGCTTTCTAAATTAGGTTTTCGATTAGCACGTTTGGTAACTTTTACCGTTCGACAGATTTTTGTTTAATTGAAATGTTTCAAGTTGAGCGCCACATTTCCTCAGAGATATTTCAGCGACCGAAGGTGAATGAACAGATCAAACCTTCGCTATCGGTGTCATGGTGTTTGAATTGCAAATGACAAAACGCGGTGAGCACATTTTAAAATATCCCGTCAACGCGGATACCGCCTAACGCGAGCCGGATCATTTCCATAAACAACCGCCATATTGGCGACCGAAAAAATTGGTCAACAGCCGAACGCGGCGCAACGCTCCCCGTCCAGTGTTTTCACCTTTCGATGGGTTTCACTCATGAGCAGACTCCGCTCGCCGGATGTTCGCCGGGATAACTAAAATTAGTGCCCGAACTCCGTCTAAACTTAGAAGCGATATGGATCCTTACACCGGCTGAAAACAACATTTAACCAATAACAAGTGGAGCTACCGAATGTTGGACATTCATTTATTCCTACGTGGACTGTCGGTTACGAGAAACGTGACATTTGAAACTTCTATGCGAGCACCCGATATCGTGAAAATATCTATGAAACCGAACGGCTGAATCAACAGTTGAACATTTCAATTATTAATCTTACTGGTAATCTGCTATTCATTCAGAACTTCCGACCAGAAAATCTCTTATCCGTTGAGCGAAGAGGCTCGTGATGTTCACCATTCCATTCGGTGGAAACTTCGCCAAAGGACAAGCCGCCTGGACCCTCGGATGCTCACTGCTTAGAGCCTGCTGCTGAAATTAAAAAGAAAAGAAAAAGCATGGAACATGCTCTAGCCACGCTATTTTTGCGGTTTTCGTTTCGCTAATTTCATTCTGCTGGTTAAAATTTGCTATTTTATTGTTTGCTATTTCAGCTTTACCTATGTGCCGGATGTGCCCTAGTCAGTGGCGAGGCGTGACATTTTTGCAAGGGTGGTCCCGGGGGGGGGGGGGGGGGGGGTCAAGGGGGTCATGAGCCCCCCAAAAATTTTAATTTTAAGGTTTGAAATAAGCTTATTTTGCAAACACACTTTTTTCTATTAATTTTAACCTGGATTAAAAACCGTCAAGTGAAGTGATTAAATATGAATTAAACTGAGTCTTTAGGTAAGGACTTGGCTTTGGTTTGATAAAAAAAGTATTACATTTTCTAACAATGACCCCCCCCCCCCCCCGAAAATGTAAGCCTAGGACCGCCCTTGCATTTTTGCTAGGTCATCGCTAGTGGCGGCGACAAACCCCGCCTTAAGGTTGAAAATCGCTTGCTAAGGTAACCATGTCGTTGTGATTTTGAACCGAAATTCCACGAACGCCACCGAGAAGTCACAAGGTTGAAGGACTCGCTCGAAGTTTCGTGTTTGAGCACGAGCCTTTAAGAGATTTGATTGGTCGATGTTTTAGGGGGAGTAAGAGGAGGGGGCCCTCTGCGATGGGTGCGGGGGGGTTGTATGAAATACGCCTCGGGATGATGAGGAACGCGTCAAATAAAGAAGGCTGAGCTGACGATCAAGTTCCGCAAAATGTACTGGTTGATGGGCCGGTAATCAAAATTGTCGATCCATAATAAATTAACTCTGTACAAACAATTCCTCAGGTCAGTTTGGACTTAAGGAGCGCAGCTGTGGGGCTGCACTGCACAAAGCAACCGTGACCTCATCAAGAGGTTCCAAAACAACGTACTGAGATGCTGTGTGGGCGCATATCGGTACGCCAGAAATGTCCCACTACACAAAGAACTTCATATCCCCACCGCCGACGAAGTCATCAAAACCCAGGCCATAGCCCATCACAAGCGGCTACAAGGGCATGTCAACGAAGAAGCTGTTCAGTTGCTCAGTAGGTCATCGATGTTGATGACCTACTCAGACGTCTCAAAAGAACGAAGCCTCAAGATTTGTGGAAGTGAAAGTGGTCCAATTCCTTGCGAAACCGTTCAGCGAATGTTTATAAAGTGCACCGGAATCACACCTTTTCACAACCCATAAGACTTAGTGAAGTACCCAAGTTTAGTATGACTACAAATCAAATATGACTCAGAATCAATTTAAAAAAAAAATTGTTGTGTTCAATGTTTTTCAATGAGACCACTCGGGTTACTGTACGATCATTCGCATTTTCCATGTTTTTGAAAATATAATATAGCGATTACACAGTAAAGACGTACATTTCTAATGGTGAAAGAATTTCAAAAATCGATCGATTAGTTTTTGAGTGACATCTTAACTTTACGAACAGACAAAAATCAAATCTTTTCCTCTTTACAATCAGTTTTATTAGTCAGGTCTCTCGAAAACGGTAAACAGCAAAAATTTATTTCTGAGGAAAATTCCACTACTGTGAAGATAGCGATATCGTTTTACTGGATTTTGTTATCTGACTCATTGATCCGTGGAGTGAATGAGACAATTCAGATCCGATTTCGTTCGCCGTCTTCCAGTTTTCCTTATAACAGTAATTAAAATTGTACTATCGTAGTAACCTACTTTGATGGCAGACTGGCGCGTGGAATTTTACGAGTCAAGTGGACCGAAATATCACGTTTGAAATCTCATTCGCTATCTAGGTCTAGAATATTGACTTCTAATTTTTATCAACCACTCTCGTTATACCTTATGCGCATTAGCGCTGTCTGTTGAGGCCTATATCAACCCGTTATTAGTTCATTAAACTTTGAGGATCGATTGTAGAGCACATAACTAAGGAAAAATGCCTTCGGGGCTTGTTCAGGCCACGTTTACGAGTTTTTTGTTTACTTAATTAGAACAAAATAGCAATGTAATGTTAATGCTTACTAAAATAGCAACAATTTTGTAATAGTCCTCCTCAAATTTTTATCATTTTACGTTTCAAGGTGTGTTGATTCTAAATCATCATTGTCTGTCCTCCGTAAGGCCCACAAAAGGTCTTGGAATTTATGTAAAGAATCCATATTTCGCTCATGAACTCCACTTAGGGTCTAGAATGTCCTAATTTCTAACCAGCACGATTGATGCTGCGGCCAAAATTTGTCAAAAACTTCGATTTCGAGGATTTTACCGATATAGGGAAATGGAGTGTTTTTTCCAAAATTTGTTTAAGATGATTTTTCACTTGATCAATGAAGAAGGTTTCAATCTCCTTTTTTTACATTTATCAACCAGACCTTGAAAATATATCCCCGTAACAATCTGAAAATAGGCGCCTTGAATTAAAAAAAAACGGACGCATAGTAAACAAATGTCGGTCATTATTCCGCAAAAATTAAGTCAAATCAAGAGACGGATAGCACCACGTGAATCAGCGTTAAAAAACAATGAAAATTCATATGCCACACTTTACAGATCACCATCATCAACTATTTGATAAATTCGGGGTTGTGCAACTTGCGTGCTCGCTGAACTGGTTACGCGCGACCAAAAAGTTGGTAGAGAGGCCAAATTTTCATGAAATCTTGAGCAGAATCCGAATCTGCAATAAAAAATGGCGGTTCTCATTTAAAATAACAAAGCTGATGCGCAAATCGCGCATTTGCGCACGTGCGCAACTCGCGAAATTGTGATTTGAATTCCCCATTAAAAATTAGTGAAGTTATAATTTGGAAATTTTTTTTAGGCTCGGAAATTACGGAGATAAATGCCTGGTCCATTAAATTTTGGCCACCTTGTATAGTTGTGTAGATTCATATAGAGATGAATGTGCCTTGTTGTGGTAGGGGATTCTTTTGCATGTTCTAGCTCTATCGAGCCTAGTGCAACCCCAGCGAGCTTCCCTCGTCTGACCTACGCGCTCTCGAAAAAAATACGCATCTGCGATATGCGCCAACACCATCTGCCCAGTGAATGTGAATAGATTAGAGGGGAAATGTAGGTACCTACCCCTTTCTGTTCCGTTCTATGGGAACCCCGCTGTTTGATTTATGCCCTCGTCCGTCTAATCCGTTGAGTGTTTTAGAGTCGTCGCAACCTCTCGTGCAAGATCGCATTTCGCACCATTGTGTTCCCGGTGATTCACGGTTCGTCCGTTTGACCGGAGCTCCGCGTTTCAAATAGACACCCAACTGCGGATCTGCTGATCTACTGGTACCCTCATTCCACAGGCTTGATTGCCGCCAACGTAATAGGCCCAACCATTTGACAACTCAACTTCCACGACCCCCCGTAATTGAGTACCTACTATTGATACCTACATTACACAATTAATTCAATATTTATCAGCTATCCGTGAAAATAGTCTTTCTCTATTACCACAAACAAAGACAGCTGAACAGCACCACATCAGGCACGCTTCGTGAATAATGTTTTCACTGGGCTCCGATCGGTTCTTACGAACCATACCCTATTGTACTATAGAAATATCAATGTAAGCATGTACCTAATTCTCTGCAAAGTACAAGAGAAATGAAATAAAACTGAAATTTCGTTATGGATACTGCAAAAAGACATGGATAGTACCGACAGTTTATGATTTAAGCCAGGGGTCTCCTAACTAGGGCTCGGGGGAGGATTTGGTCCGGCCCGCCGCTCGCGGAAAAACACGGATGGACGGAAAAAATTTGGAAACCGCCAGAACGTGAAGACTTCAAGGGATTCAATAGTTTTTCCAGATGATATGAATTTTTGGTTCAACGTATCTAAGCGATCCAAATATCGAGCAATGCTTTCAGAAGAACACTTGAAAATTTGCTTACGATTGAGACAACAAACTATGATCCCAAGTGAAAAGACATTGTAAGCAAAAAACAATTGCGCACATCACATTAGATTGGTTTTCCTAAAATATTTTTTGTATGTAATCATTTTAAATAAATACAAAATATATTTCTCTTAAATAAGTGGAAAAACCTTGTAAGCACAAAACAATTGCAAACATCACATTAGACTAGTTTTCCAAAAATAATTTTTTGAATATAGATAATTTTTAGTTTTTTTTTTTTTTTTAAATACAAAATATATTTCTTATATACAAACAAGTTTTGTTTCCTATATTGGGCCCAATTTTTAATTTGTTAAATTCGTCTAGGAGTTCTTAAAAACCCTAATTTCAACTGGCTGACTTGCAAAATATTCCATTCCTGAAAATTCAGTGGTTCAAATTTTTATTGAACGACAAAAAAGAAATCATGGAATTAAATCACTGTAACACTCTCTGTATCACTGTGTCATTACATTTCATCACTGTAAACTAGTTTTTTGTTCCTATATTAGGTCTTATTTGAATTTGTCAAACTCGTCAAGGAGTGCTTAAAAACACTGTGTTCAAGTGTCTAATTTTTAAAATTTTCCGGCAGAAGCCCCCGTGACCCCTTCAGTTGAGGGCGTAGTACCCCGCACCACCACCTCCGCATTATGATATGGCCCTTGGGGCAAATAGTTTCCTGATTTAAGCGAATACTCGTAATAAAGATAGATCTTACTTTACTACACTGATATTGCTGCGTTGAAACCTGTCTAAGCCATTTTGCAACTACCTCCCTAACATTCCTAACTATGTCAATCTTGGTTTTTGCATGTACAGTGATAACATTAATTTCAACTAACCAAAATACTTTTCCTCCCCCAGGCTAATATTAGTGTAGCCATTTATAAAGTTACGGAACATATTTTCTCTTCCAACAATCCTAAGGTTCTTTGGCAAGTAATTACTTGCCGTTTACGGCGTTTTCGGCAACAATTACGGCGTTTTCGAAATTTCAAAATAGTTATCCATCTACCAAAAAGGGATGCAAGAGAGAAAAGAATCAACATCTTTTGAATATTAAAAACATACAATTATAACTCTTGCTGATTCTTTTTTCTCTTGCATCCATTTTTGGCAGATGGACAACTATTTTGAAATTTCGAAAAAGCCGGTTGTTTTTTCCAAAATTTATGTCAGGCTGCACCTTTGATTAAACTTTTAAATCATTAAACATATTCGAGCCACCTTTGTGAATCCATGTTCCAAAAAGAGTCTGAGCTGTACAATTGAAAGTTACAATAATGAAATTTGGAGGAGAGTTCGATTCATGTCATCATTCTTCAGTCTACTTTGAATTGATCAGAAGTTGTGTGTGGAACGTTATGGCTTCCTCGTATCCGTAATATGAATTTGTAGATCGCTGAAATGTTTTGAAGTGTCATTTAATAGGGGAGAGCCTTATGGTTTGGCAAATTAGTCAATTAAGACTGCGGTCTCAAATTCATACTATCTTCTGAGTTTAGCCAAACCGTGCAGTGAGAAACTTATTGTTGATGCAAGGCATTCATACGCAAAAACCGTTCAATGGTTATGAAGAATGAAAATGTAGCATTTCTACGGATGTTTCGAGGATTTGGGTCCGCGCGTAGCAACCACTTGCGATGCGGTCATGTCGAAAATCGATAGGGTGTGAGTAAGTCGTGCAGTATAAATTGGAAAAACTATTAAAACCGGTAAATTGTTACTCAAGTGATCATAAACAGTACTGTGCGTTTGTACTCAACATCTATGCTCTACCTTCCTCAAGTGGATCCATACAACAGTAGGCCCCTAACTACGAGTACATAAGGTGCATAACCTTTTTTTTCGCTCCTTCAAACTGGAATTACTCCATAAAATTGATTTGGAATCGTGAAGTACGACGATCTAACCATTCGGCCACCGAAAAACGTTCACGGATATTACTATTTGCCCGTAGTTTTTGCGTCTACTAACTGGAATTCTTCCTCGAAATCGACTCAGAATTGCCAAGTCGACCATCGTACTGTAAAGCTGATTGAGTTTGCATGTTATCCTGAAATTTGACAGCGCCCAGCGGTTTTTGGAAATGTAGTTAAAGTTCTAGTAATTCCAGAAACTTTATTTTGTATTTTTTTCGTTGAACTGCAATTAGGGTCCTCAGAAGTTGGTTTTTGATTATGAAAATGCACTGATGTGTAGAAAATTTAACGTTGAATGCGGGAGTGCGGAAATATAATCAGATGTTGAAAAAAACTCGTTTTCAAGCGGAAAAATGGGGTTTTTCTTGGAAAAATGAAAACTATATCTCGGAAATGGGTTGATTGAATATGCTCCATTTTCAGTCTAGTTTCAGCCAAAATTTTTGTTTACATGAAGGCGGGCATGAATACTACTCTCTCTGCTATAATGTAAGCGTAAAATGTTCCGATTTGTGGTGTGTGTAAACCAGGTCAACCGGTGGAGCTTTGTGATGACCTCTGGCGATAAGCAGGGAAACTTACAGGATCGATGAGGCGATCGAAGGTTGAGATCAGCTGCGAGGCGGTGCAGGGCGTCGAATAGAGAAGAGTCGGCGTCAAAGGGCCGGTGCAATGATGACCTTGCAATGGGCGGAAATGCTGAGCGAACGTGGCTGGTCCCCTCTCAACATCCTGGGCCTGCACTCCGAGCGCCTCGCCCGACTCTTCCCCTCGTCGCCCTGTGTCGCACATCCAACTTCCTACGGCCTCCCTTGTTGAACCTAACTGACGCCTGATCGGCATACGGTCAGGTTAATCAAATCTACCGAATTCGAGAATCAACGTAATAGACAATCAGCAGTTCTCACAAACATGAATCCCACTACCTAATGCGAGAAAGACAACGTAATAGCGAAACATATTGAGAAATCCTCCAAAGATCAACCAATTGGCTCTCTACAAATGCTGCCCACTTGTTTCTCCACTACCGCAGTACAGCAACAATATCACTAGCATTCCATCAACACCAGATTTTCCAGTATGTCCACTGATCGATACCATTTTCAACAATGCGGAAATATTGGAACCCCTCCCAATAGACTCGTCCACAAGCTGGTATTGTAACTCACTCTCGATCGCTCTCCTATTGCTCCTGAGTCTAACTGTAGATAGTGAACAAGTTTCAAATTTCTATATCTGTCCGTGAGCCCGTAAATCCTTATAAACAAGTATGCAGAGAGTGGGGTTGTTTATAGCAAGCATAAAATGTTTATTGTGCGAAGTAATATGGACTATTCAAGTGAGTAAGTAGGTTGATCTTGAGAGAAATGATTTGAAAAAGATGAAGATGCACAAAATACGTTTCACAAGGCCTGATTAGGTACACCTCAGGAACCGTGCTACGATAAGAAGACTACAACTAAGATTCTTCACTACGCGTAGACACCCAGGTTGCAGTCCATGCTCTCTACCCGTAATAATGATCCCTAAGTTGCTACTTGTCATCTGAACAAGTCAAGAGTGATAGCGAGTTTGTATGTTGTGATCTTCGATTATCTTACAGTGCACCAGGAATGGTTGAGATTATTTCTAGCCAGTCCAACTGGGCTACTTAGCCGGTGCAGTTCTAGCCTTCCTTATCTACTCTGATATATCGTGTTATAATAATACGTACATGACGTTAATATAAAGCGTGTAATTGTCAATTTAACCCTTTTTTCAATAAAATACAACTTCGTATCGACCAAATTGAACGTTTTCCCTACCAAATTAAATCTTGTTCCAATTAAATGAAACTTGTTCGAACTGTCCAGAAAACCAACAATTTATTTATAATTTTTGTTCAACAAGTTAATATAGATAGAAACAATGTATTAACATACTTTTTAGGGACCTTACAAGTTATTTACATACAGTGACGAGGATTTCAGATGTAACAGCGGCCCGCCATAATTTAATGTCGTGGAAATGGTTTGGTTTTGGGGTTTTTCAGCCAAAGTTTTTGATCGTAGACGGATGGATAGGGGAAGATAACGGTGTTAGGATGATGTAACTGATGCAGAGATGTTTGTAGGTATTTGGATAGGTAGCTAGGTAGCATATAGGACCATCGATGCTCGGTTTCATATGAGGAGTATGAGGTGGGAGGGAGGGGGGGCTGCGTTATGCGTCAAACTTTACTTTAATGGTTTACCGATGTCCACTCACCCAGCCCATTTTTGGCAAAATAGTATTGCTGAATCTATCACTTTTCCACCTAATGTAGAATACAATCGTCATCGCTTCGAGTACAGCGTCACTACAAGCTCTTCATCTCGTTTCATCCACCACATATACGTTTTAAAACATTGCAAAGAGTGTGGGATATACACGACGGTGGGTACACACAATAATCGCAAGCGCAATAGCTCAATTTCCATTTTGCATTGGGTATTAAACGGAGCCCGCGACGTATTAGATGTTAACATAGATGCCACTAGTTCTTCACTGCAATAGTTTTATCACTGGTTCCGATCGATTTGTACAACTGATGTGTATGTTACTAAAACTATTCAATTATTATATTTGTTCCTCCTTATTTTTGAGATTTAAGCGTAGTATCAAGACATCCAAACTAAACAAAACACTGACCTCCGTGTAACACCTGAATCGAGTGCCAATCCTCATTTGGCAATTGCGTGGACCCACCGTCGAGTGTGGGATATACACTCCTTTTATCTCGGTGGTGGCGGGAAAGAGGTTGTATGGGAAGAACCAAAATACTCCAGTGAACTACGCAACCAACCCTTTTGAGGAAACAGGGTCTTCTCCGGAATGTGGAAGTAAAATTTTATTTTCCAAGAAACTCAACTCGAGCTCACCAACAGAGGCCGACAGGAAAAAGAAAAATATATATCGCAGGGCGAACACAACAGATTTATAGCTTGAAGAAAGTTGCGCAATATTTACAACTTCCACATAGTTCACCCTCTTTTAGGGGTGACGTAGGTACGGGCGTTGTAAAAAGGGTGGAGTAGGGTTGCGAGTTGCGATTGTCATGGCAACATAATGTAACGTGCAGAGCCGGGTCAAGGCCTCGCAGGTCACTGCCAAAAGACCCCACAGCCTTTTCAAGGGCTCAGGGGGTTGTTTATAACAGGACCTACCCGTATTCCTGCCGCGCGTACACACAAAAAAAATTGGGCAGAGAAAGGGGAGGCTGCGAAAAACGTTTATCCGAAAGACACTCGCTGCCGATTTTGAGACGGTTTTTTGCTTCAGTGTCTGCGGGAGAAAGAACCGTTTCTTTATAAAATTATACGTTTTGTCTAGCGGATCTCGAGGGGATATCTGGGGGTCCCGTCGACAGGTACGGAGAACCTTATCCCGACCCAGCACCTGTCTTCCAGAGATAGTCGCCGTCATTCAAGTTTGGGCTGTATGAAGTCCTAGTAACAGCTAACAGCTCCTCCTTCAAAAATTGCAGGATTTTTGAAAAATTGAGCCAACTATTCGCTGTATGAGTCCTAGTAGCAGCTTAGAGCTCCTCAATAAAAAAATTGAACAAAAACACCTTTTTAAGAAAGCTCTTATTTAAATGCCCTAAAAGGAAGGAAAATAATTTTTACCTACAAATTTTAACTGTCCATTTATAGCCTATATACACAATTCATAAAATCATAAAAGCTTGTCGCGAGATTTAGGCTTGTGTAAATTATAGTTCCTAGAAACCTATTGACCAAGTTATTCCGATAAGTTAATTTTTTTATTTCAGTTCAATTATGTAAATACTTACAGATAACTATCTGGTACCTACTTACGCAAACGTCGCGACAAGCTTTTATGAATTGTGTATCTAGGCTATAAGTAGACAGTTCAAATTTGTAAGTAAACATTAATTTCCTTTTTTTAGGGCATTTAAATACAAGGTTTCTTAAAAAGGTGTTTTTGTTCAATTTAGTTATTACTTTTTAGTCATCGCTAGCTAGGTTTCTGAGTCTGTTCATCTCATTCAAAGCATCATTGTTGCAAGGTCGTTTGCCGGTTAATTTGGAACAGTCTAGCTCTTCAATAAAATCAACCATTTTCACAGGTTCAAATCAATAATAAACGAGGTCTCTACACCAAATTTCATGGGGATTCCAAAAAGAGCTTCTTCTTTTTTAACATGCATTTTTTCTCAACTTTAACTTCCTCTCAACAAGCCCTTTCATTTGAAACCCATATTGTAGAAATGCATTAAAATCAATATTCCGCCATCTTTGATGTTCCGCCATATTGGATTTAGAATGACGTCACAGAACTACTCGTATATTGTCATCCAATCTAAACGTGCATAACAAATTTCATCTTAATCGGTTGAGAGTATCTGCTTCAAAATCGGGTCGCAAGATTTCAACCAAACATCCTTACATACATACATTGCAAGTTGAATAAAAGCTTTCAAAAATGATGGATTTTTGAAATATTGTGTACCCTATATTCTGTATGAAGTCCTAGTAACCGCTTAGAGCTCCTTTATCCAAAATAAAGGATTTTTGAAAATACACTATTAGCACATTGAACTGAAATACCACATGGTATCCTTATAAACTTGACAATCTCACCCCTGCAGTCATGATTTAAATTGCCCCTTTCAATAATATTGAAATACTGTGAATAACTTTGTTAGATACAGATAATATCAATTAGGTACTTGTTCATTAGAGGTTATGGGCCCAGCACTCACAAATCATATTCTAACACGTTTTCCCTTGTAGAATTAGGGTTTTGCTCTGTTTCCTTTCATAATATTTTACCAATAAATTTTGTTTCGTGGTTTTGGTACGTGCTTATTTGGTGTACATCCCAAGGAACTCGAAAAATTGAATTTTATGGGTATTAGGAATGACATCGGGTCGTTTTTTGCAGAACAATTGCGATTCTGAAACATTTGAAAAAGATGAATTAAAACGGTTTTTCCTGGGCTCCTCAAATATCATCTCTGGGAGTTCAAAGAACAGAAGCAAATATTGAATATAGGGCCATTTATATCTTAACCCGAACATTCCCTGAAAAGTTCATTAAAATCGGATGAAAACTGAAGAAATTAAGCTTCAGAAGGACCTGGAGGCACACGCCAGACAGACAGGCAGATAAGCATGGAACAATTGTTTAAAGTAGTCTACAATGGAAAATGTGGTAATTTTGATTTGGACGAAAAGAGAGAAGGTTTGTTTTTCCCGAGAGTGAAAAAAAACCCACCGCTACCAATATAAACTCGGAAGCAAATTATTTCACATGTTTAATGGTTTCTCTATCAATAGCCCTCCTGCGCACATCAGAGGACGACAGACAGTTTGAGCAGAGAAGTATCCAACATGCTCAGTAGCTGTCGCCAGCCACTACAGTATCCACACTCGCTAAAGATAACCTACGAGTATCTTCAAATGATCAACTAACGGACTACAGCAACCCAGGTCTCAATTCATGGAACACTTTTCTATCTGAATCAAACGAAAAAACTACAATCTTTCCATAGTTCAATCATTAAATATTAGAGCTCAGGGTTCATAATTAAGTAATTTTAATAAAATAATAATAAAAAACACAAAATTTGATAATAACATTAAAATTTGATTTTCTTGGTCGATTACAAAGGTTCATTATTGTAACTAACCTACCAAAATAGGATGTGTCCTGTAGTTTCAGTTACCTACTAAGTAATTTCTTCCGAGTCTACTAAAGTAGCGGAAGCATTGTTTTCACTTTCGGAATGTGAAAATTTTTTTGTCTCCAAAATCAAAAATTCCACTCGCATTTTGCGTTTTAGACCTTTCTGAACAATTTTGGTTCCGTGTCTGTCTGTGTGTCTGTCTGTCTGTCAGCAAATCCTTGTTACGGGCAAAACTACACGAAGTTATAGTCCGATTTTGATGAAATGTTCAGGGATCGTGCGGGTTAGGGTGTAGATGGTCCCCTATAGGTTTCATGACCCCCGGATCAATAGTAGCCTCTGCGCATGCGCAAACGTGAAATCCTTGTTACGCGCATAACTCCAGGAGTTCTTGACCAATTTCGATGAAATTTCCAGGGTTTGTTAGGTTTGATGTGTAGATGGTCCCCTAAGAGTTTCATGACCCCCGGATCAATAGTAGCCTCTGCGCATGCGCAAACGTGAAATCCTTGCCACAAGCATAACTCTGGGAGTTCTTGACCGATTTCGATGAAATTTTCAGGGATTGTTCGGACTTATTAGGTGCATTTTATAGTTTGTTCAATAGTTGAACATGACTACCTTTATTTTCTCAAGTTATGCTCTTGCATAACAATAAATTTACCCTAATTCAATATTTACTTCGCCTAATCGAACGAAGTTCTTTAGTCAATAATAATTTTCAATGATCTATACATTCATGTTATGGATATGAGGAAGCTATGTGCCACACCCACTTGGCAGAGGTTTTTTTGTGTAGATTGATTGTGAGAGTTTGATCAACGAATTTTTTTAGAAAAAATAATTATAAAATATTGGTATTGATGCTATTTCATTTCCTATTCCTCTACTTCTTCGTTCAATCGATTCCGCCCTTCGAAATGCTTCTTATTTGAAACATTACGCTATATCACTCTACTTTATTATGTTGCCACGTTTGGTGACTTTTCGACGGTGAACTAATTGTTGTACTTGAGATCAGAAGCCTTCTCTCGAACCGTTGGGAATAGAACCACTTTCTAATTACATAAATGCGTATAGCGGTCTTTGTCAAGGTCGCCGATCCTCGTGACACCGTCCAAGTCGCCCTTTCTCTTTTGGAGAACTTTCCCAGGAGGTCGGTTTGCCATGGATTAATAAAAAGAAGAATACGGACTGATCAAGCCATTTAAAAAACGTCTCTCCCACTGACAGGTGGGCTGCACCGCCGAACGAGAGTTGCGGTTTAATTATAGGTGCCTGTATCAAATTATATTGTATCCTTACTCCACAACTTGAAGAATTTTGACATTTAAAGGGCACCTG
This sequence comes from Creontiades dilutus, assembly GCA_031894815.1. Classification (NCBI taxonomy): domain Eukaryota; kingdom Metazoa; phylum Arthropoda; class Insecta; order Hemiptera; family Miridae; genus Creontiades; species Creontiades dilutus. The sequence continues at coordinate 405,256 of JAVIWC010000341.1, forward strand.
ACGATCCTTATAACACTTATTGGTGATTGCGTTTTGATTCTTGTTCAACGTAATTTCCGAGTAATACAGATTTCTATATTTCATAAAAACGCCTACATTCTATATTACCTTCAACACAACCATAAATTGACGACAAGAATGATCCCTCTCCCTTGATGGCCAATTGGATGTCCTATGGTGACTCTGCAGGCCTGGACACTTCACATGTTTCCAACCAACATACCTCAATGGCTGCTAAAACACTCAACATAATAAACTCGTAATTGATACTACGCTAGTTAGACGGGAGTAACGTTAGGTATGGAAAGCCGTGTAGCTATCGTAAAAACTGAATTGTTTTAGTGAAATAAAGAGACGCACTAAACAGATAAGGATGATCTGTATGTCGTACTGGTCACCGTACTTCTGAATTCGTCTTCGACGAGAGGATTGGGAAGGTGTTGGTTATGTTGGATGAACGCGTTGACATATTTTGACCGAATTTGTGAAGGAGTGATCAGCTCTAAGTCATTGTAGGTAATTTCATTTCCAACAAACGAGGGCGTTTGAACTATTGGGCGTTGAAGGAAGGCATTTTGTTGTTGTTCTACTCGACCAAAACTGCAAGCGTGAACACGTGCCTCACACGTATTCATGGCGTATGTCCATATAGAACTGTTTAGAGTTATACATCATTATTTTATTCTGTAATGAAACATGATGACTGTTTCGCAGGGATTCCAAACATACGATCCGGTTACTCACTCTTCCTGCGAGCTCGGAGGCACGCAAACTCTGCCAAATATTTGGGTATGACCCTGGACGCTAAGTTGAAATGGAACACATAAAGAAAAAAAGCAAGAGCTGCAAATCAGATTTCGCAAGCTTTATTGGGTTATGGCACGACACTCGCAACTCAACGTTTATAACAAACTTCTTCTGTCTAAGACATTGCTAACGCCTATTTGGACTCATGGCATCCAATTATGGGGCTGCACAGCAAAATCTAACATGCAAATGATTCAAACTTTCCCAAATAAAGTACTGAGGTGCGCAGTAAACGCTCCCTGGTACATCAGAAATGACGACCTCCATAAAGATCCCAGAGTGGAAACCGTAAGAGACACTGCGAAAAAATTAGCTCGAAGATATGAACAGCGGCTTCACGCTCATACTAATTTGGAAGGTACTATTCGGCGCCTGAAGAGGACCAAACCCTTGGACTTGGGATGCTGATACCGATGTGATAGTGTAGTGTGGTGTTCTCACCATAAAAATACGTAATTATGTTAAAGCTAAAATTTAGCTTTAATAAGTTATTTAATAACTTGATAGTTACTTACTGTATGCATGTATGATGTAACTAGTTGTTATGTTCAATATATAATATTAATAAATACATAAAAATATACGCGTTGAGATATAATTGATAATCGAAAATATAGTTATTTTTCTTCCGATATTTTCCGATATCGATACTTTTTATTCGATATTTCCAATATTGAATCCTTTCGATATTAGTTTTTATAAGATAGGTAAGTATTGAAAATATAGCACAAATTAAAACTGAACCTTAAAAGATAAAACCCATTAATTTTCTTTTAATAAAAATGCCTACCTACTTATTTGAAACCCATTACCAAACGTCAGAAACCTCGACTTCCTTCGCTGTTTTTTGCATTCAAACGAGATTCTCTCGGCCAAATAAAATAGTAAAAATTGTTTCTGATATACCATTTGAAAGCTGCCCTTTTGGCGCATTTTTTAAGCTACAGGCACCTGATGAAATTTAGATTAGAGTAGAGAACTGAACGTTTGAAAAACCTTATTTTTTTCAAATTCGCTTTAAGTTTACTTTGTAGAGTGATTTTTCGGCAACTTGATGTTAGAGAAAAAAATTGGTTTGGCGCTTGAAAGATAGGAAATCTAATGCAATTTTCAACGGTATCCTCAACTTTTACTTTACCTAATATTGTATGTGAGTTATAGCCGTCTTGCTGAGGCAAGGTCGAAAACACTAACAAAATTTCGGAAGTGAAATAACTCAAAAACTAAGCGAGATACAAAAAAATCGCTACGACGCACTATTTGTTGGAAATCGGTTGTCAAATACGTGGGTGAAGTACTGCGCACCTTATCTGATACACCCTGTATAGTTACCGTAGTTCGTAGCGGATTTTTTATCCCTTGATGGGGGGCTCAGAATTTTGCCCCTGGACCAGTATTTTCTTTCCACGTCCCTGTGTGGGAAAGCTTACCCTGGACAATACCCTGATCCCTGATTTTGATAAAATGTTAAAGGATCGACCACAGCCCATATAGGAGCTGACGTTAATTACATCACCGTCACAGGTGATTGAAAAAACCAGTAATTTCCCGGGGTTTGACACATTTTTCAATTTATGGCAATTTTTCATCCAATAAACCTAAACAAAAAATTATGGTTTGGGGTCAGAAAGATAGGTAATTTAGTGCTCTTTCCAATCTCAGATTTGAGATTTGTTGGAAAATGAAGAAGTTATGGCTGTTTTTGTGACGGAATGTCGAAAACACGAAAAAATCGTAAGCCGTTAATAACTCGGAAACGAGACCTGTACAAAAAAACGGGACAGTAGACCTCTATGGTTCTAAGGCCAGATCATTTAAATGATTAATTTTACACATTTAAGTACCGAAGATGAAAAATTGCCTATGCAACCTACAAATAGGAATGGGATTCTAGCTCAGAGGAGGGGAGCTATGTAGTAAACAGAGATGAAAGCTACGGCTGGGGGAGGGGGGCTGGCAGGTACACGAATGATCCCCTCGGGTACGCGGAAAAGTGGTGATGCCGGGATAACAAAGGGCGGAAGGAGCCCACCCGAAGGTTAGTTGAAGGAGTGTTGAGCGGGGGGGGGGGAACTGTCGGGTCGGTACGGTCGCTAAGAACTGGATTGTACTCCTGTTAATCATTTCAATGATAATATTCCTAAGAGGCACTTTTTGTCACAAGTTTGTTGTAGTATCCATCCCTAGCCGAATGTTCACCCTGAAGTCGGATACCCTGTATAAAACTTCGCAATTCAGCTGTTTTGAAAGTTACTCAAGATATCAAGATGGAAGACGCTTTCCAAGTTAATTGAGTGACAGCCAACTCTCTCCAATTTGGTTCATGGGTGTATTCTACAATTTCGGATCACTCGCTCGAAGATAGATGGATAATCAACCGAGATTTCATTAATAAACGTTGCTCTCGTCGAGCCCAGCGTTCCGTGTGGACCGGACTATTTACCGAGGTTTTTTTTTCAGCTTTGAATTGTGACGAGAAGAGGCGAGCGAGAGTAATTTATTGTGGAGTAATGGAGCGGTCCACTTTGTGAGCTACAATGGCTTTGCAATCATAGTTAGCAATGACCTTCCTTCAGGGCAGCGACCTTTCATCTGGAACATTCTGTTACAACCTGTCTCCCTCTGTTCAATAGCTTCTCCCCACAACGCATCTACGAAGTACCACTCATGCAGCATCACCGTATGAGCGAATTTAACAAAATGATCGGATTATGAGTAGTTGTTACTACATTTGGTTGAACTATGTTGGAATTCGAGCAGTTTTGGGGGAAAAAAAAAATCTTCATAATCAATTTTATGAGAAATAAACTTTTTCCAAGTACAAATTAAGGTACCAGCAACCAAGCCAATATGACTGACTATTTCAAAACCACTCAAAGTAACCACTCAATTTGTATCTTTCTCATTAAAGTTTATTTCTACATTGTATTTAATTCATTACCAACCTCTACATCAAGAATTTTTTATTCAAGAAACCCGAATATAAGGAAACCTGGGTTAAAGGTTCAAACATTTCTTGCCCCTTGGGATTCCTTGTAACCAGATTTGACTGTAATATTCCAGTGCGAAAATAATGTGGAATTTCACTGTATTTTTAGTACTCTTATCGAAAGTGGATTTTTCAGTACAATTTTTATGAATAAAGTTTCTAATGCCCTATTTCACGTTTGATTAAATTTTTTGAGTAGAATTCTGCATTGTCGGCTTGTTGTTTATTTGACATTTATGTTGAAATGTGTTGGAATTTGAGCACTTTTGGAAAAAAGATAATTTGCATTATAAATTTTATGGGAAATGAACTTTTTACAATTGCAAATTAAGGTACCGGAAACCAAGCGAAAGTGACTGATTACTTTAAAATCACTAGCAGCAACGGATTTGCATCTTTCTCATTAAAATTTATTTCTGTATTTTAGCAAATTGCATTTTTTTAAATTCACGACCTACCTCTTTATCAAGAATGTCTTATTAATGAAACCTGGATGTAAGGAAACCCGGGTTCAAGTGTCAAACTATTCTGGCCCCTTGTGATTCCTTAAACCCAGATTTCACTGTAATATTCCAGTGTACAAATAATTTTGTGGAATTTCAGTATATTTTCAGTGCTGCTAACGAAAGCAGATTTTTCTGTACAATTTTGTGCATACAATTTCAAAAGCCCTAGTTCACTTTCGATTGACTTTTTTGAGTAATATTCTACAAAAAATTATAAATTCCCCCACTTTTAGCAGTTTTGTTGCCATTTTTTAGCGGTCTTAGCATAATTGTTGAAATTGGACTCATTTAATTTACTCAAAAAGAGCTCTCCAAAGAAGTCAACCTTTCTCGTTCCCCCTCCTACCCTTTATTTAAAAAAAAGTTCACATAATATTTCAAATTTATTTTTAATTATTATTCAACGGTGAAATCCAATTTCGATAATCATGGTCGGGTCCATAATTCCCGTTGTTCAATTAGGAACTGCGTGCGAATTCATTCAAGATACCTCAGAAAGGTTCGAAACACCAGCATGCGTGGAAGTTGGGATTTCAAAAAATTCTACCTTCTAGGCTGTCTACGATGGCTATTTCAGAAAAAATTTCCAGTCTAGAATGAAATCTATGTATTGTACATTCATTGAAAGCTCTTGAGCTACTGTCCTCATGTACCGTTTAGCAACAGCTGTTTTGGGTGGACCTAAATGTGTTATTGACTCTCGAAGTCTAAAAACACAGTTACGTAAAATGCGAAACCTGCGGTTCACACTGCAGAGCATTCGGCTGTAAACCGCCAACGACGCCTCGATCCCGCAGATGCCTATTATAGGACCGATATCCCTGGAAATAGCTATACGAAATTTAAAACAGGGGTTGGCGGCCCTGTCCCCGCAGTTACATCACGATTGTTGCACAACTGCGGGCCTCTGACGCTGGTTGACGATTCAACTGGCACGCACCTCTCGGGCCCCCTCTCTTGACGAAAATACCGCTCGAAAGCTGCGCCGTCGATCCTCATCGCCAGATTCTTTGATTCGGCCTGGCAGAATTCTCAATCAACGCGGGAGGAAGAAATGAGCAAATACCCGTAACACATTGATGCAGACATCTTGTTGTAGAAAGATATAAATATTGATTCGGCGAAATATAGACGTACAACGATAGTGCGTTGGTTTGTCGTCATACGCACCTAATGACGTACCCATTTGCACTCTTGAAGAACGGTTTGGAAAATCCGCTATGGAGTCTAAAGTGGTTTGAAGGAGCCCTTAAATAAAAGACATTCATCACTCGAAAGAAATTTGTTATCAGGATGTTGACAGCTGTCATCTTCTACCACAGTTCTATATCACTTTTAAACCTCCTTGTCAACTTTCCTAATTTTCACCTAAATCGGCTATATGCAAGGGGCAACATTAACAAATTGTTTGAATCATTTTTGATCTTGGTATTTTTCGTCTTCACCGCCCTGACACAGGAATGCGAGAATGTACCGCAAGGTCCTCGGGCGCACTACTAGAGTTTCTTAGCTGCGTGTCGTAATCATACCGGCAGAAGATCTTCTACGTCGAAGCTCGTAATACGAAGAGGAGGAAAAGAAACGGATACGTGGTGAAGCACTGCGCATAGAATTCCACCTGTTGAATCCCAAATAACCATAATACCCTGGCTACCCAGCATGTTTTGGTAAGATACGATAACCTCGAGGCAGTCATGGATCTCACAACCACTTTGCACAGAAAGCTCTCCAGAAATTGATCGAAAACGCTTTCCTTTTTTGGATTTGACTGACATTAATTTTCCGTTCGGAACAAAATCAACGAATTGAAACAATCATATTCCGTGCCGTTCGCTTGGGGGTAATTTACCTCCAAGATTATTCTTTCAGTTTCGATGAGATTTTATGGTGGTAGTACCAGTGGGTTCAACTGCATTGGGATGATCACAAATGGAGTAACCAGTACTTATTCACCTCACAAAATGAATTTTAAAATTTGACAATTACTTTGGTAGACTTTGTGTATACCAATATACTTAGTATGCCTTTTGTATACCAAACGCTTTACTAACTTGCAGCAGTTATTTGAACCTAGACGAAAAGTTCTCCTTAATTTCACTATTCAAAGAAATTGCTTCCGAGTCTACCTATAGGTGGAACGTGGTTTTAGCCACGGTTTGAAGAAGAAGTTCTTCTACTAACCGTGGTTTTAGCTTTCGAGAGATGAACCGTTTTTCGCCAAAATACAAATTTCCGCTAGCATTTTGGGTTTTAGACCATAGTGAACAACTTTCGCTTCTTGTGTGTTTGTCTGTCTATCTGTCTATCCGTGCATCCGTACATCCTTATAAGAAGCTTTATGGCTACAGTTGATTAATGAATCAAAAGTATAGAAAGTAATTAAGGACAATACCGGTTTCTCAACCAGCAGAAAACAAGAACAGCCACAGAGTCAAGATAATTCACGGAGAACGTGGTGTAACTCCGTATTACCGAAAACAAATCGATTTTGACTTTTTTTCGAATGACAACTTTGCCGAAACTGGGTAATAATTCCAGGAGTTGGTGTGTTTTGTCGAACATTACACTAAAAAATTACACTAGTTCACATGTCCGTAGGGTAGTGTCATACTTATAACCCCTTAGATGCCTGAAGTAACTGAATACAGGGAACAACCTGACTCCGGTGGTCTCTAGCGACGGTTTTAATTTTCGTTAAACATAATTGGATAAACTGCCTGGAGGCGTTAATCATTTTAGATCTTTGATGAACGAAGTACTCACCACCAACAGTTTGAAAGAAATAGAGCATTGTTTGGAAAATACGACTACAAATTCTGTATCGGTACTTCAAAATGAATTCTTCATAGTGATGGAAAGACTCGGAGTGAACCAGTATGAAGGAACGACTCCTTTAGAGGACCGAGTGCAGGAACAAACCCATACAAATGAACCGTCGTTCCAGGATGCTACGTGTAAGTAGCATAGCATCCATCCACTTATCATAAATAAGAACTTCGAACACAGCACATTTATCTGATCGTCGTTCCATCTTCATTATAGCATTTTCGGTAAACCTTTACGGCAGAACGGCTGTTTCTGAGCAAGAAGAAATGGTTTACAAAGAAAAGAACATTTTTCTGCTGAGTACAGATTTGAATTTGTGAAATACCATTGGCTCATGAAGAATCGTTCTTTCAGATTCAAATAACTGTAAATAACGAAATAGATGTGTGCTCATTCCTTAGTGGTTAATAGGCTAAAGTTCGAATTCGCTCCTCCGAATGAACCCCTGGATGCTAAATATTGTATGTATGAAATCGTGGTTAGATTCGGTCTTCTGAATGAACCCATGGATGATAAATATAATATCCATTAACTGGTTCCCTGAACAAGTCCGAAGATCAGAATCCTTCATCAGAATGAACGAATCACTATGACGAATCCGAATCACTACATTTCTACGGTGGACCACATGGTGACATTCACAATTATAGTTGACCACTTTTTACTGCAATTGCAGCCAAATTGTAATCTGGTTGACCCACTTAAATCGATTCTACGTCCGAAATAACCGAATACCACACCCCACGAGCCTATGGAACCAAGACACCGAAAACCCATTCTTCAACCATAGGTGCGGGTTAATCGGATTGCGAGGTATTTGGATTAAAGAGGGGATTAACCGCACATTTAGGTTTAAACTAATATTTTTCCAACTCTTCTTGATTTTAGGATGATTTTCACGTTTTCAAGGGATTTTAGACAGTGTGGCGCATTCTGACAGGAGAACTTCCCCAAAGTTCCTGTAATCCGGACAATTCCTTCTCAGCAATTGAAAGCGACGATTGGGGTAGCGTCTGCATGATAAGAAAATCCGCTCACCTGTGTTCTCTATAAAATATTTGAAATTGATAAGAGATTCAGTACAAGCTTCGTAATATGTCTTACATCTTGCCTTACCGCAGTTTTTTTAAAACGTAATTTATTCAGATAAACAAATCATAGTATTATACAACAGAAATCATGTTGACACTACTTAAAGTTAGATTTAACCCTGGTGGAAAATTATTCCTCAATATGGGTTACTGCCCACAGTAGGGGAAGAGTCAGTCCCGCCTGCAGACATCGATATGACTGATAGCAGAAATAAAAAAAGATTGCTCAATACATTGAAAAAAATAAATAAACAATTGAAAGAAAGGAAAAAATTCTAAATGACGCAATTTTCGTTCTGCGTTAAGTTCATTATTATTTTTTAATAATTTAATAACTATTATTATTAGAAGATTTCAACAGTTTGGCTCGTAAATCAGGGGAGAAATGATTAATTATACTTATCGATTGATGAAAATAGAAGTTTTGAGCCAATGTGGTGCGGTATCTCGGAATTGATAAAGTGCTGGTTTGAGAAATGCGAGTAAAAACATCATGTTCCGGTATGGGCTGGTAATTTTTTGGAAACAGTTTAACTGATCACATTTTAAACAAGAGACCAAACGGTGGAATACGTAATTTCTGAAAGATAGGCCCTGTACGGGCAAGATGGTGAGATTTGGAAGTTAATCGAATTAGGGCTTTTTGCAGAATTTCTACTCTACCAAATGCATTCTTGTACGCACTACCGTACAGTGGGAGGCCATAGAGCGGCGGAGAATGAGCGAGCACGAAATACATGGTCCTCGTAACATCAAGTGATAGGTACATCTTAATCTTGGTAAAAACTTAAATCATTTCGTTAATTTGGACGCCAGACTGGATATACGGGTTTCTCATTTCAAATGAGCATCAGAATTAATATCCGAAACCCTAAATATTTGGTCGTGTATTAAGTTCATATCTCACTTGTGATGGCAATAGATGGAGAGTAGGAACGAGAACTGCAGTTCAGGAGCAATTCTTATTAGAGTGTGAACTAATCAGTAATACGTACAATACAATAAGAGGGACAACACTAATAGGAACAGCTAAACAATGATCTCAACCAAGTAGATCGTGATTTTGGGCCGCAAGATCGCCGGGAGTGCTGGGCCACCCAACCCAACCAAACCCAGATGGTCTTTCACTAACATCAGTTTCTCCCCATTCCAGCTTATTTCCGCCCTCTTCGAAGGAATCGATCGCCTGCGTCTGGGATCCAGACTTTATTGATCACGCTGTCTGGCCAACGCTAATCGCTTCTCCCAAACTTTTACCTCCCTTTTTTCGGGGGTTACTCCATATTATTCTTAGAAATATCGGGAAGGACGGGGGACCGCGTGCCGTGTTGTTCCCCCGAAATTACCATAGCAATCTATGTTCCGCGTCGATTGATATTCACCAAATCCTTGACAGCCCGTTTGAAGTTCGAAATCAGAATGGAAAAAGAACTTCCCCGTGTGAGACGATTACAAACAACCCCTAATTTTGGTTACAGCCACCATCAAATAACTTTTTGATCACCGTTCCAGCGAGATTTTCCCGTGATTTGGTCTAGTAAATTTAAAACTGGTTTTTATTGCAGATTATAATTTGAATGCATTCTATATGGAAAATCTGCATCTATATGTACTCTACCAGAAATACAACTGCCTTCATTGTTTGAGTTATGTAGGCGACCGATTCAGAATTAGCAGGAACAATCTCTAGTCATTTCCATATCTGTCAGTGTCATGTCTATCATCATGTCTGTCAGTGTCATGTGTCTGTGTATCAGTGTCAGAGTTTCACCTATGCCAGGTAGATGATGGTCATTGATCGAGTGTCAGTGCTATTGATAGAGTGAAATTCATAGGGCATATCATACCATCCATTTTGAATCCTCCAGAACCCAGACACAAGTTTGAACGGACTTTTAACGTGAAAAACCGACGTAAGAAGGGAAAAATTTTGTGCACACGCGAACGCTACTCCCGAAATGAACAGGAGACTATCTATAAGCTAACCCAAACACCCCCTAAACATGTCGTCAAAACTGTACCATTAGACAGAGCATAGTCCCCAAATATGTACCCAATAACCTCAAAAGGATCGGTTGATCAGCAAACTTCGATGTGACAAGAAATTCACGGTTCTTCTTGCTCCGAAACCAATAAAATTTTTAGGGAACGATCAAAAAGCCATCGCTTACAATCCCTGACAAAATCGTGAAAATTGGACTAACATTTAAGTACAGGGGTGAGCACGACATGACAGACAGACAGGCAAGGGACAAACGGACCGACCGGAATCCAAATTGGTCAGCAAGCTACAAAACGTAAAAAAGCAAGTGGAAATTTATAAGGAGAGTAAGTTTTGTTACTCTACCTCATAATCCATAAAACAGAATACTGTGTCAGCTCTAACACATCGGTTTATTGTTTTTAAAATAGGGCTTGTGTATTTGCGAGGTTTGGCGGTCACTTTTAGGTAAGAAAATCGCTATCATTAACGGTGAATTCTTACGGATCTGAAACATATCCCTGTCGATTTTGAGTCCGATGTGACTAGGAAATAACACCCCAATTGCCTGAGTCGGTAAAAACCTCGAGATACCACGTTTTTTACAAATTTTTGGGCTATTGCATTTTGGAATGGAGACGATCGAGCTGGCAATAAGTAAGAACTAACCAGAGCCCAAGTGGGGAACATGTGCGAAAGATCGGATCTATATCATTTCCAAAGCCTTACGAAGGCTCATACAGCGCACGACAGACGGACATTGTGGATTTTGTGAGGGTGATGGAATGGTATAGTTAGCCCCTTCCGAGGAGGTGTATGCGATTATAATGCTCTGCCACACTCCCATTTCGACAGATTCTAAAATCGGGAGGGGGCCAACTAACCATATCCATCACAATCTAGAATCTACTAGCCTTGAAACGTAAAATTAGGAAATTTGAGGGGGGTGTTACAAAGCCACACAATAAGACCTGTTATTGGAATTCTCGAGATATAAAAGAAAGTCGTGCTACCTACACTATTTATAACTCAAGAACGCCTAAACTGAATTGGCGGAACATTGGTAGCTTAGAATCAGAAGAAGGACATAGGATAATTTTTATCAAGTTCCCGTGGGACGTGGCACATAACGAGCTATAACAAAACGAAACTGAAAGCAATCTAATTCAACTGAATTTTTAAACTCGTTGGATGTGCCAGGCTTATCACCACACAACTAAAGGTTGGCTCCGTAGTAATCATGTTGTTGTGCAACGGAACGCGTTTGGTGATAGGGAAATTGGAATAATGTGATGTACGCGACGATACTCCAAGGAAAGTTGTCATTCCAAGGATCCCGATGACCACAACCGACATTGCCGTTTGAGTTTAAACGACTTCAATTTTCAATCCGTCTTGCATTCGCCATGACCGTAAACAAATCACATAGTCAATCCTTAAGAGTTTGTAGCCTGAATCTAGAAAATCCATGTTTTTCCGATAGTCAATTACAAGGCGCATATTACATGCGGCCTGTTTACGGGTCGAAAGACCATCATGACCACAAACAAATCACAAGGCCTATCCTTAAGAGTTTGTGGCTTGAATCTAGAAAATCCATGTTTTTTTCATGGTCAATTATATGCGGCAAGTTCACGGGTCGGAAGACCATATGCGTTATTTGTTCTTGCACCAAATAATAAAACATAAAATTTCGTCTACCACAAGGTGTTTCAACAAAAAGTGGAACCCCATGCATTGAAATTAAGTACTTGGTTATTTTTATTTCCCTACATTATTTACCCAATCAAAAAATTGATCTTGATAAAATTTAAAGTTTGCTCATTTATAATCTCCACAGGTATTTCAGGGTGAAGGAAGATGATCAATGATCAAGTTTGAAGCCCATCAAAGCAGGAGTCCCGAAAGGGAGTGTCCTAGGGCCAGTACTGAACCTCTTGTTTACACGGGGACTTACCCCAACGTGAAGTAGCTGTAGCTACTTATGCAGATGACACGGCTATCCTCTCGCATGGAGATGAGATCGAATCTGCGACACGAAAGCTTCAGAATCCTGCTGACAAAGATTGGACGAAGAAGTGGAGAATAAAATTGAAAGAATCTGAATCGATTCACATCAATTTCACAAACCGAAAAATCGCACCTCTGAACGTTGAGATCAATTCAAATGTAATAAAGTTTGGAGAAGAAGTTAAATACTTGGGTATTACTCTCGACTCCAAAGTCAACTGGAATAGCCATATTGAGAAATAGAAAGAAGAGCTCAAAATCAAATTCAGAAAGATATATTGGTTGTTGGGGAGAAATTTCCAGCTCTCACTTCATAACAAACTACTCATATATAAGCAGATTCTTCGCCCTATCTGGACTTACGGGATACAACTCTGGGGATGTGCCAGTAAATCAAATGTTAAAAAAATCCTAAATTCTGAGAATAAAATGCTAAGAAGCATCATTGGTGCTCCATGGTACATGAGAAACGATGATATTCTTCGGGATTTGAAGATAGATACCGTCAATCAAACCATGGTAAAGTACGCACGGAAGCACGAACATCGCCTCCACAAACATGAGAACCTAGAGATGTTTTATGTCCTCGACAATCAACGAACATGAACTCCGGTGACTCAAGAGGAACAAACCACTGGACCTAGTTGTGCTAATTAAGTAGTGCAATGAAACTAGTGTGTAACTATCTCCGCTATTAAAGATCACGTTTAGCTGTAAATCTACCTTATAGAAGTGAAAATAATTAGAAGGCAAATATTGCTAGATGAAATGTAATATTTTCAGTTGCAATAAATAAATTACAGAAAAAAAATTATATAGCAAACTTAATTAAACCTTTCACAATTACAATTTAACCTTCCGCGCTTTCTACGAGTTGTGTTCCTAATAACAGGAGGTGAGTCACTATCACTACTAATTCGACCATCCTTCCTTCGCGAAAACGTTGACTTTCACGAAAAATCACTGGGGTTTATTATTCAATTTTATTCATTTGGCTTGCATTCACGATTTGAATTTCTACTAAGCTTTGGGGTGTGCGTGTTTCAAGGTGATAGAGCGATTATTGAATTTCAGGAGGCACACAAATATGATCAACCGATCAATCCAAATAGGTATTTTGGTTGGGAACAGATTTACGTGCTCTTTGCATATCTCCTGAAATTCAATAATCGCTCTATCACCTGTGAAACACGCACACTCCAAAGCTTAGTAGAAATTCAAATCATGAATGAAAGCCAAATGAATGAAATTGAATAATAAACCAAAGTGGAAGAATTTGCAGCGTTTTTTTCAAGAGCGATTACAATGGAAAAATATTATTTTTGAAAATTTTAAATTTCGTAAGACGGAGCATGCATATCAGAATGCTTCAACCCGTGTATCACCTATAAACCATTTTAGGAGTTCACTCCAATATCCACATTCACTACATCACTAGGTTACTGCAATAAAAAAAGAAAAAAAAAAAACTGTTGTTTTTGTTTTGATCGCAGTAACCTAGTGATGTACTGAATGTGGATGCAATGTTGGCAGCGTAAATCGGGCCATACATCGGGAATGGTTCGAGCTACGGACCTGGGGAGGGGCTCATTCGATTCCTCATGGAAAGTTCTTAAAAAAAAGTCCAAATTTAGGCCTCCTTGACTTTTTTTTTGAGGTTTTCAGGGATTTTACAAAAACTTCGATAACCCTTAAGGGGCACTTTAAATTAAGTGAGAGAGCTGGCTAAAGAATTGGTTCGTTGTCGGACCAACATGGATTTTTCCTGAAAATTTCAGATTTTTTGCTCCTGCCGTTTGGGAGAAATCGTGCGTACGGGGTACGGACGGAAAAATTTGTTATTGCTGATTCGGATTCTACACCCTTTGAAACGTAAACAATGAAATTTTCAGGGGGGGGCTAGAATTTTTTTTTTTCAAGAGCGATTACAATGGTTTATTATTGAATATTAAACCAAAAGGGTGATATTGTGGAAGAAAGCCGAAAAACCTGTTTACAAGGGTGGTTTAGTGTTCCATCAAATCGTTTTAAAGTTTCTCTGACCGAACTATTTGAATCGTTGTCGCTCGTCACCACAACAAAGTTCCTCACAAAACAAAACAAAAATACCTACGAACACTGGAATGACTACAATTGATGGGTAGAGAAGGGTCACGCCACTCGGAGAAGACCAAAGAAAGTTTGGCAGCCCACGGGAAAGTTACAAGGTATTGTTTTGGGGACTCGACTCCTCTGATCATTTTTAGTGCAGAAAATTAATTTATGAAAGGTTCACTTGTATTTGCTACAAGTTTAATTCAGTTTGCGGAAAGTTTAATTGAGTTTGCTGAAGGTTTAATTGAGTTTGCTAATGCTATAATATCAAAGGCGGAACGAAGTTCGCCGGGAAAGCTAGTAATAAACTAAAACGAAGAAGGAACCACAAAAGCTCAAATTCGCTTGTGAAGTCATGCTGCAAAACTGGCGTATATTCTTGCCGTGCGATTCGACGTCGTCCCGATTCAAGCTGCGAGCTCCGAAGGCCGATCGGGCGGATTGCGAAGTATCGGGTTTTACCAATTATGAAAGCTGCCCATGCGAGCGACGCTGTTATTTGCGTAATGGGAGATCAGTGAAACCTGAGGTCAGTGCTCCCGCTCCACTCAGCGCGTGCGCTACCTTTTTACTAATTTTCGCCATTTATAGGAGGAGCTTCTTCGGAAATCGTTTTTATTTATCGATAACACTGTTCTGCACGAAAATTCTCCTTCAAACCAAAACATGCTTTCTTACTGTTTTCAAATGTGCTGAACCCAAATTTGAAGTCAGATTCTGTCAATCACGCACAGTTTCCTAAGAAATTCTAGTTTTGAATCCAAAAATGTGAGTTTTATGTAAATTTGACAATTTTTTTTGGCATCAAAACATTGTGAAAAAAAATTCAAAAGCCCGATGATTTTAAGCGCAATGAAGTATATTTGAACGAACAAAATTTTATGGGAATATTACAAGTGGTTGTAGAAATATGGCTAAAATCGTTTTTTCAGTTTTTGATCTTGAGGCAGGGATTTGGTCTCTACCTGGATCTTTAGGGGAATGACCTTCCTTTCTCTTTTATGGTGGTATCCTTGTATCCTTGTATCCTGGTATTCTAGTGCGAGTGGGACAGCAGAAAAAGAGGAGACCATTATGTAGGTGAAAAAAACATTGCCAATCCTCCATTAGTGGACAAAAACCAAATAATTTTACCCCCACTCCACATAAAATTGGGGCTAATGAAAAACAATACAGAGTGTCCCACGATTTTTTCTGCCCCCCCCCCCCCCCCCCCATCCTCGAATCGTCCAATTGGGGGTAAACAACAATTTTTTTTGAATCTTCATATTTTTTTCCCCAAGGATCTCAAATGTTATATTTGCTCACCCCTTGCAATTGCTCAACCGTAATTGACAATAACTTTCTTATTTTAAAGTGGGAACCCAAAATTTTTTATTGCAGATTCGGATTCTACCAAAAATTTCATGAAAATTTGATCCCTCAACCATTTTTTTTAATTGAGTGCAACCGGTTCAGCGAGCACGCAAAGCTGCGCAACTCCAAAATTTTCAAACAGTCGTTGATGGTGAACGTTAAAGTGTGGCACATGAATTCTCATTGTTTTTAACGCTGATTCACGTGACGGTAGCATCCGTTTCTTGATTCTAATCAATTTTTGCGGAGTAATGACCGAAATTTGTTTATTTCGCGCCCGTTTTTTATATTAGGTACCTGTTTTTGGATTGTTACGGTGATTAATTTTCGAGGTCAGGTCGAAAAATATACAAAGTTCTAGCCAAATCATGAAAGCAACTACTTTGAAGCCCTTTTTTCGTTTTCTCCCCCCCCCCCCCCCCAACCAGAGGGTAGAATTCTTAATTTTTGTTAAGGAAGAGTTCGTTGTTATTTCTTTTCAACTCAATCATGGCCGGTTCTCAGTCCGGTTGAGAAAAGAGGAGGGAAAGGAAATGGGGAATTATAAAAAAAAAAAAAAAAACCTATGAAATTTTGTGTGCAAACACGCTAAAAAAGGTGATTGGGACACTCCATAGAAAGAAGATAGAAAGGTTGTTGGTTACGTTATCACAGACATTTCGTCATCGTTCGCTTTACGTGCAAACCCTCCTTGGTATTTACTAAATCAACGTTAAATTTTATATCGACGCTTCAATCAATACTATTGATTGTATTGGTGAAGTCCGTTTGTTTTAAATCAAAGTTTGAATCCCTGGTTCCGTAAAACAACGGAACCGTGTGTATCTACTTTAACCGTGGTGAGGGGTTGTTCGTGAAACCGGCTCTTTGGTTGACGCAAATGTCAACCCGTTTGACTCATGAGTTAAATGACAATTAGCTCTAACGCGGCACTATGTTAGATCCGACGTTTGGGAGATTTTTCTTTCACCAACACCCATCGGTTGGTTAAAATAATCGTTAAAACTCGGCGTCCAGATAGCCAAAGCTGATTAGCTTAATTGCCCAAACCTCGACGAATCTAGAGGCCAACAAATGATTATCTTTATACGGTCACTATCTTTTTGTCGGATTCATTGAGCGCTGTACCGCTGTAAACTCCGATATCTAAACCCAAAGTCAATCTTGAACTTCCTTGAGGGGGAAATTTGAAGATATGGAATTCATTGCGTACATTAGGGTGAAAATTTAGGATTGTGTGGGAGGAGATTCGCTCTGGAAAAGTGGCTGAATCACTACAGAAGCAATAAAACTCTCTGCAGTGTCCAGGACTCAGTATGTTTCTCGACGAATCACATAGTAAATGAAAGGCGTTGATGACATTGCAGTGGCAAACATTTTTTAAACCAATATTCATCTGGTGAGATGTGTGAAGCCATGTTTCCCAAAGTATCACTGACTCCTTGGTTCCTAACTATCCCAGGAAAACACGAAGCCAATCACAGGAACTTGAGCGAATTGCAAACTGGGTAGTGCTTCACCTAGGCTTCAAGTTTTTAAAAAATCGTAGCTTTGGGGATTATTTTTATCATGGGGATATCACGCCACGACAGAGTGTGTAGCGCCCTTACTTCTCATCTTGAACGACATCTGCTGCCGAAAGGCAATAGAATTTGTTAGGCAGACGTGTTAATTCGGACTCAGCATGAGTAGTTGGCGTGTGGTCCGCCATTTTGAACGGCAAACCGGTCCGGACAGGTACACGTCCGGGATTTGACACTCAATCAGGAATACTTTGAAATTATATATGTATAAATTTCATATCCGTTGGTTTATATTGGGTTTCACCATAAGTACCCAACCTCCCGGCGTAGTAGCACATCACGCGAATTCGAAAACGATTTTAATTCCACAATGGGCATTTGAGTCGAATCATTTTGGATTTCTTTAGGTATTGGGAAAATATATTTAGATACGTCTAGCAATGATTAGGGAAGGCCTAGCATAATCTTATTTTTTTAAGTTTAACAAATCCAAAGAGACATTTACCGCCCCTGAACCTGTATGGGTGAATTTCATCGCTAATAACAACACGACTGACCTGCCATTCTAAAACAAACAGAGAAATACAAGAAAAACCGTCTTTACCTCTCATTAGGAGCAATTATTCACCCATGGCATTTGGTTCTGGGGCTTTTAGTTAGGATTTTATAAATCGCGAAATTTTGGTGAATGTCACAAGTGTTACAATCTTCTATATGATCTACTATGCATTATTGCTTTAATAAATTTATTTGAGGTACCAAACACTGAGTAAACATCAAATTTTTGCATTTGGGCCATCTTTGGGAATGCGATTGTTTTGTATTTCAGCAATATTTTTATTCTTGTCCGAACTTTTTGCCAACAGTCTCATGTCCAAAGTGTTACTGTTTTTCGTATTTCAGGGTTGGTACCAGTGGGTGTTTTGGCGGAGCAATCTTCACTTCAGATAGAACTTTTGCTTGAGCTACCTCGATTTGCTGGAAGAGGTTCTCTGTCCCTTGGGAAAAATGGTGAGTGTGTTGATATTTATAAATTTCCTAAAGTAGGTATGTTTTGATTGTTACTTCATCGATGTTATGATTCTTAAAAAGCTCATAGGTAGAAGTGAAAGTATTTTCTTTCCATGTTGTTTCGAATAAAAGGCAATGTACCACATGATTTTCATTTTTATTCCTCTAATATACATTTTCGCATGGTTTTCCAAAAAGCGGTATAACCTGTCCTAAGAGATGAACAACTATAATAATTCTACATATTGAGTAGTTGATATGACTTATTTTCAAAAATTAGAAACCAGACTCCACAAAGAATGTTGAAAGTTTAAAGGGTCGGGTTCCATACACGTAGTTACCAAATGAAATTAGAAGAAGCTGTGAAGCAAAAATAGCAGCTCTCCTGACTGAACCAAGGCCTTCTAGGTTGTTACCTGTCATCGACCTCCGCAGATCAGCTAATCGATCATTACAGAGGCATTGGAAACAAGAATTTCATTCGTACTCTAATAACAACCGGTATAAAGCCCTCTTCCCCATTCCTAAAAAGAGACCATGGTTTGATATTTTAACAAGTACAAAACCTAAGGCCTTTTTTGAAAACACTGCAAACTGGACACAGCAAAACAAACCAGATTCTCCATAAGATGAACGATAATCAATCACCTCCGTGAAGCAACTGTTTCTTAACTGAAGATAACCCAGAACACATAATTTTACAATGTTCCTGTCTTCTAGCTGATCGCGAACTCCTCCTGAACGCGATTCAGAACAAGTGACCATTCAGTTGTACTTCTAATACACATGTTATTTTATGTTCGACAGTATGAACACATTTCGAAGCCAATGAAGGAAAAAATGTTACAATTTGTTAGCTGCGAAGTGCTTTTTTTTTTGTTTTTCAAAAGTGTTTATCTACAATAAAAGAAACTAAGGGGGATCGTGGGAAAATCCACGTTCCAAAAAATGTTGTCATATTTTCATCCTGATATGAACAAGTTCTGGTTTATTTCAAGGGTTAGGACAGAAAGTTATGATGTAAATTGAAAAATGTGAAAAACTTGACGTGGTGTTTGAATGGGATCACAAGAATTATAAGTGAGGAAAAAAATTAAAGAAGAATTTTCTGGCACGTGGGCAGCATTTGATTTTCCAGTGAATTGGTATTTTTGATGAAGGCTACCCAAACGGCGAGAGTGTTGAAATGTGAGGAAGCATAAAAACAGAAATTTATAGTCTTTCGGAAAAGATAGTAAAATGCTGCCAGAATCATGTGGGGGGGGGGGGGGGGGTGTACCGTGATTTAAAACTATCAAGGGATTAGTTTACACAAGTAAGCTGGAAGGTCGTGGCAGCAGAACAACGCTTTGGCCAGGAATGCAGAGGGATGGCGGAACTAGGCCCTATGGTCTTCCTGAGGAGGAACACAAGAAGTACGGTAAGGTAAAGGTAACACAAGAGACCAATTAACTCGTTGAGGCAGTTCAGTGTATGGTAGGTTCACACACAAGTTCACAATTCTATCAAGTCGAGTTGAATAGTGAGTCTGCACCCTCCTTTCCTGACATCATAACGTGGGTTCTTGTCCACGAAAACATGGACGATTTTTCGGTGCGAAGACGGCGTTTATTGATCGGAATAGGTAGGAAAGCCACGATGAGGTTTGACCCCCCTCTCGAAGCGGGTTTCCCTCATTCCCTACGACGCCAAGGTTACGTGGCAACTAGCCCTTGACTTCGATGTCCGCCAAATGTCGGGGCTGCGTGCACGTAATAAAGAGGGCATTAAACAGAGCTCCGCGTTTCGTAGTATTAAAAAAAAAAAAAAAAAAAACCGGGGAGAGTAGCGTAATGGGACGGGCTAGTCCAGGGCGGAGCGGGGAGGAGAAGCGATGTTCCGGGGAGGGGAGTACGGGTGCATGCAGACATTGAACGAACGAGGGTGTGGCTCGGCTGGAGGGGGTCGCGGGGGCAAAGCCCCCCTCCCCCACCCCTCGTACACCCCCTTTCCTATTAATTTATTGCTACACGCATCGTCTAGCCCTCTTTCTTTCGGGGGAGCTCCGCTCGTTTCTAAACTTGGCTCGCCGATCCTCCGCCAGCCGACTCCAAACAATCGTTTCCCCTCTTTTCAAAGTCGACTGTGGGAAAAGTTCGACTTCCCTCGATAAATCGAACCCGTAAATCCTTCCAGTTTAACAGGTCCCGCTCAGATGCATCGGCTGCAATACAACTAAACACCAACTTCCAGAACCAACGATTTGAAGAGATAACACCTCCATCCCTCCTACTAGGGAAAGAGCTGCAAACTACTTCATAAAAGTCCATTACTTCACTCTTGTCACATGGGATCTACGTGGTCCGCTCCTGTATGCCCTGTGAACCAATGATCCCTCAGGAATCAAAGTAAACATATTGACCTAGCAATGAAGGCATTACAGGGACATCCCAATGCCCAGTTTCCAATCAAATATCACACTTATAGTCATCATTATAAAGACTTATGGTTGATTCCTATTTTACGGGACAATCGCTGTCCATCACTGATAAATAATTTTCGGTTCAACTTATTCCAAAAATTATTCTTGTAGATTGTACTTCGTAACTAGGCCTACTCATGGCTGTCATACAGTTCGTCTACTCTTCATTTTACATGCCGGTAATTGATCGAAATGTACCTCTAATCTCATTGTCGTGGTCTGTCCGTGAGTCAGAATTTGAACTTAATCCGAAATTGTATCCACTCAAAGTACATTTTACCGCAAATATTTCAATTAGTATTTTTTTTTTTAGAATTAGTTACTGTATGTTAGTGCGCTTACAAGTGGGACTAACTTTTAGCTTGTCTATGCGAATCAAGTGCTCAAAGTTTGTCCCAAACCTTCTGTCTCTTTGTCATGGGTTTGAAGGAAATCATCGTAGCTCTCTCAAATGAGGGCATTTTTTGGGAATTCAGAGTTGGAAACCCTGCCCTTTGAGGAAACACCATGCTTCCGCCATTTCTATACAGTTGGGGCTCAAAAATGAAGTTAGCCGTTTCTAAAACAGGTATGTACGTTTAATACTTCTCATTGTTATGGGTTCGAGAATCACCCTCAATCAATCTTACTTTGTATAGCATTCATTTTGGGATAGAGATGTTAAAACTCTATTTAATGCAAGTTTCAATTTCTAAAAGTGTTCATTAGACTCCTAATTGCAGAAGGTTAATGTTGATTTCTATTGTCGTGGCGATTTTAACAACCACAAAAGCCATTTTTTTTCAAGTTTGGTTTTTGATACTAAATAAATACCAATAAAAAATGTGATACTTGTTCTAGCACAAAGGCAGGAAAAACTGAAATCAGATGCCCGCCCACGCACACTTTTGTGAACCATGATTATTTTGATACTTTTAATATTGGGTGGTCGTAACTAACTGAATAAATCATCTTGCTTCAACTAGAAATTAAAATGTTTTTGGTTTAAATATCTGTCTTTTTGAACCTTACCTACACATTTGGTTGACAAAGCTCATTGTCATGGATACATATCGTTGTCGTGTCCTATACAATTTTAAAACCTGAATCTTGAGGAACCAACAGGCCTTACATACACATGGTTGTACATCGCTATACCATTATACATCTAAACTGTATAATAAAAAACCCATAAATTTAGGAGAACAAAATTTTTTAGTCAGAATCAAAACCTCGATTGTCCTGTAGAATGAGAATCACCCTCATGGATATTTTAAAAAACTAGACAAAAGAAGATTGTTTTAATCGAACAAAAATTTGCTAAAAATTCTAGTAGGCAGGAGGATTGCTTCCTGGCTATTCTAATAGGCTTCCGTCTTTTGAAGAATCCTAGCTTCAGACGGACGTCCTAAAAACCACAGCCACTTACGCAGATGTTACAGTGATTTAGGCAACACTGTACCATGAAGGCAACTTGTGACAGTCCATTACAAAGTTGAACAGGTCATATCCTGCATACAACAGTGGACCCCGAAATGGGGGATCAAAATTAATTACACTAAGTCGGTATATGTCGATTTCGCGCAAAGAATCAACTTCATTCCCGTTCATTTCAAGGGCAAAGGGATTTCCTATGGTAACGAAACCAAACACCTCGTTCTGGCGCTTGACGCCATCTTGAATGGAAAGCTCATGGAAATAAGAATAAGGAAATACTCCTTCGTAAACTCAGAAAAATGTATTGGCCGATGGGGAGAAGATCGATGCTGTCAACCCAGAACAAGTGCTCACTTTTGAACCAAATCCTTAAGCCAGTTTGGATATATGGAGCTCAGATATGGGGCAGCAAACCGAGACATCATCCAAACATCACACGATATGCTGAGAAATATTGTCAAAGCACCTTGGTGGTTTCAAAATGAAAGCCTCCACCGCGAGCTTCAGATCGACACAAACGATGCTATGAAGCGACAAGCAGTGCGACACGTCCATCAGCTAAGATCTCACGTTAACGAGGAAACTGTTCGACTCCTTGGTTCAAGTGATACAGGCTGAAGATTGAAACCGAACCACTTGACTTAGCTTATTTGTGAATGAGTGAATAATAACCAGAACCAACAAAACTCTGTGATATGCGTTACTTTTGAATTGTTATCCATCTTTTCGAAATAATATTCTTAATAAGTTGAACGTGGTGAAATAAAGAATTATGAAACAAACAAAAAATTTCACTCTTGTACCAAACATTGGGCTATGAGACAATTTAAAAAAAAAACAAGTTTAATCATCAATTTAATGTATATTCATGTTTTTCAAGTAGTTTATTTTGTGATTTTATTTTTCTCGTTCATATGCAAAATGGATTCTTTCGTCACTAAAACAATAATGACGTGGGATTAGATAAGAACATCAATTTCTGAGCTTTGTAGACCTAAAACTAGAACATCAGAAGTTTGAGTCAAAAGCTTGCCCAAATTCCAAGGAAATGGAGTCGCATACATTCACTTTTCCTCCGGTTGTGGTGGATGGATCTATTTTTGACCTGAAAACGCTCGACAAATACTGGGATATAACCTTGAATAAGCCGTATAACGTCGAATAAATCGTGTTAGAGAGATGGTTTTGGAGATTTAGGCACAAGGGTGTCAACTAAAACCAATTCTGTCAAACGAATAGCCAAGTATTCGAAACAAGTTGTTAGCAAACAATCCTGCAACCACACCTATTTGGCGGTACGGAGCTGGATTGTGAGTCTTTTCACCTAAGCCTCAAATAAACGAGGTTCAGATCAGATAATTGCTACGAGCGAAGCATCAAAGATCTTGAAGTACCACTAGTAACTGGCCACTTAACTGCCAATTACCATTTGCCCAATCAGAAAGCTGCGTAGCAAACAAATCAGTTGATCAGCAGGAAAACCCAGGCAATCACTCCCCAGCATGGGCGACGCACAAGCTAGAACGAACTCCGATGTTTGTACGAACTTCAACTGAGACAAAAGTGCGAGTGTGATAATCCTGACTTTTATAAACTGTTTTGCCCACTATGTACCACCAGTACAATAGTTTGTACTGCAAAAAATGACAATAAAGTTTACTAATATCAAGTCGAATTTAGTACGAGGATGTTTCCTATTCAATCAGTAGTTTAACCGCCTGTCTTTCATAGGCCTGGGGTCATCTATGTCCTGACAATACTAAAAACCTATCAGTATATAAGTAAACTAAGGTGTTGGGATGAAACTGCTCAAATTGGTAGGTAGTGAACTTCGAGAACCAGTTACCCAATACGAAGCGTATTCGTAGATAATAAGATGAATATTCTATGGGAAATCACCTAAATTAATCATACGGTTCAAACTTGATCTTGCGAATGGAGGATTTATAGAATGGCTAGCTTTTCCTCAAAGGGAAAATCGTACTCGGAATATTTGAAATGATCAAGATTGGTTGGTCCGACGAAATGGAAGAGATCTCTACAGATAATATGCCCCAAATTCCTTTCAATACATTATTACTCTTTCATAATGTTATCGTCACCTACGATCGACCCTCCCTGCCGACTAAGCGCTATACTAGGTGAAATTGGAAATAGCGGTTAGTACAACCTTGATGAGAATCAGTAGGGAATTTTGAATTGTTTTGTTGGCAGTGCTGAACAATTGGCAGTGCGGTAAAAACACATTTTTAACACATCTGCACCACTCTGCACTCTAGTTTTTAAAAAAGATGGTAAGGGATTGTTTTCCTTGATCTAAGCCTGCATATTAGGTTCATCTATCTCACAGGTGGAACTCCCTTTCCATCCAACCCCTCTTCGCCATACCTGATTCTAGAAGCTCATTTACTCCGAAATTTTCTTGCAGAAACAACTCTACAATCTAATAGCTATAAAACTGCACTTATGGTCAATCATGCCCACAATATCTGTGCTCAAACTGTGGCGTGATTTGATAGTGCCGGAGTGATAAAGTGATACGGATTTCTCGAATGCACAGAATCGTAGAAAAGATAAGGCGTTACCCGACGAGCAAACATCCGTCGTCGATTTTATGTCCGCGAACCGACCGAGTTATCGTTAGTTGTTGGTAACTATTTTTAATCTTCCACCCGAAAAGACTGATTTCGTAATCGAGACAAACACAAAGCTTTCGATCCGGGTTTAGCAGGATAGCCTTTTCATTTAAACACAACTAGCTTAGATATTGAGATATCTAAACACTCGAATCTTTCATGAATGTGAAATGGTTAGCTCCCCCGAATCTCCCAAACATGCTCATTTAGTTTGCACCTGAAAAAAGACATCGCAAACTGAACTATCCACTTTGTAAAATCGACGTTGCCACAAATTCAAGTGGGTTCCAACCGACCTGATGTAAACAAATATTTTTCTTGAAAGTGTCTTGCTTCAGCTTCAGAGGTTCGATTACAATTTTAAGGTGAAGTTCAAGTTTGAAAATGAATTAGACAAACATTGGTTCATCAGGCTCACTACTGAAACCTTTTACGACTGAGTAGTGAGGACGTCTCATTGTTTTTGATGTGTGCGACATTGTGACCACATGTAATCATAATTGAAATGGAAAATGAAGCTGAACGAATCCAAGTCAGTTCACATTAGCTTCCCCAACCGAAAAATCACAGCCCCAGAACTTGTGTTAAACTCGAGGAAAGTCTCGTAGTCTGACACTGTGAAATATCTCGGTATGACTCTCGATTCAAAATCGGTGTGGAATCGTCACATCGAGAAGAAGGAACTGAAGATTAAATACAGGAAAATGTACTGGCTGCTGAGAGAGGACTCCCGTCTTTCACTTCACAATAAACTGCTTATCTACAAACTGATTTTAGGCCCTATTTGGACTTGGAGATTCAACTGTGGGGCTGTGCCGAAAAGACTTAACGAAAATACAAACTTGTCAGAACTACACTATTCTGAGAAGTATAGTTGGTGCCCCCTGGTATATGCGAAATGATGACATTCGTCGTGACCTAAGGATGGAAACAGTCTACGAAATCATCACAAAATACGCTCAGAAGCACGAAAAACGCCTCCACCAGCACAGCAACCCAGAGATGCTCAACGTTTTGGACAACGAAAGAGAGCTGCGGCGCCTCAAGCGAAACAAGCCATTGGACTCGACTGTGGAAGTGTGTTCCACTTAACAGTGTGATACTCTGAAGGGTTGGTTTGTTGAAATCTCACCCTGTACATCGTGTCCATTTACGAGATAAATTATTTGGCAAAAAACTTCTTTTTTATTAGGAAACCTTGTTCAGGCTGCACAAGCGTCGATTTCCATCCAATTGGGGACGTTTTTGACGATGTTTTTCGTATGAAATGAAGATATAAAGACAAAAAAAGGGTAAAAAATGTGAAGTTGAATTTTTTTTTTGCAAAATACAACTACTTATGCTATTTCATGAAATACAACTAAAAGGAATTTATCAACCATGGACTAGGTTATTTGAAAATTGATACTCAAACGTTTCATTAAAATGTGCAAGAACCGGTTAAAATGCTGACAATTAAAAAGACTCAAAATTATAATTAACAGATTTATATGATGTAGAACAAGTTTATTCTCAATGGCGTTTATTGTTGACGATTTCTGAGGACATTAATTACTCAAATTTTCACTCAATTCAACTTAATACGATCTTTTTGGAAAATTCACTCTAACGAAGGGAATTCCTTCACAATTTGGATCTCTGCTGTACGACTGGAACTTTTCGGGCGTCCCTCTGAACCTAGACGTCGTTAGTGGAGGGGTGCCTATTAGAATTGATCCTGGGGGAGGGGGGACAACCCAAACTTGCGGTAAAAAATTAATTGCATACAAATCCAGATAATTCTAAAACTGTGTGTGTGGTGAGACAGTATAGCCGGCAGGAAGGGTTGCCAAGCAGATAGCAGGTGCATTGGAATCCAGTGGCTGGGAAGTAGAGAGAGAGATTGTGCCATATGCCGAGTGACCAGGGCAAGAAGCCAGATAGATATCTTTGCCATTAAGCCAGATTGGTCAGCCATAATCCTGGATGTCTAAGTGATCAGTGGCAGCGCGGACATGGAGCAGACCTGGAGGGCTTGGAAAAGTAAATATGATAGGCTTCTGCGCTGAAGGCTCGAACCCCCCCTGAAAGTTTTAGTCAACATCTACATCTACATGATGGAAACGACCTGCGGCAAGTGGTTTGTGGTAGTAAATAAGTAGTACACATACAAATTTTACAAGACAAGTTGATAGGAAATTTGATGCTATCAACAGAAGCCAGTTTCCACATTCAACTATCATCATCAGATGAATAATATTACAGTTCGACCAATCCTCTAGCTGCACGGAGGGAGGTGAATCGATGGATTGGCAGGCAAGGCCCGGTCAATTGGTCTGCTAGATCTCCTGATCACACCATACTGGATTTTTTCCTTTGGGGTTATCTCTAAGATAAAATGTACACCAGGCAACCCACTACACCGGAGGCATTAAAAGGTGATCTGGTTCAAGCTTGCTTAGCTATTCCACCAGATGTGGTACGAAGAACAACTTCTTCGGTGAGTGATCGACTCGCGATCTATTTACAGAAGCAAGGGGGTCTATCTGAAACGTAGGTTATTTTAGTAGAATGAAAAGTGCCAATAAAACTTGTCTAGTAAAATGTGTATGTGCTACTACTTTTTACTACCAATTGATGCAAGAATTGAAATGTCAATCCTCCGATGATGGTTGTTGATGATGGAAACTGGCTTCTGTTGATAGGAAATTTGATGCTGATTTCAAAAATGTGGTCAAAAATCTAAAAAATATCGAAGATATTAGGAGAAAAGCGTTTTTTTCTTGAAGAATTCGTCAATTTTTGTTGTTCGTAAAGAGTGAAATAACTCTGAAACGTAGTTTCCAAAAGAAATTTTCAGCGATGCATTTTCTCTTCCAAATTCAACGAAAAATCGAAAACTAAAATAAAAAAGGGGGTTTAAGAGGTAACCTCAAGTTAACAATCGAAGATTTGAGGCACTAAAACATAGAAAATTGAAAAACGGGTTCCACCACCTTCAAGCAGGGTCAAAATACTATAGAAAAGGTCCGGTTCAATTTTTTGATTTCTTGCACGGTATGCCTGTAATTCCCTAATGGGCCCATATAAATGGGACACCTTTTATATGTTTTCCACAAAAAATTCTCAAGTTGTATGAAATCCGATCAATAGAGTAGAAATAAATATAAACAAATTGTATATTCATGGTTAATTCAAACAGGAATTGATGAGGTACAAAATTTGATAGGAAGTATTTATGTTTAAATAACTTACTTTCTTCTCTTTTTTATACATTATTTATTTATTATTATTTTTCTTACAACTGTTGTCTCAAGTAATATTTTGACATTGATTACTCTCATGTTGGTATTTTGATTCTTTTCCTATTTAAACTACTCAAAATGAACGCAACCCCCCCCCCCCCCCCCGATGATGTCACGGGCTTGGTTTTGTTATCAAAGGCTCGAAAGAACAAGGGGAAGTGAATATAACAGTGCAGCTGCTGAAAAAAATTTTATAGAGCAAAATTGGACGTAATTCAGCCGAAATGATCAACAAAAAACACAATAACTAAGCAAATGAAGAGTGAATGAATAAAAATTTGTCCTTGTAAAAGTAAAAATTGTAAAATCTTTTATCATTCGCGAATAGCACACAGCGACTGATGAGATGACGTGTTCAGACGATTCGCTAGTTTCGTTGGGGAAGATAAAGGGTACAAAACACGATATCAGGTTTAAAATCCATTTTAGTCTAGTTATGCGGTTGTGCTTGCACTTACAATATCTTCCTTTTACCTGGGACCTTTGATAACAAAATCATGACAACCTGAGAGCAGTGAACACCTGGGAGGAGGATACCGTTGGATTTGTAGGTGGTACGTTTCAAATTTTGAGTAGTTTATTTGCGATAATGCGATAATTTAATGATTTCCTTGTGGAAATGGTGTAATTTATTGTACAATTGGTGATTCTTGATAGCACCACGGGCTCTGCCCTATCACCACGCATCATTATCGTATTCTACGCCATTGTATTGTAAATCTATGGAAAATACTCCACAACCCATTTTGATTTTCATGCTAAATTCCCGTCCAATTTTGTGCTATTTTTGTTCGATTAGGAATTAGGTACAAAACACGATATCAGGTTTAAAATCCATTTTAGCCTAGTTATGCGGTTGTGCTTGCACTTACAATATCTCCCTTTTACCTGGGACCTTTGATAACAAAATCATGACAACCTGAGAGCAGTGACCACCTGGGAGGAGGATACCGTTGGATTTGTAGGTGGTACGTTTCAAATTTTGAGTAGTTTATTTGCGATAATGCGATAATTTAATGATTTCCTTGTGGAAATGGTGTGATTTAGTGTACAGGAGGTGATTCTTGATAGCACCACGGGCTCTGCCCTATCACCACGCATCATTATCGTATTCTACGCCATTGTATTGTAAATCTATGGAAAATACTCCACAATACATTTTCATGCTAAATTCCCGTCCAATTTTGTACTGTTTTTGTTCGATTAGGAATTCGGCCCAGTTTTAAAAAATATTCATGGTTATAATCACGGTTTATTAGTGGCTAACATCACAATACATGGAACATGTTTTTAGCTTCAACTCGTTCCTCTTTCTCTTTATGTTGTCTGTAAAAAACAATGAACTGTTCGTAGAAAAAGAATTTTATTGTTTATGTCGAAGTGATAACGATAAGTGATAACTACTCTAACCAACATGACAACCAAGTGACAATAAGAAAACAAGCGGCATTGTTTACTACATCTATATAATAACATTCATAATAACCAACAACAAGTACGCAAGGCCTGCGTGATAAATCGAGAGCTTTCCAACGAATGGAGAACGATTTTCGTCCGTCGAAAACTGAACAACTTTCATTTCCCTAGAAACAGCTCGGTTGTACGTGAAAACTATCAGAACAATTTCGTGACACTTTCTGTATAACGGTTTCTGTATAACGCATTTTTACTAGATAGGCCCGGCTAAAAACATGTTCCATGTTAAAAACCAGATCCAGGTTCGTCCCTGTGATGAATTCATAACTCATGTGTTCTTCTTGCACGTTTTATTTGACTTAAGGTAACGGTACCGGTAGTGGCCACAGTTAAGAATTTTTTTCTTTAGTTTTGACAATTGTGGGCCAACAGTAGTACTGACTTTCTTCAGGACTCATTTAGAATATAGCCCGACTCTTCCCTAACATATCCATTGCCTAAAACTATCAAAAGAACAATTTTTTCTATTTTTTATTAATTTTTTCTCACACCTTTATTTTGATCTAGTAGTGGCCACATCAAATTACGAAATTTCCAGTAGTGGCCACGTGCATGTCTCAGTAGTGGCCACTTGACATTTTGCCCTCCTTACGTGTTTAATATCATTAAATTCAATACCAGATGAACAAAATTGATTCTATCCAGTAGAAGCTCTAGGATACAGCCCAACAAACGAGGAAACTAGGGACGGTCATATTGAGAAGTTTACCACAATTTCCAATGATGCTCTGCGCACTCCTAGTTCAACCTCTGACTACAAGATGACATGAACTGTACCTCCTGCAAGTTTGAAGCCACTAGGAGACCGGGAATCCTTATTTCTCAAATATAAACTTTAAAATGGCCACTACTGGAGCAGTGGCCACTACCGGTGCCGTTACCTTAGATGTTTACGTAATGTTTTTGCGTGAATTGGTGTCTAGTGGACGTCACCTACCGGAGTAGAGTCGTCTGAAAACGAAGAAAGGGGGGGGGGGCAGAGAAAAAATCCTGACAAAAGCTCGGCGGATCTCCAGGAGCCCCCAAAACTTTGGATCCGACCTCCCGAATTATTTGATATCCGAGACGTGGGAAGGGATAGGAAAGCCCCGAGACGGTCTGTCTGATTGTGGCGAAAGATTATAATAGGACCCCGCCCCTCTCCCTCGCTCTTTTCTCTCTCTCTCCGATGGCAAAGGGGTGGTTTTGGGGGAAAAAAAAAGGGCTTAGGCAAAAAAGAGCGAGACGGGCCAAGGGCTGTCTGGGTTTTCACTTTCGAGCCAAGGTCATTACCAAGGGCAGGCTCGACCTCGTAGGGGTGGTTTTTTTGCCGTTCTACCCTAGACGCGTCTACCAACCCTCTGGCCTCGGCTAGACCTCCACTATTTGCATTCCTTCATAACCCCTTTCAAAAACTCACCACAAACAAAGGATCCGGTTTTTCTGTTTGCCGACTATTTCCAGCTTCAAATTAATTGCCACCGCCGATCCGCGTTTCCTCGATGGTCTTTTTTCTCTCCCCCCTTTTCAACGTGAACACATAACATATGTACTGACCCATTTCCGTTAACAATTATCGAAAATCTCTCGACAAAGGCGGACAGAAACAGCATTTTATTCCGCGTTTGTCGGGACAGCACCTGTCCACTCCACCTCGAAATGACTATCTAGTCGCAGCAAAGTTTATACCGCACAAAATACATCAAACTGTAACCAGAACGTTGATTTGCACCATTTAATTGGAAATGGATGGTAGGAACAGCTGATGGTTTATCGATTGATTGGGGGTAGCTTTCAGACGCTAACTCATGACAACTATCTGGAGAAATAACTAATGCAACCAATTGCAATTCATAATGTGATATGGTGATTAAGTGAATCGAAGTGGGGTACAAAATTTTGGACGAACATCTCGTTTTACAGGGACAGCTGATGGTTGATTGATCGATTGACGGTAGCTTTCAGATGCAAACTCATGACAACTACCTGGAGAAATAACTTTATTGCGGAACTGATATGGTGAGTATGTGAATCGAAATGAAGTATGCAATTTTGGACGAACATTTCGTTTTACAGGAACAGCTGATGGTTTATTGATCGAGGGGGGTAGTTTTCTGACGCTAACTCACGTTGGCTACCTCGAGAAATAACTCATGATGTAACTGCAACTTTAATGCTGGTGACGCAAACTCAAAACAACTACCTCGCGAAATAACTAATGATATAACTGCAACTTCAATGCTGGTATGATATGGCGGTTTTTTCTGATTCGACGTGGAGCACGTAGTTTTGGACGTAAACTTTCATGTTTCTTGAGAAATAACTCATGATCTAACTGCGACTTTATTGCTGATCCGATATGGTGATTGTGTGAATCGAACATTTTGGCCGGACGTTTCGTTTTACGAGCATAGCTGATGGTTTATTGATCGAGGAGGGGTAGTTTTCTGACGCAAACTCAAAACAACTCCCTCGCGAAATAACTAATGATATAACTGTTCAATGCTGGTATGATATGGCGGTTTTTTCTGACTCGACGAGGAGCAAATAGTTTTGGACATAAATTTCATGTTAACAGCTGAAAATAACTCATGATCTAACTACTTCATTGTAGCTGATCCGATATGGTGATTGTGTGAATCGAACATTTTGGCCGGACGTTTCATTTGACGAGCATAGCTGATGGTTTATTGATCGAGGAGGGGTAGTTTTCTGACGCAAACTCAAAACAACTACCTCGCGAAATAACTAATGATATAACTGCAACTTTAATCCTAGTATGATATGGCGATTTTTTCTGATTCGACGTGGAGCACGTAGTTTTGGACGTAAATTTCATGTTAACAGCTGAAAATAACTCATGATCTAACTACTTCATTGTAGCTGATCTGATATGGTGATCTTTGAATTCGAAGCGATGAAGTTAATTTTGTAGGAACATTCGTTGTTAAAGGAACAGCTGATCGTTTATCGATCGCCGCTGAGTCGGGGGTAGTTGTCTGCCGTTAACTCACGTTAACTACCTCGAGAAATAACCCATGATCTAACTTCCCCTTTGTTAATGACCTTCCTCAAAAATTAAGTTTAATTGGAATGGAATTTAATTAATTTTTTGTTCTTTAAAAATTATTATTACTAAAATTATTTTTTATGGTCTTATAAACCTTTATTATATAGTGAAATTTGCATAGTTGATGCAAAATTAAATATATAATTCCATTCTATCTATAATGAAGTGGATAACACATGACGAATGTTTGAAGTGAATTACACCTGGTATTATTTAAGGGTGTTGGATTATTCTGTAACGTAACAAGTTAATAACGACACGTGTTCGTATTTCTTCAAACAAATCGCGAAACATCCAAACATCAAAACATTTCGATAGTTCCTGACAATCATTCGAACCCAATAATAAATTTTCAATAAATAGAATTCACGTTCAGACAATCAATTCCATTTTGATAATCCTCAAAACTTACGTCTGTCAAATCATTTTGGTATGTCAACTATTAGGAATATCGACAGCTGGGTTTCTCTCGTTGACACGTACTGAGTCTAACGACCTCACAATTCGCGACTTCGCCATCATAGTCGATTATTGAGAAAAAATAACAAATCTCTACATAAAATCCTAGATTTCTATTAAAACCAAGAGATGTTCATCAAACTTGACTCCATTCTGAAAACAACCAACCTTACCTCATCAAGATGCGTTTTTTTAAACATTTAATACCATGTTTGGTTCATGTTTTACAGATTAACTGAAGGTACCAATGTCCACCCCTAAATATTTGTTTTGTTTTAGGTTTACGATAAAATTTTGTCTACTTTTGAGTGCATAGATGTTGGCTCCCAGATTAGTGACAGCCGTCAAAATCGAAAGCAACCAGCCAGTTTGAAGTTTGATAATAAAACCCGATTAAACCTAGACGTTTAACAACAAGAAAAATTACATCGAAACTTGGTGATTAGACAATCACGATGATAATTTATTGGCTAAACTATCATCAAAGGTCGTCTCATTCAATCTGTTTCGTGAATTTCGTGATAATCCACAGATTTCGTGAAGGTAGAGCAATAGTACGAGAACGTAAATGTTGTGAGTGGTCACGGGGCATACACTAAACCTCGTCAAAGTCAAATTTAATTACTGTTTTGAGTGACCATAAAGATTCATAACATCAACAGAATAATACACAGTTAAAGCACGAGAAAGCTGCCGAAAAATATTCACTTTCTGACGGCATAAGCATTTTTGATTAGTGTTTTTCGATGTCTCGTGTAAAATGGGTTGACATGTCAAACATTAATGGTTGAAAATATGTAACAATGGTAAGTTTAACAATAACAATGGACGCTAGTTGATTTCTATGCGTCGAGCAACATCAAGGAAAAATGACTGCCAGCGAGTGAGAAGGATCTGAAGGTTGGGAAAGAGCAGGTGAGGCGGCAGACGGTTCCGAACTAGAAACATCTGGTGCGAGGCCTCACACAACTTTCCCTACTTCTAGCGAATCCCTAATTAAATTCAACTACTGCAAAAGCTTCAAAATTTTAGACATTTCCAACTCTTAAAATATTCGTAATTGAAATCCATCCACCACGCTTCCTTTTTTAACTGGGAAACAACGTTTTGCATTAAAGACCATATCAAAAATAAGGTATCTTGCCGAGGATGTTAGGTGCCGGTTGATGTTTCTATTTATGAACCGAGTAATACCCCGGTATATTTGTCAACATTTTTCAATTAATTTTGAAGAGATTGGAATTTAAAAAAAAACAACTAAAAATGGGACCAAAATTGAGTTTTT
The DNA here is from genome assembly GCA_031894815.1 of Creontiades dilutus. NCBI lineage: Eukaryota > Metazoa > Arthropoda > Insecta > Hemiptera > Miridae > Creontiades > Creontiades dilutus. The sequence goes on from JAVIWC010000341.1 coordinate 439,516, forward strand.
TTACGGATTCCCATTTTTTCTACCCTAGAAATTTATGCGTGAAAAGTTTATTTTTACATCGTGTTTTCCGCATCAGAAAATCACCTCGAAATATAAATATAGCACGTTAACTGCCTTGTCAGTAGGTTGCAATCTTGTTTCATTGTACTTACATACTCTCATCCTAATCAAAACATGTTGCACGTATAGCATTTGCTTGAGAACTCGGGTGTGTGAGGAAAGTAAAAAGTCAAAATGGGGAACGACGAGTGGGTCACCTGTGATCTAATATTTACCGAATGAAACCGGACTGTTCGTGCCCAGCTAGAAAAACTGCGTGCCAAATGGTCCGAAGATATAAAACGGAAGGAGCTTTACCTGTTTTACTTTTAGCCTACTCTCGCATATTTTGGCGTACGGTGGTGACGCGAAAGGAAAAATTGGTCGGTACGGAAACGAACCGCGCTTAGAGATATCTCATAGTATTTCATGGAGGGGCTACGTCATAGTCCGGGACCCCGGCTCTAAAACTAGTTGTACGGCCAAGCGAAATTCTAGTCCCCTACGAACGACCGATGTAGTTCTGCCTAACTCGCTCCTCAACTGGATTTCAACGACTACGAACCTCACGCGTTATACAAAAAAACCCGACTCGCTCAATATAATTAACATATAATTAGGAAATCATCACAACTACGATATGAAATGGATTTAAAACGGGGCGCTGTACTACAAGGAGGGGTACAAGGGACATTTAATTCTCGTAGATTTTAATGGAAAAGTTAAATGCTGCAGCGCTCACAAATTTATGCTGAGATTTAACTTGTGAAATCCCATTCGTGAAATTCGTGAGAAGGGTTATTGGTCGGGCAGTCGTTCGAAACGAAAATGATGTGGAAATTCTGGGAAAATTACTCATTTTTGATAGGATGTAATTGTTAGATTCTATTGTTCAAATACGATTCATTATGATTTAACATGATTAGGATTCTTGGTGTGGTTAATTGTGTGTGACGAAGGTACTACACGCGATATTGTTTAATTTTTGTTGAAATATTTGTATTTTCGTTCAAATTTGGGAATGGTCGAACAATTTAGTTTCGACCTAATTACGGGTTCAATGGGCTTTCAACGAGTGAAGAGGTTTGACAACAGGTGTACGAGGTGTACCCATTACAAGGAAGGAATAAAAACGAAAAAAAAAAATTAGGAGGAAAACAGGTTCTAGTTTGGGTTTTGAGAAATGTTCCCATTTTTAGGGAGAAAACTTTTTTAGTATGGGTGTATTGTTGTAGTGATTTTGGATAATGAAATTTGAAATGAGTGTGTTTTTTTTAAATAGAGAAATATGCATCGAAGAGGGGAAAATTTGAGGAAATTCTGTTGAAAATGGGGATGTGGAGAAATTAGGGAGTTGCGCAGATGTCGAGGGGCGAGAGAGCCGAGGGAGAGCAATTGACGGAGAACGGAGAAGCGATGGAGGACTTACCTTGGAAATTTGTAGCACCCTGCACACTATTTTGGCTAGACTTCACACGAATCCACACAGCTTTCCTACCCGGGGAACATCGTACCACAGACTGTGGTCATCAACCTTCAAATGCACTGTGCTGCCATCTTGGGGGCCCTCCAACACTTTTTGTACGCCGTCGTTTTTTTAGTGTGAAGGGGGAAGTGCAGTCCCGAGCCCCCTCCAAGGGCTGGCGGGATCACCCCCCACCACCGGGCCTCGAGTTTTCGTGAGTCGGATGGGATACGAGGGCGAGGGCCCTACAACTAACATGGGAGAGACACAACATGTTGTCTGAGTTTCGGTTAGCGATGGCAAAACCTGGTCGAGGACCTTGTGCCGCCCCACAGCGGTCGGAATGGACAAAAATCAAATTTCTACAGATTTTAATAGAATTCTTCACTCTGATCACGAATATTCCATACCACAAGCGTCCCTGATAAGCCCTTCGCGTTCAATTACGCAAAAAACATTTTTTTCCAAAGTTGTTCCATGGCATTGCCCAAAATGCTGCATTAAATTCAAAAATAAAGGAACTCTATGAATCAAATCAGCTTTGAACAATCTAAGCAACTCATTCAATTGCATTTTTTTCAAGCTGGATCATCCCCCACCACCAGGCCTTGTGTTTTCGTCCTACAAAGTCCTACATGGGAGAGACACAACATGTATGAGTTTCGGTTAGCGATGGCAAAACCTGGTCGAGGACCTTGTGCCGCCCCACTGCGGTTGGAATGGACAAAAATCAGATTTTAATAGAATTCTTCACTCTGATCACGAATATTCCACAAGAGCCCCTGATAAGCCCTTTGCGGTCAATTACGCAAAAAAACGTTTTTTCCAAAGTTGTTCCATGGCATTGCCCAAAATGCTGAATGAAATTCAAAAATAAAGAAACGCCGTGAATCAAAACCAATTTGAACTATTTAAACAACGCATTCAATTGAATTTTTCATGCTGGATCAGCCCTTACCACCAGGCCTTGTGTTTTCATGAGACCCAAAGTCCTATACGGGAGAGACACAACATGTATGAGTTTCGTTTAGCGATGGCAAAACCTGGTCCCACAGCGGTCGGAACCGACAAAAATTTCATTTCTACTGTTTTTTATAGAATTATTCACTCTGATCACGAATATAACATACATCAAGGGTCATAGAAGATCAACAATGGTTTCAATTTCCAATTATGCGAAAAACGGGGACAGGAGGATCCTACAACTAACGTGGGAGAGACACAACATGTCCGAGTTTCGGTTAGCGATGGCAAAACCTGGTCAAGGATTGTGCCGATCCACAGCCGTCGGAATGGACAAAAATCAAAGTTCTACAGATTTTAATAGAATTCTTCACTCTGATCACGAATATTCCATACTACAAGCGTCCCTGATAAGCCCTTCGCGTTCAATTACGCGAAAAACATTTTTTTCCAAAGTTGTTCCATGGCATTGCCCAAAATGCTGTATTAAATTCAAAAATAAAGGAACTCTAGAATCAAATCAGCATTTTGAACAATGTAAGCAACTCATTCAATTGCATTTTTTCAAGCTGGATCATCCCCCACCACCAGGCCTTGTGTTTTCGTGAGTCCCAAAGTCCTACATGGGAGAGACACAACATGTCTGAGTTTCGGTTAGCGATGGCAAAACCTGGTCGAGGACCTTTGCCCCACAGCGGACGGAATGGACAAAAATCAAATTTCTACAGATTTTAATAGAATTCTTCACTCTGATCACGAATATTCCATACTACAAGCGTCCCTGATAAGCCCTCCGCGTTCAATTACGCAAAAAACCTTTTTTTCCAAAGTTGTTCCATGGCATTGCCCAAAATGCTGTATTAAATTCAAAAATAAAGGAACTCTATGAATCAAATCAGCTTTGAACAATCTAAGCAACTCATTCAATTGCATTTTTTCAAGCTGGATCATCCCCCACCACCAGGCCTTGTGTTTTCGTGAGTGCCAAAGTCCACATGGGAGAGAACAACATGTATGAGTTTCGGTTAGCGATAAAACCTGGTGGAGGACCCTGCGCCGCTCCACTGCGGTTGGAATGGACAAAAATCATATTTTAATAGAATTCTTCACTCTGATCACGAATATTCCATACTACAAGCGCCCCTGATAAGCCCTTTGCGGTCAATTACGCAAAAAAACGTTTTTTTCCAAAGTTGTTCCATGGCATTGCCCAAAATGCTGAATGAAATTCAAAAATAAAGAAACGCTGTGAATCAAAACCAATTTGAACTATTTAAACAACGCATTCAATTGAATTTTTCATGCTGGATCAGCCCTTACCACCAGGCCTTGTGTTTTCATGAGACCCAAAGTCCTATACGTGAGAGACACAACATGTATGAGTTTCGGTTAGCGATGGCAAAACCTGGTCCCACAGCGGTCGGAACCGACAAAAATTTCATTTCTACCGATTTTTATAGAATTATTCACTCTGATCACGAATATAACACACATCAAGGGTCATAGAAGATCAACAATGGTTTCAATTTCCAATTATGCGAAAAACGGGGACAGGAGGATCCTACAACTAACGTGGGAGAGACACAACATGTCCGAGTTTCGGTTAGCGATGGCAAAACCTGGTCAAGGACCTTGTGCCGATCCACAGCCGTCGGAATGGACAAAAATCAAATTTCTACAGATTTTAATAGAATTCTTCACTCTGATCACGAATATTCCATACTACAAGCGTCCCTGATAAGCCCTTCGCGTTCAATTACGCGAAAAACATTTTTTTCCAAAGTTGTTCCGTGGCATTGCCCAAAATGCTGTATTAAATTCAAAAATAAAGGAACTCTATGAATCAAATCAGCTTTGAACAATCTAAGCAACTCATTCAATTGCATTTTTTCAAGCTGGATCATCCCCCACCACCAGGCCTTGTGTTTTCGAGAGTCCCAAAGTCCTACATGGGAGAGACACAACATGTATGAGTTTCGGTTAGCGATGGCAAAACCTGGTGGAGGACCCTGCGCCGCTCCACTGCGGTTGGAATGGACAAAAATCAGATTTTAATAGAATTCTTCACTCTGATCACGAATATTACATACCACAAGCGCCCCTGATAAGTCCTTTGCGGTCAATTACGCAAAAAAAAAAAACCGTTTTTTTTCCAAAGTTGTTCCATGGCATTGCCCAAAATGCTGAATGAAATTCAAAAATAAAGAAACGCTGTGAATCAAAACCAATTTGAACTATTTAAACAACGCATTCAATTGAATTTTTCATGCTGGATCAGCCCTTACCACCAGGCCTTGTGTTTTCATGAGACCCAAAGTCCTATACGTGAGAGACACAACATGTATGAGTTTCGGTTAGCGATGGCAAAACCTGGTCCCACAGCGGTCGGAACCGACAAAAATTTCATTTCTACTGATTTTTATAGAATTATTCACTCTGATCACGAATATAACACACATAAAGGGTCATAGAAGATCAACAATGGTTTCAATTTCCAATTATGCAAAAAAAGGGGACAGGAGGATCCTAAAACTAATATGGGAGAGACACAACATGTCTGAGTTTCGGTTAGCGATGGCAAAACCTGGTCGAGGACCTTGTGCCGCCCCACAGCGGTCGGAATGGACAAAAATCCGATTTTAATAGAATTCTTCATGCTGATTGCGAATACACAACACAACAAGGGTCCCTGATAACCCCCTTCAAGTTCAATTATGCAAAAAACCCCTATTCAATAGTTGTTCCACGTTATAGGCCAAAATGCTATATGAAACCCAACTATGAAAAGCCTCTTTTCCAAAGTTGTTCATTTTATTGGCCAGAATGAAATACAAAACTCAACAATTAAAACGGTATGAATGACATCAGCTTTGGGTAATTCAAGCAACGCGTTCAATAGAATGTTTCACGTTGATCACGAATGTGCCATACGTTGAGGGTTCCTGACAAACCCTTCTAGTTCAATCAAGCAAAAAAACCGTTTCTTCCCGAATTCCTCCTAGTTATTGCCCAAAATATGTGAAACGAAAAACGCTGCCAGTTCTAACACTAATTGATTGGCGTTAATTTTTAGGTTCAGAAATTGCTGTTATTTGTTATGAGTAAATTTCTATGAATCTGAAGCCTATCCCAGTCGATTTTGCATTCCTAATTAAATGGAAATGACATCCCCACTAGCCTATAGCAACTACGCGTGTGGTGTGGCGGTCGGGCTGGCTATGATTTGAGAATCGTGTTGATAAGAGATCATAGACCGTTCTTCCCTGATTACCCTAAAAATTTGAGAGAGATCGGGCCAATAGACCCTGAGAAAATGATGGTGAGTGGATTTTAGTGTAGCGCACGCGCAGATTGATGAAGTCGTGTGACAGCAATGAAACGTAAGAATCATTGACAGCCCAACAACCTGAAGGTGTCATCAAAATTGGACGAAACTCGTAGGAATGAAGCATTTACAAGGAACAGCTGACACACGGATAAACAGAATGCAAACCTGTGGAAGATTTGAAACGCAAAATTTCAGTGGAAGTTATGATTTTGGAGAAAAAATTTGTTCATCCTCCAAAAATTAAAATAAAGCTTTCGCTTTTTAATTAATTAATTCAGTGAAATTAATTTATGCTGCAGCTCCTCTCCCCTTTTTGATTTTAAAACAGTTATTTATGTAATTGACGCAGTTGAGAATTAACAACTGAGCAATAGATACCATGACCAACTTGAATACATGGACAGGCAGGAGTGGAAAGCTTAACAAAAAATACAGAGCTAAGAGTAACCAACACACAACAACCAAAATATGGGTTTCACCAACATGTCAATGCCTGATATGCTAGTAGTTATACATAGTTGATGACTGAGGAAGTCAAAATCTAAAAACGAAACGTTTTACATGATTCGTAAACATTGTTGCAAAAAAGTGAAATAACTCTGAAACCAAGTAAAGATTTCAATGAATGTGGTCACAAATCAACGTACTATCGAAAACTATTAAATAAAAAGGGGGGTCAAGAGGTAAACTCAAGTTTCAATCGAAGATTTGAGGCACTAAAACATCGGAAAATGAAAAACGGGTTCCACCACCTTCAAGCAGAGTGAAAATACTATAGGAAAGGTCCAGTTCAATTGTTTGATAGCTCGCACCGTATGGCTCTAATTCCTTAATGGGCCCATATAGATGGGTCACCCCGTATAACAGGTAATATGGAGGAAGATATGATAAATTGAACCGAATACATATACGACTTACTGGCTGAAAGGGCTCGATGGAGGCACGTAACCGATTAACCAATATTAATCAAAAAAGGAAAGAGCGAACTTTGATTTTGTGCCCTTGGGATTCTGAAGATAACTGAGTAACCAAACTTGCGATAGTTGTGCCAACAATTTCCAGCTAATCTCTCGTGTATCAACCTTATTTTCCACCTCCCCCTGTTTGAATGTGACCGCCGTTTGTTCTGTTAATCTGTAATCCACATATTCTACGTATCGGATTGGATAGAGTTAATTGAAGAGCGGGCCCGAAATACACAACACTAGAAAGTGATCGATCTGAATTTGTCTGCGGGAGATTCGCCTCGGTGATTTTCCGATTTGTGATGAATAGGTCAGTTGCGGGTTCGGGTAAACGAACTCCGTCCTTCAGGGCGAGTTGGCGCAGGTATAAGGAAACGGAGGTCTGATTTGCAAGGTAGTTTAATCGCCCATCATCGATTTCGGTCGATTAGCAAGTCAGGTACTGTATATCAGTACACTATAGCGGCCAACCAAAATTCAAGATTCTTGTATCGGCACAACAAGAAAATAAACATCAGGAAATGTACTCAAGAAAAAAATAATAAAAGTAAAATAAAATAAAAAACGTCTGCCAAGTGGGTGTGGCACATAGCTTCCTCGTACCCATAACATGACTGTATAGATCATTGAAAATTATTATTGACTAAAGAATTTCGTTCAATTAGGCGAAGTAAGTATTGAATTAGGGTAAATTTATTGTTATGCAGGAGCATAACTTGAGAAAATAAAGGTAGCCATGTTCAACTATTGAACAAACTATAAAATATACCTAATAATAAAAATTGACATTGACGCTGAATGGATAGATGACTGAAGTGATGAATAATTATTATGACATTTCTAAAAATAAAATATAAGCATCGTTCAATGACGGATCAAATAATGTTGGGTTGACTGCAGCGTCGTTGCAAAGTACCCAACTGCCGTCATCCCTCCGCACAGTAGCTGTATATATCTTGCGCATGCGCAGAGGCTACTATTGATCCGGGGTCATGAAACTCATAGGGGACCATCTACACATCAAACCGAACAATCCCTGAAAATTTCATCGAAATTGGTCAAGAACTCCCGGAGTTATGCGCGTAACAAGGATTTCACGTTTGCGCATCTACTATTGATCCGGGGTTCATGAAACTTATAGGGGACCATCTACACCCCAACCCGCACAACCCCTGAAAATTTCATCAAAATCGGACTATAACTTCGTGTAGTTTTGCCCGTAACAAGGATTTGCTGACAGACAGACACACAGACAGACACGGAACCAAAATTGTTCAGAAAGGTCTAAAACGCAAAATGCGAATGGAATTTTTGATTTTGGAGACAAACAAATTTTCACATTCCGAAAGTGAAAACAATGCTACCTTGGTAGACTCGGAAGCAATACAATACTACAATATGCAATCAACATACAACGCATTTACACACCATTTGATACTTAAATTTAAATTTTAACAGCGAATTGTCCTGTAGTCTGCCTGTCCTAAAATGAATTTTCCAATTTTTCCAACATTGTGAACCACTGATTACTGCTAACTACTGGCCCCAATTTTACGAAATTTGTCTCAAAAATCCAAAATCGATCCGGAGTGCGCCTGAAATCTTGGCAACTTGATCTATCAACCCAAAGGGATTATAATTACGAGTTAAACGTTTGAATAATCGAAATTTCAAAAATATTCGATGTAAGTGGGTAGTTTTGCTTCCAAGTCTGCAAAGCACTTTCGGCAGCCAAGAAATTGTTGTCCGAATTCAAAATTTCTGCTCGCATTTTGCGTTTCATAGCCTACTGAACAAATTTGGTTCCGTGTCCGTCGGTCTGTCTGTCTGTCTGTCTGGCGGTCTGTCTGCCCGCATTTCCTTGTTACAAAATTACCAAATGAAAATACTAAAAATGGTTGTGCGAAGAATGTTGCACGGTGAATACACAGAGGCAGAAAAGAGACCAAATTCGTTAAGAAAGCTCTGAAACTGCAAATGTGAATGGAACTTTTCATTTCTGGGAATACAAACACCAAAATGAGCTTCGATAGCTCTGTAAGTAGCCCAATATGCAGTGCTGACAGCTCGGTTACGATGTATCACCTCTTCTCTTCCTGCATAAGGTTTATACCTACGAAAGCTTCAAATATTTTGAGGCTCCCTCTTTTAATGAAACCGTTTTTCGCTTAATTCTACTATGCAACGACAGGAAGGACGTGGGGAAATTAGTAGGATTTCTGCAAACTGTTTTCAACGGGCATTTACTGTAAGGTTTTTGCTTTCGAGTCTGCGAAGCAGTGGAAGCCTTGTGTTCACTTTCGGGATCCAAAAAAAATTTCTGTAGTCCGAATTCAAAATTTCCACTCGCATCTTGCGTTTCATAGTCTACTGGTTAAATTTGGTTCTGTGTCTGTCGGTCCGCATTTCCTTGTTACAGCCATAACTTCCACAATTTTGAATGCATTTAGCTCATATTTTGAGGGACTATGCGGATAAGGTCTCTTGAGGTCCCATACGAATTTCATCTCAATATAATCAGCGGAACGCTCTGCGCATGCGCTAACGTGAAATTCTTGAAACAGGTATAATTTTCACAATTTCAATGATGATTCAATTTAGCTCACATTATAAAGATTATAAGCACAACGGAGAATCCATATAGGGCGACGTCCGCGACACCTCCGGGTAGCCGGACGAAAATCCAAGGTGAAATTTCTTATTTACTTACAGTACCGTTCGAATTAATGGAAACAAGGTTGCAAAGCAACAATTTCCAGTAAAACTCGGAATGTACTATTATTATAATGGTAAAACATATGTTCAATATGGGATATGGCCTCCCATGTTATCAATGTCCAATTGTACTCGTTTTGGCATAGAACCCACTAGGGATTCACAGTTTTCATTAATTTTATCACTGTGGCACCACAGCTCGATGACGGCACTGATCATTTTCTCCTTCGTGGTGCAGTCCTGTTTTCCCAATGATTACTTCAGTGTAGCCCACAAGTTCTCTATTGGATTCAAGTCAGGGGAGTTCCCGGCCCAATGCAGCATCTTGATGTAGTGATCAGCAATGAATTTCTTTGATGCTTTAGAATTGTGGTATGGAGCAAGATCATGCATGAAAAGGCCACCCTGGATTTTGGAAAGTTGGGGACTCGGGATTGTAGGACTTCTTCATACATCTCGGAGTTCATCATTCCTTTGCCCATTATCTCTCTGTCTAGTTGAAGGAATGATTAACTCAGAGAGGTATAAAGAAGTCCTACAATCCCGAGTCCCCAACTTTCCAAAATCCAGGGTGGCATTTTCATACCACAATTCTAAAGCATCACAGAAATTCATTGCTGATCACTACATGAAGATGCTGGATTTTCCCGGGAATTCACCTGACTTGAATCCAATAGAGAACTTGTGGGCTATACTGGAGCAATCATTGGTAAAACAGGACTGCACCACGAAAGAGAAAATGATCAGTGCCGTCATCAAGCTGTGGTTCCACAGTGATAAAATTAATGAAAACTGTAAACCCTAGTGGATTCTATGCCAAAACGAGTACAATTGGTCATTGATAACAAGGGAGGCCATATCCCATATTGAACATATGTTTTACCATTATGATAATAATACATTCCGAGTTTTACTGGAAATTGTTGTTTTGCAGTTTCGTTTCCGTTAATTCGAACGGTACTGTACTCTACTTTTTTCTTCAGTCTGTAAAATGTCGCGACGAATGTTTAGGAAGTTTGACGAATTACATCTTTCATCTGAAGATGTCATCATTTTCTATTTTATAGTGGTGTCACTTTGATTGTAACGAGGAAGCTACAGTACCATCTCCTTTGCAGTCTGGGTTGATTTTGATGTAGTGGGGGTTCTGCTCTTTTTCCTCTAAATTCTCTCTATGCACCTTACACCACTGTTAGGCACCTGTAGGGGTTCACGAATATAATAGGCGGGTTATATGCAGGAGTCCCCCGACCCGGCGGATGCTCCGCGAGGTGACTTAGTACCGGTGTCCCCGTCTTGGATCACCTGGACGTCAGCGAGGGATCTTGTGACTGGATCTTCCATACCCAGGGAACGAGTCATGGACGCCCGCAGAGAGGGGCAATGCCCCCCTCCTGAGAATCAGGATAGTATGCATAAATGTTTGTCAGGTTTTAGTGTTTTGAAAAATTCAGTAGCTGAAATGTATGGAAAGTTGTTGGATAACTTCAAGGACGAATCAGTACTATGGTATGACCTGTGGGCTAACACACCACTGATTATAAGCACCTGGAGAAAATGCACCTTATAGATGTTCTGCAACACGAACGTGTTTACTTTTTACCGTCAGTTGCTAAGGCACTCAAGATTACACTTTGTTTCTAGACGTGTCACAAGCTTTCGACAAGGTCTGGCATGAGGGGCTGTTGAATAAACTGCAAGGGCTACTACCCCAGCAGTACTGTCACATATTAGAATCCTACCTGTCTAGTAGGTACTTCAGAATTAAAATTGAAGATGACTTTTCTGATCTTGAAAAATCGAAGCAGGGGTACCGTAGGGTTGCGTGCTTGGACCATTACTCTACCTAATGTACAAGCATGATGTGCCGAGCACAGAAGAAACTACGTGGAAACAGTGGAAGAATCAACTCAGAAGTTGCAGGAAGCCACAAATGCAGTAAATGAATGGACTCAGAAATGGCTTCTTAAATTGAATGAAGCAAAGTCCACTAACGTGAACTTCACCTACAAAAGGATACCTCATGTACCATATTGATATATAATATATAATAAATATATAAATATACGCTTAAAAAAAAAAAAATTGCACTGTGTTTACCACCAACAACTTGTACCATTGAGAGGTCATTCCGGCGAGAATAATAGTTTAAATTTTTTTAAATTTCATGCAAATTTACTTAGATCTTATATGTCTAACTTATTCATTTTCTATTACATTTCTGCATAATAGTCTTTAAAATATATACTAATCCAAGTATACCAGTTGTTGGCAGACATTTAGTTTACAATGGTTAATTTCGTTTATAGGAGTAAAAATGGTTTATATCTTTAAAATGTTTACTGTTATGTTTCTTTACAGCACTCTGAGGCGGGTGAAAACTTGGATAAGGAGCACCGTGTCAAACGATCGGCTTACCGGCCTCTGTCTACTGTCTGTTCATAGGAACACAGTAAAACAACAAAAAGATGAGCTAATAGAGAATACCATCAATGTTTTTGGAATGGATAAGAGAAGAGTACAATTCTTGTTCAAGTCATAATATTTTACTTCCATTCAGATCATGTCACACCTAAGTTCATTTTGAAGCAAATACATATTAGGTACTTTAAAACATTTTTGACTCTTACTTTTTTACTGTTAAGTTTCATAGCCCCCGGTGGCCTTGCCCCCCCCCCCCCCCCTTGGGAAAATATTCTGCAGGCGCCCATGGAACGAGTACGCACGAAATTACGGTCAGTACATTCATGAGTATTACGTTTTAGACAGCAGCAAACACCCTCTCCAGATGTGGGCATCGAAAACTGAAGCTACAAATAGGACGCCGTAAGCCTGCGAGGGATTTAATCCTTCATTTAACCGAAGTTTCAACACTAGTCATCCAAACATTTTCATGTTCACTGGACACTCTCTTGCTGAATCAGTGCGACGTGTACGCGAAGTTGTCCTCCGCCACCGTTGAAACTCCATCAGCGAAAATTAGGAGGAAAAAAAATGGTTAGGTCGCCATATAGCACAGTAGGATGTCCAAATTTACAGCCGGTTCCAATTCATAAAAATAGTGAGTGAAAAACTATCCAAAACCTTCATGAATCTGTAATCTCCTGACTAGAACAAATCCCATGAATCCTAACTTTTGCAACTGAGGAGCTTACTTTCAAACAGGCACATATCCATTCCGACAAAATGTTTAGGAAGTGAAAAAAACGATTTGCAGATTAGTGGAGATGTTTTTCTGCAGTTTCTCATCGGAGTAATGTGTGAGAAGGCACAGATGAAGATGCCTCAGAATATGAATCAATTTTCTCCAAAACACTAGTATAGGCTGTATATCGTTTTTCACTTTGGAAATGTGCCCTTTTGATCAAAACTCATGGATTTGTGCCTTTTTGAAAAAGAAAGAGTTCATTCTCCATTCTGTTGGTTTTATTGAAAACTTTACCCGACTCCATATTTCCATTTGTCATGCCTGCCATCTATCGAGTCTCGTGTAAATATTCAACGTCAAGACGAAGGCGCAATGCTTCTTTTTGGATATGTGCCTTTTTGAAAACCCTCGATATGTGCCATTTTGATTGCAAGGCACTGAAAAAAATGTAGGGGACGGATTTGTTACCTTTTGATGCAAACACATAACTTTAGCCCCGGAATTGACGTGGATATGTTCTGTTTTGTTCGGAAATGATAGGGGGAACTGATTCAACTCATATTCAGAGATAGAAAATTGAAAAAAAAAAAAACGTTTTCTCCCAGATTTGGATATGTGCCTTTTTGAAAGTAAGCTCCTCAAATGTTAGCTTGTTCCAATTTATATATTATCTATGATATTGACAAGGCGTTTGATGCTGAATGCTGTTATTTTCGATGCTTCTTTTACAAATTATATCCCTTTTTATATGAATATTCTGTAATAGACTCGACTTTGCTGATTATTCCTTCTCGGGGACACGCCTACAATTCCTCCCCTGTAAGGCTAAATTCTCATTGTTCAACTCGAAATTTTTCTTGTCTTTTTGTATGTACATTATATTAATTTAAAGAAATTTGTATTTCATTTCAACTTCATTATTATTTTAGTTTACCGCTTTGCATGAGAATTGTAGTGAAAAAACATGCGGGTGTTGTTCGGTACTCCCCCCCCCTTTCAAACGCTCGTCGCTTCATTAAATTCCAACAAAAATTTGATGTTGAGGTGATTTTGATTTTTGACAACTTCAGTTTGTCTAGTTTCATGACCAGTGAGCCTCAATTTACCAGAATTAGATAGTAATGGTGAATTATTCAATCAAAAAAAGTGGGGGGTAGTATCGAAGTATTGGTAATTCTTCGGTACCCCCCCCCCTCCCCCGCTCTATAACTCATATCTGTACGTCTCAAAACACCCATTCCTGTGAATTCCTTTTTAGATATGAGTATTCACCAGAATTGCGACTTCCACCCCTTCCACAAATTTCACAGAGAAAGGCTGATGAAATGTTAAGGATTTGTATAAAAATTAATTTATGTACATAAAGGGTACCTATTCGATTATTTATGTAATAGTAGCATTACATGGCTTCATTAGGATTGTATATTGTATATTGAAAATATTACAAGCCCTCGCCTTCCCTTCAAGGTTCAAAACGCTTTCAAGCCCCGAGAAGGTAAACGGTAAATCTAGACTAATAAGTTTGCCTGTCTCTAAACAAGTTACAGGAACAGGGGTGTGAGGACGTGCAGGTATGAGATATAGAGCGGTGAAATAATTTGATCAAAAGAAGTTGAGACGAGATATTGGTAGTCGAAAATACTGATTTCACCGTGGGGGGGGGGGGGGGGGGGGGAGTACCGAAGAATTTGAAATGGCAAATACTTCGATTCTCGCGAATTTGGCTTTTACATATTTGTTGCTTCAAAATTTGAACACACACATCAGAAAGTAGACGAGCTGAAGTTTCCAAAAATCGCCTCAACATCAAGTTTTGGTTGGAATTTCATGAAGCGACGAGCGTTTGAAAATAGGGGGGGCCTAACGAAGAACACCCAAACATGCTTTTTAACACAATAAAGCATCTATCTATCTACAATCACCAAAAATACGGAGTTTGTGTGCCTGTTGTGCCCGAGAAATACCAGATTATAATTTGCCGAAGGCCGCCGACGAGACCAGTCGCAGGCCCTTCCAGTGTTTTTGACAACAATGTCACATTGACTGCAATCCCTCAAACATTGTCATAATTTCAATATTAACTCAGTTATATCTGAATGCAAGCACTGAGGTTGACGTTGCAACAATAATCAGGAAGTAGACTATCTCGTTTTTCCAATCCCGAATGACGACCGTTCGTCGAAACGTGATGGCCGCCTCATGGGCCCTGGTCTATTGTTCAATTCACCAAGTATTTGCTTAGCGGGGGATTCGCACGAGATGATTCCACATCTATATTTAACTGTTAGACTGTGGAACGCGCCCATTAACTGGAATTCTCTACTTCGTCATTTCTCACCCAGACTGACCCCTTTAATCTGACCTTCTCGCTGAGATAACAGCTTATATTTCACATCAGTGCTATTGATGAGCATTCTTGCTAGCTATCAGTAATCTTATTGTACAGATATTCGACCCCCCCCCCCCCCCCCCGGCCCCTCTGCAAATGAAAATACTGGTTTCTTTGATTTGAATGAAACTGTGTCATCTTTCCATACTGTATAGAAAGCAAATTACAAGGTCCCACCTACAACTGGTTTTTGTACGATCACAGTTATCAAATTAGATATAAAAAACTGAAATTAGTTAAAAAAACTAGGTCAAATTCATTATTGAACAAGAAAGGTCGTATATCGGATGAGAATTGTTAGTGGTTTATCGCACGAGAGAGGTTTGTTAAACAAAAATTTTGATTAAAAAAAAAAAAAAAAAAAAAAAAAAAAAAAAAAAAAAAGTACATGACTTATAGATTATTGAAAATTATTATTAACTAAAGAACTTCGTTCAATTAGGCCATAAAAATCATTTAATTGTTCAGTCAGGCATGTAACTATTGAACAAATACACGCTACCTGTAAGTCCGAAAAATGAAAATTTCATCGAAATTGGATCTCACGAGTTATGCTTGTGACAAGGATTTCACGTTTGCGCATGCGCAGAGGTATTGATCGGGGGTCATGAAACCTATAGGGGACCGCACAAAACTGAAAATTTCATCAAAATCGGACTATAACTTCGTGTAGTTTTGCCCGTAACAAGGATTTGCTGACAGACAGACAGACACACAGACACGGAACCAAAATTGTTAAAAAAGGTCTAAAACGCAAAATAACATGACAAAAAAATTTATAGATCATTGAAAATTATTATTGACTAAAGAACTTCGTTCAATTAGGCGAAGTATATGTTGAATTATTGTAAATTTATTGTTATGCAGGAGCGTAACTTGAGAAAATAAAGGTAGACATGTTCAACTATTGAACAAACTATAAAGTATACCTAATAAGTCCGAACAATCCCTGAAAATTTCATCGAAATCAGTCAAGAACTCCCGGTGTTATGATTGTGGCAAGGATTTCACGTTTGCGCATGCGCAGAGGCTGCTATTGATCCGGGGGTCATGAAACTCATAGGGGACCATCTATACCCTAACCCGCACAATCCCTGAAAATTTCATCGACATTGGTCAAGAACTCCCGAAGTTATGCCCGTAACAAAGATTTCACGTTTGCGCATGCGCAGAGGCTAACAATGATCCGGGGGTCATGAAACCTATAGGGGACCCCTAACCCGCACAATCCCTGAAAATGTCATCGAAATTGGTCGAGAACTCCCGCAGTTATGCGCATAACAAAGATTTCACGTTTGCGCATGCGCAGAGGCTACTATTGATCCGGGGGTCATGAAACCTATAGGGGACCATCTATACCCTAACCCGCACAATCCCTGAAAATTTCATCGAAATTGGTCAAAAACTCCCGGAGTTATGGGCGTAACAAGGATTTCACGTTTACGCATGCGCAGAGGCTACTATTAATCCGGAGATTATGAAACTCATAGGGGACCATCTACACATCAAACCAAACAATCCCTGAGAATTTCATCGAAATTGGTCAAGAACTCCCGGAGTTATGCGCGTAACAAGGATTTCACGTTTGCGCATGCGCAGAGGCTACTATTGATCCGGGGGTCATGAAATCTATGGACCATCTAATCCCGTTTCGCACAATCCCTCAAAATTTCATCAAAATCGGACAATAACTTCGTGTAGTTTTGCCCCTAACAAGGATTTGCTGACAGACAGACAGACAGACAGACAGACACACAGACACACAGACACACAGACAGACACGGAACCAAAATTGTTCAGAAAGGTCTAAAACGCAAAATGCGAGTGGAATTTTTGATTTTGGAGACAAAAAAATTTTCACATTCCGAAAGGAAAACAATGCTTCCGCTACTTTAGTCCGGAAGCAAAAAAAAGAAGTAATTCAAATATTGAAGGTATAATGATTTACAAACTCTTTCCCATAAAAATCGTTTAATTGTTTAGGCAATAAAACTCATATACGCTTGTAGGGTTGAGGGACTGAAAATGCTTTTCGTGTTTTTAGATCTCACGTCAGGTTGAGGTACAACGAACGAGTGGATCGGGCTGCGAAAAACGGGGCATATTAACGTAATGTGTAAAAAAAATAATAATAATAATTTTTTTATTGTCGGACTTCGGAAAACGTGGTTTGCAACAGTTGAAATTCATTTCTGCCCAGCGAGCACTGCAGACGACATTCGCAGAAATCATAGACGCTCCGAGATGCCATCGACGCAGTGTTCCGACGAACAGGCCTCTCTACACCCACGCCAAAATGGATTACATTTCGAACAAATTAATTTGTGATAGAGTGCCCAAAGACTGAAAATTTCAATTCTTTTCAACCCAAACCTCTGTCCTGGTCTGGTAGATCGGTGATACGCATAGGAAGGTTATCAAATACAGAAATAGCGTTTAGCCAGAATTAGCCTTCGTGTAATGCAGTGTTTCTATTTATTTACTTTCTTCCGACTTTGAATTCTAAGAATTTCGAAACGATTCCTCCACTCCAACAACTTTTGAAGGTTGCTAACAGACACTTTTGATCGAAGACTCGTTGTAGTTGAAGAGTGGCGTTCCATAACGTGGGGCACCCGGTATAAGCATTCAGAAGGACGTTAACCTCGCTATTGCATCTGTCTCTCCTCCGAACACAAGACAGAGTTTCTGACGGTTTTGATGCATTTGGACCGATCGAATCTCGTTTCGGAACCATCAATTTTTCATAAGACGCTCGTTGGAAGGTGACGGTGCGGCCGTGGAGTGGTGGCGGTGCTGGTAGGAGAGGGAAAGGCAACACCAAGTCTCCCGCGACGACGAATGTCCCCCTAATGGAGCGGACAAGCCGATTCACCGCGTCTACCTACTTTCCTCCGGGCTCCCCAACCATCCAACGCCTAGTTTCATATTTAAAGGCGTTTTTATCTACTTAACATTTTCCGTTATTCGGGAGAAATTTGGTTGTTCTATGTAGGGCGTTGCGTGCTCCCTTGTTTTCGGAGGGCGTCCCCGTCATTCCCCGGGCGATTGCGTGGAGAGGCCGGGTCCTCAGCATCATTCATCCATCCGTCCATAGGATTTATATCAAAAGAATATACAGTTCTTTCGAATATCAAAGAAAACCTCTTCCCCAGCCCTAAGTAAAAATCAGACTACGGAAATGAATTCGAAACTCCATCAGCATCACCCAGGAAGTTGTAATTACACCATAAAATTGGGTGTTTGACACAACCTCCTCTCTAAACAGGTGCTAGTAACGTCCACACTTCAATTTGGCAGATTAATTTTCCGCTAAATGCGAGTGAACTTGCTTTATAAAGATATTCCGTGAAGATCTACATGTCAGGTGATGATGTTGCCCTAGTAAACTCCGGGAAAACATGGCAGGAGGTCCATCAAAATGCCGAGAAGGATTTGAGGGCGATAGGACAATGGATGAACACCAACAAGCTTACCATCAATGCTACGAAATCGAACCACAAAACAACATCGAGTGACGCTTTTCACATTACCCAGCTATTGTTCGAAAATCAAAAGAGTGAATAGTTTATTTTATTTATGAGTGACGTTTGATTCTCAAATGAAATGGACCCACCACATTCAAAGTTTGTGTCAAAAGCTAAGAAAATATACCTATACCCTGTATAGAATCAAATTTCTAATAGAAGAACTAAAAAAACAATATTTATCCGGCGTTGTTTAGATCAAGTTTACAGTATGCCATTGTTTTATGGGGAAGCACTTCCATGTAGGTAACTGATTAATAAAATTTTTAAGATTCAAAAAATGACATTAAGGACATTGTTCAATAAGCCCAGGCGACATAGCACCGATTCATTACTGCATGATTTGAATTTGTTAACTGTCCATCAATTGTACACATTGAATATGCTCAAGCTAATTCGTAAACACACATGCGTATGCAAATAGTAGATGAAGATTTTGAAAGAATTGGAAATCTGATTGTTCAGATGTATCTGGAATGGTTTTAGATCTTGAAGAATTTTTCAGAATTTAGGTCATTACCTCTTGAAAACCATCCTTGACTCGTATTCGAGGCCCACAGGTAACGTTACCGTACCATGACGTTAAGCAAACGATATCTATTTCTGAAAACCCCGTTTCTACGTGAAAATATTTGAAGCCTTTAATGGACTCCAAATTCCCCAAGCTGCGTTGCTCCGTTGGTTTTTCCCAAGCCTCCCTATTTCTGGCAAACGGAGAGTCACCCGTAGTCTCCCCCCTAGCACCCTGGGGTTTCCTGGGGTAGTTGTAACCCCGTCCCTGATTGGTTTCTACTATCCCCCTTTCTCTGCTCCCTGCGATTACCCACTCTAAATTTTCTTCACTTCCCCTCTTAACAAAATTTTCCCGTTTTTGGTTTACAGAATCTGGAGTCAGTTCTCTCCTTCGTTTTAGCCGGTTCTTACAGTCTTGTTAACTTGGCTCTCCTGAGACCTCCCTAATATTGGCTAGGATCCCTATATAATTTTCACTTATCAAACTTGACTGACTTCTTATCAGTTATCAAAGTGACTTCATTTCCTATCTACGTAGTGGCAAAGCAGCATATTAATAGATTGAGTTATTTCTTCAATAATTGTATTTATGGGGTGGAATGTTGGGTTAGTTGGGATCCGTGAAAAGTATAAATTGATATGCCAAAAGCTCGAGGTGGTATGGAAGCCAGAAGTAGAAATTGAGTCGCCGAAAGTGTGAATTGAGATGCCAAAAATATTAGAATTGATTCGTGCCAAAGGTTCAAATTAATTTGCCAAAATCTTCAATTTGATAGTATGCCAAAAATTCAAATTGATTTTGCCACACTAATCTGATTTCATTTTTTTCCTAACTATATATATATCTATGTAGGTATGTATGATATGTGTGTGTGTGTGTGTGTGTGTGTGTGTGTGTGTGTGTGTGTGTGTGATTTTAGTCTTCCGGTAGCCAAATTGCTGCTCCGTCCTCTAGTCCTAGTCCTCGAACGTGTTTCCTAGGGCCCCTTAGCCTCATGGAGACTGCTCGGTGAACCGAGAATTGAGTTTTCACTCGTGCCCACATCATCACCTGGGAGTAGGATTTCGACCACTTGTTGGCGAGGCGTAAGGAAACGTTCTTGAGGAAGGCTTCGTATTCTTCCTCAGCATATTTTGTGATATTGTTGGTTACCCGCGAAACCTCAACTTTGGCAGAAGCACCCTAAGGTTTTATTTAACAACACCTTTATTTATTTGATTGGTTCACTATATCAACGAATACGAATTGAATTATGTATTCCCATACTCTTTCATTGAGCATGTGCGCATTCATTTGAAATGCAGCCTCCATCAGTTTACTGCACAACCGTTTACATCTTCCTTGGGTTAATAAACATTAATAGTGAATAGCTATTCAGAAAAGAAACTTGTAAACTAATAATAGATAAAGTACTTCATAAACCGATAAGGGTACTTTATAAAAGAAAATTATGATTTCATGACATTAACAGCAATATAAATGACATATCTACCGAGTACACCAATCCATGGAAATATAATCTAAATTATAATAATTAATGTGGTGTAAATATAATGAAATAGGTACTTTATAAAAATTAAAAGTAAGAACCAACTCCGGGCTGGGCCACAGTGTTACAGTATTCAGATGGGTCATCGGTTATTATTCAATTGAAGAATGTAACATTTAAAATGGATGTAAATAAATTATCTATCCGTCTATCTAACACGTGATAGTCTGGTACAGGTAATCAGGGTAGACGTCAGTATTTTTTCCTACTGAAAAACGCCTTGAAAGTCGCCATATTCTTTTTCCTTTTTCTTACAATTTGCTGAAGATATAAATTTGAAATTTTTAGTTGTTGGTATGGCTTTGAAGCGTTTAGTCATGGAACTTTTTGAAATACTGATCACACACAAAAAAGACCCACAAACAATACGAAAACTAGAAAAATGTTGAGTTAAAAACCCTTTCTGTTCACCACAGATGGAAGCTGTGGTGCGTATCAATGAATTTTGAATTTAATTAGTGCCTTTCAAATTAGCCAAACAAAATGACGAGTTACACAGTTTTAAAACAGCGGGCACTCTCGTAGAGCTTAGTCTGCAGACGAAGAAACTGGTCCAACGTTTGGTATGAAGGGTGTGAGGTGACGGAATGGTATAGTTGCCCCTTCCATTGAGGTGGATGCGGGAATAATGCTCCGCCACGCTCAGAGGATTACACAGACGCTTGAAAACGTCTGATTTATCTCCCAAGAGTTTATTTCCTTCTGGGTAGATATCTTCTCCTATTTTCATTGCCGTCACTAAAGTGGTCGAATAGAATAAAATACTAGAGCACCTACATTGTTAGATAAGTAAATATCAATGTGTCACAGAATAACATAAAGGCTAGAATCTCATAAGGATTTTTTACTTAAGACTTCCTACAACAAAAGACTTAGCACAATTTTGTATACCCTGCAAGCATTGAAGTGAAACGCTTCCATTAACTTAGTTGGATTAGTCCTATAGATACCAGCTCATACCTGTTGAAACACCAATTCTTCAATAGTTTGCTGGATGGATGACTAATTTTGCTGATGGAGAAGATCAAGACGAAATCTGATGATCTGCACGAAGCCGTTCTGTACAACTGAATCATAGAAGTTTGGCGATTTGTCTGGCTAAAAGGTAGACAGTACTTTTCACTTTATCTTGCAGAAATCAAAATCTTGTGAGATTCTGTGTAGAAGGAGTTTGCAAAATCGGTTTTCACAAAGAACTGAGATTCTCTGAAAGTAAACGGATCCTTGGCATCTCTCTCAAAACTCAACAAATGGTCTTTTCGATCCTACTACTGTGTTTGTGAACGGTTAGTTGAATGTCATTCGAGCACTGCTTACCCTCATTTTGGCATACCATTCTTCAACTCTTCGTTTGATTTTATTGTCATTTATTCGGGCAGGTCTCTTTGAAACTTGGATGGTGAGGGTTCGCCATTCACTTCGAGCTGCCTTCTGATCTAGTGATGGAAATCCCACTCACTCTTCCAAGGTATGGGAATTCTTAACTGCAACATTTTAAGAAAAAGAACATTCACCATATTTCAAAAGTATTCATATTAGTTGTAACTGTGTAGATTTCAGTTTCATTAAAACGCTTATAGTTGAACTTATGATTAACCCTCTGAACCTACATCTCTTTATTACAATAATAAAGTTGAAAATCTAAGCTTCGAATGATCGAATCCACCTTATAGACTTTTTAAGATTCTAGAAAACTTGGAACCTAACGTTGTCGTTGGAACCTTTCTTGAGCGAATGTTGCCCACAGATCCATTATGAACAGCTATTTAGGTCTCAAAAGATGTGGAAAATGTTAAGAAATAAGCAATTTTTTCTTGGGAGGTTTTGGGGCAGTCGGAACCATTGTGAGGTGCATAGCGGACGGACATTGCGGATTTGAAATCCGCGTACCACGAAACGTAGACTGAACAAAAATTGAGGGGAGGATTGTAAAAATAACTGTTGAAAAGCTCTTGAAACAATAACCAAAAGTAGTGATGGTTTAATTTTGATAACCGATAGACAACCGAGGTTTCTATCACAACAGTCAAAACTGGTTTGTACTGTGTTTATTACGTGTTTGAAAAATATGGCCAACCAACTGTTAGGCGATATTAAAGGAAAAACCACAAAAGATCCAATCTGGCCAACAGCCGGTAGAAATAACAGCAATTTTTCAATATTTTAAACATTTTCTTGTTAGGGATCATTTTTTTACTTCTGAATCTTGGAAAAATGAGGGAGCCAAGGTCTTTTGACAAAGGCTGAAAATTAAAACAAAAAAATCTTATAAGTGAAACACTCGGATTTAATGCTTGTTTGCTCGTGTCATTGTGAGGTTGGAGGACTCAGTTTTAGATACAAAAATTGAGATAATATGCTGAATCAATTTCTACGATCTGAAACTTACGCAAGTCGATTCCAAAATAGTTGTGTCAAAAATCACCATGCAATTACAACCCACTTGCCTATGTCAGTAAAACCGTCGAAAAATCACCTTTTTGGCACATTTTGGCACATTACGCTGACCAGAAGTTAAGACCAACTTGACGCCGAGTGAGGTCTATGTGGGAAACACCAGATTTTTTTACATCAATTCTATCGCTCTTCATGGGAAAGACCTTTCTCGAGCGAATGTCGCTCACAGATCCATTATGTACAGGTATTTAGGTCTCGAAAAATGTGGACAATTTTGAGAAATAAGCACTTTTATCTTTAGAGGTTTTGGCGCAGTCTGCCTTTGAAGATTTATAATCTCCGTACCCTGAAACGTACATAGTCAACCAAAAGCAGTGATGGTTTAATGTTGATAACCAATAGACAAACGAGGTTAGGCACAAGAGAATCTATTTCTATCACAACCGACAAAACTGTTGTGTTCTGTGTTTGAAAAACATGGCCAGTTGTCGAATTAACTCTTAGGTCATGTTCCAGGAAAACCCACTGGAGATCCAATCTGGGTAAACAGGCAATAGAAAAATAGAGATTTTCCAATATTTTAACCAATTTCACTTCTGGATCCTTCTAAAAATCGCTGATCTAGCACTACAGAGATTGGAACTTTAACGCTCTCTACGCTCTCTCAAATTTGAAATTACTCAGGAAAATGGGGAAGGCATGGTCTTTTGACGAAGGTCGAAAATATGAAAAATACTCGGATTTAATGTGCCATTGTGATGTTTGGAGGGGATCACGTTAAGGTTCCAAAATTGAGATGATTTGCTATGGATCGATTTCTATGATTCGAAACTTACCCTAGTCGATTCCAAAATAGTCGGGTAAGAAATTACTATGAAATTAAACCCTATGTCGGAAAAAAATCAAGTTGCCACATTTAGGCTTGTTTTTGGCCCACGGCATTTTTGCGTGTGAGACGATCTGGGTGACTAAAAGTTAGGACCAAGTAGACCACAAGTGGAGTCTGCGTGCAAAAGAACGGATTTTTTACATCAATTCTACCGCTTTGTATGGGAAAGGCCTTTCTTGAGCGAATGTTGCTCATAGATCCAGTTGTTTAGATTTATGTGTTTATGTACAGGTGTTTAGGTCTTGAAACATTGGAAAATATGCACTTCTTTGGAGGTTTTGGTGCAGTCAGCCATTGTGAGGTGTATGGCGGACGGACATTACAGATTTGTGATCCGCGTGTCCTGAAACGTAAACTGATAGAATGTGAGGGGATTGTAAAAATTGTTGTTGTTGAGAGGCTTTTGAACAAAAGGCTTATGGCTCAAAGTTGATATCCGATAGACAACTGAGGTCATGCTGTTGCCGATTTAAGGGCAAGAAGAAGCGGGGATTTCAGTTTTTTGGCCTTCAGAGAGTTTCTGACCGGGGCGGCCCCTAGACGAAGTAGTGAAGTTGTGATGGGGAGGTTATTGCGAGTCGTGGGGAGAGGGATTGCATGTTTAGTAGTTACCTAGAGCAACAAGAACATCTGTCGGGGCCGCTAATGAAGGGTCGGGGCGGGGAGCCCTAACGATAAGGCGCCCTGATACGGCCCCGCCACCCTTTTATTTTTCTATACGCCAAAAACTACGGCGAGAAGTAGCAGGCCGTATCATCGAATGGCCTCGGCCTTTTTTTTTTCCTCCCCTCCCCGAACGCGGACGGTCGTTCGAAAAATTCGCATGACTGCTCATGGGAATCGAAATGGTTCCAGGGATCTCGCCTTCTTGAGTTGGAAAGTGGAAAATGGAATTATTCGACAACAAATATCAGAAAACACGAGGCCCGTTTTTGACCTGAATATTTTCGGATGCGAATTATTACGATCTTTGACGGAGAATCGTAAGGTACAGACGAAAATGCTTACCTATTCGCGAAGTGTTACAGCTGTTGGAAGTCCTAGTGTATCGAGTACGGACGATATTACGACCACACTCAACCACAACTGTCTGCCAAGTTGTGTGGGCAGTATAAATCCCACTGTAACTGTAACATGGGCGTGTAAGAGAGCGAGCGAGAGAGAGAGAGAGAGAGAGCGAGAGAGAGAGAGAGAGAGAGAGAGAGAGAGAGAGAGAGAGAGAGAGAGAGAGAGAGAGAGAGAGGAGAGAGTGTCCCTGGAGAGAGAGAGTAAGATCAACTAGAGTTTATAAAGAAATAAGATAATTTTGAAGACTTTCACATTTGAAGAGAGTAAATTATACATTCATCATATAATCTCTATGTTTTAATAGTATATATCTACATAAGCGTACATTTATTTTCTTCACACAATTACTTCATTTATTTGTTTTTATTTCATTTTAGAGAGACGAGAGAGAGAGAGAGAGAGAGAGAGAGAGAGAGAGAGAGAGAGAGAGAGAGAGAGAGAGAGAGAGAGAGAGAGAGAGAGAGAGAGAGAGAGAGAGAGAGAGAGAGAGAGAATACAATAAAAATATATGAAGAAATAATACTGGCAAATTAGCATTCAGCTGCAAGTGCCGTTGATAGCAGAGTTGCTTTATAATTTAATTTTTTTTAAAATTTGTATAAACTTTTTAGTTCTGAAATTAAATAGATATGTTCGTAAATCGCTCTTTCTAATCTTCCCTTCCAGATAGTATTATGCATGAGGAAGTTCCATGGGTACAATGCCCGAAACGCGCACTAACTTCCTTATTTTAAATGAGAACCCAAATTCTGTAATGCAGATTCGGATTCTACCCGAAATTTCATGACAATTTGACCCCTCAACCAATTTTTTGATTGCCCGTTGCTGGAGCACGTAAAGTTGCGCAACGCCACAATTTTCAAATAGTGGATGATGCTGAAGTGTGACACATGAATTTTCATTATTTCTTAACGCTGATTCACGCGATGCTATCAATTTCTTGATTCGACTCAATTTTTGCGCAATAATGACCGAAATTTGTTTTTTTTACGTGAAAAATCATCATATATTCCGACTTTTGACTCTCAGATTTAGATGATTTTTCCCTTCATCAATAAAAAAGGTTTGAATATCCTTTTTTTCACATTTTTCAGCCAGATCTCGACAATTATTCCCCGTAACAATCTGAGAACAGGCGCACAAAATAAAGAAACGGACTCAAAATGAACAAATTTTTGTCATCATTCAGCAAAACTTGAGTTAAATCTGGAAACTAGTAGTAACACGTGAATCAGCGTTAAAAAACAATGAAAATCACGTGCCACACTTTACAGTTCATCATCATCCACTATTTGACAATTTTGGGGTTGCGCAACTTTGCGTACTCGCTGAACCGGTTACGCGCAATAAAAGAAGTTGGTTGAGGGGTCAAATTTTCATGAAATCTTGAGTAGAATCCGAATCTGAAATAAAAAATTTGGGTTCCCATTCAAAATTAGAAAGTAAACGCGTGTGTCGGGCATTTGCGCGCTTGCGCGACGCTTCAAACGGCAATTTTTGAAATTTTTTGTCAAAAAATAAGGGGGTTTACTTTGACAAGTTTTTTGATTTCTCCACAACCAACGAAATTGAAAGGGAGGTACGTTCATTAAGGACCACCCTGTATAGCATCCGCAGTTTGAATTAAACCTTTCCAGAATTGAATCAGACTTTGTGCAAATTGAATGAACACGAGGAAAAATCTGTTATTTTAGTCGAACAAAATGTATCATTTAAACAAAATGAATTCAGGGTGACTCCAATATTCTCTGTCGCACTTCCAGATTTTATGGAAAATAAAGCGACGAGTAAAAATTTAGTCGATTTACTCAAGCCAACTGAAATTGTATTGTTTTATTGTCATGATTAAGAACTCAGTCTAGTTTTTAAAAATACGCATAGTTTTTAATATTTCATTTTTCAAATTGGATATGGAATCTTCCCTGTAAGTCATGCATTCCTCACCAGAAAGTTTAACCGTATGGGTGATATTGCTAGTAAGTCGTTATTCTGTTTGTAAAACAACATCTTTAGAGGATTTCTGCATCGAATGAAATTAAAGCCAAACCGATAAACAAAAAACTGTAACGATTTTTCATTGCGGCTTTTCACCAGTCGGTTAAATTTGACTGGTAACATTTGACTGCTTACGTATTGTTGAAATTGTACATTTTGTATTGATTGAAACAACAGATTTTTGTGAGATTTAATTGAATTTGCGGATGTTTATTTCAATTTGCGTAAATTCAAATTCAATTAGCTGAAGGTTCGATTTAAAGAGCGAATGCTACACTTGGAATTTCTCATTTTTCCGCTAGAGGTTTG
The DNA here is from genome assembly GCA_031894815.1 of Creontiades dilutus. Classification (NCBI taxonomy): domain Eukaryota; kingdom Metazoa; phylum Arthropoda; class Insecta; order Hemiptera; family Miridae; genus Creontiades; species Creontiades dilutus. The sequence goes on from JAVIWC010000341.1 coordinate 466,776, forward strand.
ATTATTTCGGAAAAAGGTTCAGTTGTTCTGGAAAGAGGTTTAATTCTATTGGTTTAATTCAACAGGAAAATGCAACACATAGTACTCGTATGTGCATGCAGTGATTTGACAGGATATTTTTATCTACATCTGCAAGATTGAAGTTTAAACAATAAGGGAAGTAAAAAGCTGCATTGGGATCATCGTGGATGTTCAGAAAGCGTAATGACACTCGGTGACTTTTCTTCCTTTTTTCTTTTGGGATAAGGCTTACCGACGATTTTGTGTGGCTCATACCCCGCGAGCTGTGAGCGAAGAAGGGGATAGGTCCCCCCCACAAAAAAAAATTCTTGAGTGCGTGATTGTAGGAGATAATTTGGAAAGGGAAGTTTTAAGAGGCAGATCCGTGGCTGGTGAGAGCTGACCACTATCATTGCGGAGCCACGGGCGGAATTGTGTTTGACCAACCACAAAAAGAAGAGAAGCCCCGTCCAAAGACGGATTCCAACTTCGTGAAGGCCGCTCAGCTCTCACGAAGGAAGGGCCAAACTTTTTATTGTGGCATCAAGCCGAAGGGAGAAGGGCGTCCACCGACCCGCTCGCCGCATTTCCATGGCCAAGGGCCCCGAGCGAACCTGCAGCCGCTGGACCGGATCAGTGTAAAATATTTCTATCCTAGAACGCCTTCCAACTCACCACGTAACAACTCCCTGATGCGCGCTTCTGGTCCCCATATTCTTTCGAGCCAATCGCCTGAGCGTAACCTTCAAAAGCTATCTTGGCAGGAATTGATTTATGTACTGAATGGGAATGGATTTTTGCCAGGACTGGTACAGTACCTGAGGAAAGCTGGCAGTTATAGGTCATTCCTCGTAGAACAGTTAAATTATTCGGAAGCAGAGAGGAAAAAAAACTAGAAAATTGTTTTTATACATTTATAGATATAGTTATGAATATTGAATAATTGGTTAAGGGAATACAGTACACAGGAAAGCAGGAAATTAAAGTGAAGGAATTGTAAATTGTAAATTCAAGTTATGTAGGATCTGTTATTGCTTTGTTACATGTTGTATATTTCGTTAAAGTTTGTTGATCTTATTGTATTATCGGTCAAGTCCGGGAGAGCCGAGAACTATTGTTCGTTTTAAAGATGAAAAGTACAAGTTTTACGGGTCAAACTGGTGTTGCACCTCATGGGTAGAATTAGAGCGGTACTGACTACGAAACTCCTTTTGCCACTGCTACCTTCTTACCCATACCCGTAAATTGGCAGACTTAGTTTTGCTCATAGCTCGTAAACGGTTGGAGCTATGGAAAAGTGGAAGGAGTCCATCCGAATGGAAATTTCAAGAGCTAAAACTTTTTTTCCATGACAATTTTCGATATCTCGAATGGTTCTCGAGATAATTCAGCTTTACATCGATAAAAGGCGAAATAAAGTGAAATAATGGCGGTGCATAGCTCTTAAAATCGTTATAACTCCGTCAAATGAAAATAACACGCAAAACCCTTTGGGTGCATTGTAAAACAAGTAATTAAAAACATTTTAAGACCTCGAACGTCTAATTCTACTTAGCGACTCGGGAGAAATAGCGTTTTTAAGATTTGCGGACCATATCCGCAAGACAAACAAAACGGACGCTCATACCGGCTTTCTGCAGGGTCCGTTGCGTTCTTTACTTTATTACGAAGAAAATCAGACCGCATACGCTTAATTTGATCGATTGGAACCGAAGATGTAGTCAAAAAACCATGTTTAGGTGATCAAAAATAATCAAAATGTCAAAATATCTTACTGCTATAGCTTCCAAAACCGTTAATTTTTCGAGGAACTGACCTGGCAGGCCTTCTTTATTCGTTAATGGAAGCAACTACACCAAGTAATAACAAAATCGGAGGGGGTAGGTACATTTCGAGTCTGTCTTGGTATGGAACGACCCAAGGTAAAATGCGTTCATCCAGAGGGCTGTCAGGCAGCGACAAGTAATTGTTAATGAAGGTTTTTTGAATTGATGTTTTAGTTATACAGTTATGTGAAGCTGTAACAAGTGAAGTGAGGGGTTTCTTTTTTTTAGGAATATGGAAGGACTTTTGGATTATGCCAAAGTGGTCTATATTGATCAGTGAGACCATGTGTGGTCGTTTTTGTGTATATTATTTATTGGCTGGTGTGGGCGCCTTTTTGATTCATTAATGTGTTTAGTGCATACTGTCGATAAGACCATCCACTCAATGATTCAGACAGTTCCATGTCAATGTACCCTTAAGAAGAGTGAGAATGGGTTTGGCCACAGTTAGCTGTTGTCCTTATGGGATAAACGTGGCACCTTTTCCGATCTGTTGATAACAATTATGTTTTATTAGAAATCTGCTGAGATCACGCCTGACTTGTTTGTTAGTGAAGAACAAATTATTCATCAAGTAAACGTTAACATCATGACAAAGACTTTAGGTAAGTGTGTTACTTTGTTGGCAACAGTGGATAAAAAACTTCAAACGTTATGTTCTATGCTAACACTGCTAACTCTGCTCAAAGTTCACTGGATTTCTTTAATAGGTCGGTACTTCGTTAGAGGAAAAGTGTCGAATTTCACTGCAGGTTCCATCAATGTCCAAATCTCTCTTCACATTCAACGGGTACCTAATGGTGTCCCAGCCTCTACTCCTAGGCACCGCACCTTCTTCCCGCACCTCTTAAACGAAGAGACACGGCTCTTATTGCTGTCATTTGTATCTTGACTCTAACCCCAGGATGACACTTGGAAGGTCGCTTTAGTCCATTTCTTGGATAATGAGGACGCTAATCTTCTCGAGAAAACTTCAATTTCCCGGAGCACTGCTCCATCACAGGAAATTGTTAGAGTGAACGAACCACCTGAGATCTGTTTTGTAAAAATCATTACCTGCGCTATCCCGTGCTGGGATTGCCTCCATTCTCGGGCTCGATGGGAGTGAACCCAAAGCGGAAAGTTATCAGTCGAACGCCGCACTGAGGTACTCGGATTAGCTCTCGATCAGGCTGGCTATTGATCCTCTATAGTAGAACGGTCCACAACATGACAACGAACTTGAGTTTAAGCGGATGTTGTTTCTAATAAATCCATATCTGTCGCCATTTAAGGAAGAAATGAGAGGATTCATTTAGCATACACAGTTTGGAAGTTTTTCCAGAAAAACTCAAAGAATGTGCAATTCTAATCATCTTGGGAAGACATCCGCTTTGTGTTACACCAATTTTGAGTCGCCAGATGAAGGCTTTCACGTTTAGGATGGACCAAAACTTGAATGCCTGATCACAGACCTTAGCCAAAAATTACTATAAATTTTCAGCCTCTGCTCCTGGGTTATAACAGCAGAGATCGCCTTAACCAATCCCACAATGGCCACAGGAGGGAAGAGGGTCAAATAGGAGTTAAACCAAAGTAGAGAGTTATCCCTAGAAAGACGCAGTGAGGTACCAGGATTAACTCTGGATCAGGTAATGCAGGATCAAGTATTACCTGATCCAGAGTTAATCCTGGTACCTCACCCTTGTGGAATAGACCTTAAAATGACAGTGATCTTGAGTTCAAGCGGGTGTTGTTCCCAATAGCTCAAATCAAAAATTAAAAAATATTTTTTTAAATCGTTTTTAAAGTTTGTATGAGGTGAACCCCTGGAACTGTGTTAGATCGAAATGGGAACCAACCCGTCATACCTTCCCATCGGTGGGTATGGACTGAGCAGACCTACCCGTAATCGGCAAGATTTAAGAATGTTTGGGAGTTCTCTGTTTTAGAAGATAACTTACAGTTTTTGAGGTACAATTGCTTTGTTTCCTTATGCTCTGAAACTTTGGTAGCTAAGAAATTGTCGATTACATCTGCTCTTTACAGTTATTCGAGAGTATCTTTTAGAATGTGCAATTTCAACCATCTTCAGGAGGCCGCCATCTTGTGTTCCACCAATTTTGGGTTGGAAAATGGACTACATTTTCAAAGCATCATCACCAAGCTCCCCCTGAAAACTGTCAATATGCAATGTCTGTTTCTGGATTATATCAGTCGAATTGCCTTAGGTCTAATTCCACCATTGAGGGTCATATGGGAGTTAAGCCCGAGTGGAGAGTTATCCGACGAGAGCAGCAGTGAAGTACTTGGATTAAACTCTAGATTAGGTAATGATAAACCTTACATAGTGGAACAGGACGTAAGATGACAGCGAACTTCAGTTCAAGCGGATGTGGTTTCCAATAGATCAATATCAGAGGGCATTTAAAAAAGGTTTGTTCTTTTATTAAATGTATTTTTATCGTTTTTAAAGTCTGTCTGAGGCGAACCGCTGGAATCGTCCCGCACTCTGCTCCCGACTGTGTGGGATCGGGAACGCTAACCAACCCGTCATACCTTCCCATTGGTGGGTATGAATGGAAAAAAGCAATTTGTCGCGCTCGACGGATGTTCTCCGACGCGGTGCCCTTGGTTAACACGGCATCCGTGAGGTAAGGGAAAATAGCTACGCGGCGGTGCAGCGAACGTGGAAAAAAGGTGGGGAGAAGGATCTCTTGGTAAAAAACAAGGTTGAGGGACTAGCGAAGAAAGGGTTGTAAAGAGGTTGGCCCTACCTCGGGCCTTTTCAAGGCCAGCATTTCCTCGCCTATCCCTTTTTCTAGCCGACTGGCTACGCAACTTACCTCGAGCTATGCCAACGCCTCCATGATCAGGTAGCGAGCACTCCAGTGCCTTTTGTAGGGCTGCGCCAACTCCGCGATTCCTTTGTTGTGGAAGAGAATGGAACAGACGGGTTTTGTGCGTCTTTATACGTCTAATAGATTTTATCAGGTGACAATCTACGTTTTTTTACAAATCCACACAACCTCAAGGCTTAAACAAGAACATGAAACCGACCTAAATTTTTTTCTGGAACTCACACAAAATATGAGACTAGATATTTGCCATTTTATGAAGTTTAAAAAAGGTTTTTTAGGGCCTTTCAAAAGAGAATTAAGTTTGTTTTTGAGAAAGTTTTTCCGCTAAACCCCAGAAATGTTGAAAGCACCCAAGCAAGCAAAGCAAGCATGTTGTTAAATTTGTTGTTCAAAGCTGATAAAGTTTTTTAAAAGAAGTATTCTGCTAAAAACATGAACGGTTTTTTAGCAGAGTTGAAAAAATTTACTTTCGAGTCCAAAAGTACAGGTACCATACTGGAGAGATTGTAAGTACAACTGCAAATACCTGATTTATTTGTACTTGAAATAAAAAAGTGGGATTTCTAACAAAAAGTTTATTTATTTCTTTAATTTTTATTTATTTATTTTTATTTTTTAATAATAAAATATAAAATAAAATAAGTTGCTCGCCCGTGCCATTTTGAGGTTTGGGGTAAGTATCACTATTAGGCGGTGTGTTGCGATTATTTTCTTTGAGTGAATTTCTACGAATTTGAAAAAAATCCTAGTCGATTTGTCTCCCAAAATCACTTGGAAATAACACCCCAATTGCCAATATCAAGAAAACCTCGGAAAACCACGATTTTAAATTTTTGCTAGGGATGGGACATCGAGAGAAAACATCGTTATTGTCCACCAATATCAGGTGAAAACATCAATATCGGTGCCTTTACCAGTTACCAGTATCCTTATTACGCTCTACTAAAGTTCGCTTCTTGCTAGTATTCTGAGGATTGTGTGATACCCCATTTTAATTTGAAAATTTTTGAAAGCTGAAGAATCTTGTAATTTTTTGTGTGGTAATTTTGCCTATCTATCTCGTTTTATCATCTTCAAACTGCTCTAGTTTGAATGGATTGAAATATCTCCAATCCGATTTCACCATCGTGTTCAGAAAAAACCTTACGAAAGAGGGTCACCTGCCTGGGGATTTTTCCGGTAATTTCCCCTCATTTGAAATGCCCCAAATCTCCCCTTAGAGTGAGGCGATTGTGCCCATCTTCAAACTTGGCCTTTTGAAAGCCTAGATAGATTTTTTGGGCAAATTTGAGCTTTCAATTTCAATTCTATCGAGGGTTATCGTTTGGAATGTGCTTTTTGGTGTCTTTTAACAGTGTTTTAACGGTTTTGATGCCAACATTTTTTGAAAATTTTCATTTTAAATATTTTGGACCGAGAACAATAGTTCCTTTTTCTTCGAAAATTCGCTAATACTACAGCAGTTGAAACAATTTTTAATATTTCTTTTTTTTTACGTTAGGTAGCAAACAAGAAGGAATCTTTTCTGTGAATGAAGAGTTAACGAAATCGATGTTATCGAAGCCAAAACATCGTAATATCGAAGCAAAACATTGATATTTCGATCCCATTCCTAGTGTGAGCCCAGTCTCCTGGCTGGATAAAAGCTGGGACCAAATGAAGTGAAGTCCATGTGCGAAAGAACAGATTTCCACATCAAATCTGTGGTCTTTTATGTCAACATTTCTCGCGTAGAAGTCTACATAGAGATCTGGGGGCAGTCGCAATCCAGGACAGGTTCCAGTATGGTATGTTTCAACCGACTATGTTGACCTACTCCAATTTACCAGGTCTTAGATGCTTTGTGAAGAGATCGGAGGTGGATGGCCCGACATGGGACTACGAACAGCCCCATGTGAGCCTGTCATGTGCAGTGCCCGTCATGTGCGATCTCCTATCCAATAAGAATCTCCTGGATGAATGAGTCCTTCGCATCGTACGAAACACACTGACATTTGTCCTTAATTTTATTCATTATTTCCACTGATAAGCCTTTGTTCTCGTGTAGCAAAAGGTTTGTATAGACCCCCCCATACTTTGTTATTTTACTTATCAAGGGGAGTAGATCAAAATCTGCAATTTCCGTCCGCTGTAGGGCTGTAAAGGCCTTATTAAGCTCTAGTTGGTCTTAACTTGTAGCCAGCGCGATGGCCTTATACTCAAAGACAAAATGGACCAACAAATGGTCAAAGACGCGGTTTTTCCTGACATAAGCAAGTGGGGTTTCATTTCTAAATCTACTGGGAGAGGTTTCAGATCCGTGGAAATTCACCCATAATAGGACAGGCTCCATTGCGATTTGTTTGAAAGAACTATGATGACCTACTCCAATTTACCAGGTATTGGATACTCTGTGAAGGGATCGGAAGTGGATGGCCCGACCTGGGACTACGAACAGCTCCATGTGCGCCTGTCATGTGCTCTCTCCAATCCCTTGAGAATCTCCTAGATGAGCGGGTCCTTCGCGTCGTACGAAAAACAGATTGGGAGGAGGGAACGAGCCCTTTAGCCCTTTTGAGCGAGTGGAGGCCTCGGGGCGGGGGTGCCGGGCGGGGGCAGAGGTGCAGCTCGGCGGCCGCGGGTGAACGTGGCAACAGTGGAGCCTGCACGGCCCTTCCCCCGCCCTCGCCCTCAGCCCATAACGAAACTTCCACTTCCTCTCCGCATCACCGAACCCTTTTTGTCCTCATACCAATTTATTTCATACCGACGGCGGCGGAGCCCCCAGCATCAGATTCACCGTCACAATCTCCACTACCTGACTCCTCCGACCGCCGACCTTACAAACTTCTCCCTTTACAATTCCGGATCCCTTAAATTGACACCTGTTTTGTTCACTTTAATTCGTGGGATAAGACCGGATTTGATAGGGTTCAGCCTCCTCTTTCTCTACGGAGCTACGGAGACCAAGAAATCTCTCAATCTCTCCCAGAATCCCACACATTGAAGCCTCTCTGACGGCTTATTCCAAAATATTTCTCACACGGTAGTGAATGTGTTACATGGGAGGTTAAAATGGATATGATAGATAGTCCAAACAATGTCAATAATATCCACGATTGCCAGTCAGGGTTGGAAACTCAAACATCAGCTTTAGATTAATACAAATTTAGTGAGAACTTTGCCATTTTATCAAAACCTATTTCAGCTTGCCACAGAATCCAAGTTTGAGAAGACAGTAGCAAAGAATTTCCCTGGAGCACGCCAGTCCTCGCCTTTCAAAACTTGCTGTCTTGAAGGTTCCATTAAATTTACTCCTGTTTGGTTCACTTTAATTCTTGGGATAAGACCGGATTTGAGCGTTCAGCCTCCTCTTAAGCCTACTCAGTTAGAGAGACCAAGAAAATCCATCAGCCTCTCCCAGAATCCCACACAGGGAAGTCTCTCTGATGCCTTATTCCAAAATAGTTGTTACTTGCTAATGACATTGGAGGAGGTTAACATGGTTATGAAAGAAAGTCTAAACAATGTCAATAATATCCTCGATTGCCTATTAGGCTTTGAAGGTTGACCATCAGCCTTAGATTAAAAAAATTCAGTGAGAACTTATTTATTTCATCAAACAATATTTCAGCTGGGTCAACCCATGTGTCCAAAGTCCAAGTTTGAGAAGACAGAAAACAAAGAATCTCCCTGGAGTACCCCCAGTCACCCTTCTCACTACATGAAAGTAACATACTCAATTAAAAGAAAAGGTTAAAGGAGAACCACTATGACATTTGGTCAAGGCATAATGGGTTAACCCTAGAATGGCAATATGGAGTGAATTTTACTCCTTCTACGACGAAACACTTCTCAACTGTTTCTTTGACAGCTACCACGCTTCCAATCCAGCTATTCTTTCTGGATTTGTGACTCGACGAGGGGTCAATTCCTTTAAACCGCCCTCTGCTTTTGATTTCCGAAAGTAATGGGATTCAGAAATACTTCATGTTATGAATCAGATTCATTGGATAAATCAATTTTACTCTAATGGCTCCTGACCCAGGACTAATTAACGTAATTGCTTGGAATGATAAATAAACTATTTTTTTGAAAATTTAGTCATCACCCTATTTAGGTACAAACTGAAAAGTGCTTTATACTGCGCTACTATCGTTTTACTGTGCTTCATTACTATTGGTTTATTGAACCAATCATTTCAACAGTTAATTGATCCGAACAATTTCCTTCATAGCTTGCTTTTCATTTATTTTCCAACCATAAGAAACAAACTATCTGGCTGGAGTGAGAAATACTCCTTGTTGGTATATTCCGTTGCGTTCAGCATGCTATCATGTTAGCATTCCAGGGTTAAGGTGGCAAAGGCCATCGTTAAGCCCATGAGGAGCAGGCCCAACAAAATGACAGTTTAAAATTCTGTTGGGTTCTTCCCCGCGGTATCTGTTGACCAAAACGCGCTCTGCAATGACACCAACAGCTAGGAAACGAGATGCTTAACTCTTTGGAAAGTGGCGAAAGACTACCAACTAAATTGAAACCGTCCTACTGCCCCTTTTTTGAAGAAAAAGAACATTGTATCTTCAAGAGCCAATGCATTTGGACAACAGGTTGACGGGGAAATACCACCAGGCCCTGCTAATATGTAAGTATTGCATCAACACTTATAAGCACATAATGCTCAACAACGAATGGCGCCTGGAATCTAACTCTTGGACTCCAGTATTCAGATATTCCATAACCTCTTGGAAAGGATTAAAACTTGTTAGCCTTTAGTATTTCGCCAGGAACATGTGACAGATGCTTCCACCACAACTACTGAGCCTAATGATTCGCCCACCTGTTTGCATGCTTAGCTACTATCCAATATTATTTCTGAAGCTTTGTATTCGTGTGTGATGTTGACAAAATATGTCCAATTTTCCCCATGTCTGTATATACTTCACCCTTTAGTCAACCCCTATCCCTGGAGAAAATGTACCTAGAAATTCATTGTACGCTTTCAATGAAATTTTGAAGTCATGCGGTCTAGTTTCTAAATAGACACACATTTAGATTGTATATTTCGTAACGTAAAAAATCTCCTGAAATACCTATTTCTGGAATCAAAATCGCACGTTAGCTGAGTGGCGGTATCAAGAAAATTGCTTTCTGTGAGAATGAACTTGAACGTTTACCAAATTATTATTCGTTATTATTTAAGAATTATTGTACAATGTTGAATGAAGGCGCAACTTTCAGAGACTTGGGTGGGTGTCAAGGAGTTGGGCGCATTCGCCTTCTCTCACCCTTTAAATAACGAATGTATTGTTTCTAGATGTCCATATTACATATGTGGAGGAGCAATTTAATTCCCAACCAACTTGGTAGGCTTTTTTAAAAGCTTTTATTCATCTTGTAATGTATGTCAGGATGTTCGGGTGGAATCTTGCGACCCGAATTTCGAAGCGGATACTCTCAACCGATTAAGCTGAAATTTTGTATGCACGTTTAGATTGGATGACAATACACGACTAGTCGTTGATGTCATTCTAAATTCAATATGACGGACGATCCAAGATGGCGGAACAGTTATTTTTAATGCGTTGAGAGGGCTTTTGGGCTTGTTGAGAGTGACTGAAAAAGTAATGTGACGTCATTCTAAATCCAATATGGCGGAATAGTGATTTTAATGCATTTCTACAATATGGGTATCAAATGAAAGGGCTTGTTGAATGTTGGTTTCAAATGGAAGGGCTTGTTGAGAGAAAGTTAAAGTTGAGAAACAATGCATGTTAAAAAATAACAAGCCCTTTTCGGAATCCCCCTCAAATTTGGTTTAGAGACCATAAATATAGGCTAAAAGTAGACAGTTAAAATTTGTAACAGCAGTTGTTGTGTTTGTGTGTGCTATGAATTAAAAATAATAAATAAATTGAACAAAAAAACCTTTTTAAGAAAGCTTTAATTTAAATAATGCCCTAAAAAGAAGGAAATGATTGTTTACTTACAAATTTTAACTGTCTACTATATCCTATATACACAATTCATAAAATCATAAAAGCTTGTCGCGACGTTTGCGTAAGTAGGTACTAGATGGTAAGTATTTACCTAATTAAACTGAAATTAAAAAATAAACTTCTCAGAATAAGTTGTCAATGAAATAGGTACCTAGGAACAAGTTAATTTACACAAGCCTAAATCTTGGGACAATCTTTTATGATCTTATGAGTTGTGTATATAGGCTATAAGTATGTTGGCAGTTGAAATTCGTAGGTAAAAGTTTATTTTCTTCTTTTTAGGGCATTTAAATAAAAGCTTTCTTAATAAGGTTTTTTGTTTGATTTTTCACACGTATTCCTCACGTCTAGGCATTATTTAAATATCTGAAGGTCAACTGGTGAGGGAGGTGGGTTATATTTTTTCGTCAATGGAAATAATCGATCTGAAATTGCTGAACGCTACCCCCTTGCATCACCGTACATGCTTCAATATACTCTTTAAAATCTTGTTTAAAGCGTATACGATTTAACGATTAAAAAATCACGGGACGGATATGTGAAGGTCATTTATAACACACCAAACTGGAAGAACATTTTTCAATTTAAAAAATGACTTAGGCTTCAATTTTTGTCGACTCGAAAGCCAAAACCCAAGATCCTCAGCATAATTCAAGTGGTGATGACCCGTATATTCGTCACACAAACTCCCTTGATAAGGTCCCCTGAAAACCCTCACAATTTTATTGAAAACACATGGCTTCCCCCTCCTTCCATCTACAGCTCTGCCACAAAATACACAGCTCCGACCCCGTGGAACACTCACGACATCAGACCCCGCACATCACATATGGCGGGAGCGCGAAGGACAAAAAATATCGAAGCCCCCGCCGCCACCGCTACCCCATCCGCCGAGTCGTTGCCTTCCGCAGAGATGAGCGTCACACGGGAATACGAGAACTCAGCATCTCCACTAAGTTGAGATGCTCCTACCGTATCAATAACGGTGCAATCTTGGAAGGGCTGAAATATTTTTTATCATCCCCATACAACGAAAGAGGGTGGATACAAACGGGTTCGCTGAGTGGATCCAAAAACTTCAAAATATAAACCCAAGTTCCAACCTTAATTCCTTATAAGCTGAAATACTCGATGAGGTTAGAAAGGATCGAGGGAAGGGATGTTGATTTCAACTCATTTGGATCAAAGCCCACCACAATGCAGTAGCAGATGCAGAAGCAAAAAGAGCTACACAAAAAGAGTATGACTATTTCCCATAACTGACATATTTAAACAGTTCAAACTTGAATTATACAAAAACTGGCAACACAAGTTCGAAAACTATGACCTGGGGCGTATTTTAATGAAATGTTCCCAAGATCGACCTTGGTTAAACGGTATAGCCAACATGCCAAACCGTTTTTACAAAAATATTTCCCGTCTACGAACTGGACATTGTCCCTGGACTCCGATTGTATCCAAACGAGGCACCAGCCTGCGGGAACTGCCTGGATGAGAATGAGGCAATTGAGCATGTTCCTCTCTGCTGCCCTGATACATTAACGAAAGGAATGAACTTTTCAAGAAACTGGCGAAGAGCGTAAGCGAGCCTTTCTACGCAACGCTGTTAATTTCACAAAGACACATACATTTTTACAAAAGTGAGCAACCGTCGCTGCCATCAAGACCACGGATGGAAGATGTTCCTGGGGATAGAAAATTCTGCAGATCCCTCTCTAGATTCAGGACAGGAATAGCGATACCGCTAGAATATCTGCACCGAGTTTGCGTGCTTGAATCTTCTGAGTGTTCCCATTTTGACAATTCTAGATGTGACGCAGAACATTTGATTGTGGAGTGCAATTTTTTCAGCTACCAAAGAACAATATTATTTGACAGATTATATGATAAGTTACCAGTGTCTTTTAACTACGAGTATGTAAATAATCTCCAGCACCTTGTGGTTTACCCCAAGTTATTTACATTTAAAAATGCATGTAGTTTCAAGTTCTAATGATTATGTTTGTTTGTCCATCTTAAGTGTTTTAAACCATGAATATAATAATGGCTATATACACTTATGGCTATATACACTCAGTAAAAAAAAGCGGGACAGTAGACCTCTATGGTTCTACAGCCTGATCATTTAAATGATTAATTTTAAACACATTTAAGTACCGAAGATGAAAAATTGCCTGTGCAACCTACAAATATGGGATTCTAGCTCAGAGGAGGGGAGCTAGTAAACAGAGATGAAAGCTACGGCTGGGGGGGGGGGGGGGGGCTAACAAGGGTTTACGTGAGTGCATTCTGTGTTCATAAACGGTACATACTAAGCCTAACCAACTCCCTGGAAAAATCTGTAGATTCAACCAGAGCACCAGAGAGGCTAGTACTTACCAAGGTGGCAGGTACACGAATGACCCCCTCGGGCGGACGGAAAAGTGGTGATGCCAGGGATAAGAAAAGGCGGAAGGAGCCCACCCGAAGGTTAGTTGAAGGAGTGTTGAGTAGGGGGGGGGGGGGGAACTGTTGGGTCATGTTGGGTCGGTCGCTAAGAACTGGATCGTCTTTCCTGTTAATCATTTAAATGATAAAATTTATCCGTACATACACTTGGCTCTTCACGAATATTGTAGCTGCACCTCAAGACCATAGAAAAATCGGATATTAATTTTACGAATGTGTTTACAGAGGTCTCAAATAACGTATTTCAAGTAACACAATATTCCAACTAAACAAACCAGGGTAAATTAGGGGACAGGTTGTCCGTACAGGAGCGAGCTGTTTATTATTCAATAATAAACCGTCAGTCCTTTATTTCATGGTTTACCGTTTACTTAACAATTTTTCCGTGTCCGGAGTACTGATTTTGCCCCTGGAGGTTCGAATATTGGTCTGACAACGCACCAATGATTAGGCACTCTCCTTAATTTAAATCCTGTCAAAGTGTTGTATACCTCTAAAAAGGTCCTGTCGTCAGACAGTTCACCTCTCAGGTCTCGATATCAAACCGTCCCGATGTATGGCCCGATTTATGGTGCCAACGCATCCCCAACCCACTAGGGCGATCAAAACAAACACAAGAGTTTTTTTATTGTTTGATCGCAGTAAGTGATGTAGAAATCGTCAGACCTAGTATCCGATACACGGGTTGAAGAGCATTCTGATTTGCATGCTCCGTCCTAGGAAATTTAAAAATTTCAAATAGAATATTTTCCGATTGTAATCGCTCTTGAAAAAAACGCAGCAAATTCTTCCACTGGGCTTTATTATTCCTTGTTTACTTGAATTTTCACTTGGACTGTTACCAGGTGATAAATTATGAATCAAACGTCCACAAATGATCAATTTGATCAATCCAAATAGGTATTTTGGTTGAGAACCGAAAGTGATCTATGCATACTGAAAATCAATAATCGCTCTATCACCTGTGAAAAAACTCCAAAGCTTAGTAGAAAAAATACATGAATCATTGAATAATAAACCCTCAGTTTTTGCTTGGCAACTTCCAACAATTAGGACTTCATCTAATCGACGAGTTTCTCAGTCATACTGGAAGGTACTTGGGAGCACTCACGCCACGCAGATATCTGGAGTATATAAAATACTATAACAATACCAGGGGTGCGCACAGGGCGGGTGGGAACGCAGACTGCGATGAATGCTTTAGCATCAATATTTATGCCAACAAATGATTTCTCAGCTGCTATCGAGTTAAATTTAATTTTATGTATTGCCCAATAAAATAAATCAGTTTTTGAGCCTCCGGAAAAGTTGCCCGAGTTAGGTGGTGTTGGAATAACCGCGACGAAGTAGGTGCTGACGTAGGTCTGTGATTCCAGCCACAGTTTTCTTCGCAGGTCTCATTTGTTTGTTGGTTGAGTCATCATGAACGTTAAGTGACGATTCGAATGTTTCCTTCATGGGGAAGGGGATGTGGCAATGAATGTGACCTTGCTGCTCTCCGAGAGACTAGTGAAATGCGCTCATCGCAGCTCCTTCGAGCTTTTGCCTGCCCCTCTCTGCATCCCTCGACAAAACACAGCTCGCTGCACTCGAATCTTTCATTTAAACTTTTCTCTATGCTCTTTTTGTACTCCCATCCACGTTAACGAAAATTACACACTGGTTGATTACTTCTGTATTTGGTAGCACTTCTATGCAGATCACTGGTGTATCAGTAGCGATGGTGTAAACGTAACACCTCCCGAGAAATATAGCATTTTCCAGTTGAATTAAACATATGAAGGGCACAAGGAAAAAACCAGCTTTGTCAAAAAAGCTGCATTCTGAGAAAAACGAGTTTTTAACTTCAAAACTGAATAAAACCTGTATCATGATATAGAATGAATCGGTTTCTGCCCCAAAATACTCAAATGGATGCCAGAAATTGCCCTCAGAAATGTCAAGTCTATCTATAGATTCGTACCGGTAGCAAAAATGAAAAAATGGGGCAAACTCCATGAAAAATATTCACAAGTCGACCGTTTATGAAACGGTTACTAAGTATGGGAGGAAGCACGAACAACGGCTCCACAAACTCGAGAACCCGGAGATGCTTGACGTTTTGGACACTAAGGATCAACTTCGGCGCCTCAAGAGGCAAAAACCATTTGACTTAGTTGTGCAAAGTGCTATAACTGATTTATTACAATATTTTTACTATGTATGCTATCTAAAGGGAAGGTTTCATTGGAAACCTAACCTACTGCTGTGTCTACTATACTAAGAAAAATATTGCTAGATGAAGTGTATATAAATTTTTCAGTTGCAATAAAAATCACAGAAGAAAAAAAAAAGTCCACCGTGATGCATATTATCTGAAAGAACGTGTCCATCTGAAACACACAAAAAAATAATCGAATCTTGAATCTCTCAGATTAGTCGAATTGCCGTACGTTCAGTCGTTTCGTTATACCTATTTATTAGTTTTGCATAATGTTCCTTACCCGTTAAGTAGGATTTATTATTCATGGGGGGATCGCAAAAATTTGACAGCCTGGGGCCAACAGAACCTGATTAAGAACATGATGTCCTGAAATTGCGCTCTTAAGATGGGTATCAAGCCTGTTAAGGAGTTCAACAATTTTATGATGAAAACTAAGCGTTGAATGATGAAGCAGGAGTAGTTACCATTGTATGCTCGTTGTGGTAGATAAAATTCCCCAGGTTTCAAGTTTTGGTCAGGCGAGGATTTTCCGGCTATTACGCTACTAAACTGCTGGCTATTGTACGAAGCTCGATGTTAGGGAAGCCTCTTTGAACAACGCTATCTGTATTCGAATCTGTTGGTGACAAAGATGGTTCTTTTCCTGTACCCGAAGACTGGGTCTTTCACTGTATAGCGAAACTTTGAGTGCGATTCCAACCCTGATTGACTTGGTTTTTTCTCAGGTTTGATAGACCGTTGGAAAGTACTGTTCATTCTGATTCCAACGATGTGTCAAACTCATTTCCAAAAAAAATGACAAAGCTGGTTTTTTCCCTGTACCCTTCATATAGTGTGATCATACACAAATTGGACATGGAGTCGTCCCTGTAATTCATGCATTACATACCAGTATATTTAACCTTATTCGTAATATTGCTAGGAAATCATTATTCTGACTGTAAAACGACTCAAACATCTGTAAAGGATTCATTTCTGCGTCGAATGAAAGTAAAGCCAACCTGATAAACCAAAAACTATAACGATTTTTCATTATCCAATCAAATTAAACTTTTTTCAAAATATCATCCTGCGTTGAATTTTTGTTGGATTGTAATCCATCCATCATTATTGGGGTTTATTTTCCCCCGAGTATGGGGTAGAGGGACCAAAAAGACAAAAACCTTATGGCCAGAACCAAAAATCAAACAAATTTTGATTAATTTTCCCTCATTTTCCCCAGTACCTCACGAAAAAATATTTACACGGATGTAATCACCACTGGGGATAATGTCCTCGCCCTCTCTACAGACCTGAATATCACTTTAATACAACCCCAAAATTGTCAAATAGTGGATGATGGTGAACTGTTAAGTGTGGCACGTGAATTTTTATTGTTTTTTAACGCTGATTCATGTGATGCTATCCGTTTTTTTTATTTGACTCAATTTTCGCTGGATAATAACCAAAATTTGTTTATTTGACGTCCGTCTGTTTTCAGATTGTTACGGGGATTAATTTTTGAGGTCTGGTTGAAAAATGTAAAAATAGGATATTGAAACCTTCTTCAGTGATCGAGTGAAAAATCACCTAAATCTGAGAGTTAAAAATCGGCAAAAATGATGTTCTTTTCACGTGAAATAAACAAATTCTGGTCATTATTCCGCAAAAATTGAGTCGAATCAACGGATAGCATCACGTAAATCAGCGTTAAAACCAACGAAAACGTGATTCACGTGATGCAATCCGTTTCTTGATTCTACTCAAATTTTGAGGAATAAGGACCAAAAATTGTTAATTTCGCGTGAAAAATCATCATTTATGCCGACTTTCGACTGTCAGATAAAAGTGATTTGTTCACACGATCAGTGACGAAGGTTTCAATCTCCTATTTTTACATTTTTCAATCAGACCTTGAAAAATAATCCCCGTAACAATCTGGAAACAGGCGCCTAAAATAAAATAAAAACGTACGCGAAATACACAAATTTCGGTCGTTATTCCGCAAAACTTTAGTCAAATCAAAAAACGGGGAGCATCACGTGAATCAGCGTTAAAAACAATAAAAAATGAAAATGAAAAAGCTTTACAATGCACCACCATCCACAATTTGACAATTTTGGGGTTGCGCAACTTTGGGTGCTCGCTGAATCGGTTTCGCGAAATAGAAAAAAATTGGTTGAGGGGTCATATTTCCATGAAATCATGGGCAGAATCTGAATCTGCAATAGAAAATGGGGGTTTTCTTTTAAAATAAGAAAGTTAGTGTCATTTGTGCAGTTGCGGGGGGTGCTCAAATATGATATTTGAGATCCCTGGAAAAAACATGAAGATTAAAAAAAAAGTTGTTGTTTACTCCCATTTAGACGATTTCAGGAGGGGGGGGGGGGGGGGGGGGTACAACTTGTGGGACGCCCTGTAGGACCAGAAACTGGATCAGAAATACCGAACTGATTTTCAGTTCTTAGTGAGTAATGAAGCACTGCATAGAACGGAGAGCTCATGAAAGCAAAATCCCGGATCAGCTGTCCGTGGACAACGAGAGGAGAACGAGGTTCGAATGAATGGATCCGATTATTTTGTCACTCTGGGAAATCTTCCAAAGACTATCAAGATCTTGTGAAGGGAGCCCGGGGTCGCTCCCTCAGTTCGTTCACATCTGTTCAATGAATGAATTCATGACTTTCTCCCCCTCTCGTCCGAGCTTACGCCCGATTTTCCGTCTCTCGGACCATCGGGAGGAGACGTGCGTCCGCCGTTTACCGTTATCCGGGAATCACCGGGAGCTTCCAGTTGGGAATGTTGATAGAACCTGTAATGAAACCCCATAGCGGGAGTAAGAACACCTTCCGAACACTGGAAAATACGATGCGAGAACGCAAAAATGGAGTGAGCGCCGCGAAGCGATTTAAACTTTTTTCTTTCGAATCATCATTTCTCCTTTCTCTATTGAATAGCTGATAATTGCAACGAACGTAACGTTCTCCATACCAATATAATGCAATTATAACATCATGTTTCTTATTGGAAAAAATCATGTAAAGGAATCGTTTAGAATCCATTAAATCATGTCTTCTGGTCACAAATTACTATGGGGCAGCAATGAACAGCGGAGAGGTTCAAACTATTTAGTTCAGGCTTATATAAGCAATGCGAACTTAAAAAACAAAGCTCAATATATTGAAGGCAAAGGAGAAGAACGATGTCCTTTTGGTTTATTATTCAATAATAAACCATTGTAATCGCTCTTAAAAAAAAAAAATTCTAACCCTCCCTGAAAATTTCATGGTTTACGTTTCAAAGGGTGTAGGATCCGAATCTGCAATAAAAATTTTCCGTCCGTCCGTACGCCGTACGCAAGATTTCTCCCAAACGGCTGGAGCAAAAGATCTGAAAATTTCAGGTTTAGTTCGTCCGACAACGCCCCAATTCTTGAGTCAGCTCTCTCACTTAATTTAAAGTGCCTTTAAGGGTTGTCAAAGTTTTGTAAAATCCCTAAAAACCTTTAAAAAAGTCAAGGCGGCCTGAATTTGTACTCTATTTGAAGAACACTCCACGAGGAATCGAATGAGCCCCTCCCCAGGTCCGTAGGTCAAACCATTCCCGATGTATGGCCCGATTTATGGTGCCAACATTCGCGTTATTTTGGTTTATTATTGTTTTTGTTTTGATTCAGTAACCTAGTGACGCAGTGATGTAGTGATGTAGAAATGTGGATACTGGAGTGAACTCCTAAAAGGGTTTATAGACGATACACGGGTTGAAGCATTCCCGTAAATGTAGGTAAAACGCTAAAAATTCTTTCACTGGGGTTTATTGTTCAATTTTATTCATTTGGCTTGCATTCATGATTTGAATTTCTACTAAGCTTTGGAGTGTGCGTGTTTAACAGGTGGTAGAGCGATTATGAATGTCAGGAGATATGCATAGAGCACGTAAATCGTTTCTCAACCAAAATATGATCAACTGAACAATCCAAATAGGTATTTTGGTTGAGAACAGAATAGAGAAAACGTACGCATGTTTTTATTGTGGGGGGGGGGTGGGTGTTGAGTTTCTATTAAAAAAACGCTGCAAATTCTTTCACTGGGGTTTATTATTCAATTGGCTCGCGTTCATGATTTGAATTTCTACTAAGCTTTGGAGTGTGCGTGTTTCACAGGTGGTAGAGTGATTATTGAATTTCAGGAGGCACACATTTATGATCAACTGATCAATCCAAATAGGTATTTTGGTTGAGAACCGATTTAAGTGATCTATGCATATCTCCTGAAATTCAATAATCGCTCTATCACCTGTGAAACACGCACACTCCAAAGCTTAGTAGAAATTCAAATCATGAACGCAAGCCAATTGAATAATAAACCCCAGTGATTTTCATGGGGTGTCCCACATTCTGTACTTGCCAGAAGTATTTCCGAGGTAGATTCTGGATGGTAGGAGACCAACATTGTATTGTAGTTATTTACAAAAATCAAATAAAATTACAACGAAATAAAATTTGGTGGAAACAGACGAAAAAGTTAGGTATACACACCAATGACTGCTCAAACCCCAATGTCGATCCGAAACAGCTCAAATACCACGACGGAGTACTATGTTATCAACGTTTAGAAGAGCGAAAAGTACCTACTGTTTAGTTTTTACTAGGTGACGAGGTATAGGGAACTTCTAAACATCCAAAACAATAACGATTTCTATTTGAATTACTTCTTCACTAAGGAAATCAGTCTACTTAAGGTTCCCAAAAAGCATCATCAGTTTTACCATCTCTAAACACCGCCAAGCTCTACTTTTTTTTTCGTTTATCGAGCTAACTAAAGATGTTCCAATTTTCAAAGATCTCATTTAATATTGGGGGTCAGTGTTTTATTTGTATTGTATTCCGCAAAGAGATACTGGGTAGGATCTATATAATGTAAGAATCAAGTTATATCAATCAACGCTAAAACTTTCGAACCAATGACACTTTGGAAGGGTCGGATGTGTAATTGTGCAATATTGTAAGCGACTTGCTGACGGTTTATGAGCAATTTTAGTTATGGTGAAATTCACAACTTTGTAACTGGTGTAGAGTGAAGCTGATTGTAGGAAAAAAAGATAAATGCAAATTCGAAAAAAAATCTGGTTTTATACATTTTAATTCATTGTCACTACGGGCAAATATTACCACATTTTCGGTTCATTCAGAAGCAATGAAAAGGACTTTCAATCCTATAATTTTGAGCAATGTTTGAAATCCAGAATTGAACACAAGTTATTTGATTTGAAATATGCAATTTGAATGGTGTAAAATTCAGTAAGTGACGGTATAAATCACGAAACTAAAGTTATTTAATGTTTATTTGACGTTGTAGAATAACAATGCAGGTTTATTATACTTCATGAATACAGAATGGCGCATAATTTCGACTTCGAAGTATGCAAATAAAATGAAATGACGTACCTATTGCCTTTAGTTAGGAAATGTTAAATGAACTGGCTCTGAAATACCAAATTTTTTCGGTTTTATCGACACACAACTATTTTAAACACGAAATGTTATCATTGCAAGACAATTGAAAATTTCTTATCCCACTATTCTCTATATGGGTGGGGAGATCCTTTCTCAGCCCTAATAATGGTGAAAACGTTGAATTCGACTTGTAAATGCTGTACTATGAGATATGGAGTCGCACTGTTCAGCTGAACGATTCTTGCAGCTTATCTCTTTATAATCAAACTACGAGGCTGCAACATTAGGGTCACTAAGTTCAACCCTATGCAGGTTATGTGAGGAAATTTACGAAACGGCATCTTAAATAATATTTGAGTGCCCAGCACTCATATTTTGCAGAATTGAACTCTTTGGGGCACAACCCCCTATGAGGTCTATTCAAAGCAAACAACTGATCAACGGCCTCAAACTCCTCACCAAGGGGCTGAATCTCCTTGATTAAATTCAAAACTCACAGGAAAGTACAATAAGCCAACAGGCTTCCGTGCTGGCTGCCACATCTACATCTACGGCTCTGCAATTTGACATGGAGCTCCTTCCAAGGCGTCCAGAATACAATACAAAGTATAGAGGAGCACTGATCAGTTGCTGAGCCCTTGCAGCTAAAACCTTTCCTAATCAACATAAGGTGCTGAATTTTGAAGATTACTTTTGGATCGCTAATAATTTGGATCCTTGAAAATTATGAGGTATGAAGTTGGGCTGATCAGCTGAGAGACTCTTGCAGCTAATTTCTTTCTTGATCAAATTACAGTGCTGCAATTTGAAATGGAGCTTTTTTAAAGGGATCTAGATTTCAACTACAAGGTATGGGTGTGCACTGGTCAGATAATAAGCCCTTGCGGCGAATTCTGTCCTAATCGGCATATGGTGCTGAATTTTGAAGAGTACTTTTGGATCGCCAACAATTTGGAACCTTGAAGGTATGAAGTCGGGCTGATTAGCTGAGAGACTCTTTCAAAGGCATCTAGATTACAACTGCAGGGTATGGATGTGCACTGACCAGTTGGTGAGCCCTTGCAGCTAAAACCTTTCCTAATCAACATATGGTGCTGAATTTTGAAGAGTACTTTTGGATCGCCAACAATTTGGAACCTTGAAGGTATGAAGTCGGGCTGATTAGCTGATAGATTCTTGCAGCTTATTTCTTTCTTGATCAAATTACGGTGATGCAATTTGAAATGGAGCTCCTTCTTGGAAGGTATGGATGTGCACTGATCAGATAATAAGCCCTTGCGGCGAATTCTGTCCTAATCGACATATGGTGCTGAATTTTGAAATAAGATTTCTTGGAAACACCTAAAATGCTTATATAGGGTATGGAGTCGCCCTTATAAGATGAAGGACTCTAGCTAGTTTTTTTTTCATAGTTCAAGTAAGTTGCTGTATTTTGAAATTGAGTCTTGGGTTCGTCCAAAATACAATTACAATCTATGGATGATCATATTTACATAAAGAACCAAGACTGCGTCTTCACTAATCACAGCCCAATGATCAGTGCAGAAGGGTTACCTAATATTGAACTATTTTACCCCTTTATTCTTTGTGTCCTAGTTTTCATTGTTTTCAAGCGCTAAGTGGGAATATAGATTGTTATTGTTGTTAGAATAAGAACGCGGTTTTATTCAGGTCGTGAGGAGAATGGCTCGCGACAGTTTCCCGTCGATTTTCCAGGGCTCTGTTATATGTAGTTGGAGGTTTGGTTTAGTTGATCTGGGATAGGTTGGGGAGTTGGGTCGGCCTCCGTGACAGTGTGGGCAGCCCACGGGTTGGTGAAGTGGATAGGAAGATGGTAGTTCGGGAAGGTCCATGACCTCCAGACCCAGCGTCATGGGGGAAGGGATAGTCCCTCTATTTCGGTGCAACAGGGCCCAGACTCGCTCTATTCGCCTGCACTCTCAATGTCGGGACCGTTGTCTGTAACTTCCCTACACCACCCCGCATCCTCTCGGTCCCTGGACCCCTTCTGTCGAGCCCTAGCCTATGCCGTCCCAGGCTATCCCTAGGTTAGGCGTCTCAAACTCTCATCAACACCTCCAACTAATGGAAAAATGCTTTTAACGGGTCATCTACGCTCTGATTTTTATTTCTCCGCCGCTTAGAATTTTCGCTCTGGGGAGCTAATCATCACGAGGAATGAGGTTGACATGACTCATAACCCAACCGTGCTTCCACTTTTTAGGAAGACAGAAAATGTGAAGGCGAACAGCAAAACTGTCAACAAAGCTCCATTTCTTTAAAAATCTATATCATCGACGTTCAGCTGCTCCAAGTCACGCAAATTGCCATATTTTTCAAGAGTTGTTATTTCATTGTTTTGGAAAAAGGTTCAATTCAACTGGACAATGCTATATGAGCCTCTCTTCCATTGCCATTATACCAGCTGAGAGATTGATTCGAACGCCGCAGTCAAAAAGGAGAATTTTACTATGTTCACATCTGAACACATTCACTTTCGTATTTACATTTCATTTTCTTTAAATTAAGGTTTAAGTTAGGTGGGCGAACGGAGAACGATTGTCAACCCGAAAGATCTTATCCGATTCATTGAAGAGGTCTCCATTAATAACAAAACATGAACACTTTACATATTAAGAAATCTTGATTTTTCAATATTTCGAACCATCAATTCTAAGTTGGTTGGAGTTTTAAAAACGACACCGCCTCCAATCTTTCTTCTCTGTAAGATCGTTTAAAATGGCAAATTGAAAGTCTTTTTAAATAATTCTTCCTTCATCTTTCGTTTCCATTTGTGTAACAACTACGATAAAACAACAGATGTCTTTAATTTGGGATTTTGCAAATTTCCAATCTCAACATCTTAATGATATGAATACTGAATGATCATATCATACTACCGACACCACTTCTCAAAATGCGATTATTAAAAAAATCCGTCATTCGAGTTAGGGAGCTCATACTAATGCAATGTTAAATGATTATAGATTTGATATCGATTCTATGCCGCAAATTGATTATCAGAACACAAAGAAAACGTATTGGTAAGTCCATGAATCACTGTGATGTCTCCATGCCCGGTTTCTGTATGATCACACTTCTAAACTTATAAATATTTAACAAAGAAAAAAAATGTGAGCCAAATTATTAATTGAACAAGAAGTAGTAGGTAAGAGCAGCTGTTGAATAAATGGGTCACTATCACCTCTATCCCCTTTCTTTATTATTTTCTTCGAGTCTCTTTATTTTTTTTTTTTTCAAGATTTTCTAGTCGAAACAACCATCGAATGTAACATTATGTGACGGGGCATGGCGGCTTATGGGTAGATCCTTGTTTCCTCTGGACATTGATGATCTTTGGTTATTGATCCTTAGATTCAGCGCCGTCCCTGCTTTCCCAACATAAAAGGCTGGACATTGTTTATAAACCAACTCATTCTGTCTGGCACTTATACAAATATGCAAGGGCGGAATCTAGGTGGAATATTGTCACACAAAACCCACGATTTATACCTCTAGAACCGCAGCAGCCTGGATTACATCTCTTATCAAAATCTCAATCAAATAATTGTATAATTGACTCAACTATACCAATAGAGAAGACCATTAGAGTTACAAGTAAAGTTGTTGATCAAGATAAGCCATGAATTTATCAGCAAGCAGAGGATTTACCGAGGTGACTTAATGAATTGTAATATTTGTATTGCATGTTCAGTCATATTTTGTTACAGAAGGTGAATCAACCATTGAAATCGATTCAACATTCTCATTAGCTCTTCATTTCATTAGCTCGATTTTATTCAATGACAAACGTTTCTACAACTTTGCCGCAAGTGATTTGGTTCGTCGTTCCTTCGTCTAGTGGGTAAAAATACTTATTAAACACAATCAACTTTAACATGTTTCTTGTTCATTCAATTTTGTTAACTACATCAGGTGTAAGAATTTAAACCCTTCAGAGTGTCAATGATCCTGCACTTGGTACAAAATTAGAAAAATCGAAATTAGGTACTGAATTACCATATTAATTGTTCGAGTCTAGCTTTGTCCATCATAAACGCGAGTATAACAAAAAAGTTTTCAAAGCTAGAGATTGGCTGCTCAGAACGAGGCGGACCAAGAAAAAATACGATTATATTTTATATTATTTGAGGCTCTCAATTCACCTCACCGAACATCTCCCACTCCTACAAATGTCAGGGACAAGCAGAATGTCAATCACGAATGCGTGTCCACCAGGTGATCTGTCGGCAGCATGAAGAGGCTGCAGGAGTTTCTATATTGGAAAAGCTTCCCATCCAGATTTGAGAATTAACAACCGTAGAGCTTCGTTGAACCAAGACTGGCCCCTACCTTCAAAACTGCATGCAACGTCACACGATCCTACTATGATATTCAACGACTGCTTCGGATTAAAGGCTTTAAAGAAGATGAAACAGCCAACCAACTACAGACAGTTGCAGTAGTCCGAACGGGTACTTGTACGGCGATACGACCTCCTGGCTTCAATGTAAATCATTGAGGGATACAGGACCTATTATCAAAACCGTGCATTCGCACATCGTTGCATCCAAGATATCCTAGATCCACCCCAAAAATTCAGAAAACCATTATTCTTCTACTTTTGACAAAGATTAATATCGAAATATAAAATTATTCTCTCATCTTCTATTTGTTAAATTCCCATAAATCCTATAAAAAACGGAATTCCTATTTATGTAAAGAATTTAGAAACCCTGCAAATTACTTTATCAACGTTTATAATTTTTGACACCCTCCTTTAAAATTACTGGGACTTGGAAACTTGAAATTTACACCTGTTTTCAACATTTTCACGTTTATAAATTAGATTTTTCAAGTCACATGAGCTCGGACTGATCAAGGACACATCTTAATTGATTCGGCGACCAAACGTACTTGGAAATCACACGTCACTTGCCTACGTCGCACACTGGTTGGTGGTCTAAAGACGGAAAATAACCCCCGACACGCTCTATTTATCACTTTAAAAAATCTCGTTCTTGCGCTAGAAAATTGGTGTCAGCAATCAACAGGTTTCGTTGGTCAGTCCAATCGGCCGGGAATTCGTGGTCCAAATTTACAATTTATTGGTTAAAAAATGCCCTAACATTCATTTTTTGGCAAGGTGGGCATGTGGGGTGTCGTGAAACATGGTTTTTCGGGTGGTGAGTCGAATGAGACCATTTTCAGTCCGATCCACTGCCATCAAGTGTGCTAAATTTAAAAAAAAGTGTGAAAAACGCTTAAAAATAAGGTAATTTTTGTAAATTGGCAAGTTAGGTGTCATTAAACATACTTTCGTGTGTGTTGAGTCGCTTGGATCTAGGTTCAGCCTGATCCGCCACCACCCAGTGTGTGTAATTTTCAAAAAAGTGTCTCAAATATCAAAAACAACATTTCTGTTGTTCTTAACCCAATTATCGGCGTGCTGGTTTTTTTTTTTCAAGATTATTATTTTAGTGATTCCGACGGATTCCAGACCTCCAAGCTGTACAATTGTGGAAAAAATTGCACGTTTAAGCAATTTTTGCTTTGTTAATGAAACAGAACATCATCCTGACAAATTCCTTTAGTGTTCGTGCAGCGAATTCCACTTGTAATCACGCTTCATTTATTTGAGGGGAAAAAAAATACAATTTTGCTAGGATTATCGATCCCTCCGATTGTCTCGTGATTATTGCGCCTTCGGGCGTAGAGACCAGCACCGATAGGTTTGAGATATCTGGTACTTTATAGACAAAAAACGTCGCGGTTATCGCAGACGCAGACAGACGCAAATGAAATGTTTAGCGAACAAAGTACAACTGCGTACAAACTGGGCTGGAGACTGTTAGTCAAAAAACATATAAAATTAACGTTATACTGCTGTTTTTTTCATTGTAAATGCTTCATATTTTGTATTTTTTTGTGACCCGGAGGGCATGTGCGATGCAATGTAGGATGTATTGATAGCAAACAGTCAGTCGACTGAATTTTCAAACGAAACTGTACGCAGTTCCTGACCTAAATTCATATTACTCTAAATCCTCTGATTCTTCAAAATTTCAACTTTGAACGGGTAAAAAGAGGTTCGCGCAATTTTTCAGCGAAAAACCATTATTATATCTTGATTTTACAGGATGTTAGCTTACAGAAACGTCCTTCGAATCATTAAAATCTTGCATTTGGAAAATTGAGGTTTTTTCCGCGTTTCAACTACTGTGCGATGGTAAGAAACCTTTAAAAACCACGTTTTTGAGCAATTTTTGGCCCTTAGCACCTGTGCATGTAAACCGAATGGGTTGGCTGGCCCCCAAATGGAGTCCATGTGCGAAAGAACAGGTTTTTTACATTGATTCGAGAATTCAGGTATACGTTTTGGAATGGTTGAGTTTCGATAATTTGCATAGATGTGTTTGAGGTAGAAGGGATAATTGATAAAGAAATGATAAACCTTTCTGTAATAATTTGCATCGTGGTAGTGCACTAAATGATCTTTCAGGAGTCAAGGATCGATATAAGGTTTATAATCATTCGACATTGTGACATTGTGAGCTTACGAGGAGGAAGTTCCTGATTTTAGAATCCACTTAATGGCCGAGGTTGCCACGATACGGAATAAATCAAGAAGCGGCCGGACGACTACGTTACATGAGTAGGTACCCTTCGGATCCTACGCACAACCTGCCCACATCCTGAGAAGCTTCGGAAAACGCCTTTTGAGGACCTCAATTTCACCAAGCTCATCCAGGAACCGCAGGGCAACTTGGGCCAGTTGGGCATCTCATCAACTCGCCGACATTGCCAGTTGCTACATCAAGTCCGGCTGAAAAAGAACACTCCAAGATTTGTGTAACACCCTTCATGGTTCCTAGATAAGAATAACCCTGAATAAAAGTTCCACAAAGTCGATGTCGCAGCGAGTCAATCTGCCGAATCAATTATCCCCGAAAACTCCATGGACGTAAGTCCTGGGAACACAACCCAAATCTTTAAGAATTCACAGTTATAACTAGAGTTCTTCTTCACCTTTACATTGATCATTACATTTTGGCAACACTGTGACAAAACTATGTTCCCCTCCATATGTTTTGGTATTTTTGATGCGTCTTAAAAAGTATAAAACGAAAGCGTTGTAAGAAAAATCACTTTAGGAATCGTAAGGCTCCTCAACAATTAAAGACGATGATCACTTTGGTGCATTTTCAGATGGACGGATTTTTGTATCGGTTTTTGGAATATACGTCGCTTAAAACATAAACCAACTACTTTTGAAATGGTTGAAATTTGTTTTTCCTAGGTCGATTACAAAGGTTTATTATTGAAATTCATAAACCGAAACGATAGGAAATATGGAAAATCCAGTCATTTTAATGACATCTCAGATTGATGTTGGATGTTTTAGCCACATTTTTTCTCCCAGTAATTTGGGAGAAAAACTACAAACGGCGTACAAGCAGAGAGGGGCGGATTTTTTAAATTTTTAAAATTTACATATTTTGAAAAGTGCACTAACAACTTTTGAGGAGGATTGAAAAATTGTGTTTCTTTTTCAATTACCAAAGGTTCATTATTGAAAATATCAAACCAGAACGCGAATTTGTCTCAAAAAGCAGCACAACAAGCTGGATAGCCGAGCACGAAGCATGACTATTGCAACAGTATTGCAGTAGATACAAATTATTTCTTTTCATAACCCTATTATAGCGTGCAATACCTAATAATCTATTATTCGCCATTTCCTATAAGAATGGTGGATCGGTGGGTCGGCTCTGATGCAATAACTTACAAATTTATACGGGATTTTATAACTTGTCCGACGAGAAAAACAGGCAAGAATCAGTCAAATTGCATGTAAGACCATCGTCTTTCAAATTCGAAATATCAACCGAATCTTCCTGTGACATTTTATCGGGACGGAGATGTGCCGGTGATTTCGGCATCTTGATCTATCAACCCCAAGGGATGATATTTAAGGATTAATTGAAACCGCAAAAACTTTCGACGTAATAGGGTAATTTTTTGTTTGTTTCAGATAGAAATCAGCTGTCTGAATCGAATGACACCACTCGGGTCAGCGGCGTAACGTTTCTCAGCGGGGCCCCCCCGCAAAATATTTTCGGGGCCCCTCCCCATAATTTTTTTTTTTTTTTTTTTTTTTTTTTGGAGAAGCGTGCACTTTTTTAGCGGTCATCGTACAATACGCTACGATAACCTAACTAAAAATACATAATATAATATAACAATTTAACCTACCTTTACGTCGTAAAGCTTACCTTGAAGTTTACGAACTCAAGACTTCTAGTATTTTCAAAGTAATCGTTTTACAGGAGGAAAAATTACGCAAAAACCGACAATTTTATTTTCTGACTTGTGATACCCATTTCTCATTTTAATTTCAAAATTTTTGAAAGCTGAAGAATTTTTTATTTTTTTGGCGAATTTTGCCAATTTACCTTGTTTTATCATCTTCAAACTGCTCTATTTTGAACGGATTGAAATATTTCCAATCAGATTTCGCCATCTTGTTCAGCGTGAAAAAACCTTTATAAAAGAGAGTCACCTGCTTGGGAGTTTTCGGCTAACTTTCCCCCATTTGAAATGCCCCAAATCTCCCCTTAGAATGAAGCGATTGTGCTCATCTTCAAACATAGCCTTTTGAAAGCCTAGGTAGATTGTTGTGCAAATTTGAGTTTTAATCTTAATTTTATGGCGAGTTATCGTCTGGAATGTGTTTTTGGTGTCCGACAGTGGACTTGGAATGCTTTAAAACGGATCTAGATGCAAACATTTTAGTCCGAGAACAATAAGTAGTTTCTTTTTCTTCGAAAATTCGCTAATACTACAGCAGTTGAAAAAATTTCCAATATTTCTCTTTTTCCACGTTAGGTAGCAAGCAGACAAGATGGAATTGTTTCTGTGAACCAAAGAGAAAACCAAACCAAAGAGTAAACCAAACCGATGTTATCGGAGCCAACACATCGATATTATCGAACATGTGGCATCGAAGGCAAAACATCGTAATATCGAAGCAAAACATCGATATTTCGATAAAATCGAATAATAAAATGTCGATGTCCCATCCCTAGTACGCACCTTCGCAACTCTGACACCTTAGCTACTTTACACCCTTCCTCACCTGCTTATAAATACTCTATTTAAAATATATACGTATAATCAGCGAACTATTTTCGATATATTGGCTGTTTCGAAGTGTTGTGTTTGTTCAACTAAGGATAATCGTTAAGCCCATGGGTATTGTAGGTAACGATCACGCTAGTGAACTTATACGTGCATAATACATATTTAAGAACGTGTCTGCACATTGTGGGAATAGACAAGTTGGAATATATTCGTATAATCAGGGAACTATTTTCGATAGGCTGCCTGTTCCGAAGTGTTATGAGTGTGTGTTCAACTACGGATAATCGTTAAACTCATAGGTAGTCTAAGCTACAATCACACTATCGAATTATTTCGTGCATAATAAAACTTTAAGAACGAAGATGGTTCGAGAGAAAATAGGAGTACTATCAGAGTAAAGAAAAACCTTTGGTTTTTTTCCACGAATTCGGTCTGAGAAAAGTCTGAAACGGATTTGTATCATGTTATTCATTCCTCTTGGGCTTAGCTGGTACTACAACCTCTACTAGACCAATTATAATCTATTACCTATCCTTCTATTGATCAATCATTGCATGGGACTTCCTAAACATGCGGCACCTACCTAATCTCAGCGTAGGTATATGATTTTTGATTAGAGATTTTGTAGGAAAATACTTGGTACTCACCAATCCATGAAGATTCACGTTCCGAATAGATGGAAGATGAAGATGGAAGGCTTTTTCGCGAACACGACACGGAGTAGACTGCCGGAGACGCGCGCCCGAACACAGACAGGAGAGAACTGGTCGAGACCGCCCGCTCTCCTATACGAGGCGGCCGGCGGAGGGATACAAGGGTGTGGCCGCGGCGCCCGAAAACTTCGTGTTTTCGAAGCCCAAGTTTTTAGGAGCCCAAAAACTTCGAAAACACTTACTTTTTGGCGCAACTTCACAAAAGACCCTATGAAATAAACTTGAAAACAGAGTACCATGTCTTAATCATCAAAAATATAGGAACTACTTTTCTAATAGTAATAATTCCCTAGAAAAATAGCTTAAAGGCGGATTCACACTCGCGGTAGCGGGGAAGTCAGACCACAGTCAGGTCAGAGTCACGTCAAGGGGCCGCCCATTCACACTGCAAGGTCAGATCACGTCAGGGCAGGGCAGGTCATCTATTAGAAAAGACTGAAAAAGAACGAATTGTAACGAAATGAGCAAATCAGAAACTAAAATTAGACGAGATTTGACTTCGTGATTCACATTTTCCGTTCAGGGGGAAGGTCACGTCAGGTTTTGATCGCTCGCCGGGCGACCTGACGGTAGGTGACTGGAGGAAGACTCGATGTTGACGTTACAGCGCCCGTGAGTGAGGATCACCCCGTTTGGTTTCCATAGAAGCAATCTTGACGTGACTCTGACCTGACTGTGGTCTGACGTTCCCGCTACCGCGAGTGTGAATCCAGCTTAAAGGTGGATTCACACTCGTGGTAGCGGGAACGTCAGACCACAGTCAGGTCAGAGTCACGTCAAGGTCAGATCACGTCAGGGCAGGCCCATTTAGCTATTCCGCGCTGCAGCTGAACTGGCACGATCCGAGGTGATAAAAAATTGGTATACAATCGCTAGAATTGGTATAAAATCCACCCGTCATACTTCATCAAGAGTTCTGTATTAAGAAAGTATTAAGTACAACTACTATTGTATGTATGTACTACCAATGTGAAGTTAGTGTAATGTTTTTAAGTAACACGCAACATTACCTATTATTAATAACCAAAAAGAAAAGTCCCAAGAAAAGTTATAATTGTTATAATAAAGGTACTCACGAACTGAATATCCGCCTTTCAATTTTTGAACTACTAATCTTTTCAATGGAGTTGCTTTCCTAGCTGGTCCTTCGGTATATTTGGTTCGGCGTGGTAAAGTTTTTTATCTGTTTTATTCGCTCGTAGACATAATCAAAATAAGT
This sequence comes from Creontiades dilutus, assembly GCA_031894815.1. Lineage (NCBI taxonomy): Eukaryota > Metazoa > Arthropoda > Insecta > Hemiptera > Miridae > Creontiades > Creontiades dilutus. The sequence goes on from JAVIWC010000341.1 coordinate 498,581, forward strand.
TCAGACTTACCTCTTGTCCTCTTTTTTCCATTTTTGTTTCCCGGCATGAGAAGCTAGCTCTGGATCGGGAGCAGGAATCTCTCCAGCGAAATATTCCCAGAACCTGCACGAGTTCTCGTCGCTTGGGCATGCATCTTCCAGCTGTTGTAATTATTGCTCGTAAGCAGTTCAATTTTACAGTTTTGATTCATATCCGTTGCTTGATTCATGCTAGAAGCTTGATTGGGTGACATTACCTGTTGAATTTAGAGTTCATCGCAGTTGGTAAGAATTATCGACAGGATGTTTGAACAAGAATCAACTAAATACTATTTTTCATGATTGTTACGAGGAAAACATCTTGCTGGCAACGAACATATTGAATTTGTAGAATGCTACAAATTGTGGAGGCAAGTGAAATCTAATGAAACTCGATAAACACTTGTGATTGATAAATTTTGGCAATCTCAGTAATTATTAAAATCTTTTCTAGCTAAAACGGGTTGGTGGTTTAACGTTTGGTGAAAATGATGGCAACACTCTAATGTCCTCATATTCAGATCTCGAGCCAATCGTTGCCAACTTGATGAGAGCTGTCTGACTCGAGGGAGGCGGCCTGGCGGGTTGGCTGGGTGAGGCGAAGGGGCCCGCATCTTCCAATCATTCCATCAAGCGCTCGTCCGTCCCACGAGATCCGCACTATTTTCTCTGCACGCTCCTCTTAGAACCGAGTTATCTACCACGCCAACCACCGTACACCTATTTCTATTCCCGACTTATTTTTTCATTGGCAATATACGCGCTATAATGTAGAGAGAGATACGGAAAGTCAATTAACACTACAAATGAATAAAAAGTTACTTGTGTGTTCTTTCCTATCAAAGAATAAGTTCGAATGAATTTGCCCTCTTTGGTGGAGTTCTAAGGAAAAGATTTCAGAAAACTGTCAAGCAAAACGCCAAATAATGGCTACACATTGATGGCCTCACAAAGGTGGCTGAAACGGCATATTCCAATATAATTTGCGAATAACTCCTAAAGTGTGCCTGCTCCAGACATTCTAGCTAGATTCAAAGTTGTAGAACATATAAAATAACATAAAATAAAGCGATTGGATGTCAATCTTTCAAAACGATGTACTTGGTTACAAACGTTTGAAATGAAACTAAGTTACGTTGAGTCATCTCCTCTCCTCTCCGTTTAGATTAATGCCCTTCAAAATCATCTGGCCACCTAAATATTGGTCTAATTCAAGTCTTTCAAGGCGCATTCAAGTCAGTGACATCGACTTTCTAAGGTTTATGCCCTGCTAGTTTTAGCTCAGACAATTTTACCTTGTCCATCAAATTAAAACTTGAAATTAAATTTCTTCCAGTCTGTTTGGAATGTTTTAACATTGATGAGCTACACTATAAGAAAATTGGAAAAGGTTGGAGCTGAAAGTTGCTTGACACAAAAGTTAGAAAGCAATACTCCTAAGCAGAAACAAGCTATACGATTCTTGACCATCTCAAGGAAAAGCCCAAATGCACCGTAGTCACAGAGGCGCAACGACCTCTGGAAACTTGCAGAAGTCTCGTTCCTCACTGGCCACTGTCCCCCAAAGTACCACCTAAACAAAATCCCTGAGGGCAGGACAATAGAATGCCAGCTCTGCTGCGAAGAGACGGAAACAGCACAACACATACTTTGCGGGAGTCCTGCTAGTGCATCAATAAGAGTGCAGCATTTTGGAAAGGGTGCCATAACATCCGCCTATATTGCCAAGGAAACCTCTGAAGCAAAGCTGCATCAGTAGAGAGATCCGTAAAAGGAACCTATTACGATTGAGCCCAGGGTGTGGGACAACCCAAACATCAGAAAAAAAAAACTGCATACAAATCCGTTTCAGACCATTTTAAGAGCGAATCCGTGAAAAAAATATAGGTGTATGTCTATGTGTGTTTCACAAATTTTCTCGACTTCGCCCAGCCTGCGATTCTTGATTCTTTTTTAGTTCCATCCCGATTTTTACTCTAGCTGCGTAACGAACCGCCGAAATTGATTTTTCTGTTGGAAGGGGAATGGAGGGGGTGATAGACATTTTTCGGCAAGGTCATTGAAAGAGTACGATGTGACAACCAGCTGTCTGAACGGTTTGAGGGGGGGGATCCACCTTAACTATGACCCATTGATGGATTATTAGCAACCATAATCGGAAAATCTAAGGAGAAAATTAAACTCCTGAAGTGAGTAAAAATCTCACAATAATTGATCTTGAGGCCTAATCACAGAGGGTTGTTGTGCGATCTACGCATGAAAATGAAATCATGCTGAACTGAATCCGGTTGTGGTCAACTTTTTCGCAATTAACTAAAACATACATGAATTCAAGAGCGGGAACGATTTTCATTTTATAATGAGTACTGTCATAATGGGAAACGTTGCACCACTCTTTGCGGTCATGATCAGCTGTCAAACTGAAAACGTCATGCCTTCAAGTTCATTTCAAGACATCCAGACTGTTTTTAACTAAATTCAGTAATCATCTATTCAGATTTTCGATTTTGTACAATACTCCAACGAGTGGCAAAAAGGTAGACGAATTAGGGTTCTAAAATTGGATTTCCCCAAATTATTTAAGATTAGGTTCGTTTTGTTGGCGAATTAAGATTTTGGATTGGTCTTCAACAATATTTTAGCTCATTCAATTTTCATCTAATTTTACTTAGGTATGTTTAAAAAAAAAATTGTTTGAACCCAATTGTAGACAGTTGAGCAACGAACCTAGGAAATGTTGATTATTCTGTTGGGAGGGGGTAATAGTAATTAATTGTTGCCTTCTTTCCATGGTTTTTCATTCTAACAAACCTCTATGCTGTATTAAACCCCGGAAATTTAGCATTTTATGTGTTGGCGGGGTGGATAGGCGATTCTCATATCTACCAAAATTTCCACCAAGAATTTGGCCTAGTTTTCAAAATATTGATAAGTGTTCATAATTATGTTTATACGTGTGATCACAAAAAAATTGGCAACACTTACTACTGAGATATTTTTAATTACTGTCACAATACAGAATTGTGGCCTCAGTGATCAGGGGTTTTCTCATCACGACACATTGTTTCTCTGAGTTTACTGTTTTTCATCTAATTGATTTGAGTCATTGAGTCACATCGCAAAATGGAGAGCGTCACATTATCGTCGTTTAAAAACGATGGTGCAAAACTGCTAAAAATCGTTTCCAATTCATATTTTTTCGCGACATTTTTATAAACTAGAACATTTGTAAAACTCCGATTGTATACACACAACTTCTGCGCTTCCTGCATCACCAAAAAGGCGCGGAAACGTTGAAATAATTTGTCATTCAAATATTGTTTTCAAGACTTTTATTTCAGTGAAAAAAAGGTTGTTCTTTTCGATTAGTTTTCAGGTATTCAATCAAAATTCACTTCCAATCGACTTTATTTATTATATATCATGATGATAAAATAATAAACATTTTCAGAACGGATCGCACCTACTTTCTTTGGCTTCCACGCTTATAGATTAAAAAATTCAAGCACAAATTTTCCTAAAAAACCTACTTGAATGTCATTAAAATGTGAATTTTAATTTTCAATTACTGTATTTATCTCTAGATGCGAATAGTTGAATAGAATCAATAAAACCACAAACAGCTTTCTACTAACCAAACTCTTTAGACAATTGCGTTTTGTTTAACCGTTGTTTTAATATTTTTTTGATTACAAGGGCTCAATTTTCAACACAATTTAACATGCGTGCCTAAATCAAATGCGATAAATTAAGAAAGTTTGCTCGTAGGACGATGGTGCATGGCAGGAACTTTTCTTGTTCACTTCAACACACAAAAGCAGTCTGGTAGTGAGAATCTATCGTAGGGAGTGCTGGGGTAGGGACGGCCGAGTTCGAACACGTCGTGCAGGCGCGGGATGCCGACCCGCAACACAACCGAGAGATCCCCTTTGGACGCCTCCAGCGCACTGAAGACTGCAACTCTCCCGAGCTCGCCAATATTCTGCGAGACCCCGTGGAGGGGGAAGAGATCCGCCTGGTTGAGGTAGGTCAGGTCTCGCCAAACCCTGAGGTAGGTCAGGGCCGCAAGGCCGTTTCCGCTCGTAAATCGCGAAAGGGAGGGGAAGGTCGCATATCCCACCGCTCAAGGTCGCGGATTTCTTGGTCAAGGCCCGCGAAAAAATGCGGGGAACTTGGAGGGGGCAATGTTTGTCTGGTTGAGGTAGGTCGGTGTCCGCCAAATGACTCATCCCGGCCTCGCATTCCGCGAACGACCGCCCTTCGCTCCTATCGGCTCCCCACCACCTCCTTCGATCCTCTTCTTCATATTCCCGACATTTTATTACTTTCTCAACATCCCAATGAGTTCAGGGAAAGTTATGCTATCGGCTAAGTCTACCATAAAAGCAAAAGCAATGAATTATTTAGCATGTTTGATACAATAACTAATACAATGACACTCTGAGAAACAATGCATATTATTACACAGACCAGAGGACAGCAGGTAACCATTGTGGTATAGTATCCAACATGCGCAGAGGGGCTGTCGCCAGCCACTATAGTATCCACTCTCGCCCATCCATACGTTTAACACAACCTTTGGCTTCCTTTCAAATGGGAAACGAACGGATGATCGTATAGCAGCCCAGTGGTTTAGTATAGAGCTCTCGAACGCAGATTAGTAGACTGCAGATAATTAGTTTGGTATAGTATCCACCGTGGGCTCAGAGGCTGTCGCCAGCCACACTAGTATCCACTGTCACTCATCCTCTCGTTAAACACAACCTTCGGGAACGAATATGGTGACCGTGTAGCAGCCCATGTGTTATTCGATTTGCGGAACCTACGACCAGAATCTAAAAAAAACTACCTCTCACATCGAAAATTTTTTTTTTAGATTTTGATTTTTTTAAGCTCAATCTTTAAACATCCTTATCTGCGCCCTCAGTTGTTTAAAAAAAAAGCTTTAACCCATCGATTTTTTTTTTTTTTTTTTAATTCGATTTTTCAAATCTTTGTATCTTGAACGTAAACCAACAACTTTTGAGGAGGCTTAAAAAACCGATTAAATTTATAGGCTTCAAATACTTTCACATAAAAACGGGATTCATAACAATGAAGTAAAGGCGGCGAGTACGGTCACCGTTACCTGCGGCCGTGTGGTTTTCAAGAGGTAATGACCCAAACACCGAAAACTCCAAAACTATTTCAGATACATCTGAACAAATCACATCATGGCCAAATTTGTTGTGCAAAATTTCAAACTCCCGGAAAAATCGCATCCGAAAGTTAAGTGGATGTCCTTACTCCACTCTTCCCTACTGGTAAATTCAGGAATGACCTGTTAATTCAGAGAAACCTTTGACAGGGAATTGTTTGAGTACGCGAACATTGAATCTTCTCACAGAATCTGTTCTCGGTTCTTTGTTTGATTTTTCGCATTCTAGGATTGGAAATCAACTGCATTTCTGTCTTAAGACTGAAAAATAAGAACTCGCTAACGACCCTGCACAAGGGACGTAACTAGGGGGAGGGGCGCCAAAGTTAGAGGGGCGCCAAATAGGCAAAAAAGTGACAGCTTACCAAGTTCTTTTAAATATTATGACCGTTTGGAGTAAATTTGAAAATATTTACTAAAAGGAAAAAAATATAAATAAGGAATGCAATAGGCCTACAAGAAAGGACCAAGGATATAGAAAACGTATACTTCGCGAGGCGAGAACTAGCCTTGAGCGGCCGTATGCAGGGCAGTTGACGAGGCGAGTCTACTTCATTCGAACTTTTGGTTTATATTTGCCAAAACGGCCTCCATGACGCCTATTCCAATATAACCACAGCTTTGAGAATTTTTCTTACAATACCCGTGTGTGTAGCATCGAATGAAAGAAGTTTTAGAAAACTGAGGATAATAAAAAACTACATCAGGAACTTGAGAGGACAACAACGACTAAGCAACTTGGCCATAATAATTTTAGAGCACAAAATAGCTTCAGCACTATCTTTTGATGGTATCATTAAAACATTTGCAGCAAAAAAAGCCCGACAATTTTCATTTTAAAGTTTGCTTAGGGCTTCCATTTCGTACAAGAATTTATTTATCATCTATTAGTTTGTTAAATTTAATAAAAATTATATGGTATTTTACATTGAGCACTTACTTACCAAACCTTCCTCCTTTTAGTAAAAGAGTTTATACATTGTGAATAAATCAAATCAATTATATTTATATTTTGGTTCATTGGTATATTAAGATGGTATGAGTCATGAGATATCGGGTCTATGAGGGGGCGCCAAATTTATTTCTTGCCTCGGGTTATTTCCCTGACCCTGTACCCATGAATCCGAAACTGAGCTTTTTCCGGTAGTGATACCCAAATTTAAATCAGCAGTTCATGTCAGTATTGAGATTTGTGATGTAGCCGGGCACGAATTAAAATTTGGTCGCTAAAACTGAAAACAACAGGCGGGATATTGCGTAATCCACTCTCGGAGGTCTCGCTTATCCGAGAGGCGTAAGAGCCCGCGCTATTAAAAAGTCGCGATATTGATGCTATTCTCTCTGTTTTGAGAGTGGAGACCTACTTTTTTGACAATGGCCGTTGGGGTTCACTCACCTCGCGGAGATATGCGCTGCTCAACTTTGAGAGACAATGGAGACGTTTTTTTTTTCCTCTTCTTTTTTTTTGAGGGCGCAAACATTAGTAGTATTTGCGGTTTATCAATCCAGAAAGGGGCGATGGTTAGGGGAGAGGGGGCGGGGGGGCCTTACCAACCACGTGGCATCGGCGACTTGGAATCGACCATTTGAAGGAGTCTCCCCGCTAAGTGCTTGGTAGATAATGGCACCACATAATGACCGTTTAGTGTTCGTTTTATCGGTATCAGAGGCTCCTCCGTATGTGGATTATCGCCGCACTCCGAATGATGAACAACTTCCTTGTAAAAGTGATGAATACGAACATGATTAAAGGATAGGGCGCTATTCGTACCTGACACAGTTATGAGCGCTTCAAGCGAATTTCCCTAGAATTGAAGCTTATACAATATCCCAACAAATGTTGAACAATTAAGCTCCAAGAATTGAGTGATTAGTAATCCGTTTTGAAGTATTCTAAAAACGATCCCCGGAATTTAATGCGCAATACATGTACAGGGTGGCCAAAATTCATAAGACCAGCAATTTATCTCGTAATTTCAGAACCTACAAAAAATGTAAACGGTAACCCCGCTAATTTTTTACTGGTAATTCGAATACTCACACATTTTTGCTCCTCGCGCGTGCGCGCAAATGCTCAATTCGCTCATCAAATTTGTTTTTTTCTAATTGAAACGCCCAATTTTTATTGCAAACTCGGGTTCTACGCTAAATTTATAAATATTCGACACTTCAATAGATTTTTTTTTTACTGCGCATAAAGGTGGATTCACACTTGCGGTAACGGGAATGTCAGATCACAGTCAGGTCAGAGTCACGTCAAGGGGCCCCCCATTTACACTGCCAGGTCAGATTACGTCAGGGCAGGCCAGTCTATTCCGCGCTGCAGCTGAAGTGGCACGATCCGAGATGATAAAAAATTGGTATATAATCGCTAAAATTGGTATAAAATCGACCCGGCATACTTCATTAGAGTTCTGTTCCTAAGCAAAGTATTAAGAAAAAAGGACCTAGCAAATGTGAAGTTAGTGTAATGTTTTTATGTAACACGCAACATTACCTATTATTAATAACCAAAAATGTTATTATGTATTATTTTACACCTACTTACTACTTCTAATAAATACTTACTACTTTACTACTTTTATTATTGAATACTTACCCACTTAACAAATAGGTAGGCATATTACCAATGTAACAGGATAAAAAATATATTACAACCTTCCTTAAATTTTTTGAGCGTTTGCCCTATTTGCTGCCATTCCCATGATTTCCTCTGCACGTCTGAATAGAATGGATGAGAAAATCGTTAAGAAAACGCTGTTACCGAACGCACTCAATCAACTTTTCTTGATCCATTAGAAATTACAACTAAAGATGGAACGAAATCAGCAAATCAGAAACGAAAATCAGAACAGAAGTGGTCGGAAAGAGAACGAAGAAATTCAGCTGATAGACGAGATTTGACTGCGTAATTCACATTTTTCCGTTCCGTCAAGGGGGAGGGGGAAGATCACGTCAGGTTTTGATCGCTCGCCGGGCGACCTGACGGGAGGTGACTGGACGAAGATTTGATCTTGACGGAACCGCGCCCGTGAATGGGGATCTCCCCGTATGGTTTCCATTGAAGCAATCTTGACGCGACCGTCATCGAACGTGATCTGACTTTCCCGTTACTGCTAGTGTGAATCCACCTTAACTCACTCCACACGCTCGCGAAAACGCGCGGCTGTATCCGAGTTGCGGTCACGAGGTGACAGGCCATTAGTGGGATGTAACAGTTGCGGTCACGTCTTCGAAAGTTAACATCCGAATTGTGGTCAAAGGGGAGAGATCGAGATTCAACGAATTCGAATTGTCCAACTCGTCTCAATTCGAACCGACACGTTTAAAACATATTCTAAAATTCCAGTAGTTGACTAGTGAACGCCGTTGGTTTAGTACGGAGAAAATGACTTCTATGCCTCAATGTTGATATTCTAATCGACGATTATAAGTTTCGTTACTACAGTACTTTGAAGGATGGCGTGGGACGGTGGGCCATCGGTGACTCTGAAATGTTGCCGTTTTCATCTGGGACAGTCGTGGCTTAGGAAAATGCAGGCATTGGGACTCGCGAAAATTCACAATGACAAAGCCAATGAGGCCTCACAGTTCTTGAGGCTTTTTTTCGGTCTTCCATTTCTCAATCCCACGGATGCTGAGGACTGTTTTGTGACGGACTTGATGGCTATTCTCCCCAAACAACCTGCTGAAATAACGAAATTCACTGACTACGTTTTGGATTTTTTGATTGTGGAGAAATCAAAAAACTTGTCGAAGTAACCTCCCCTTATTTTTTGGCAAAGAATTTAACCATTGCACTTATGTGCTGCGCGCACCAACTTTGTTTTTTCAAATGAAATCCCTCGATTTTTATTGCAGAATCGGATTTTACATCCAATTTTATGACGACGACGACCCAAGAGGGTCCAGAAGCTCCCAAAGTTTGCCTACCCCTCAAAAATATCCACCACGTTCAAAAAATATGAAATTTCACGTGCCACGCGCAGGGTCTACGGTGGAAGACATTTCGCGCAGTTTCAGGGTTGCTCGATTTGACGTGCCCGTTGTGTTACGCGCGGTAAAAAAATCGATTGAGTTGTCAAATTTTCATTCTGTACACAGGATGTCCAACAAAACGTCCCTTAAAAAACGTACAAAACTGAAGAAAAAAAAATGGGTCGAAAATGGTCAGGAAAATAGTTCAAAATTGACTAAAAAACTCTGCAAACTATTTGACAAAGATTTATTGTTTAATTTTGAACCCTCTTCACCCCCCCCCCCCCCTCCGTCACATCCTATTTTGGTTGTCGAGCCGTCAAAAAATGAGGAAAATTTAAATTTAAAATATTGAATTTTGAACCGATTTTCTTCAACATTGTCATCCTTAAAATGGGATTTTTAAAGTCAGATCAGGCCGGACTGGTCTGAGAACCATCTCAATCGGTTTGGTGTCCAAAATTACTTGAAAATAACATCCCACTTGCTTTTTTCTGAAAAAGGCATTTTAAAAACGCACTTTTTGGCCCATTGCGTCTGTTTTTGTGAAGCGATAGGGCAGGTTAGGACCAATTGAACACCAAATGGAGTTCATGTGGGAAAGAATTGATTTTTTACATCAATTCATAGACGTTTTATGTCCCGTACGATTTACGAGCATTGCAGATTGGAGTCTACGCCCCTCTAACGGAATATAATGACATTTTACGGCGCAGCGTAGGCGTCAACAAATGTTATTCGTCAGGCGGAACTAGCGTGCGGCAGTCGGCCGTCGTGGAGTCGGATGGCGAAAAGTGGTTGCACAAGGCGCCCGGTTCCTCGAATCGTTTCGCTCCATCTTTCCGCGGAGAAAGTGACCCGGATCGGACCAATCGCACAATTCAATCGATGAGCCTAAACGGATTAACGGCCTCTATCGCTCCGCTGCCTGGTGCTCCTCGGGGAGAGAAAATATTCCATCACGCCCCAACACGGTGGTTCGTCATCGTGTAAGAGCTCTTACAAATCATGTTTAAAATACAAGCCCCCTGCACCCCCGACAGCTTTTCGGTTAGAGCCTGTAGCTAAAATCCGATAAACATTTAACATGCCTCAGTACACCCTCCCTTAGACTATAAAAAAATAAAGAAAGTTACAGCTCAAACCCGTCATTTTTGTTTCATTCCTTCTGCCCAAATAACAGTTGATTCGTCGTTCAATTCTTTCTCGTGAGGGCCGGTTTTTGAAATGTAGAAAACATCACTGTTCATTTCTGACATTCCAGACGAAGTACATACCTGGGCATATCCTGAGAAGTAACTTTCCAATAGTAAGATGTAACTTTCCAGTAAAAAGGGACTCTGTTGATGAAGCAAAAATGTACTTTACAGTCCAATCTGTTGACAAATAAAAATGCCCGATAGTTTCCCCTTGTTAAGTAAAAATCGTCTCTGTTGGGAAATTAAAAAAAATAGACAATACTTTCCTCTAAAAATGAACTCTGTAGTAAAAGTAAAAATGGACTGGTAGAGTAAAAAACATTACGAGACATTACTTTTCACCGAAATAAACCCTGTTGGGAAAGTAAAAATGTAATACTTCTGCGTCCCATTCTCGCTTAGCGGTTTTGGATAGTTGGTCCAAGGCTGAAGTATATTCCGTGCTAAACTGTTCTTAACGGGTTAATAGAAGGTACGTGTATTCTAAGCAACACGTCAAGCCGACTATACTTGAAACTATAGGCGCGATGCGTTCACCAGAAGGCTGACAGAAGAAGCCATATTTTGAAAACGTTGGGAAGCAATGCGTGCGTTATTGAGACGCCTCTATGTAGGGGTTGTAGTAGTGAATCACACGGAACTGTTAGTTGGCGTACAAATCGGGCTGAAAACAACTCACCCTATCTGCCAAGTTGGATGATGCACGTAGCTTCCTAGTCTAGGTAACATGAACGTCAGAGTTGAGATGTAATCATTACTTCGAGTAATGAATAATTTTCCGATTACTTTCATTGTAATGACGTATATTTGGCTAGTAACGATTTCAGTAAAAAGGAGATTGAAAATCCGAATGCATAGAAAGTAGGTATAGCGAATAGCAAGTGTTAAATAGATGAAATCTGTATTATACGATATTAAATAGATAACATTGTTTCATCTATCATTGTGGCATCAAATTCGCATTCTACCAATGCAGTAATCGGATTAAAAAAAGTAATCGAATTACCAGCACTCCATTCCGATTACCATTACTTGTAATCGGAGAAAGGAATCGTTTTTTCGATTACCATTACAGTAATCGGAATGGTAATCGCGATTACCTGTCTTCAAAAGTAATTGGAATTTGTAATGGGTAATCGAATTACTTTCCTAACAACTGTGATGAACGTAGATCTTCTGAAATGTTTCAAAGGATCTCGAAATATGTATAATGTCGCCGTGGTTATTCTTACACCACTTAACTCATTTGTTTGCCAAAATTAGTTAAAGAACCTGCCTATTAGCTTTTCCATGCCCGATCAACTATGGCAAGTTGATCAGAGGACTAGAAATAGGAGAAAACCGCTTTGTCAAATGTGATTCACAACATTCCCAAATCCAACTGGTCGCCCTTCTCTGCTCGTCTTTTTCGCCTGTAAGTGTATTTAATATTCGTGATATTATCTAATATTACTTTTTTGGTGCAGAAAACGATTAGTAAATGTGAAGTAATCTTCAACGAAATCGCAAAGAAAATTGTTCAAAAATGTATCTTTCGGTTAGACGGGTTTTTCCGAAAACTCTCTTTTTGGTTTATTATTCAATAATACACCATTGTAATCGCTCTTGAAAACAAAATTTCTAAACCCCCCTGAAAATTTCATGGTTTACGTTTCAAAGAGTGTTGAATGCAAATCTGCAATAAAAAATTTTCCGTCCGTTCGCCGTACGTACGATTTTTCCCAAACAGCTGGAGCAAAAAATTTGAAATTTCAGGAAAAATCCATGTTGGTCCGACAACGCCCCAATTCTTTAGCCAGCTCTCTCACTTAATTTAAAAAACCCCTTTAAGGGTTGTCAAAGTTTTGTAAAATCTCTAAAAACTTCAAAAAAAAGTCGAAGCGGCCTAAATTTGGACTCTTTTTGAAGAACTTTCCATGAGGAGTCGAATGAGCCCCTCCCCAGGTCCGTAGCTCAAACCATTCCCAATGTATGGCCCGATTTATGCTGCCAACATTTGCATCCACATTCACTACATCACTAGATTACTGCGATCAAAACAAAGACATAATATGCATAGAGCTCTTAAATCAGTTCTCAACCAAAATAGCTATTTGGATTGATCAGTTGATCATATTTGTGTGCCTCCTGAAATTCAATAATCGCTCTATCACCTTGAAACACCCACACTCCAAAGCTTAGTAGAAATTCAAATCATGAATCATTGAATAATAAACCCCAGTGAAAGAATTTGCAGCGTTTTTTGAGCTTATATGCAAGCACTTCCTCTGAAAACCTCATCAAAATCGGATCAAAAGTTTAGGAATTTGGCTTGTTAAAAACTATCTGTGGTAACATGGACATACAAACTCAACCAACGTAGTTAGGCAGACACGAAACGAAAGTTGTTCAGAATAGTCGAAAACTCAAAATGCGAGCAGAAATTTTGATTTTGACAAGCTCCCACTACTCATAGGTATACTTGGAAGCAAAATGGAAAAAAGTTATTGTTTTTCTAATGTCGGTGATAAAATGAGGGTGTTAGATTTTACATTGGAGTATGCGCGATTTTGTTCTAATGAAACTAATACGGGTTTATCTACAGTCGGCCGATCACATTCCCAGAAAATTTTATCAAAATTGGATGAAAAGTGTAGAAGTATACACAGTTAAGCAAATCACAAGGATGCATACGCAGCAGCCAATAATCAACAAATCATGTTGAAATTGATATGGAGTTTTTAAATTCTGTTCTTCAGATTTCGTCTGTGTAAGTGAAGAGCTGAGTTGGCGCTCCATTACTGAGGGGTCATCGCCAGCAATAAAGCCGTCATTGCTTTTCCTTGAAGGCCGCTCCGATTGGGCACTCGCGAACAATGGGACTCGGCCAAGACAGGTAAAGCTGGCCAGTGATGAATGACAGCCAACGCCTTCAAAGCGGCCAATCCGAACTGCAAATCCGCACCCCTGCCTGCAGATCCACCAGTCAGAAGGCAGCTTTGGCTCAGTTGAGGAGCGTTTGCTTGTCCTCTCCATCCCCTCTGCTCCCCCACCTCATTGGATATGCACTCGCGAAACCTCCCCACTCCAGAACCAAAGGTGGTCTGCGGTCAGTTACCTTCCTCAAGGATTTTTGCGAGTTGCGGCTTCAGTTAGTCTCAGTGCTCCGTTCGCAGTTCTCAAACCTACGTTTGGACTCGGTTTTACCAAATCGCCGTGTGTCTGACGTCCGTCCCCGGCTCGTAGAACACACGGCAGCCAATGGATTTTGTGCAGATTTTGTGATGTGTCAGTGGAATTAAGTATAAATTACTGGATTGGTACCTCTTAACTTGATTGAACAGCCCAAATGTTTGATAATCATTCGACACCATTAAAATCGGTACCAGAGAAAGTTTCTTTGATCAGTTTTGTTCGTCCTCAGAATCGCAGCGTCGAGTAGCTGGAAACCAGAAAGATACACAATCAGTCCATTTCCAGTACTCAAGGGTTTTCTAGAACATATATGTACATACTTGTAAGAATCATATTTATTCGTTTAATTTCTTCCCATCAAAGAGGTAGAGTGACTTAGATTTCACCAAGCTCTTATGTTCTAATTATAGCAAAATTAGTCCATTTTTCGTTAAAAACTTCAATTTTCATGGGAAAAGCCACATTTTTCCGCATTCAAACCAAATTTTCTCCACTAAATTATACCGTACGAGTACGAGTATTCTACAATCTTGAGTACACCGTTGAAAATCTGAAGATCTGGCGCATATTTTAAAACTGCAGGCTATATTTGAAGAATAGAATTTTATTAGACTTATAGAATATGAAACAAGTTTTTACTCTGAAGATTTGACAGAATTCACTTTTCCGATTGATTTTCCACCAATTGAACCGGCCTACAATATATTTTTCTATTCACTGGCGAGATGGAAAATTTAACGCTCTTTCCAACAGTATCATCAAAATTGAATTTTCTCAAGCACGAAAGAGAGTTTTGGCCAATTCAGTGAATTAAGACAAAAAACCCGAAAAAATCTTAGACTTGAAATAACTCGAAAACGAAGCCTCTAAAAAGGAAGTTCTGGGAGGCACTTTTTGTCAGAAATAAGTTGTGGAATCTATACATAGCCTGTGGCAGGCTCCTCAGGTTAACACTATGTAGAGCCATTCCACACTATGAATGTCATAATGCCCCACAAAGATGTACAAAACGTCTTGATGCAGAAAACTTACTTCATATTTATTCTTGAATTTTAAATAACTATCATGAAAATTGAATGCAGTGAGGTACTCATTCTTCAAGGTTCAATACCAAGTTTTTTGTTTGTTTATGTGGTGTTCATATTGGATAGAAAACTGCCTGCAGAGTAAGTTCAAAACACACGCCGCTTATAATGTTTAATTATTTTAAAAAGCGGTTCTTTTATTTTGAGCTTTTTTTTTAACAAGGTCGCTTTACTCGCTTACTCTGTACTAATTAAAAAATTGAATGAAAATAAGAGTGAACCATGATAAACGATTTTAAATCATCCAATACTTTAAATGTGGCAAGATTTTCGTCTCAGCTTCTTCATGGCATCGATATGAAAATAATATTCTTATTTCTCATAAAATGCTACTCCTAAATATCATTAATGTTTCGAAAAAGGTGAGTTTCCAGAAAGCAGGACCAAAGATGATTCCAGAGAAACCAAATTATTTTATAAGCTGTTCGTACAGAGAATTTCGGTTAGATTCAGAACACACACCATGTTCCTATATTTAGAATTATTTCTTAATCAATTATTGAAGAAAAATAAAAGTTTTTCGATTTATCCAAAAAACATATTAGAAAGTAATGCATGCATTAAAGAGACGTCCGTATGTTTGTTATGAAATTTGAATTTTTCTCGACTCACAAGCACCAACTTAGGGTGATTTGAATAATTTTTGTTTTGTTTTTGTTCTATGAACCAACAAGTATTCTATGAACCTGTCTCTTGGATTCCAATTTCTTTTTGCTATTGTACTAATTTCTTTTTACTATTGTATTCCTGTTAATGTATTGAATTCGAATTATAGTTTTGGGCGTAACACAGAGGCTTGAGAACGAGACTCCCCACCCCACGCTACAAGGTTGCTTTAAGTGGTGAAGGAGGGTTATTTTGTAGTTCTGTATATTGAATAATTTGTTTTGTGTTGTATGCTATATAAAATGAATGAGTATTTGAAAAAAACAACTCAGAGTTCCCAATGAGAACAACAAATTACTCAAAGTCTCTCTTCACTTTGCCAGAAGTCATAGCTTCGCTTAAGCGAAAATATATCAGATTACGTGTCAGAAATCTTCTACGAGAATGAGCAATGAATAGATCACATGGCTGCGTTGTGATCAATCAATAATCAGATGTGATTACTATTATTACGAGAAGAAATACAATACCTGTATTTGAAAATGAAATTATAAATCAAAAACAATGGTCAAAATCAGATGAAAATAGTGGTTATATAACACCCGCCATTCATCCGATTCCATAATTAAATTTGAAAGTACTGAAATATGTTTCTGAACTAGACCAAAACTCTTGAATGTCTATTACCCCCTTAATTTCATCCTTTGATTTGTTGAACACTGAAATTGGGGTTGAAGAAGATTCAATAAAATCGATTGACAATTTTGAATATATAACGATTTATTACCCCCCTGTGCACCCCCTCATGTAATTAGAAATAAATTATAACCCTACGTATCCAACAAATAACCTCATCAACGTTCGGAGGTCGGAAAAAGCGTCTAACAACATGGTTTAATGTTTTTGTTTTTTTCAAATTCAGTAGGTAATTCAACAATTTTTGCTACTTAGCGAAGCCTTTTTAAATGATTTAAATACCCCGGTTTTTTTAGATTTCAACAATGAACCTTCGAACAAGAAATTTAATCACCCCTCCAATTGGTTTACGTCTCAAGATGAGTATGATCCAAAAATTGGATAGTCCACCCCGCCGAGCACCGCACAGAGGGGCCAAAACCTCTAAAATCGGGGTCGTTCAAATCTTAATTTGTTGGCTATCATCAAAATTTTGCTGGCAAATGTCATTTTCATGTCCTATAAATCAAAGCTTAAACCATAAATTGTTAGATTCAGATACAAATTAGTCAAATGAATCGAATGAGACCACTTGGGTTGCTTTACGATCGTCTGTTCGCTCAATACTTGAAAAAACGGTCAGGTAGACGGTCAGGCTGTAGATCCTTAAAGTTCAATGGGAGATTTGGGACAATCAACTGATAATAGGATAACAGTGTTTTTTTTTTTAATTAGATGCACGTATTCTAACGGGTGAGCAAATGCTTGAGTGAGCTCTCTGATACTTCACGCGCTCTTTTTTGTGTGCTCTCATTGGTTCATTCTAGGGATATCAATATCGGTAAAAAAGTATCGTTTTAGAAATTCGATATATCGAAGGGAAATATCGATATAGGCCATCGATATTTGTTCCGATAAATACGTATGAGCCCAGTGAATAATAATGCATTATTGAATTTCATTCTACTACAGGTACAGAATCCAACCACCCAAAATTCGATGAAACTTTATTCATGATAATAATCATGTACAGGATCCAGGGAAGTAAATTATCATATGTAGGGTTGTAAAATTAATGTAAGTGAAGTAAGAAGGAAAATGAAAAAAAAGTCAATCAAACCAGTATTGGTTGGGGATAGAGGTGAGGAAAGCCTTCTGATTGAGTGCTCTCCAGTAAGTCTCGAACTGGCTAGAACCCAAGTCTCCAAGATGGCCCTACCTTTCTTACCTACGATTTGCCTACCTCATCTGATATAATTCCCCTATTCTTCTATAGAAATTATAAAATTAGTTTTGAGCAATAAGATGTAGGATATGGTTGATATGATGATTTACGGCTGAAAAATATCGGATCCGATAGTACATTTAATGTCTATATATCGGAATAGAAAATATCGATATTTTCTTGACATCCCTAGTTCATTCTTGAGAGCCGGATCGAATTAAACACTATGTTCTACGTCCCCAAGCTCTGCCCGTTAGAGCACGGCTGATTTGTGCCCCTAACCTCCCCCACCAAACTCACGACTCCACCATTCCCTCACCCATCCTGAAGTTCTGTTTGCCGCGTGAATATGAAACTGCTTTTCAATGATGATTCATGGGGGGAAATCGGAAAACAGTATGATAATATTTTACTTTTAATACTTTAATTATGAGGTATCTTTTTCATTTAGGCCGAGGGAGGAGGGGGGGGGGGGTGTGCAGATGCGCCTGTTCTCCTGTCAGCTATACCTACTTTTTTTTTTCTTTTTTTTTAATGTATTTGGCCAAATGCGTTTTTTTTATCAAATGGAATAAAATGTTGCATGAGATGATCAACTGTTTGCAGGGAATTGGGAAGAAAACGAGTAAAACGATCAGGACATCATCAAGTTTTTTCGTTCATAACATTGGATTTTAAACTAATTTTTCGTAATGAAGTAATTGAAAAAAAAGGCCCAAGGGAACCAAGTCGAACTTTCGAAAGCTGTAGACCAACCTCTCGCCCCCATGGATATCTCCCTATCTAAGGTATATCCGGCTTACTCTCGGTGTTTTGCATTTTTAATACTCGACAGCGGTTATCTGGAGGCAGAGGAACTGGTAGGAGATGGGTTATGCGTAGGTACCTACACATCTACACATCCCATCCAGGAAGATGATGGAAAGTAATTAGCGGACCAGAGCTGTGCGGTGCTTCTTGTTTTCAGATGGAGAAACGCGATGCAGACATGGGATCACGTAAAACCGCATTCTTCCCCGAAGCTAATGAACCCTTAGCAATCACTTTTTGATGGAAGAATTTCACTTGGAAGTGACGTTATTCAACTTCAGGTTTTGCGGTCGGGAGTTCAGCGATTGAACAAACGTTATCCTGCTTCCCTGAGTATCAAAACAGTTACGTTTCCTTCTCACTACGTATATCGGCCTACAACCGCCCGACTTCCATGGCAGGAGTTATTGCCAAAGTATTTGAATCGCCGATTGCAAAAAGAGAGCATTTTAATCGAAAATGTGATTATGGCGTTTCGTTTGTAAAGGATGAACACATGTTTAGCACAAGAGTGGGACTTGTCCTTCAATTTTAACCAGTGAAATAAGACGGATAAATTTTCGCTTAAAAGCAGAAAGGGAACACGTCCTGTTCCCTTCTTGCACTCAAAGAGCGACGTCCAGAATGACCTTGGCAAGCATCTACCCCCACCCCATATTTTTCTTTCTGGATCCAACATAATGATTCTTCCATTTTGGAACAGAACTATCACGATGTTAGTGGAATTAAAATTTGTTTTCCAGCTAGGGAGGCATGTGGGTGATCCTCAAACTACGGTAAATGTTAAGGTGACATTTTAAAAATTTAAGTGTTTCTGTTGCAGTTTTTGGATGTTTATCACTCAATTGGCCTCACTGGGTGTCTTTCTGATGCCCAGTCATCCAAAACATCCCATTATTCTCCGCGAATTTCTAATTTCAGAGAAATCATAACAGTGGCGTGGCGGTTTCGGTCACGACAATGACAATTTTGGTATGTTTTCACCTACATGACAATGACGATTCGGACATTCAACAGAGATTCTTCCAATACTACTAGACCTTTTGTGGCTTTTTAAAATGCAACGTGATACGGCCATTCAAGAGAATAAGTGGGTAGAAAGAACATTTTGGGATCAAACATAATAGGTGAGCAACTAGGGCCATTAAAATGACATTGAATAAACATACTAACGTGTTTTCAGATGTTCTCACTCGATCAGAAAACACACCACCTACCGTTTAGGGCGACTCAAAGGTGTGCTCGATTGCTCCTGAGTCACTGCTACCACCACGATCGATGGGAATAATTGGGCAAAAAGGCGAAAGAGAAAGCTGCTGCCTTTGCGAACCATCTTTCATCAACATTCACTCCATTCCAGCAACAGGTTGGGGATCAAGCCTTAATCCAGCTTACTAGAATCGATAACCTTCCTATTAAACCCGTGAAGTTCCAAGAATTGGTTGATTGTGTGAAAAATGAATTGAAAACAAAGGAAAGCTCCAGGATATGATCTTATTACAGGGCAAGTGATGAAAGAACTACCGGACATAGGAGGACTACGGAAGCTCCTCTACCTTATAAATGCAGAGTTTGGTCTCAAACACGTCCGATTATCCTGGAAGATTGCAGAAGTCATCATGGTCCTCAAACCTGGTAAAGCTCCAACTGATGTGAAGTCGCATAGACCTATTTCACTACTCCCAGTTCTTTCAAAACTGTTGGAGAAGTTACTAAAAAAGAGAATCATTGGTAAAACAGAACCAAGGGTCCGCAACATCAATTTGGATTCAGAACGAAACATTCGACAATTGAACAAGTCCACAGAATAACTGACGTAATCGAAAACGCGCTGGAGAATAAGAAAGTTTGCAGTGCTGTGTTTCTAGACGTGTCACAAGCTTTCGACAAGGTCTGGCGTTAGGGGCTATTAAATAAACTGCAAGGGCTACTACTCCAGTAATAGTGCCACATATTAGAATCCTGCCTGTCTAGTAGGTACTTCAGAATTAAAATTGAAGATGACTTTTCTGACCTTGGAAAAATCGAAGCAGGGGTACCGCAGGGGAGCGTGCTTGGACCATTACTCTACCTAATGGACACGCATGATGTGGCGAGCACAGAAGAAACTACGTTAGCTACATTTGCTGATGATACAACTATTCTAGCCGTAACAGAAACGGTGGAAGAATCAACTCAGAAGTTGCAGGAAGCCACAAATGCAGGAAATGAATGGACTCAGAAATGGCGTCTTAAATTGAAAGAAGCAAAGCCCACTCATGTGAACTTTATCTACAAAAGGATACCTCATGTACCATTGTTCTTGAACCAGAACTGGCAAATATTTGGGTACGACCCTGGACGCAAAGTTGAAATGGGAGGAACACATAATCAAAAAAACGTCTGCCAAGTGGGTGTGGCACATAGCTTCCTCGTATCCATAACATGACTGTATAGATCATTGAAAATTATTATTGACTATCATCAATTAAGAACTCCTGGAGTTATGCTTGTGGCAAGGATTTCACGTTTGCGCATGCGCAGAGACTACTATTGATCCGGGGGTAATGAAACTTATAGGCGACCATCTACACATCAAACCGAACAATCCCTGGAAATTTCATCGAAATTAGTCAAGAACTCCAGGGGTTACGCGTAATAAGGATATCACATGCAATCCCTGAGTGGAATGCGCAGTAAGGACCATGAAACTCATAGAGGACCATCTACATCAAACCGAACGATCCCTGAAAATTTCATCGAAATTGGTCAAGAACTCCCGGAATGCGCGTAATAAGGATTTCACGTTTGCGCAGATGCTATATTGATCCGGGGGTCATGAAACCTATAGGGGACCATCTACACCCCAACCCCACAATCCCTGAAAATTTCATCAAAATCGGACTATAACTGCGTGTAGTTTTGCCCGTAACAAGGATTTGCTGACAGACAGACACACAGACACGGAACCAAAATTGTTCAGAAAGGTCTAAAACGCAAAATGCGAGTGGAATTTTTGATTTTGGAGACAAAAAAATTTTCACATTCCGAAAGTAAAAACAATGCTTCTGCTACCTAGGTAGATCGGAAGCAAAAAGCGAAAGCTAGAAAAATTTCGCAAGCTTTATTGGATTATGGGGCGATACTCGCAACTCAACGTTTATAACAAACTTCTTCTGTCTAAGACATTGCTAATTCCTATTTGGACTTATGGCATCCAACTATGGGGCTGCACAGCAAAATCTAACATGCAAATGATTCAAACTTTCCAAAATAAAGAACTGAGGTGTGCAGTAAACGCTCCCTGGTACATCAGAAATGAAGACCTCCATAAACATCCCTGAGTGGAAACCGTAAGAGACACTGCGAAAAAATTAGCTAGAATATATGAACAGCGGCTTCACGCTCATACTAATTTGGAAGCCATTTAGCTTCTTGACAACTCCAGTACTATTCGGCGCCTGAAGAGGACCAAACCCTTGGACTTGGGATGCTGATACCGATGTGATAGTGTAGTGTGGTGCTAGTTAGTGAACTCTCACCATAAAAATGCGTAATTATGTTGAAGCTAAATAACTTGATAGTTACTTACTGTATGCATGTATGATGTAACTAGTTGTTGTGCACAGTATATAATATATAATAAATGTATCATTTAAAAAAAACTGCTAACACTACAACAAGAACTTTCTCGAAAATCCCCGTTTTGTTAACTCAGGAGCATACTCTTATTGGGCCATGACAATGATCCTAGACTAATGTGACCTGAATGAAGCAGTGTTAGGACATTAAAACTTGAAGCAGGGGTTGAAAAACCATTGAGAGATGCTCTTCAGATGTAACTAAAGACGCATGAATTTTCATATAATTTTAAATCTCAAGTAGGATATTGAAAAAAAAAATGTCTTCAAAATCGAGATTTTTGGACGATTCTGAACAACTTTTGTTGTGTCTGCCCGTCTGTCTGTGTGTCCGCAGATCCTTTCAACAAGTCTAATTAACAGTTTCCATCTGATGTTTATGAAATCTTCAGGGAATATGTGGGTTAGAAGGCAGATAGTCCCCTTTGAGTTTCATCTCTCTGAAATCAGTACCTCTGCATCGATTTCAACGCGTTACTTCCATCAGTAGCCACTTCGCATGCCTAAACCCTAGTTATCATACGATTTTGATTGAATCTTCGAGGAGTGTGTCGTTTAGGCTGTCGATGGTTCCTTATGAGTTTCATCGTGCTAAAATACTCAGGGTAGTCGGGTTAGAACGATCTGATAGCTAAATTTCAACACAATTGTACCATCAGTCGTTATTGCGCATGCGCTAAATCTTAGTAACAAGCGTAATTTTTACATTTTTATCTGATTTGAGTGATATTTTCAGGAATTCGCGGGATTTTGGTATAGTTACAGTAATACAGTACAGTATTCATATTTTTAGAAAAATGTATTTTTATAACGCATTAAAAACATTCCTATTATCGAGGCAGTCATGCTAAGGAAACACAAACACAAAGGAAGATTTGTGCCACACCTAAAATTTTTTAAAGACTTATCGTGTATTTTGTGACGGTAAAGGATTTTCGAACACAATAAAAATACCAATCTACAAAGTGAACAAATCCAGCTTAATTATTCACTGGAAAACCCAGAGAAGTGACATCCAGCGAGTGGAAACCACCTTGGACTGTAAGGATACCAATCTACAAAGTGTAGCAACCTATCTCTCACACATATCTGTGTTTTTTTCTGTTTTATGTATATCTGTGTTTTTTTTTTCGTTCCCAATTTCTGTAATAAACCTAGGAAACTTTGAATTTGCAGTCTGGAAGGAGGATGGAGGGGGATAATGGCTGATTTATTCAAGTTCTGCTCATACCTACTATAACTCTCAGCAGATTTCCGTGTTTTATTTTCGATCAATAATTCAGTCTAGTTTTTAAAAATATTTACAAGTACTTACAATCATTTTTATATGTGTGACCTTAGAAGAACGGGGCATAGCAACGTCGATGAGATGCCGGCATTAAGTACTAACCGTTATGTTTCACGAGAGAAAAAAATTTATTGATCATTATAGGGGGTGGAATGTTGGATTAGTTGGGTTTGTGAAAAGTATAAATTGATATGCCCGAAGCAAAAGCTCGAAGTGGTATGCCAAAAGTTGAAATTGAGATGCCGAAAATGATAAAATTGATTTGTGCCAAAGGTTCAAATTAATTTGCCAAAAGTTTCAATTTGATACTATGCCAAAAATTCAAATTGATTTTGTCAAACTAATCTGATTTGACACGTACGTACGTGTGTGTGTGTGTGTGTGTGTGTGTGTGTGTGTGTGTGTGTGTGTGTGTGTGTGTGTGTGAGTGTGTGTGTGTGTGTGTGTGTGTGTGTGTGTGTGTGTGTGTGTGTGTGTGATTTTATTCTTCTGGTAGCCAAATTGCTGCTCCGTCCTCCAGTCCAAGTCCTCGTACGTGTTTCCTCGGGCCTCTTAGCCTCATGTTTCTGGATAGTTTTTTCTTGTTCGATGTTTCAGGTTCGGTATCGGCGTTTCGCTAATAGAATTCACCAAAAACAACGGGAGGCTCAAGTTTACCGTTGGAAACGGGGTTGGGCTGCGGAGATACGAGACGCGATGTGGCGAGAGGGAGAGAGATCGAGTGAGGGGGAGGGAGTGCGTGCGAGAAAGAGAGAAAGGTAGGGCCCCCCTCACCGCCTTCGCCGGATAATTTTTGGCACCGCAGCCGTCGACCTCATTTTTCCGCCGCTCCCAATCGGTGTCGTGGATTCAACACCCGTAGCAATCATCTTTTCCTCTCTTCCCCACTCATAGTCATCATCTCTTCCTCTCTTTCCCACTCATAGTCATCCTCCCTTCCCCACTCATTGACCCACCACCCTCGCTCCTCGGAGAGATCTGACGTTCCATGGAAAAATCGGAGCCGTTCCAAACGGACACTAATGGAACTGTTCCAAATACCCGTTCCACTGTTCCAAATCGTTCCACCAACCTCTGTGCTGTTCTACAGGGAAAAAATACGTTTAAAAATCAATAAATTTGTTGACCAAATAGACAATAACGTATTTCTGAAATAACATGAATTTGTTCTCATTTTATATTAGCATGGACCATGTTTTAGGACGAACTAGCCCAAAAACGGCTAATAAAAACGGAGTAAGATAGAACGTTGTCTATATTTCCACGAAAGTAATGAAAAATTTAAAATTTTAAATCGATTTCGACGGTTAAGTCATCATCAGTAACAAACATGAACTGAAAGTACATCACAGAAAGCATATCTTATATAGGATCGAATGAGAGGAGATTGAATCCTATTGGCTCAAGGAAGTGAAAGGGGCGGGGAGGACCAACCAATGCCACTCAAGGCTTACAAAGTGAAAGGGGCACAAACAGTGTCATTATGGAGAGGCGGAGCCAAACTTATTGCAAGAAAGAATCCAATAATGGTGAAATATTTTGAGGAATGAAATCATTTAAACATTTTCCTCTGTGGGGCACCTCTGTTTTAGGCATGAAATAGCATCTCATTGTCGAAATATTTTATTTGATTTGACTACAGTCAAAAGGGGAATAGGAGTGAGTTTAGCTTGAACCGAGGGCTTAAAGTGGTAACCGTTGTAAGCCGTTCACTTCGGTACCACGTTCCACAGAGCGGTTCCAGTTCATAACAAATACTCGTAACGAATATTCGTTTTTGACGGAATCAAATATAACGCAATCGAAAAATGGGCTTAAAAATCAAGTTGCAGCTCTTCCGTATAGTTGGCAAAACCCGAGAGAGTGAGATGGTGAGGGGGGGATCGGGGCCGCCTATTGCGAGAGTAAGAGAGACCGCGAGAGATTCTGCGTGAGACAGAGCGAGTTGCCGAGGTAGTGTGAGGGAGGGGAAGGGGGAGTCAAACCGCAACTTCCAGGTTGTGGCAGAGAGGGGGGGGGGGGGGTAGCGCTTGAGGAATGTGCAACATTCCCTCTCTCACTCGCTCCCTTTCTAAATCGGTTTTCCACATCGCTCCCTCTCTCTCTTTCTCCTTCTCTCATACACTCCTTCCCGCTCTATCTCCATCTCTGTCACACACCCAGTAGTCACTGACATCGAATCTTGCAAGACCGGCTCAGGTTCCCAAAAGAACAAGTTGTGGATTTTAATCGGCCGCGGTGACATTTTCGAGTGTCGACACAAACCATCGAAGTGTATTGTGATCCTAAAAATTATAGAAATATAAAGAAAAATGTAAAAACTCGAACACGTATACTTCACCAGGAGTGCAGCATGGGAACCATTTAAACGGTGTACAATAAACACGATAACAGCTGATACTGTTGGAATCAGACAATAGAGTGGCTGACAAGTAAGTTTAAGTTAAGCAATCAGTTTAAAAATGGCAGCGAATTGTTAGAAAAAGATTTATTAGTTCTGTATTACATGAGGCAAACCACAGTTAATATCAGATGTTGGTTTAGTTCGACTGGTACCATTTTAGTAAGCGATCTCATGAGTATCTCATATCTACCTTGCAAGAACCATCGTGGAGGTGAAAGCCCAATTCCATCTTTAACCCAAGCATCATTCCTATCATAGCAGCAAAGAAGACAAAGGAAGCAGGAACGTTTATTACTTACCTCCGCAGAGTCAATCGACCTTTTCGTAGTACTGAGGGTTGAGTTGCGAATCGTGGAACGATTTCTGCTTAGCTTTGAGGTTTGATGTAGTCCTGTCAATATTGGCATTGAGCACCCTGCATCGCGAATAATCACTCTTTCCTCCACTGACAATTTAGCGAACTCACGTTTCATAGCACTTACTGTAGTCATCGCGTGTATACAGCTAACACAGTTCAGTCACAAGGGTTGCAGACAACCAACTGATAATAGGATGGAAGTGTGTTTTGATGATTAGGTGTATGCGTTCTAGCTGGTGAGCCGACAACTAGGTGTGCTCCCTGAAACTTTGGGCGCTCTCGTTGGTTAATTCTTTGAATCCAGAAAGATTCAAATGCTGTGTCCTCCTTCCATTCGGAGCATGGGCGGAGCGTGCTCCTAGCCTGGAGTGCCGCTGGAGACGGTGTCAGGGGATGCTGGTGTAGAGGGTTGTCCAGATGAAGGTGCTAGGGGTGGTGCTGATGAAGATGACGGCTTGTCAGGAGTGGTAAATATGCAGGTTGTAGGGGTGTCTGGTGTGGTGCCAATGAAGGGTATTGCAATGTCAGGGATAGTGAGGTGGCTGGCGTTTCTCCAATGGAAACGGAGTCAGATGTGGTCAAGTTGAAGGTGGTACAAGTGTCAGGG
The DNA here is from genome assembly GCA_031894815.1 of Creontiades dilutus. NCBI lineage: Eukaryota > Metazoa > Arthropoda > Insecta > Hemiptera > Miridae > Creontiades > Creontiades dilutus. Next base: position 524,825 of record JAVIWC010000341.1, read on the forward strand.
TTGGTGCATATGAAGGCTCTGGCTACTTCGGCGCCAATGATGGAGATGGTGATATCTTGGGCGGTACAGATGAAGGTTTCACGGGTGGTACAGATGGCAGGGTTAGGTGTGACCAGGGATGATGCAGATGAAGGGGTTGGCTTTTCAAAAGGTGGTTCCAATATAAACAGTGTCAGGGGTGGTGCCGATGGAGACGGTGTCAGGTGTGGTGCAGATGAAGTCGTTGGCTGTTTCAGGGGACTGTGATATCAGGGGTGGTGACAATTGAGACGTCAGTTGTGTTCCAGATGAAGCTAGTAGGGGTGGTGGGGATGATGGAGATGGTAGAGTCAGATGTGACCAGATGAAGGTGGTAGGGATGATGCAGAGGAACGGGTCGGCTTTTCAAACGGTGGTGCCAATATAAACAGTGTCAGGGGTGGTGCCGATGGAGATGGTGTCAAGTGTGGTCCAGATGAAGGCGTTGGCTGTTTCATGGGGATGGTGATATCAGGGGTGATGACAATTGAGACGTCAGTTGTGGTCCAGATGAAGGTGGTAGGGTTGTCATTGGTGGTGCCAATAGACATGTTGTCATGTTTGATCCAGATAGAGGTGGCAGGGTTGCGATAGGTGATGGCAATGGAAGAGACAGTAGTTTCAGGGGTGGAGCAGATGGAGGCGTTACCTGTATAAGGAGTGTCGCTGATGCAGGGGATGGTGTAGATGAAGGGTATGATAGAGATGGCATGGTCAGGTGTGGTACAAATGAAGCTGGTAGGGCTGACAGGGGTGGTGACAGTGAAGACAGTGTCAGGTGTGGTCTGGATGAAGGTGTAACTGGTTTCTGTTGTGGTGCCGATGAAGGAGATCGCAGTGTCAAGCGGTGGTGGTTAGTTTCAAATAGTCTCCAAGACAGGGATCGTTTGACATGTGCGGGGAGGGCACTTTCATTTTCGTCTCGCGAACCCTCGTGACAATCTTAATTTCCACATTGATTGTGATTATGAATGATTCGAGATTATTTAAAACATTTGAATAATCTTGCAATCATGTTGCCCACAAGAGGAAGCTAAAAGCCACACAAAACTTGGCACATGTTTTTTTATTTCGAATTTTTTTCTTTATTTTTTTTTAAACTGAAACTCTCAGGATTGAAACTCTATGCCCCGTGGAAATGGCATCTGGAATATCTCGAATCTTTCCACCGAATCTCCAAAATGTTATTTGTGTGGTTGGGCGTAGGCTGGAACCGGCGCCTTCTTGTAGTCCAATTCGGTTTCGTATGCATAATTTATCAACGCATCGGCAACGCCGGACCGCGAAGGTTTCGGGAATAAATCCCTCACAAACGTTCACTTCTTGAAAAAACTTCCGATTCGAAATACGAAACCGAACAAATCTTCGGTTCGGCGTTTGGATATGTTCGACGTTTCCTTTTCAATTCGCTGTTTCGAGCGTTCTCTTGGAATAAATGCAAGTTTGAACGTCTCCTGCTGAAATTTGCTGTATCAAACGTGTCCTTTGAAAGAAGTGCTAGTTTCCACGTTTCCTTCAGAAATTCGCTGTCTCTAACGTGTTCCTCGATTAATTGCTGGTAATTAAATAGGACAATTAGGGCTATTTTCTGTCCTAATTAACCTAGAAAGCTGAAATTTGAATGGTAGCCTGATGATTCTAATTAAATCGATGGCTTTCCAAACTAACATGTTGAACATATGAAATTACCAAAGTTGTCGCGCGATACGATCAAACCAGCTGGAGGAAGAGGTGCCATTTGTGTCCCAGCACAAAAGATCACAAATACACACAAAAGTGTTCAATCTGCAGAAACCACACTTCGTAAATTGCACACTCCGCTCCTCTGCCGACTGTCCTCAAGTGAACATAATACGTAAAACAGGAGAATAGGTAATCCTTATTGACAATAACGATCCTTCATTCGATACAGGGATTTGAATTTCACTTTGTTTTCTTTACCTACCTTTCTATTACCGAATTTTCTTAGGAAATGAAGATATTGCAATAAAAATGTTTAATCATTTTCTGAGCAAGAGACAGAGGAAATTTGTAACTCACAACTTGGTAGAAACCTAGGCTGTATTATGAGATAACTTTAGATCTGATTGCCACAGATTTCCACTCTTGCTGTTCCTCCTTTCATTTTTGTAGAACTTTTGCCAAAGATGTATGTTGTAATTTATGTCATTCCTCCCCACGAAAAAGGTTGAAATGGGCAATTTTGCCTGTTGGGCTGTAACTCACCCAGTAAGGTTACCTATAATATAGCTCTTTTGAAGCTTTAATTACACGCACAATTTCAAATTTTTCTAAAAAAAAAAAAAAATACAAAAAAAAAAAAAAAAAAAAGTTTGTAAAGTATTGTCTACATTACTAAGCGACAGAAAATGTCGAATTTGTTAAATTTATCGAAAAGGATTACATGCTGTGATGTTACAAACTTGTCCAAATTTGACAATCAGTCAAAATACATGCACAGTTATCAGTTACAAATAAAAATGATAAATACATCTAAAAAAAAAAAAATGGGTTTGTCAAGTATTGTCTACATTTCTATGCGACACAAAATGTCGAATTTGTTAAATTTATCGAAAAGGATTACATGCTGTGATGTTACAAACTTGTCCATATTTGACAATCGGTCGAAATGATAAATACATGCACAATTTCAAATTTTTCTTAAAAAAAAAAAAAAATGTGATCGAATTTGTTCAATTTTCTAGTGTGATACTTGAAAAAATGAAGTTTATCTCTAGTTTAATAAATATGTTTTATTCTGTGGTTCAATAAAAGTGTCCTTATTTCATTTTATATGCTTACTTTATTATATTCAGTCCATTATAGAGAGAGAGAAAAAACATTTATTGATCATAATATGGGGTGGAATGTTGGGTTAGTTGGGATTTGTGAAAAGTATAAATTGAATCCATTACAAAAATACAGTCCATTATTGATTGTATTTTAATTCAAATTGGGTTGAACAAACCCGAGGTGTTTGTGTGTATGAAATCAACTAGAGTTCATGAGGGTTAACCGTGTGTTTTCGATCTATCGACTTGGCTATTATTCCGGATTATTGTTCTATCAACTTTGCGAGTAGCTGGACCCTGAGGAGGGCTCGCCAAAGGGCACGAAACCCCTCTCAGAACCGCCCCATGGGAGAGAAGACACGCGAAATGTCACGTACCCTCCTTTTTTCCCAGGCGGTTTAAGCGAATAAACTCGAGATATTTTCCCCCTTTCTCCGGAGCAGGTCCCCAGCTCCTCGAAGGTCCTCCAAAGGAGGCAGAGAGAAAGGTTAGTCCTTGGGGCGGCCGCCATTACTGACAGCAGAGCTCCGAAGGTCAAGGAACATTTCACAGATCACCGGCATCACCTGCTGGACCATCCTCGCCCGGTAAAAAATCCCCTCGAAAAACGCAGCCAAGCATCTCTCCATTACCACAATGCCCATCTCCAACCCTTCCTACCGCAATGAAGTTCCCACTGCTCTGTTTTGCCTTATTCCTTTAACCCGCCAGTTTCTGATGCACTCACCAGGGGTCACCTCTTTTTCGGCCTGCAAAAAGTTACCTAATCTCCATCCAAAGGTTATAGAGCTTTCGAATGTCACTATACGAACCGTAGAAACTGTGAACACAATTTGGAGCAGATTATTTGAAATCCATGCTATTTAAAATCATTTGTACATAAAATCATTTGTTTTTATCTCTTGTGTCTGGCTGTCTTTGGAGATGTTGAAATATTGCTCTGTAGGTCAATAAAAAGGTAAATAATTTCTTTTTCTTCCAATTTCTAGTTTTTTAGATGATTTCTGTACCAGTTTTTGTCAAAATGATTGAATGAATCACAATATTTACGTCTCTGGACGTCTTGGACCCCACAGAGTGCACTAGGTTCTGGGTCAACGAATGGTACATGGATAATTACCTGCTTGTGTTTGTATTTCATGTTTGATTTGTGTGTGTGGCTACCTTTTGATCTTTTATGAAGAACTCAATTTATATGTGTATTTGTGCCATAATATATATATTTCAGTATTTTTGTATCTTTCGAATGCAGCACAAACAAATTTTGAGTTTGCTTTCTCGTCGTTTGGTAAACACGGATCGAAACTACATAAGAAGAGGGAAGAGGAAACCAAAAAAAATCAGGATGGCCCACGAGTTCCCCCCCTAAAATCGTCCAAATGCGAGCAAAACAAAACAAAAGTTTTTGAATTCTTCTTTTTTGTGCAAGAATCTATAATATCATGTTTGTGCAACCGTGCGCAATTGACACCAGCTTTCTTATTTTAAACGGGAACCACAATTTTTTTATTGCAGATTCGGATTCTACGCAAAATTTCATGAAAATTAGATCCATCAACCAATTTTTTTTATTGCGCGCAACCGGTTCAGTGAGCACGCTAAGTTGCGCAACCCCAAAATCGTCAAATAGTGAATGATGATGAACTCCGAAGTGTGGCACATGAATTGTCATTGTTTTTTACCGCTGATTCACGTGGTGCTATCCGTTTCTTGATTCAATTTTCACGGAATAATGGCCGAAATTTGTTTATTTCGTGTTCTTTTCTTCATTTTAGGCACTTGTTTTTTCAGATTTTTACTCTCAGATTAAGATAATTTTTCGGGTTGGTGGCAGATGCGTACGTGACACTTGCGTACTTCTCATTAAAAGTCGCTTTTGCGTACACCTTTTCGGAAACAAGGGGCACTTGCGTACACTTTTTTTGCTTCCTCCTCTTCCCGAACCTCCCTTCACACTTTTTCCAGGCTTAGGACTGGCAGATTAAATAAACACATCTGGTGGATTTAAAAGTTGATCGGCTATTTGACTGATTTGTCACTTGTCGTATAATATTATTGTTCTTGGATCGTGCACCTACTGAAATTTCGTAACATATGCTAATTGGGTGAGGCAAGTCTCGAGATCTTTCGTCTGTTGGTAGAGTTGCATGATGCGATTGATTTTGTTGTCGAGAGCCACATACTTTTTTATTCTTTTTTCACCTTCCAACCCGAGGTCTGCTCGACGAATTTTGTGGTCGCTGGAAATCGCTTCCGTCCTCAACTTTCGGAGAAGTTTCCATATGGTTGGACGAGGGGTTTTCACCAGACGATTGAATTTTGAGTTCCACGACTCAACGACATTGTTTGTACGGTGTTTCATCCCATGACAGTTCCAAAAGCTGCGATCTTCAGTTTCAAGCCAGTGGTCAGTGAAATAGTTGTAAAATTCCACTAGTTTTCTTGAAGTAGGTGTCGTCGCTTGAATGACACACCAACCTGCATCTACATAGTCAACGGGAAGATAGGCTAACGCACCACACATCCTGAGGTGCAACCTCACGTTTTCGTTGTCCTTGTAGGTGCCAGTGGGTCCTAGATTCTGTATTTCCGCCACAAACTCTGGGTAAAATGAAAATGGCATCAACTCAACCTCGCTGATGGCAAACACGATTGGATAGCATTCGCCGTTGACTTTTCAAAATCCAGTTTCACGACGTTTTTTTCAGTTCTTGCTATGTAAATACTGAAATGTGCGTGGCGAACTTTGGTTCATTTTCGTTCATTATTGTAGCGATTACGGTGTCTGTGTGTCTGTGTGTCTGTCTGTCTGTCTGTCTGTCAGGAAATCCTTGTTACGGGCAGAACTACACGAAGTTATAGTCCGATTTTGATGAAATTTTCAGGGATTGTGCGGGTTAGGGTGTAGATGGTCCCCTATAGGTTTCATGACCCCCGGATCAATAGTAGCCTCTGCACATGCGCAAACGTGAAATCCTTGTTGCGCGCATAACTCCGGGAGTTCTTGACCAATTTCGATGAAATTATCAGGGATTGTTCGGTTTGATGTGTAGATGGTCCCCTATGAGTTTCATGACCCCCGGATCAATAGTAGTCTCTGCGCATGCGCAAACGAAACCCTTATTACGCGCATAACTCCGGGAGTTCTTAATTGATAATAGTCAATAATAATTTTTAATGATCTATGGTCATGTTATGGATACGAGGAAGCTATGTGACACACCCACTTGTTTTTACATTTTCCAACCAGACCTCGAAATTTAAAACCCTTAAAAATCTGGAAACTGGCCACTAAAATACAAAAAACGGACGCGAATTAAAAAAATTTCGGTCATTATTCGGTGAAAATTGAGTTGGATCAAGAAACGGATAGCACCACGTGAATCAACGTTAAAAAACAATGAAAACCCATGTGCCACACTTAAGAGTTCACCTTCATCCACTATTCGACTATTTTGGGGTGCGCAACTTTGCGAACACGTTGGTTTATTCAGATTGTTTCTATCTCTTTCCGTCGATGAGATATGAATTTTTTTTATGTGCAGAAATCGGCTCGTAAATTTTTTTTCAATTTTCATATGTGATCTACGGGCTTTCTAATCATTGTTTCAACTTGAAATTTGGAGGGTGGACTTATTAGGTACCCTAGTTTACCCGTATAAACTTTAAATACTCGCCAAAAGACCATCTTTCATGTTTTTTGGCAACGAAAGTTAACATTTCTTCTTTCATGGTCTTTTCTCCCTGCTGATAACCGACCCTGAGTAGACTGTCTGTGGATAAGTTAAGGTGCCTCTTCTCAGGTGTAGACTTCTGAGAAATATTCGAAATCCGAGTACTTCAGCTCAAACATCGATAGTGCGAGCATCTGAATCGATAAAAGCCCAAAAATCGATTTTCCTGAACATATTTTCCTTAGCTGTTCAAAGTTGTGAGGTAATGGAATGGTATAGTTGCCCCTTCCATTGAGGTGGATGCGGTAATAATGCTCCGCTACGCTCAGAGGATGGCCCTGACGTTTGAAAACGTCTGATTCATCTCCCGAGGCGACGGATCCTAAAATCGGGCCACTACAAGGGCCAACTAACCGTATCCATCACAGAGTGCAATTAAGCTAATCAAGTGCAAAGCCGTAATCTCAGATGGGCGTTGTCGTAATCATTACTACGATTGAAATTACAATCACAAGTAGCATTACAATAATTGTATTGTTACAATCATAATCATAGGTGTTTTTTGCATTTTCTGACTCTTCAACGGGCAGGACCTCGAAACTGGTCTTTGTCTCTACCTACCCCAATCTGTCGTGTTTGGTGAATGGTTTTTTCAAAGGAACAGATATTGACTTTTCAATGTCCAATTAAAAAACCCGAAATTTCTCCGGCCGCTGCAAAATTGGACAGAATGTCTTTTTTCCCACTTTTTTAAACCTTCCCTACCGACCTTGAGAGCTGATAATTGGTTGGTTTAGATAGTTTTTCACGGAAATCGAAAGTCGGGCTTGAAAAACAATTTTCCATTTGGAAATACAATTAAATCTGATTAAATTATACAGGTTTTCAAAAAAAGAGTTGATGGGGTAATGTTGTAGAAGAACCCACTGAGCTTGATGCATTTCTGGAAGGCCATAGTCCCTGGGTCATTCAATGAATCGAAGCCTGATGCACTAGTTGATATAGGCAGTTATGCTACATTCATTAGTGAAGAAGCGGTTCATGAACTAAAAATTCCGATCATCCCATGCAAAGGAGAAGTAGCCTTGTAGCTTCCACAGCCATTCATTCATCTATTCAGAGCCTCTGTTTCATCAGCTTGCATTTATGGGTCACAAATATTCAAAAATAATGTCAGATATTCTCGAGCTCCAGTAGAACGTTGGAGCCAAATCTAACTGCTACGGTTGAACCTGCTCAACTGATCGATAACCTTTTGTTAACTGAAAACTTATTTCAATCCGATCACGAAGACCTCCCATAAAAAATTCGGTGAATCGCAAAATTGGACAACTTTTTGAAGATGTTGTTATTGAAGATTGCGCGGGGATTATAGTAGTGATATCCGATAACCATCACAGAAGGTTTAGGGGTATTCACAAACGGCTAATCGTTTCATGGAATCAGATATCCTCTCCGTCGAACTGAAGATGAAGTTAATAAAGTTGCTTCCTTTAAGATGTACAGTACCATGTCAAGCGCATTTCACCACGTCTACATCAGAGAAGAAGACAACCCCTACACAGCCTTTTGAAGCTTGTGGGCAACTCTACCAATTTATCAGAATCCCATTTGACGTAAGAAGTGGAGTACCTGCATTCCAGAAAACTTGTTCTAAGATAATTAAGAATCACTAAAAGGAGTTTAGATGTACGTTGATGATGTAACGGTCTGTGGGCCTAGTCAAGCAGAACATGATGAAAATTTGTGAAAATTCTTGAGAGAAGTAAAGAAATATAATTTGTCACTCAATATGGAAAAAAATCATTTTTCGCTCACCTCGATTCTTTTGTTTTAGGCTGTATTATCAGCAATAAGTCATCAAAACCGGATCCTGACCGCCTGGCACCGATCTAAAACTTCCCTCTTCCAGCAACATTGAAATCTCTCCAATCCAAAATTTGGAGGTGACTTTTAGAAAGCCTAGAATTTTCTGAGCTGAATGAGGCCAACAGCAACTTTCAAAAATTTAAACCACGAGGAGTACCATTTTTTTAAAGTTTGTCAAACTAAAAATCGAGTAGGATACTCCATGCAGGATTTTCACCAGCTTCTATGGCTCTCTCAAGGGCAAAATCAACTAGAACATTCTATCCAACCACTTCCTTCTCAATCCAAATGCCTAACTAACATTTCAAGGCAATCGCTCGAACAATTCAGATTTGAGATGTTTTATATAATATAGTTAGATGAATGAACAGTCTCACGATAATGAGGTTTGGAATGCTAATCAATGCGAATTATACAAACAGACGGTTCATGATTGTGAAATCTTTTTGACTGCACCTTGGGGAACCAAACTGGATGCCTCACAATATTGCAGATTGTGAGTGTAAGATAGATTTTGGGCTGCTGAAACAAATGAAGAGTAAAACTCTCTCCCGAACTACCAAGCTCCGCTTATATGAAAGATTGATCAGACCCGTCTTGATTTATGGATCAGAGTGCTAGACTCTCACAGTACACAAAACATCGGAACTTCTGAGGTTTGAGCGTAAGATTCCTAGAAGGATCTATGGAGCCGTACGAGTCGGAGATGAATGGAGGCGGCGCACTATCCAAGAATTAATTCAGTTATATGGGGAAAGAGATGTGGTGCACGTCATCCGAGTCGGACGACTTCGCTGGGCAGGCCTTGTTGTACGAATCGAAGACTGTGAGATCCCTGAGAAGATGCTGAGCGAGAGGTTGTACAGCACTCGTGGGGCGGGACGACCAAGGTTACGATGGGCTGATGGAGTCTCATTTGATGCCCGGACCATTTTGGCTGTAAGAGATTGGAAGACGACAGCTTTGAACCGCACTGTCTGGAGGAATTTCTCGAAGGAGGCCTTGATCCCACGCGGATTGTCGCGCCACTGAAGAAGAAGAAGAGTGTAAGATAGGATTCCTCAGATATGGGCATCCTCCAGTAGCCGTGAAAGTACAAAGTAGCTGTAGCTGCCAGCATCCTCAACCATCTACCGGTCGAAACCCCAACGAACAAAGACGGGGACTAGCATTTACTCTATCCCACTCCATCAAATTGACTCCGATGGATTACTTAGGCTTGACACAGGAAAACAACGTTGCTCTGAGTAATCAAAACACGACGCTCCTGGTCAACTCACGTATCATGATGACCAAGGGCCAATGAGACAAACGTGTTATTAAACGGTTCGCTCCAAGAAGTACATGTTGAAAGTGAGTGTATGTCTACGAATCAAGCATCTTTCGAGGTTGTAAGCAACTAGTTTTATCATAGACTCCGATCTGTTTTTCCAACTAATCTATAAATACTATCAGGCTTGATTTAAGATATGTTGCACTTGTGAGATGTGGGCACAGTGAGCTGGACGCTGGACGACCACGGAACTGAAATAAACGACTTTTCCAGTTTGGTTCCTCTTCGTGCAGTTCGTGAACCGTCTGTTAGTAGGATTTACATTGAGTAGCATTCAAAAGCTCACTACCGCAAGACTGTTCACTCATCTACCTTAATTATTTGAAACATCTCACCTCTGAATTGTTCGATCGAAAGCCTTGCAATTTTAGTTAGGCACTTGTGTTGACAAGAAAGAGGAATAAAATGTTCTAATAGGTTTTCCTCTTGGGAGCTTGACGGAATCTGTGTAGAGATTATCCTATTCTCGATTTTTAATTCTGCCAACTTCGGACAGTGGTAGTTCCCTTGGTTTTAATTTTTGAAAATCGCGGTTCGTCTCCTTCAGTTCAGAAAAGACAAAGCTTTCAAAACGTCACCTCTGATTTTTGCAGGACTTTTCGCAACAAGAAACAGAGAATTCGGACGCATTTTTTCGCCAAAATCATTCAGAATTAAGAATTTATGGTGACAACTGGTTTTGTTGGAGAAGCGTCATCTCGTCTTCAACATTGATGATAACCTTCTCAATGTGTGTGACGTCATCATGAAAGTCCACTGGGGTTTAGTTAACTTCTTTTGAGTAGGTTTCTGCTAGAAAATTACGAATTTTTGAAAAGTTGATCAATTTATTGAACTCAAAAAGTGCTGTCCAAAGAATTAATCGATTATTGGAATGCTTGATTTTTTTAGCCTAAATATATTTGTCCTCTAACATTTGTTGTACAACCCCTGAAGATGAACAAATAAAAATACGAAACGTTGGGAACAAAAAATCGAGTGTTTTCAATCCACTCGAGCGCAACTTGAAAAACATTAGAAATCTTCCGATTTTCAATCAACAGGATTTATAAACTCATGTCAATAATCAAGGGTGCCCACGGGGGGGGGGGGGGGGGGGGGCTATGACGCTGACTGCTGATATTCTTGGTGGGGGGGGGGGGCAAAGTTGATTGAAACCGTGTTTAACTAGACGGCATTCAAAAATATATTACATCAGTGGATACGAACGTAAATAATAATGAACTGCTCTGAAAGTGGTTTATAAACCAGTTGTATAAATACAACTTTGCTCTCCTTAGCAATGAATAGTTGTTCCGTGGAAAGAGCAATAGGTTGTGTTCACATTGTCAAAAACAGACTCGGATCAGCAATGGGAGATTCATGGTTGTCAAATCTAATGGTTTTAGCCGCAGAAAAAGTTGTATTTGAGTCTATTTATAATGAAGAAATAATCAGATTTTCTGTTTCCTCATCTCGTACACAAAAACTGCTATGAAGGGCTTAAGGAGATATGTTCAAAAGCTTAGAAGGTGCCTAGATAACTTTTAGATGGTCTCAGACTAAAGATTTAAAATGTTTGACTTCAAACTGTCAATGTTTTTATGTATTTTACGATATTATTATTATTTGTTTGGGTACCAGCTCACATGAGGGGGCTGGGCTGGTTTTAAGTTGGGGAGGGGGGGGAGGGGGGTACGACATGAAGCTTAGGAAGGGTGGGCACCCCTGCAATAATTATGGCAAACATTTCGATTTCATCGCTATCCTGATACATGTAGGTGGATATACGTTTTTAGCCTTCAAGTACCACCTTCAGGCCCTGAAGAAGTTCTACAATAAGAACGAAACGTTGGCTGTGGCTGACTCCCAAAATTTTGACAACATTTTCAAAGATAAAATAATAGCAGTCAAGAATTTGAACACAGTGTTCAAAAACATGTATATTTTTGCAAACCATTGGAATGGCTTGATTTTTCAAGAAAATTCGTTGTAAGAAGTTCTAAGAAGTGTTCTAATTCACCATTGAGAATCTATGATGACAACTGGTTTTCGATGGAGAAAAGCAACAATGGAGGTGACTTCTCAATGTGCGTGACGTCATTATAAAAGTCCTGTGCAAAGCAATGCAGTAAAAGGGCCGGTGATTAACTTCTTTTTAGTAGTTTTCTGCCAAAAAATATTTTTAGTAGTTTTGGCATTTTTAGTGATTTGTTGTAGCATTTCTTGAAATTTGACCAATCAATGCACTCAAAAAGTTATGTCCATGGAATTCATCCTTTCTTTTGGAATTTTTGGAGATGAATCATCAGTGTACCTGTTGTGTGTATGTGTGTGTGTGTAATTGATTATCCACCATTGAGAATTCATGGTGAAAATTGGTTTTTGATGGAGAAATGCAACATTGGTGATAACTTTTCTATGTGTGTGACGTCAACATAAAAGTCAGCAGAGGTGGTTGAAGGGGCTGGAGGGGCGAGGAATGTAGTTGTACTGTATTTGAGTTAGGTGCGTAGTGGCAACATTGCAGCGGAGCGCAGGGTCAACTGAGTGCAAGCCGAGATGTGACGGCAGGAGTGGGGGGTGAATCGGGAGGAGGGGAGGGGAGGGGAAGTTTCAAGGTCCCCGGCCACCAGCCCCCGGCCCTACCGCACCACACGGCCCCGCTTCAGCCTCAAGTGTTTCGAGGAAGGAGCGTCGGCCCCGCAGGAAATGATCTTTTCCAAAAACGTTGGTCCGCGCAAGGCGGTGGCGGCCCGCGAGCACATCAAGGGCAACAAGTATCACAACAGCCGAGTGGATCACTCCACACCGCACATGGCGGCGGAGCTCCCTTCGCCTTCTCACTCACGTCACACGGCCACGGGGTATCACTTCCTTTCTTTCTCTTCCCCAGGGCGACACATTACACCCCTGTCCTGTTCGCATCGCTTACCTTCAGCTATTCCCGGTATGAAATCTCCTCTGAGCTCAGTAGGTTAAGGTGACCGACCATCCTGCTTTTTTGACTCCGTCCTGCTTCCAGCCTGCTTTTTAGGACGTTCCTCTGAAGAAAGGCTTCGTCATATTGGAATCAATCCCTGGGGGGGGGGGGGGGGGGCAACCCAAACATGGAAAAAAAATCAGGCAAAGTTTGGGCCCCTGATCCCCAATCCCGCTGCACCATTCATCACAGACCCATCCGTGTACCACACTAGTGAACCTGGCTCAAAATGAGGAAGGCCTCTCTTCCAGAATTCACGATCGTTCATGATCACCCTAAAGGGTAGGTCGAAGTTCATTTTTTCCAACATAATGTCGGGAACTGACATAGTCACTGGCTCTGTTTTAATCTTGTCCAGTATTCCTAAGTGACTATCTCTAGATAAGGGTCTGCTGAAACCGCCCACGTGCAGCATTCTGATTGTCAGAAAGTTACAATAAGCTGATATCTCTAGCTTATTCATAAACAATTTTTCACGGTTTTATAACTATTTCTATATGAATTCCTCTCATTTTTTTCTTCCCTTCCAGACCCGCGTTTTGTATCATGTACATTGCATCTGTCCTGGTGAGGAGAGAACGTTGATTTTTCCCCTTGAATCGCATTTCAATTATAAATAAGAAGAAAATTTAATAAGCCCCGCAATGTATGTCAGTCATAAGAAATGCATACCATAACCCCCAGTCACCTTGAAACCAAGTTTGACAGAAGAGCCGGGGTACATTAGCACCAACTATCTTGAAAATAAGGTATGGCAATCTACATTTCTTCACTTAACACATTTAATTTGCAGTCAAAATATTCAGTACCTACGTAATGACGACGAGTACTCATAAGTGACCACTTTGTGTTTCAGATATCATAAAAATTGTTTTTTGGTAGCCATCATCACGAAACCAACATGCCTGATGTACTCCAGTCGATCGATTTTCGAGTTGCCAAAGTTTTCCCTTAGGTTGAGAAGATATTGATTCGGGCGAGGTTTCAACTCTTTAGAACCTTGGTTCCCTTTAATGCAAGAGTTTCAGCGTGCAGCTTGCCTAGCACGTTCACCACCAAATGTACTGGCTTATATGGTGAGCTGAATTGGTCTTGTCACCATTCGTTGTCTTTGTTCTTGAAAGAATGGAAGGTTCAGCCCGTAAGGACGGTGCGAAGCGGCTGCGAGGGCCGATGTAGGTATTAGCGAGATATTCAATGAAATCGCCCACTTTCAGGTTATTGGAAACTGAGGCAAAGGCGTCATGGGTCGCATATTCGACTTCAATCGAAGATCAATACGGAAAACCGAAGAACAGTTTGGGAAATATTCCGGTTTGGGTGTGTGGCTTGGAATTGTACTCTTGCATCAGACCGAGCAGTTGGATTCTTCGGCAGAGAGCTTGTCTTACAAGAAAATGACAACATGATATGTGGAGAGTTCCCAATCGAACGAGACAAAACCCTGGTCGATCAGAACTATGAGCTCTTCAACACTACTAATAAATCCCTGTTGACTGGCACTTCTGTCACTTCAAGGAAAACATCACCAGCAGAAAGGATAGGCAACGTCTTGGCACTTATGCCACACTAATTCTGGGGAATTGGCGCTTTTGGTTAGCATAGTGAGATCTTCATGACTTATTGAATCAATAAACACAGCTGGTACCTCAATATATGGACGAAATAAGGCCCCAAAATTAGGTAGGTACGGATTTCGCCTGAATTCCTTGCCCATTTATGAATTAATGAACTGCAACACAAGCTAGTGCTGCACAGTACTTGAGTTAGACACCACGATCATGTACCGTGGGGCAGTTGTGACTCGGAATTGTACTCTCGCATCAGACTGAGCAGTTGCATTTTTTGGTCAAAAGCTTGTCCTATATGAAAATGACAGCACGATATGGGGAGATCAGCTCCCAATCGAACGAGATAAAACACTGACAGGAAACAATAAACATCGGCCGATCAGAACTATGAGCCCTTCAACTCTATTGATAAAACCCTGTTGGCTGGCGCTTCAAGGAAAACACCACCAGCAGAAAGGATGGGCAACGTCTTGGCACTTATGCCACACTAATTCAGGGGAATTGGCGCTTTTGGTTAGCATAGTAAGGCCTTCATGGCTTAATGAATCAATAAACACAGCTGTTAACTACATGTATCTCAGTATATGGACGAAATGTGGTCCTGAAATCAGGTAGGTACCGATTTCCCCAGAATTCCTCGCTTATTTACGAATTAATGAACTGCAACACAAGCTTGTGCTGCACAATACTTGAGTTGGACACCACGATCATGTACTGGAGGGCATTTGTGTCTCGGGGATCGTTAATATAAGTTTGAATGCGCGGCGAATCCGACCCTAAGCCCGGGTATCTAGGGCACGTGGATCCGTTAGTTCGAAAAATAGGTGACGTCACTACCCGACATTCTTGTCCTACCTGATAGGATAGCAGTCCGCGCCTCGGAGTTAAGTCGCTCCTTCCAATACGGTGGCGTAATGAAACCCGAGCTCGCTCTCAACGTACTCGTCTGCATCATTGTCGGCCCCTCCATACGTGCCCAGAGAAATCTAAATGGCAAATAGAGCGCGGAACATCAAAGCCGTGATGCTCATACATTGGGGGCGAATTTTTAAAATCGGGCTGTCCTTCTGCATCCACCTTCCTATGCCCTCAGAGGGGGGGAGGGGTCATGACGCAGACTGCGTCATCGAAATTCTTGGGGGTTCCAAAACAATTTTTGGAGGGGGGGGGGGGTAAAGTTGATTGAAACACTGTTTAACGTGACAACATTCAAAAATATATTACATCGCTAGAACGTAAATATTGATGAAGCTATCTGAAAATGTATAAATTACAATGACAGTGCTTGAATATTATCCGTGATTTTGGCGCCGGCACGCGGCATGGTTTTCAATACCTTCATAAATCTTCATTTAGTTTTAGATAAAATTAGGGGTGCTTACGAGTATTTTTTACATTTTTGTCTTGGAAAGAAGGTACCAACTTATGGGGGGCTGGTTCTAAGTGTGGGGGTGGGGGGGTTGCTTCATGACGCTTAGGGGGAGTGGGCACCCCTGGCTACTCAAAAAATAAATTTGCACTCCGGTACCTCATTTATCTTTGCATAAATCAAATGGTGCTGCTCAATTTTCATTCAATCCCGTTGCATTTTAAAGATCTCACAAGCGTATTTTTGGGTTTTTTTAGATTCGTATTTGTGTTGCCCTAAGAAAACTTTGGTTTTTAGATGGACATCAGTAAATAAACTCGCACTCCGGTTCCTCATTTATCTTTGCATCAGCGGCATAACGTTTTTCAGCGGGCCCCCCCCGCAAAATATTTTCGGGGCCCCTCCCCATAATGTTTTTTTCCTGGCGAAGCGTGCACTTTTTTAACGGTCATCGTACAATACGCTACGGTAACCTAACTAAAAATACATAATATAATATAACAATTTAACCTACCTTTACAAACTCGAGACTTCTAGTCTACGTAGCAATCTTTTGGATGACCGTGTGTTATAAAAGTCAACTTTTTCCCAGAGACACATCTGTTCCTTCTGTCATTTTTAAGTATCAATATGGTATACGGTACCAACCGCAAATTTGCTGGGTTGTTTCTACCCCCCCAGGGGTGCTACACCTCATTTTGCGGACAAATTAACCTTGTGCTAACTTCAGGGAGGCCGAAAAACCGCGATTTTTTCGTACTTTTTTCAGTTTTTCCGCTATAACTAAATAAATAACTAAAGGGTGAAAAATGAGCCTAAAAAGTAAATTTTGTCAAATTCTGAAAAAAACTTTTTTTTTAATGGCTCATTAGTTCTTCTTAATTTTGATGATACGTTTGAGCCTGTAAGCCTCAAAAATGTTCAAAAGTCTCAGCTTTCCAATGGTGTAATTATTTTTTATGTTTTAGAGAGAACTTTTTTGAGAAAATGTAGATTTTAAGTGTTTTCAAGGACATTTGGTTTTTTTTTAATTCGCGGTTTTGTGCAAAATATCCGCCGTTCTCGCGGATGCAGAGGGTCGCTCGTCTGCGAATGGAGTCGACCGCACAATGAAGGTCGCGGTGGTTCTGGCGGATCAGATCCCCGCATGGTAAGTATTAGTGGCTGATACCAAAATGTCCAAATTCCACCGGTTTGGAGGTGTTTTTGATTTATGGACTTGTTACGGATCTGTTATTGCTGCTCCTGGACAATGAAATATTTGATTATCTGGAAGATATGCCCCTGAAACAGAGGAGCCCAGCCCAGGTGCCCAGCTCATAGGGTCGTACCGTCACAGAGTGGATGAACTCCAATTTTGAGAACCGGTAACTAATGTGTTCGTTTCATCATCCCCATACAAAAATGAACAATGCCCAAAATTAAATATCCCCTAAGAGGTTTCTTATGAAATTATGAACGAAGAGGAAGATGAATATTTCGGAAAATACTTGATTCAACAGTGATGCCGCCCGTCTGCGAATGAAGTCGACCGCACAATGAAAGTCACGGTGATTCTGGCAGATCAGATAGGCGAATGGTGAGTATTAGTCGCGGATACAAAAATGTCCAGGAGCAGCAACAACAGATCCGTAACAAGTCCATAAATCAAAAACACCTCCAAACCGGTGGTGTCCAGACGAGACCCTCTGCTTCCGCGAGAACGGGGGATATTTTGAACAACTCGTGCAAATTGAAAAAAAAACCAAATGTCCTTGAAAACACAGGTTTTTTTGCATAAAATCTCGATTTTCTCAAAAAAGTTCCCTGTAAAACATAAAAACTAATTATGCCATTGAAAAGCTGAGAATTTTGCGCATTTTTTAGGCTTACAGGCTTAAACGTGTCATCAAAATTAAGGGGTACTAATGAGCCAATAAAAAAATGTTTTTTTCAGAATTTGACAAAATTTACCTTTCAGTCCCATTTTTCACCCTTTAGTTATCTTTAAAAAATTACTGTTAACTACTGAAACGATGTGAAATTCAATGCTCTTTCCAACGGCATACTTAGATTTGCAAATACTTTGAAAACGCCGGAGTTACGGTCGTTTTAGTGAAGTAACGTCGAAAACACGAAAAAAATCTTGAAAGTGAAATAACTCGAAAACGAAGCCTCTAAAAAAATTCTCTAATTGGCACTTTTTGTTGGAAACTAGTTGTAAAATACGTGTGCGAAGTTTTTTTGGATCATACGCTGTACACCCTGTATACAGGGATTAGGAGAAGATTCTACGGAAAATTTCTGATCGAAAATGCCTCTTAGCAATGTGACCGTCACGAAATAAAACACCCCGTATACGATATAACAGTGGAATCCGTCACTGTCACAAAGAAACTCGTAAAACAAGCGATGAAATGTTATAATACTCCCTCGAATGCGCAATGAACTCTTGTTCTAATGTCTCCGCCATTGGAGGTTACGCTAGTTCTGCTACTCAAAGTGATCAGAAATTCTGCCGTAGAGAATTTTAAGCATTTAAATTGCTTTAGAAAGTGCATATCAGTAAAAAAAACTAGGAGACCGTAATTTGAAACAGGGATTTAACTTCTTCCCTAACCGAATTTCTCGTTTAAATTGGCTCTACACAAATAACTGGGATGTGGTGGTTAGAAATGGACTAAGCGACTTCATTCAGCGGATGGATAAACACAAGACACCACATTTTTCGGGCCTAATTCAAGTTTCTCTTCGGTTTGCCCGTCTTATTTCAACTGCATGCTGCATTATCGCTATTTTGAGGTTATATTTTGTAATTAAAAAAAAATTGGAGCCTGATGAGGACAAACGGACTTTAAAATCGTGTTCAGCGCATCAAAATACACCAGAGATGCCTTGTTTCCTCAAAACGGGCATGACTTTTTGTTGTAGACCTGTGTAATTGTTGGAAACGTACTCGTTCCAAGTTGGACAGAAGCCGGAGCTGTTTTCACTTCCTGGAGGAGCATGATCGGAAATTCGAAGGTAGGTGCTGATGGTAGCCTCTCCTGGGGTCATAGGGGAAAAAAACCTCTTCCTCGCCAACATTTCGTACCTCACACAAAAAAAAAAAGGATGAATCACAAAGTGGGCCGACTTTTATGGGTTGACTCTTTGTGGATCGCTTTTACAACCTTCCAGGCAAAATGCGACCTCCGATGCAATGTTACGTGAATCGCCAAAGGTCGTGGTTTTCACCAATTCCGAGAAACCGACACTGAGTTCCGACTACCTGAGTCTTCTTGACAATGCGAACCAGACTCTCAGAAAACCCTCCTGGGGGTGGTGGAGATGTGTGAAACGGCTTGCACAGAGCCCCTGAATAAAACGTTCCTAGTAAGAAAATTGACAAATAAAATTGGATATTTGGTGTTTGAAATAGGTAAAATTGTTAAAACTCAGGATTGATTTCACTCAACCAAATAGTTTCAGGAGCCAACCAGTTTAAGGACTTGGACCGAGAGCATTCGAGCACGATTGCAACGAGCACCACTGTTGACACTGCCCGAACATTTCCGACGATCAGTCGCTAGTGAGCATTTCCTACGACATTACGAGCATTACCCGTGTTATTATCTAGAGCTGCAGTTACACTTGAAATCAAATTTAAAACGATTTAAAGAATGACCAAAGTGGACGTCCAAATGGGAGAGATGTGACACCTTCAACAACTTGGCTGGAACTACATTCTATTCGACGAACAATAGTTCGGGGTGTTTATGCTGAGCGGGCCGCGAACGAGCATCCCTTTGATGATTCGTCGGAAAACCGACATCGGGTGGAGCGATTGCTCGGCTCGAAGAGGCTTTTTACACTGCCTGGGCCTCGAACGAATGCTAGAAGTGTAAACGGGTCTTAAACTGTAAAAGCAGCGGTTGAATGGGTTGTATTTGGGCAATATATTTGACAATAAGCTGTTATGGAAGATACTGCAAATTTCATGCGCCTGAAGTTGAAAAAGTTTTTCTGCATTTTTTTCAATTTGAGGGGTTTTCTCAACGCTCAGAAGTTGAGGATTGTGTGCGAATGAAGCCTGAACCTTCCTTGCAGTTCGGAATTTCCTTCTGGGGAGGGTGTCTTGTGTCTTATTTGCAAAGGTTGACGGTGATCCAAAAAGCTATCCTCAAGGTTAGACTTAACAAATCAAAATGCTTCCCGCCTGTAGGTGTGTTCAATTTTATCCCGAAGTTTTCCTATAAAAAACTATTTTTAGGAGAGCTAACTAGTTTAGGGACTTGGATTCGACTGAATTACACTGCAAAGTATACATGAATGCTCGTTCAAAGCCCCTGCTAGAGGGAAATGCTCGAGCAGTGCAAATGAAGCTTAACATGACTGCAATGGGATAATTTTGCAAAATTCGATTATACGATCACCACTGGAACTCATACCTGCGTTCGTTGGGGGAAACAAATCGCATAAAGGAACCCTTTTTTTCGGCATTACCTTTCTCAAATCTCTCTTTCCCCAATGAAATTCGATACTCTCGAGGTTTGTTGCACAACAAGAGTGAAATCAATCGAACAAGATAAGAATCATGAAAATCGTTTGAGAATTCAACAAGCTCCAAACAGCTTAGAAAGCTTCGAGCAGCTTCAACGAGATTTGTTTGCTGCAAGCAACCAAATTAAAATGCTCCTTTTTGGGTTTTTTCGAGTTCCCTGATTGGTCAACCGCGTGTACACGCTTCATTCAAACTGAAAATGCCTCGAAATTCCGCCTTACATCATACTTTATTGCGTGATCTTAGGGTTCGTGTCCTTATGATGACCCATCCGAACTCCGTTCCACGCAGTGCCCTGGAAGGCCTATTTTGCGCCTAGTTCAAATAGGGTAAGGCAGGGGTGCTCAAACTTAAACTGCTGGCGATCTACCACAATATTTGTAGACTACTTACGAACGACTCTGAGAGGCTGCAAGTATGTGTGATGCAGGGTTGTCGTACATACACGATACACCCTACCTACCTAGGCTACCTACCTAGGCTACCTACCTACCTATAAGCTTTCGGCACAATTTACATCATTTTAGTCAAGGTTTGGGTTAGGTTTACTCAAGTTCTTCTCTACAATATCAATAAAAAAAACTCCTAGTTAAGTGCTAATCGCAAGCATGATGACCTATGATCGTCAGTTAGTCGATTGCGATATTTTGACTTAATTATCTTCAATTCAGAAAATGCAGACTCGCACGAGTAAGTTGACCCAAACATTGCCGTCAGTTGAAGGGAGATTTTTCTTAAATTTATATAGGTATTTATCTTCAGATATAAAACACCAGAAATTTGTATCATATACTGTAGCTTTGAGATGTATATCTAAAATAATCTGCACCAACTCATTTTCAACAGTACATGAGTTCATATTAAACTGACTTGCTACTACAGTAGGTAATTCCTTAATGTTTTTACATGAAAAAGGATAACTCATAAATGATGCTATATTTACCAATTTACTGCAATCATAAAAACGCATTTCGAATTGTCCCAAAATATTTGATAATTCAGCCTCATACGTATCAGGTAATTCAACTGAGGAATCCTTGCTTTCAAAAACGGAAAATTTTTCAGATCCTTTATTTTCAGTTGATCTATCATAAGTTGCAATTTACTTTTGATTGCGTTTACTCATCTGAATAATAGTTTCTCCTTTACCTTGAAGCTCCAAGTTAATGGTGTTTAAGTGCATTGTGATGTCAGTCAAAAATGCCAAATCAGTCCGCCATTTTACGTTTTTCAACATCTCAATGTCATCACCTCTTTCGTCTAGAAAAGCTGTTATTTCTGGCAACGATTCTTGAAACCTTTCTAGGTTTCAATAATACATTTTTTTAGTTTAGTTACCTACTTATTAAACAATGTTTTCATCTCGAGATCTACTCAAAAAGCACTCGCGATTGACTGGGGTAAGGCCTGTCGTTTTCCACTAGGTTGAATGAAGGACGTTTTTTATTTATCAATTTTTGGTTTATTATTCAATAATAAACCATTGTAATCGCTCGTAAGATACAATCACATTAGCGAATTTATACGTGCATAATAAAACTTTAAACGGGGATGGTTCGATAGAAAATAGGAGTACAGATAGGAGTACAGTTTTAACCACGAATTTGGTCTGAGAAAAGTCTGAAACGGATTTGTATCGTGTTATTTATTCCTCTTGTTCTTAGCTGGTCCTACAACCTCTCCTAGACCATAATAGATAGATTAGAATCTAGGTATTATCCTTCTATTGATCAATAATTGCATGCGAACTACCTAAACAAGCGGCACCTACCTAATCTCGGCCTATATGATTTTTTATTAGAGATTATGTAGGAAAATACTTGGTACTTACCAGTGTTTCCATCAATTGTATCAATCCATGAAGATTCATGTTCCCAATAGATGGACGATGAAGATAGAACGGTATTCGCGCGAACACGGAACGAAATAGACTGCCGGAGACCGCCACGCCCGAACGACCGGAGAGAACTGGCCGAGGTAGCGAGGCCCGAGCACGGACAGGATAGGACTGGTCGAGGCGGCCCCGCCCGAAGACGGACAGGAAAGGACTTGTCGAGGCGGCCCCTCTCCGATACGGCGAAGGGATAGGCGGTCGCCTCGGTGCCCGGAAAGTTCGTGTTTTCGAAGTTTTAGGCGCCCAAACGGCGTACGCCGTACACACGATTTCTCCCAAACGGCTGGAGCAAAAAATCTGAAATTTTCAGGGAAAATCCATGTTGGTCCGACAA
The DNA here is from genome assembly GCA_031894815.1 of Creontiades dilutus. Classification (NCBI taxonomy): domain Eukaryota; kingdom Metazoa; phylum Arthropoda; class Insecta; order Hemiptera; family Miridae; genus Creontiades; species Creontiades dilutus. Next base: position 547,163 of record JAVIWC010000341.1, read on the forward strand.
CGCCCCAATTCTTTAGCCAGCTCTCTCACTTAATTTAAAGTGCCCTTTAAGAGTTGTCAAAGTTTTGTAAAATCCCTAAAACCCTCAAAAAATGTAAGGCGGCCTAAATTTGGACTTTTTTTGAAGAACTCGCTAAAGAATTGGGGCGTTGTCGGACCAACATGGATTTTTCCTGAAAATTTCAGATTTTTTGCTTCAGCCGTTTGGGAGAAATCTTGTGTACGGCGTACATGGCGGAATGGAAGAAAATGTTGAGCTTCACAAACGGGAGTGTTTTTCCGTCCCCGCTCCCTCACTTATAGAGATCTTCATATTTTTAATTGCCACATTCCTGTACTGTTGTAAGATAACACTTTCCATATATCGATAACTTTTCACGATATACCGAGATACTAACACGATACTTTTTAAGTAGCGATTTATCGATATTTGTTTACGATACCAACATCCCTAGTTCAGGGACAGTGTTCACTTGACTTTTCGTAAAAGCTAAAAACTGTTCAAAATTAAACTGCTGGCGATCTACCTCAATATTTTTAGACTACTTACCAGAGTTGAGATGTAATCATTACTTTGAGTAATGAATAATTTTTCGATTACTTTCATTGTAATGACGTATATTTGGCTAGTAACAATTTCAGTAAAAAGGAGATTGAAAATCCGAAGTTTTGGGGTTGAAATTACTTCAGAAGTAATCGCGATTACCATTCCAATTACTGTAATGGTAATCGTTAAAACAATTACTTTTTCCGATTACAAGTAATGGTAATCGTCATTCCGATTACTTTTAATTAATTCCGAGTTTAATTAATTCCTTACAAAAAAACAAGCCGATTTAGAAGGAAAAACACTTTTTACAGAAAATAACGAAAAATAAAAATTTTGCAGGAGAATTTACCAGGATATGTCATCACCCTATTTTCGAAAAATTTCAACTTACGGAATTTCACACTTTTACAATCAATGTATAATGCATAGCAAGTAAAGCGAATAGTAGGTGTTAAATAGATGACATCTGTATCGTACGATATTAAATAGATAACATTGTTTCATCTATCATTGTGTCATCAAATTTGCATTCTACCAATGGAGTAATCGGATTAAAAAAAGTAATCGAATTACCAGTACTCCATTCCGATTACTGTAATGGTAATAGGAATGACGATTAATTTTTCCGATTACAAGTAATCGTAATCGGTTTTTCGATTACCATTACAGTAATTGGAATGGTAATCGCGATTACCTGTCTTCAAAAGTAATTGGAATTTCTGTGGAAGTTCACTACAAACTAAATACTGTGATTGTGCCTAGTCAATTTTGGAGCCCTAAAAAACTTAGCTGGCCCGGCAAACGTTGTTTTGGCTTATAAATTATTTCCAGATTCTAGCTAAATTCTAGTGCGGTATAGTTTCAATTTAAATATTATGTATACAAAAAGTATACTTACAACACAAAAGCCGTTTTTGGTTGGAGCTCGTGATCCGTGCTGAGTACTTTTAAAGTTACGTAAATCACTTGTTTAACTAAAACTTGATTAAGCGAACTAATCGTGCCAAATACACTTGACATTTATAATTGTATTATTATGAATTAATATGGGAGTTACAGTGAGATAGCGATATGATAATTTTAAACGTTGCTACTACATTTGGTACGTGATAAACTTGATAAAAAATAATTATGGCCGTAAACTGTGTAGGGAGTGAGAGAAGTCTAATTGTGTGAGTGAAACAGGGGACTTAGAAGTGACACCGGCATTGTGTGGCATTTCGCTCACGTAAAGGCGCGCCAAAGTTTAAGAATCTAAGATTAATAACGCTAAGCATATATCGGGATTAAACTTCAGTAATAATAAATCAAATTCAAAATTAAGAACAAGCTTATTGTCATACAATAATTGTATGACTTACTTTCAAAAAGGCACACATCCAAATCTGGGAGAAAACGTTTTTTTCTCAATTTTCTATCTCTGAATATGAGTTGAATCAGATCCCCCTATCATTTCCGAACAAAACAGAACGCATCCGCAATACGCAGAACGCAATTCCGGGGCTAAAGTTACGTCTTTGCATCAAAAGGTAACTAATCTGTCCTCTACACTCTTTTCAGTGCCTTGCAATCGGAATGGATATGTGCCTGTTTGAAAGTTAGCTCCTTATTGATGGTTAAGCTCCATTATTGATGGTTTAACAATCTCTTTGAGCGGGAAACGCTTTTATTTCAACGCAATATGACATAAATGGCCATATATGGCAATTAAATGACAAAATCTTGGAAAATTCGCTCGAACGACCATACTGCATGAACGGAACAAAGCACACGCCGCCACCACCGTCACTACGATGGGGGCCGGGTAAATTGGGGGATAACTGGTGAAAATGTTGATAAAATCTATATGGGCACCTGGGAGGGACGAGAAACGACACGCGATGTTAGGGTAAGTGTTGTGCGTGATGAACAGAGAGGGAGAAAGTGACAGAATGAGCGATTCAGTGAGAGACGGAGGGAGGGGGTGGTTTTTTTTCTTTTCATGCTACTCAACGATCTGCCTGAAGAATTTTCGGTGTAAGTCTCAGTTGGCACGCACAAGTATGCAGAGCGAGAGAGAGAGAGAGAGCGAGAGAGAGAGAGAGAGAGAGAGAGAGAGAGAGAGAGAGAGAGAGAGAGAGAGAGAGAGAGAGAGAGAGAGAGAGAGAGAGAGAGAGAGAGAGAGAGAGAGAGAGAGAGAGAGAGAGAGAGAGAGAGAGAGAGAGAGAGATTATATATACATCGTTTTAAACAAAGAAATTTGACAAATATGTAGAGAAAAGAAGAATCGTACATATGTGTCGGCTGAATCTTGGCAGTCAAAGAAAAGACAGGCAGTCAAATTTGCTGGATATGGTTAGTTTGTCCTTCGCAATTTTAGAATCCGTCGCCTTGGGAAATGAATCAGACGTTTTCAAGCGTCTGGGTCATCCTCTGAGCATGGCGGAGCATTATAACCGCATTACGCATATTGGAAGGGGCAACTACACCATTCCATCACCTCACATGGTAGCAGAGCGTGGTTACGACTACTGACCCTTACAGTAACTGTTCTGACAACCTCAATCACTCGCATTCTCCCACAAGCTTAATGCTGATTAATTATCATCCCTTTAATAATCTTAAAACCCCTGCCCTAGTTATTTCGAGCCGGCGAGAGGTGATTCCTCCATTCTGTAACCCTCAAACTTTTCTCAGAGCCGCATTCAGGTCATTGGAAGGGGCAACTATACTATTCCATCACTGCACAAATTGATTCCGTGATGTGGTTTTAATTTTCTAGGTATCATGGCTGTTCCAGGATAATTCCTGCAATTTTAAAGGAGGCGATGTTTTCATTAGTAGTTAACGTTGAGGCTATGAATTCGGTTAGCGTCTAATGCACATCGGCGTGCTCTCTCTGATTATTGTAAAAGTCGAGCAGTAGCAGTTTCCGGCAGCATGCGGAGAACTTGGACGCCAAAACATTCATCAAATGTTGAGTCATGAAATGAAGCATGCACCCACGTTGGAAGTGATCGAGGCTGATTCACCGAAGCTCTGTCATTCATATTCAGGCTTAAGGTTGTTGCTTTGCCAACGTAAAATGCTGGACTGTATGCTCACTTTTTGCATATCAATTGGTAGGCGCACATCCTGGGCTGACGTTCCGCTGATCCTTGACTTTTGTAACTGTTACTAGTTTTGCCAGAAGTAAAGTAGGGATCTTCAATCACCATGTTCCATAATTTGCACTTCGCTCTAGGGGCTGCGATTGTTGATGATGGGAAAAACTCTATCCTAGTATTCCTTCCCAGGCGATACGCCAATCTTGCCAATTTCCCATTCACATTATGCTTCTCAGTGGTGTTGTTTGTCATGTACACCTAACTGTCCATCTTCTTTAATTTAATATACAGGGTATCCACCATTTTATGTAAAAGAAAACTAAAGAAAAATAAAGCATGGTTGCTAAATGAACAATGTTCATGTCATTGTCAGGTTTGTGGGGTCTTTTAGTATCAGAGATGGCTATAATTTGCTATGGGTAAATTTCTACGGATCTGAAACATTTTCCAGTCGATTTTTCGTCCTAAATTACTAAAAAATTACACCCTACTTACCTATGTCAGTGAAAGAAGTGAAAAAACCGCTTTTTTTTACTAGTTTGTGGCCACTAGCACGTATGCGTGAGAGGTGATTGGGCTGGCTAGAAGTTAAGACCAACTAAACCCCAAATGGAGGAACAGCTAAACCAACTAAACCCCATGTGGGAAAGAACTGATCTTTTACTTCAATTCCAAGGTCCTTTATGGTCCGTACGGCGTGAAAACATTGCAGATTTGGAATCCACGCAGCTTGGAAGGTGAAGTGACTTAGTTTAAGGGAGTTTTTGCAAAATATTTAATTGATGAACCCAAATGGCTGAAACTCAACTGAAAATGGTGCGAAACGGGGCCAACAGCACTTTTCTTCTCAACACATTCTCGAAATTTGATTTTTCGTTTCGTTTGTTACCTAACATTTATGTACAACCAGAACATTATAGATCAGTAGATAACGTGTTAACTACGCATAGCGACTCAAAGTGCCTAACGTGTTTTCATGATTTTTTGTGTACATCTATATTTTACTCTACTTGTGCAAAGAACAACAGCAACTTCGAATTTCACGAAGGAAGGGAGGGATTGGAGAGGGTAACGGCGAAAAAACGTGGTTTTTCTCTACAATTTTTGTCTATAATTATCAATCGATTTTCATGATTCGTATTTCGTTCGATCACAATTTTATTCTAGTTGTGCAACAAACCTAGGAAATTTCGCTTTTACTGACAGGAGGAAAATGGAGGGGGTAATAGCCCATCCCTTCAACCACTGCTCAAGCGAGAATTCTCTACCAATTCATTTCATTCTTTTCTTGTTTAATTTTCTTAAATATTCTTCTTTTATTCTCATTTAGTTTTAGACATAGGAAGAAACCCTTTTACACAGGTGTTAGGCACTATAGTGAGAATAGAGCAGTTCCGGAACCACACCAGTAGGTGGAGGAAGCCGAGATAGGCAAACCCGCAACAAACTGTTAAAAGACCACTGGTGAAGTTCCAGAACTACACTGATCTCATCGCTTTTTTTCCATACATAACCTCCACAGGTGGTACTATACACTGCACCTCCTAGTTTTCTCAGATGAATGTTTAATTGAAAAATAAATGAGAAAAACTATTTAAAAAGTGAAATAAATAAGAACAAACTGCCAAAGAGATGGCACAGCATCTTCCTCGTTACATCCTTCATCATATGAGCTAAATTCATTGAAAAATGTAGAAATTACTGCTGTTTCAAGAATTTCACGTTAGCACATGCGCAGAGCGTACCGCTGATTATATTGTGACGAAATTCCTAAGGGACCTCAAGAGGCCTTATCCGCATAGTCCCTCAAAATATGAGGTAGGTAAATTCATTCAAAATTTTGGAAGTTATGGTGGTAACAAGGAAATGCGAACAGACAGACCGACAGACACGGAACCAAATTTGTTCAGTAGGCTATGCGGATAAGGGCAACAAAAAGTTTTTTGCTCCCGAAAGTGAAAACCAGGTTTCCACTGCTTCGCAGAATCGGAAGCAACAAAATATTTTAAAACGTGAAAAATTCACTTACCATGCGTCTTTCAGTCATTCCACAAAAGAAACAGGTATCAGGTTCCAGTGGAAGCCAACATCATACTGAAGTGAAGTCAAAAACACACCGGTGAACCCTCTGAAACCTTTGTACCCTCACATACTCTTTATTAAACGCCAGTAGGAGTTAGTAGATGCATCTGTAGTTCCAGAACTACGCTAGCATTGAGAGTGTTGAAACCTCACAAATTTTTAATTTGATTTCATGATGGGTGGAGGAGGGGTTATGTCCCAATTCATTCACGCGATCCACAAACCAACTAAAATTCCCAGCCAACTTAAGTGCTTTTTTGTTTGATTAAGAATTTGGACTAGTTTATAAAATTAATCATTATGTTTATAAGTGTGGTAATATAACAACCAGACATAGGGACTTCCCTGTAACGCATGTATCACTTGACCATATGTTTTCAAACTAATGTAGTGAATATTAGGTAGGAAGGACCAAACTAGTGCAGTACTCAAGGTTTTTTATTCAGCCATCAAATTTTGGCGCATCATCTACACCCTGATCATGTCGATTTCATCACATGGAATGAGTTGGGTGCTGATAAGAGATGCCTTGGGTAATGATTCAGATTACGAATGGTACCACTTTGCACAGCTAGGTAACGTTTGTGAGATGACAATTATAAATAAAAATAAGTTATATCTATGTTCTTTAAAAGCAATTTCCCCAGGGTAATCTCCTTGCTGCCAAAGAAGACATTAAAGCCAAATGGATAAGACATTTCAGTGAGCTTCTCAGCAGAGAGGAGCCAGATGGGAGGTAAGGCACCACATGGCACTTGACAGCACTCCATTTGGCAATGGGGGGAACAACGGCGACAGTGGTGATGATGAGGAGGTACCCCCAGACGTGGACGACGTGAGTGACATCATCAACAGCCTCAAAAATAATAAGGCGCCAGGAGTGGATGGGATAGCAGAGAAGCTACTGAAAGTGGGGGGAGTAAAGGTGACCAGAGAGTTGTCCCAACTGGTGTATGGTCCCAACATCTGGACAGACGAATGAATGCCTTTTGAATGGAGCAAGGCTGTTATCTATCCTATACACAAGAAGGGTGATAAGGTCATAGGTGAAAACCCTTCCATGTGTCGCATACAAGGTGCTGCCTATAGCTATAAGTCGCTGCCTACAGCAATTTGCCGATCATATAATCGGGGAATACCAGTGTGGTTCCTGAGCAGAAAGATCAGCGACTGATCACATGCTCTCGCTGAGGCAAATTTGGAAAAAGCATTTGAGCGCGATGTAACCCTTCATCATCTTTCCGTTGATGCAAAACAGGCACATGACAGTGTGAGCCGAACTGCCCTGCAGCAGGATCTTCTGGACTTGGGAGTCCCAAGGAAGTTGGTTACGCTGGTCCGTATGATGCATGCGGTATCAAGCATGGGAAGTGAACTGTTATCAATATAAAGTTGAAGCATGTAGTTAGTCGAAGCTTTGACTTTCAGTTTTCTGCGTGATAGACTCTTTTTCAAATTCTACAACCCGAATGAATAATGTACCTAGGAATTCATGTCCAAGAAAAAAGAGGTTTCATTGTAGGACACATTTCATATTTACAACAGCTTGTTGGAAACATCATATTCGTCTACAAGCCACAGAATTGGAAATACCCCTAGCTCCATTGCACAGCAACTGATTTTATGCCATTTTCTGATATTGTACACCAAATAAAATACAATGAACGTGCGACACATGTTTTTAGTAAGTTTTAATAGATAATAAGCCGCTTGAAGTTGAGAGTTGAAGGGTCAAGTTAAGTGGAGTAAGAAGAGTTGGAACATCTCAAAAGTCAGGAACCTAGACAAGCGAAAGTAACCAAATTTGAAGGACCCATAGCTCCACAACACATTGACTGATTTTGATGGCATGTTCTGAGATCCTGAGTGTATGAAGTAGAATGAACCCGAGAGGATTGTTGTTTTAGTTGTGTTTTAGCCTCTTCAAATTATAAGTTTTACCAAAGTAAGGGGTAAGCAGAATTGGAACCTGTCAGGAATCAAGGATCTGCGACTCTGAGCGCCCAACCTTGTCAGCGTCTGAATGCCACAGACTTTGCAGCACACTCAACTCACGTACACATTACCTGATTTTTGTAGCAGTCTGAGATAGTGGCAGTGAAATTACAATGAACAAGTGAGGCACGCTTTTCATTCTCTTCAAACGTGAGTTTTAGATAGCAAAATTGTGAGGACTAATATTTGTAATTTATAATGTCTTCAAATTGAAAACACACAGTAGAATATTATCCAAAAGAGATGTTAATATTGATCCACAAGATCACAGTCACGGTTTTAAACGTCAACCTTTCATGATTCTAAAGTCTTTCACCAATAGTTGACATTTTCTTCGATCTTTTCCTTTCATTATGACTTATCCTATTTCCTGCCGCAACCTAATGAAAAGTTATTTGAACTAGCAATTTGAGTGAAACATCGTAGACAACTTCATTTTTGGAAACTGACTGAGGAAAGCTCAAGAATGTTGTACCTAACATTGTCAACAGTTTTCCTGGGTTTGATAAATGAAAATTCATTTGTGGTCCTAAAATCATTAAATTAAATTAGTTATCCCGATGTAGAAGAAGCTCAAGCACTGTAGAGGTTGTAATAATGGAATAATGGTAACAGAACCAAAAAGAACTATATTGAATTATTCAAAGGAATGAATTATTGAAAAGGTACATTTTTAAAATAAATTATCTTTGTACAGAACAACATTATTAAATGTCCTTACATCTTTTGATACGATACAAAATTTACACAATTTAGTACACTTATCTACTTTTATACATAGAACATATTCATGACAATGATGGCATGCCTATTCATCAACACCTGTAGTGATTCTTGAATACTTGCAAAATTATATAAAAAAATAAATATATATTTTTTTTTATTGAAAAAATGTACCGTTAAAAAAAGTATCAAATAGGAATCGGAGAATTTCTATAGACCAAGGATAACCTATTGTGTGAGCGAGGGTAAGTAAAAAAAAAAGGTAGCCCTTTTTTAATTGTTGCTATTCTTCACTGTAAGATGAGTTAACATACCTCAATAAATTTACCATGACTAGTGCATACAAACTTCGCCAAAAAGAATGTACTGTAATACCGAGAGAAAAATGTATAGGCACGAATTGGCACAATTTGCAGTTGAACTGCGAATCCAGTATCAAGGAAAACAGCTTTTTATACGGTGATTTGATATTTAGGAATGTTGAAAACGCAAAGCAAAACTCGTTAGAGCTACATGAACGGAAAAATACATAAGGAGCCCAATGAATTGAATCTCAAAACCACTTGCTCAAATAAAATACAGATTCAGCACCAAACATGATGGAGGATGTTTTCTGACATTCCAAAGAACCCATATTTGTCTCAGGAATATGATTCCTGGGATGTCACGCGTTCCATGTATCCTTTTCTTTCTTAACTTGTCCCCAAATAATTTTGAATTAGACCATCCTGTTCAGGGACGAAGAAAACTATCTGCGCCAGTTCATTCAGAGGAACTATTCTGGTATGTAGGTCATGTCAATTGTAAGAAACAAAATGGTAATGAACGTCAGAATAAATAGAAAGAGCAATACTCGGGTGAGAGTGCATCTCCTGGCGAGAAATCTTCTTTGCAGCCATCTAAAAAGAGAAAACAATGGAGTTACCATCTTGCTAATATTTACAGTCGAAGGGCAATGGATTACATCTATTTCAATGAAACATCACAGTACAGAGCTACCATTGAGTTGAAACAAGTGACAACTATGTGCTAACTCCTATCAGTGTTGATTTATTGTTGACTTCTTGTAGCACATATAAGACAATTTAAGACCAACCTGAGCAAAATCAGTTAAGGATTTAAGGGCTTTGGGAGTGAACAAACATACATACATAATGATAGTAATCACAGAAGCTGAATTCAGAAGCAACAACAATATGGCAGCCCATGAGGAAGAAATCTACTAATTAGTTGAGAAGGTTTAAGGTTAAATAATTTTGTTAATTAAGTCCATTCTGAGTGAATCGATTTTTTCCCCACAGAAAACTGAGGGAATATGAAAGATGGCTTCACAAAAATGCTCGAAAATTTCCCATTTTCCTTTTTTTTCTTTTTTTTTTTCTTTAAGTTTTTCTTCTATAATTCCTAAACCAAACATTGTATCTGTTTGTGCAGTTTATATTAATAAAGAAATAATAACACTTTTGTGTGGTAATTTTATAGATCTCAATCCAAAGAATCAACCAGAACGCAGTACAACCATCTGTTGATTTCCTAAAGGCAGAAGGGCTTCTTATTTGTCAACTCTCGACAAATTAGATGTTCACGTAACTTTCTGTAGCATTCAGGATTCAGAAATTATTGGCAAGAAATGTGAAAATCATAAAGAAGGGAGAAGTTGGAGGATTCATAATACAATAAGGGCTGGCTGATCCAGAGAGGTCCTCATTAAGAACATTTTCCCAATCCAAGATGAAATGGATAGCCATAGCCCAGGAGCTGCGGCCAAGAATTAATAGAAAACTGGAGGAACTTTGGGATTAAATTTTGAAAATGTATCCTACTCCGACAGAGAAAATGAGTATGTGTCACCTCAAAATTGGTGGATGCAAAATAGTGGGCCCCAAAGCGGTTAAAACAGCACATATTAAAGATTTCCTCGAATAATTTCTTGAGTGTACGAGCTTCAGAAATTTGTATATCTACATGCTGAAGTTGTAAACAGTGAAAGTTGTAGCTTCTCATTCTAATTTGATGAAATAGGGTGTGAGCTAATCTTCACCCAATATACAACTTGAGACGCAGTTACGCTGATTGGCCTGAGAGTGGGCAGACTTGAATCAGACCAATATTAGGTAGCTAAATGATTTGGAAGAGCAAAAGTCCAGAGGGGGAGATGAGGACTCACCCAAAATTAGTCTGATTTTCAAATTGTTAAAACAATCTCATTTTACGTTAGTTAACAAATTTTTGGGTCCAATTACTTTGTAACATTTGAAATTTTCTGCAGCAATCATAGTTTAGAAATTATTAGAGAAAATCCTTGGAATGTGGCATTCAAAACATCTTTGAATGGCTACCATTTTGCAATCTACTAAACTTGAGATGGCAGGCCAAGTTTTTCTCAAGTAGAACTAACTAAATTTTAAAAATCCAACGTTAAACCTTCTCCAGAAATAACTACCAATTTTTGGTCAACTCCTACACTAAAAGGATATATTTCAAAGGAAATCCTCGGTCATCAGGATGTGAACTTTCGCTACTGAAAGTTCCCTTTTTTTAAATAGATTTTTCAAGTGTTTATCTGATGGGCTTGTGGAACTGCCTGTAAAAATAAGTGGCCAGGTAGGCTAAGGAAGAACCACAAGAACTGGTAACAGAGTCCTCAAGACCTCTCCTCACCAGACCAGCTGATTAACCTTTGCCAGAATTATGAGTTAACCAGGAAGATTGTGGGTACAATCCTGACCTTCTGGTGTTGACACCATCAGAGGCATATATTACTGACGTTCCAGTGGTCCTGGGTTCATAAAGGATATTAGATCTACCTGAGCAGATACAGATAATTGGTGTAACCCTTGCACCAATTATTGCACACAGGACAATGATACTGGAATGGATGACCACCAGGGTCCTAACAGCAGGAACATTCGGAGTATTCAGTGTTTAGGGTGAATACTCCCCACTGTGTCCTGATGGCTGGTTGAGTTGCCGTCACAGGGCCTGGAGCTGGACCCACAAAAATACAATGGGGAGGAGAAATGCCTTCTGATGGTAAAGCCAGAGGTTGCCTTACCCTCCCTCCATCAACACGAGGCAGACCAACTCAGGGCTGTCCCCACCCAAGATGTGTGGGTTCAGATAGCAGTCTTCCATTCAAATGATTCTAGATGGACTCAGTAGTAGTCCTTAAAGTGACTGGACAATTAATATAATGGTGCTATTATTAATATAATTTATTACAAAACCATCTTTGTAATTTTTGTATATTATCCAAATAAAAATTTTCAACAGTAATAAGTCTCAGAGGCAGGAGTGGAATAGCTGTTCTACAAAGATAAGGTTCATGCAAAATGTGGAAGGTGTTAATTATTTCGCTCATACTACAGAGGAAAAACGAACCCCCAGTATTGGTTTTAGCGAATTTTCTTGGAGAATGAAGCTATTGCAATAGCTCTAATAAGTTTAAAGTACAAATTTATATATACATGTTTTTTTCAATTATTGACCTTGAGTTATACAGTAGATTAAAAATTGGAAGATTTTTAATGTTCATTGAGTTGCTATCAAGGTAAATGGAAAACACCAAATTTTTTGTTAACAACGTTTTGTACTTTTATTCCTAAATTTTCAGGGGCTCTGCAACAGATAAAATAGTGGAGCTTCATGTTAGAGGAAAAACCATTAGGTTAACGTTTTACTCATTAATAGCAGAGCATTAATAATAGAGCAGATTTTACCATTCTCAGTCCTAGACCTACTCCCTACAGGCTAATGGTTCACAGTAGTTGAGGAGAATCTTCTAACCTGCCCCAAAGAATGAAGTAGTGCTTTCACCAAGAGGTTTATGGGCACTAATTGATTGCCCTTAGATTCTTAATATTGGAATATTTTGTCTAGTAAAATAGTTGGAATAAATTATCGCAAAAAAACGTACTTCAGCCAAGTTAATGGTTGCGCCGATCGTCTTGCATATTTGTCATCATCAGCATCCAATGACAGCGAATTTTCTATGGAAGAATGCATTCTACGTGGAGCCTGACCTGAAACCGGAGTTACTCATAATTAATAAATTATTCAACACAACTAAATTAATAACTAGTGAAGATAATTAAAATAATTTGAAATGCGTTCTAAAATGTGTGGAACATGTTATGATTCCATGATGACACCATTCCACAAGATTTTAACAACATTCTGATGCATAATTTTCTTTTGTATTATGTAAAATTGTCTAATTTGATAGAGCCTGGTAGCCAATTTGCCACAAATTTGTACAACCAGGCCTCTTGATTCCTTCATTACATCCCATCCAGTACCCCATTTTCATTAATTTTCTGATGATTTGGTCTTTTTTGTTCTTTTTTCAGCCCTGTTTTACTGATCAGCCTTCATTTTAAAAATGTGCAGCGCCCAATTACTAAATTGTTCAAAAAATTATTCAATTGAACAACCCAAAATTATTACTTTAGAAAAGAAAGAACTATATAAGAGATTTATACAAAACATTACATAAATACGTTGGTACTTTGAACAAATATCTGAATTGAGCCAGGGAATCATATTAGAGGTTGTTCAAAACGGTAATTTATTGTGGAGAATCATACGTGGAAGTTTATAAGACATAAAGATTGAAAAGCACTCCAGAGTAGTGATAGAGCGTCTGATGGGGTCCTTCGGTCAAAATGTGAGAGTGTTACAGTTTTTTAGAGAGCTGTGAATCACCTCCCCATTCTGCTCTGAGCCTTCAGTGTATGTGTGTGTAGAAGAAATATTAAAATATGAAATTTGGATTATCATGAGCCACAGTGGTGGCTTCTGTCTCGAATCTTTCAAATACAGACTCCCACTTTCAATAGCAGAGTCACAATCTACTTCTTTTCATAAAATGTTTTTGAAGGTATTCAACTGTAGAATTAGGAACACCCTACAGGAGTAGGGTTTTTTTATATATATAAATTTTTTTAGTTTACCATGCAGCGAATGCATTTTAAAATATTCGCACTAGTGACTTGAAAAAAAAGAAAGCAATAAAAACACCAAAAAAAGTCCACAAACACCTGCCATATTGCCTTGTGGGTATAGCAAATATCAATAAATGAACATCACTATTTACTTTAGAAGGAAGAATCACGTATTACCATCAAAAACTAGATATTTTGCATTTCTGATCATTTTAAGCAACATTGTGCACGTTTTCAGGCTTGCACATTCATGTCATGGAATGTTTCCCATGAAATGTCAAATAGAAATTGCATTGTTTTTCTATAGCACTGCAGTAAAACAATGGGATTTTCTATTTTCACAAAGTGAGTAAGAAGTTGCCACTATCACACAAGAAAATCAAAATCTGATTTCACCTCTGAAAGATGGCAAAAAATAAATAAATAATGAATAAAGATAATAATAATAATCAATCAATAAACAGATGTTACCACAGAATGTTTTGGATCTCTCACAAATTTGGAAAAAAAACAGGACTTCTTTGATTAACTGGGCCTCCATACTGTTAATTTCACAGTAATCGCGAATTAATAGTAGAATAACTTGTAAACAGGCAAACAGTCACAGTTTTTCATCCAAGGATGTTTTAATAATTAGTTTTTGATAGGGGAAAATTCAAAATAATGGAAAACATAATTTTCAAACAATACTAAACCTTACTAGATAGATAGATATATAATATACTGTATTTACTAAACCTTACCTGTAGTCTTGGAATATATTTGGTCATCTACAAACAGGACCAGGGAATTATCCCTCGCTGAGGACGGAGACGACAACATTGGAGTCATTTCAGAAATGTTCCCACTCTTGTAGTTGAACTCCTGCTCCACAGAATCAAGACCTTCCTGGCTGAGCTACAACAATTCAAAGACAAAACTGATTTTTAAAAAGTCAGGAAGTGAACTTACAGATTAACAATTGGGGAGAAACAAGGCTCTTTATTTATTCTAAGTTTTTCAATTAAGGATGATATTGTACGAAACCACAAAAATATTTTACTTTTGAAAACATTCCACGAATGGAGAACTTTCGAATGAGGGGAGAAAATTCAAATGCTAAGACAAGTGAAAAGGTCCTACCATGCTGATGAAAGTCTGTGCTGAACATGAATGATGTCACACTGCTATCGCAAAATGTATGAGTTCAAACGTTTGTTTGTAGATCAATTTAACAATAATCACTGCAAGCACTGATATTATATACAAGCAATCTGAATCCATAAATTTCAGATTTTATTGCCCGAGAGAATTAGGAATTACTACATTATTGTTCCAGGTGGTTGAGAAAATGTCTGAGTGAAAGAATGCATTAATTATGCCCTTGAATGGTTAAGTAAAAAAAGTACGTTGACCTTAATGTTTAATCAAGACAATTTTGTAAGGTCCAATGAACTATGAAGTCTCAACATTTCTGAGATAACCTCCTCAAAAGCGACAGACTGAAATCTAAAGGAACATCCCAATTCTGCTATAATGGATTCTGACACCAATGACGAAAAATCTGAATCAACATCATCTGAATCTCCATATCTGTCATCAACCCGCACTGTCACCATTTCAGATTGGGACCCATGGATTCCATTGATTACTACAAGCCATCAAATGTCGGAAACAGATCTCTAATCAACTGATAGACTTCAGTTCAGGGCTATTGACGTTTGTGTATCCTATCAAGTGGTACAGGGGTTGTTCAAGGTTGGCAGCTCAGCAGGAGTGATTTGTGGTATCACCATCTGTGCCCTTCAATGCCCTTACCCAAACAGGTGGTCATTGTATAGGAACACTTGCTTTCATCCCTTTTTCTATCTCCCCACCTCGTTCCTCTACCTCCTTGACTCATAGGGCCATCATTGGGGTCTTAGCAACTGCAAAACTCTCAGCATTTGCCTCATAAAAATACCCATACACATTTATTTCATAAGCGGCCAAATCAGCCCAGAAACTTACAAGAGATCCACATAGTAATCATCAATAAATCAGTTACTTGCCAAATAGAAAACCTCTCTGTATCTTCATTTAACAACGATGCTAGCAACTTCTCTTCTCATCCTGTGAGTAAAATCAAGGTCAACAAACTTAGATTCACTCCAACCACACCCAAACCTTACGAAACTCCACAAAGACATTCAGGAATTCAGCTGAGGCCTCAAACTCTTCACTATTGTCATAATTTTGGGCAAACTTGAACAAAGCACATCTGTTACATTAAATTTTTTGCTTCAAAAACTCAATCGTGCCTTAAATTTTGATCCTAAAAACTGGAACAAAACCAGATGTCCACCTTCGTGCTCATTGGAAAAATACACCTCATGACTGCTCCAACGAGCATCAAGTACTTCTTAGATTCACTCACCCACTGAGACAAAATCAATGAAATCTGAGACATGCCTGCATGTATGGGCTACAAATGGTTCTGGTAAAACATACACTCTCTTTCCAGTACCTTGGCAGCATAGTTGACACAGGAGGAGGAACTGAACTGAGGATGTGAAGAGTCAAATTAGAAAGGCCAATGGCCCTTTTGTCCAGCTGTATCCAGTTTGGAGAAATAGAAATATTTCTGTGAGACCAAAGCAGCGACTCTTCAACAGAGACGTGAAGTCAGTTCTACTATTTGGCTGCAAGACCTGGAATGTGACATGATCCCTCACCCAGATGCTACAGGTTTTTGTCAATTGCTGTCTAACGCTTGCTGACGAATCCTTGGCATGTTTTTTCCAGACAGCATTTCCAACAATCAGCTTCTAGAGAGAACTGAGCAAAAGTCCATCTCATTAGAGATCAAGTAATGGAAATGGAATCAGTTGACCACACATTTTGCAAGGACGAGTCTTCAGTAAAAAAGAAAGCGTTGGACTGGAACCCTCAGGGTTGCAGGAGGAGGGGGATGCCAGTGAAACTTGGAGGCAGCCTGTAGAGGAGGTAGGCGTGCAAGGAAGCTGTGCTAAGAAATTAAAGCTCTAGCAAACGACTGAGAGGAATGGCGAAATTTCGTACAGTCCCTTTGCTCCTACAGGAGTTTCAGGAAATAAGTCAAGTAAGACGCACTAAAAACCGTGAAATCCAATGGTTCCATCAAAACCATGGCTGCATATAAGGGCTACTGGTAAACCAACGCTGTGAACTAGAAGCAGTTGGGAGGTATTAGTTGCAATGAAATTGAATCAAGATCCATCGAGTGACTATGGGATGATATAACGTTTTGGAAGTCAATCAAGGACGGTACTCTTGTTGTTGAAGACACTTTCTACTTTGTGGCTCATACAAACTCGAGTCTGAAAACATCAAAAACCTACTCTGTATGTTTATTTACTAGAAACATAGAATGAACTTGGCATATTATGCCTCAAATTACACCTCATACATGAATTTCAATTTTTTTCCTCAAAATTAAAATTTAATATTGAAAATGACTTCCTTTCTTCATCTTTGAAAACCATGGAGTTTCCAGAGTTACTGACTACCAAAAGCCAACAAGCGTGTTCATTGGAACACCCAGTGCTGTTTGCTCAAGTAGGCCTCAAATAACAGTTTTAAAATTTTTGTTGTTGTGGTTATGAGTTTATCACTGTCCCAACCACTGTCAGACCTGCTGAGAGACGTAGCAGGCCCATGGACCGGAAAACTCAATGATTAAACTTCGTAGAGGTTTGTTTCATTTCTAGAGTAAAATAGTAATCGAACCAAAAATAAGGATCAGTTTAGATTAGCCAAAAAAATGCAGTGTAATAAATTACTCACACAATCTTCCAGTTTATCTATTTCCCTTTTTTACAGAATCAGTCTTAAATTGGTCTGAAACTGATTCGAATACTTTAGATTTTTTCTCTCAGATTTGAGCTCCCACACATCTTCCTGGATCAGTTATAACAGGCTATACCTCTTCCATACAATGTCTGGCTTCTAAGAACTTGTCGTATTTGAGGGTCTAAAGACGTAAATTTAGCTAAAGTACCTACCTAAACATCAACATTATTAAATTCAAATTAATGGAATCTATCCATTCATCTAGTTCTTTCTGAACTTGTTTTTTAGGAGACAGACACTGAAAAGAACCATAAAAGCAGTAGTGATGATAAATCGTCATATGCCATCAACAAAGAACCACATGACAATGGATAATAACGAATAAAAAATGTATCTTATTTGACCAATAATATACAAGAAGACTCATAACAGAGAGGCACAACTTTCCAGCAAACAAAATGCCTTAATTCCAATGTGAGAAACTACAGCACATAAATGGAATAGAATGCTCAACTTACTAGAGGTAGACCTAATCCATTCCTGCCCCAATTAACGCTCGATAATTTTTCCCTGCAATAATCAGCTATAGGAGATGAGAGGTTAGAAGGCGGGAATACGGAGGAGTCACAGAGAAGACAGGAGTATCCAGCAGGGGCAGTGGTTGATGGAAACCTGCTGCAGTACGCATCAAGACATTCCCAATGGTACAGATCTGCAAAAAAATGGAAATATTCAGTTCGAGTAATTGAAATTACTGATTGAGTCCTTGTGGAGTGAGCAAGTCACCCAAATACCCTTTACAACAGAGGCAATGTAACCAATAGTTTCCCAAACCATGATTCAGGGTTGTAAGCCCATTAATTGTTGTGCTTTTTTTTTTTTAATACAACAAAGATTTGGCATCAACGACAATATATAGCATTTCCAAGTCAAATTCAACGGCTTCCAAATCAAAATTAACCTTTTAAATGAAAAAACATGCTACTTAAAGGTTCGGAAAATGAGCAGTCATACATCAAGAGTTTTCAAAAATCCGTTTTTTTTTTTTAGGACCTTTAAAAATAAAGCTTTTTATAGCTTCGTACTCCCAAATAGACTATCTGAAGCCCATTTATAATGGAAGAATGTAATGGAATTTATGGAGGAGTATTTTCTTAGATCAATATAAAAGTCAAACCAAAGACTTTTATTTGACCTTTTGGATGCTACGCTCGAATATATTTGGGGCTGAAGTTGGTCTTGGAGAATAATTGGGCTACACGAGACTGCTTTGTTGTCCTAGGGACGAACACATTTGTGCTTGGTCTCCCAACCAACTGGTTTCGTTTATATATAAGCCTTTATTTCACCAATACCTGTGGAACTGTTTGGATCCAATGATGTTTATGATAATTGCTGCCAACTTATCTACTTGATAACAGTTGAGTTTGTTTTGATTTCCCTGGCAACATCAAGAAAAGTGAATTCATGATGTCGAGCCACGTTTATAGTGATCATCAATTACAGAATATTTTCGAAAACAGTGAAGATGATGAATTATCTCACGATTTGTTTTTATGTAATGCGAACATTATTTCAATTTTAAGGTGTATTTGGCTAATTGCAAGCCTCTCTTTGTATTATCCAACTTGCGCCTCCTTCATTTTGCTATTGGCACTTCTTAAATTTCATTTGTGAGACATTATCTATTGTTTCCTCTGTTCAGAAATTTTTCCACAAACGTTTGTACTGCTTTCATTTCTATCCGTCTTTTTAATCATTTAAATTTAGGTAATGGGTACATAAGTTATTTTAAATGCACGCCTACATGTAAATATCCTATGAAAGTCTACATTTTGTTACAAATAGGTATTTAAGAACAGACGGTGAAAACTTCTATTTGGTATTGTAAAAAATGCCCACAAATTGGATCTTCGATAACCAGGGATTTTGAAGGAAGCTCCTTTATGATATACCTTTATCATTACTTAAATACTAGCCCAGAGACATAAAGGATTCAGTGCAATTTAAAACATAATGAAGTACAGACTTACGCAGGCATACGAGTCGTACGCATTCCTTGGTAGAAAATGGTTCAGAGCACAATTTGCAAGAAGCGACGTAATCTGCATCTTTTAACCAATCCAAGTAGCTTTGGACTACACACTAGAAAAAAAAAAACATGAACTTCATTGACATAATAGGCAAAGAAAAAAACGAAAATATCTTAATAGCTATAAGAATGTTGAGGAATTTTCATAATTTAATTTGGTTCTTCGATCAATGCACACGTGGGTTTAGTGCATTGATCATTGAGTTCATTAGGTTTTCTCCTTAACAGCTCTCATAATGCGTGGGAATTATTCTCTGCTTCGAGGAGATTCTATAACTTCCTTCTCAATAACTTCGAAGGTGTCCTGGCGTGGTTACGAATGGTATTCTTCCAACTTCTGAGTCGAATGTCCCGACTGGCAAATGGTTTTGATTACCTACGACCCACGAAGTGACAATAATGTGGTTATTGATTGGAACTTCCCTTCCGAATTATGCCCACTACAAGATAAAGTCTCTATAGTAAATCCTCTTCGGTCCCGTACTCCAGCATAGATCTTGATGATGATGCAGATCTCTGCGTAACATTTCGTTATTCCGTTAATGAAGGGGCGCTCATGTGAGGGGGGGGATCTGCAAGAACCTGTGTATGGTTTATGGGTCGAGCAAATCTGATTTGTCATATGCCTGAGTAGGATTAACCTTAATGGAATTTTTACTGGATTAAAGTAGGTACCAATGCCAATGGGTAGCATTGGGAATGAAAATTACTATCAGAAGTAAATTGTCAATCTGTTGTCTCATTTCAGTCACTCGTTCATCGAGTTGGACACTAATGACACTCTAATCGTTATCCCAACTAGGAGATAATGGAATGGTGTGGTGCTCCTTCATAGGCGTAGACAATAATGCCTGCAACACTTACAGGATATCTCTGAAGCCTAAAGAGGTCAGGTTTACGCTCTGTAGTAGGAGTTTCAAGAATAGGGAAACTATCCAAAACCATCAAGATCTACACATGTGTACAGAGAGTTTATGGGGAGAGCAAATCTGATTTGTCACCAGGATCTCTCTGCCTGAGATGGATTAACCCAACTGGAATTTTAATTGAATTAAATTAGAGAAATATGACAAAATGGGTAGCATTTGGAACAAATGCTCATTGAAGTCTCTTTTTGACTCATGCACCGAGTTGGACACTAATAACATACTATTCGTAACCTTGATTCACCATTTAGAGGTCTACAATAACTATATTCCAACAGGCCATAGCATACCCTGCTCAGCCAGGCAATGGCGTTTGCTCGCATTACTGAGAATGAACAATTTGTTATCGTAGTTCGAACACTAATAACTCCATGTTATAGCCATCTTACAAGATCTTGTAGGCCTGTTGGGCGTCCAGTAGGATGACAAACCGACAAAGAGAGGTCTACCCACCAGTCGTTATTTTTGTAATTATTTGATGTCTTCTGTGTGCATTTAATTGTTTTGTGCACAATATCACAATACATAGATTTAATTGAAGAGGAACCATTGTTAATGGTATCAAATATGTTTCCTCTCCATTCACAAAAATTATGTCAGTCTTAAGGAGAAAATTAATTCGCCCAACAAGTGAATGGAGTGGATGGGTGAATGGAATAGGAATGTCTATTCAACAACCACTCTAACAGCGAGCATGCGTTTTTCTCTTCATTCAGTTAGAGTGAAAATTTATACAACTTTAGAAACTGTGAGGGGGGACATTCCCTCTGCTGGCTGGACAGATTTTGAACGGCATTCGTAAATAGGAATTGAGTGGAAGTGGCCCCTAAGATATCACAAAGTGGGTTTGTACACTTCCCGATTTGCAGTAGTGATTTGTGGCCATGCTGAGTGTGGTTAGAGGGCACATCTTCCATATGCACACTCAACGTGGATTCCAAACAAAAAATGACGCTCCATCTACCTCTGTCTGACAGTACGTGGATTCATGCACTTTTGAGTCGTTTCCGAACAATCCCTTCTGCACACGATTCAATTGCATGGGTTTCTGCCTGACAAATCGTGGCCACATGTCGAAGAGGCTTGGATAGGGCTAAATTGGAGCCCTTTACCCCCAATACCGACGCAATTCTTCGCACAATCAACAGTGTACCACAATAGTGAACCTGACTCAATTTAGAGGTAGGCTTCCACTTACCACAAAAAAAAAGGTTGTTCATTTTTTTCAATGCGAATTAGAGAACTGATGCAGTCACTGGTTATGATTTCACCTTATCCAGTATTTCCCAGTGACCACCTTTTCGTAAGAGAACACTGAAACCAACTAGTAGCAGCATTGTGGTTGGTAAAAAGTGCAGGGAGCGTGATGTAGAAGAACCTTCAGAGCTGCAGAGGGTGTTTAGTTCATTACGCCTATTAGAATAAGGCATGCAAGTCTTTGGAGTTTGTTCAACCCCACCTGGATAGGCAGGTTGTGATCTATGTTTCAATTGTTCCCCTGAGATAATTGTACAGCCCGGGATTTTTACTCCAATGAGCAACTAGGGTTTCTATAGTACTATACAACGAACAACAGTACAATCCAACTCTTAGAGATGGAAGGACCAGATAAGTAGTATTACAATTCTTACCTGTGGGTGATTGGTCGCCAGACACCTTTGACAGACGTTAACTCGATGTTCATAGCAAAACAAAGTCGTAACAACTTTCTTCGGACACTTGCACAAACCCATTTCTAAGGCCTCTAAAGGTTCAAGTCCGAGTAAGATTTGCTAAAACTTGACATAAAACCGGCGTTACTTCCTGTCACACGCGATGAACTGATGCTGTAAATAAAACATACGGAAAAATTAGAAACGAATTAGCATCACCATCTCACAAGCCGAAATATGACGGTGATCAACGGATGTGATGGGTTATGATAAAGATTGATAAGCTTTCAACACTACTGTTTTACACGTCATGGAACCACTTGTCATCCTCCATGAACGTGGCTTCCCCTGGTGGTGGTGCTGGTCGAAGGGAAGCCTAAAGCCGGGTTCCCACAGCCTGTGTTAACACGAGCCGCGTCACGCGCCTCTGGCCCGAGGTGGTTCGTCATGGCTCGTCAGTTTCACGATCCACGACCAGTCCCACGGCCTGTGGATTGAGTAGGCTCGTGGCCCGTATAGGCTCGTGGAGACTCGTAGAGGAGACCCAGAAGCTCGTAGAGGCGCGTCCAGTCCATTGTCGTCAGTGGGTGATGCAGCTTTGCCGCTAGTGCGGCCAAATCTGTAGTGCTATGACGGATAGTGAAGATGATTATGTGTGTGCCCTTGCAGCTTATGTGATTATAAATTATTGCAACGAACGAGGACGGAGGAAGAAAGCCTGGAAAAGGCGTTGGTGGATGACCAAACTGTATAAAAGTCGAGAAAGGTTAGTAGGTACAATATTTACTCAGCGATCAAACTTTTGGTCAATTATTCCCTGAATAATGAACCCATGTATTCACCCCAGAGGTGGATCTCTCCAATTTCTTCTGAAATTCCAAAAAGCAAGTGGCAACAACAAGTGGGACATAGTTGACAGCAAGAGGAAATTCAACCCCAGGCCGTCAGAATGCAACTACAGGCCATGGGAACACCATCACAAGTTCAACTTGAACCCATAGACCCACGCGCCCCTTTGATCGTTCCAACAAATCATGGGAAGAAGACGCGCCTGGTCGCACCACCTCGGGCCTGCCAGCGCCAACCCGGGCTTCAGGGTCATTGAGTTTGTGTGGCTCGTCTCAACACACGCGTGGGAATTATATTCAGCTTGTCCTACCAGGCGGTTTTAGGAACACCTGGTGGGCGAAATTGGGAACGCTTTTTTGGGAATCACGATTTTGAGTTTTTGCACACTATCTGGAATAACTTCTAGCAGGATTTTTCAATAGCAGTTTGGGCTACAGGGATCAATAACAGGACTCCACTGGTAATATTAAGCAGTTTTTTGATCGGTTTCACCTAAAAACAAGGCTGCTATAAGGAAAAGCAGTTATGGTAGGCGGAATTTGGGACACTTACCCTAGTCATGTTATATTGATACAGTTGCCGACTGTAGCACGCTGCCTGATTGGGGATTTTCGGCTTGACCAAATTTTTTTGACAGTCGAAGGAAGCTTGTAAACAGTTTCATTTTCCATACGGAGGATGTCGTAAAACTGGCGCGTAGTTTCTGAACGCTATGTTTGGCCATCAGGCTCTGTTTAAGGTTGTTATCTTTGGTGGCAACCAATTCATTTTTTAGCCTCATGCATTCCGAACAGGCATTGGTCGTTGGAGATTTTAAGCTCAGATTGAAATCAGAGTAGAAAATACACCAAAAATAGTTGTATTTGACCACCATCGTTGGATCAACGCTTTCATTGTGGGCTTTCCACAGTTTTCTTACACTCAGATCGCTTCTCAGATATTGCCTCTCACTTTTCCCCCTGGTGTAGTGGGATTCCACAGCTTTCAATTGACTGATGAATCGCAGTACAGATTTTTTCTTGTCCAGATACTTCGCTGATCTGGTGTCCCCTCCCCCGTTGAGAGTTGAAAAAAATCAGTGTTGCTCGATTCGGAAGAATGAGAAAGAAAGAGAGACTTCCTTTTTTCGATTAAAAAAAATATATAATGAAACTCGTATGGTTCGAAGAAACAACGTGTTATCCTTATACTATCTTGGGAATAAAGGCTTGGATCTATCCAAGTTTATAACGGAAAAGAGCAACTTGTCCACTTTTGGAAGAAAATCGGCAACTATCTAGTTTGGGTTCGGAACGTGAGGTGGATCTATCCAGTTTTGAAACAGAATCTGATTTTTAAACCTCATTTTTGCTTCCGAGTCTACCAAGGTAGCGGAAGCATTGTTTTCACTTTTGGAATGTGAAATTTTTTGCAATGTGTGTGTCTGTCTGTCAGCAAATCCTTGTTACGGGCAAAACTACACGAAGTTATAGTCCGATTTTGATGAAATTTTCAGAGATTGTGCGGGTTGGGGTGTAGATGGCCCCCTATAAGGCCCCCGGATCAATAGTAGCCTCTGCGCATGCAAACGTGAAATACTTGTTACGCGCATGACTCCAATAGTTCTTGATCAATTTCGATGAAATTTTCAGGGATTGTTTGGTTTGATGTGTAGATGGTCCCATATGAGTTTCATGACCCCCGGATCAATAATAGCCTCTACGCGCATAACTCCGGGAGTTCTTGACCGATTTTGATGAAATTTTCAGGGATTGTTCGGTTTGATGTGTAGATGGTCCTCGTGAGTAATAAAGAGAAAATAAAGTTTCAGCCTCGAGCTTGATTCAACGAAGTTCTTCAGTCAATAATAATTTTCAATGATCTATACAGTCATGTGATGGATACGAGGAAGCTATGTGCCACACCCACTTGGCAGACGTTTTTATGGGATAGGTCTACTTGAGATGCAAAAGGACCGTTTCTGAAATCCTCTCACCAAAAACCCTTAGAAACCCCTGGCAAGTCGATTTCGCCAAAAATGGATTTATCCACTTTTGCGCCCAAACGCCTCAAATGAAATGGACTCTTCCTGGGAAGTAAAGTAAAAGTTAGTAAAGTAACATAACTTTCAACTCTGTAAAGTAAAAATGGACATTACATCCCAACAAAATGGAATCTTTGGGGAAAAGTGGACATTACTTCCTAGTTAAATGAACTTCCGTGCTGAAACTCTTTAAACCCGTTCGTATTGCAGAATTTTGAACAAAAATGTCGATTTTTAACGAGGCAGATTGGGGGAGAGGAGTCGTGTGGTGCGTTTCGTCAAGGTGGAGATGTCCGTAGTGCGGTGGTAGTGCGGTCTTCGTCCCAGTGACGGGTCCGGGGGCGGGTGGTTGGCGACGGAAGCTTGTGTGCGTGAGCCGCTCCCGTGACACGCGGCCCCCCCGCGCGTGTGTGGAGGCGGCGAGAGGATAAACGCACCGGCCGCCTCCACCGCGCCGGCGCCGCCCCTCAATCGATACTTTCACCGAACAGAACTTTCCCCTCAGGCCAGGTATCATGTAGCCATCCACCTCTCAACTGCTTCTCACTTTATTTACAAATTGAAGAAATCACAGCCGGCAAGTGGCATCTCTTTATTTGGTCGCGCGAAAAAAAGCGTTCATTTTAGGAATTTAGGAACCCACGACCAAGCCTCGTTGAACAGGCTTTTTCTACCTCTCCATAAGTGTCTTATATCTGTGCCTTGTATACAAATGGACAACGATTCATAGATCTTTGCTACTGTATTATGGGATATTGTAATATTTTTGGTAAGTAGAACCAATAAAAACGCAAGGAAATAAAAGCACGGAAAAGCACAGCCCTCCTTGCACGCAGATTCACGCTATATGAAACAAACTATGACTGGATTCAGTTTCAAGGAATGCCATTAATTCTAGTATAGTTCAATTTGTTTACTAGGAGTTGCTGTAATATCAAACATGACTGTGTTATTACAACTGTAATATACTCTCTGTTGAAAATATACATATTACACTTTCCTGTACAGTGTTAAATATACGACAACACATGCATGTATACTGGTTATTTATTTCTTTCTGAGCTTTCGACATTGCGTCTTACTTAGAACTATAAGCTGTACATAATGACCGCTTCTTTTCAAATAATCTAATCATTGTATCGAATGAACATTAGTTGACACAGGTGGTTGTCTTGTGTTGACTTGCCACGTATCCTCCTCGGCCGAGCCACATATCCCCCTGCCCCTTCTCCCTTTGCGTGCGTATTTCTTTTAGCCCAACTTTAGGCTCCTTTCAGGTCGATACCTCCTCCCGCATACATTGATAATCATCTTCCACTCTTATTTACATCACTCACCGTACTTTTTTTCTCTGGCGACGAAACGCTATAACCACTCGTCCCACCTGCCTTGGCACGAAATTCGGGTTAAGCGGCTTGTTTTCCGTACATAAACGGGTGCATTAAACGTTTCCCTAAGTCTTGACAGTATTGACATGAGTCGCTCTCCCCTCCCTCCCGCTTCCTCCCCCATCGAGATGTCGAGATTTGATATCCCCACACGCAAACATTTTCAACTTTTATCGTAGGTAGAAGCGTATAAACTGAATTTAGATTAGAATTATCGAAGGATTTTTTCCATTTTTCTTCATATTCCGAGAGAAAATCGTTGATTCCATCACAATTCGAGTACTGATGAAGGGCTATAACGATGAGTAAATAAGAATAGCAAGTGTAAGTATCAATTTCAAATAAGAAAATGCATATACAGGATGTCCCACGAGTTGTTCCCCCTCATAAAATCGTCAAAATGGGAGTAAACAAAAAAAAATTTTTGTAATCTTAATATTTCTCTCCAAGGATCTCAAATATCATATTTGCGCACACCATGCGCAATTGACACCAACTTTCTTATTTTAAATGAGAACTCCAATTTTTCATTGCAGATTCGGATTCTACCCAAGATTTCATGAAAATTTGACCCCTTAACCAATTTTTTTTATTGCGCGTAACCAGATTCAGCGAGCACGCAAATTTGCGCAACCCCAAAATTGTCAAATAGCAAATGATGGTGAACTGTAAAGTGTGGCACATGAATTTTCATTGTTTTTTAACCCTGATTCACGTGATGCTATCCGTTTCTTAATTCGTCTCAATTTTCGTTGAATAATGACCAAAATTTGTTTATTTCGCGTCCGTTTTGTATTTAGGCGCCTGTTTTCAGATTGTTACGGGGATTAATTTTCGAGATCTGGTTGAAAAATGTAAAAATAGGATATTGAAACCTTCTTCAGTGATCAACTGAAAAATCATCTTAATCTGAGAGCCAAAAGCCGGCATAAATGATGACTTTTCACGCAAAATAAACAAATTCTGGTCATTTTTCCGCGAAAATTGAGTCGAATCAAGAATCAACCACTTTCTACAGTTCAAAAAATTGGGGATTTCATTTAAAATAAGAAAGTTAGTGTCAATTACGCAATTATGATATTTGAAATCCTTATAAAGAAATATAAAGATTCAAAAAAAAAATGTTTATTTACTCCAATTTTGACGATTTTAGGAGAGGGGGGGGGGGGGGGAACAACTCGTGGGACACCCTGTATATTTCAAAGTTGGAAAGTCAGTTTTGCATTTTTAGTTTCAAAACTACTTATACAGTCCCGCTTAAGGGTGGAAGTCGGGCCAGGGATGAATTCCACACCTAATTTTTAGTAAAAAGTGCCTCCTAGAAATATTTTTGTAGAGGCTTCGTGTCCGAGAGAGGAGAAATTCGGTTTTTGAACTCGATAATCAGGAACCATCAACATTTGAAAGAGTGATGGATAATTGTATAGAGCATTATGTTACTCATGATTACCTATGTGGGATCTAAACGCTATCCCTATCGCTCTTGGACTGTCTACTAATATCCATTACGAATCAGCTTTTTTGTAGTTGGTTTCGGTGGTCACTTTTATGTTCAGAAATTGCGATTATTTGCTTTGGGTGAATTTTACGTGTCTGAAACCTATCTGCGTCCAAAACTACCGCAAAAATTATACATGACTTGGGTGTCCGCAAAAACCTTGAAACCCCATGTTTTTGACCCATAGCTTCTATGCGTGTGAGGTGATCTGTGTGGCTAGGCATCGGTGAATTCCATGCCCAGAAGAACAGATTTATTTAATACATCAATTATACGGCTTTTATCTTCCTTTTGGACATTGCAGATTTTGAATCTTCCTACATTAAAAGGTTCAATAGCAAAATATAATGACGGAGGGGTTTTAAAAGCGTTGCTATACGATTACAAAGGGATCTTGAAAACTTTCGTTATGCACAATCCAACTCCTACGTGTTCTACAACTCATTTCCGACCAAAAATGCCACATCGCAATTTTTTGCCATAGGCCTCGTTTCCGAGCTATTCGCGATATAAGATTTTTTTCGTGTTTTCGATCTCAAGTCATTAAAACTATCATAACCCCCTCAATTGTGGAGATAGCTCAAATTTGATTACACCGTTGGCAAGAGCGTTAAATTTTCTATCTATTTGATGCCGGAAACTTTTTTTAAATTGCATTGAAGATGTGCGATTGCTACGCTAAATGGCAGTTTTGTCAAAATCTTGAAATCGCCTGTTTTTCATCTCGCCTAGAAACCTCATGAATGCTTGACGCAGAACTGTGCAGGCCTGATAAAACGTGTGCCAAAAAAGACCTAATGTTTGAAAATTGGGAAAGCTACGGAGGAGGCATTGTCTTGAGTCAATAAACATTTTACTAAAACTGAATTTGGTCAGAAACAACAAATTATCAACATTGCAACACCCAATGCTACGTCCAAATCAGATTGGGGTTGATAATACACGGCGCACAAAGCAACCCCTCCTTCAAGACCGGGGGGTCGTGCGGGTCATTGCATACCCGTGCCCCTGATCAAGACAATGCCTCCTCCGTAGCTTTCCCCATTTTCAAACATTAGGTCTTTTTTAGTGATACAGGGTGCCCCAGGACTTATGCACAATCTCTCCTACGTATTCTACAGCTCATTTCCGACTGCGATGAGTTGCATTCATCTTCAAGACTTTCGGAAAAACCTCAATTTTAACAGAAAACACACGTTTTTCTGCAGCTAAACACCATTTCCTTAACTAATTATATTTTTAAAAACCAAAACGACTACGCCGTTGGAAAGCTGACATTTTGGCACACGTTTTACCAGGCCTGCACAGTTCAGCGTCAAGCATTCATGAGGTTTCTAGGCGAGATGAAAAACAGGCGATTTCAAGATTTTGACAAAACTGCCATTTCGCGTGGCAATGGCACATCTTCAATGCAATTTTTAAAAATTTTTCCCCCAGTCTTGAAGGAGGGGTTGCTTTGTGCGCCGTGTATTATCAACCCCAATCTGATTTGGACGTAGCATTGGGTGTTGCAATGTTGATAATTTGTTGTTTCTGACCAAATTCAGTTTTTAAGATTTTGACAAAACTGGCATTTCGCGTGGCAATCGCACATCTTCAATGCAATTTTTAAAAATTTTTCCGGCATCAAATAGATAGAAAATTTAACGCTCCTGCCAACGGTGTAATCAAATTTGAGCAATCTCCACAAGTGAGGGAGTTATGACAGTTTTAATGACTTAAGATCGAAAACACGGAAAAAATCTTATATCGCGAATAGCTCGGAAACGAGGCACGTAAGACACCCTGTAGAAGGGTATATTTTGCTGATTTTTATTTATACTTATTGTTGCTATAAAGTGATTGATCCCACTGAGGTTGCTTTTGTTGCAACACTATACCCAGTAGAGCCATGAACCTGATATAATCAAACCTCTTCTAGTGTGGGTTATTTCCCTTCGACATAACACTCTTTCATCTGTTTACAAATCTTAGAACAAATCTTCCGGACATGTCGAAGCTCTGGATTCGTGAAAGGGCGTGAACACTCCCCCTGAATTTTAGACTATTTACTCGATTTCATTAGTAACAGCTAAGAAGCGTTGGAGTTCAGAAGTGTTGTCGGTCGTAATTTCCATGTCTTCAACAACGTCCATATAAATAGTTCTTAATTGAATGTTGATAGAAATTGTGAAAAGGCTAGTGGAAACAAGACAATAGAATGGTGAAAGACAGTATGGGTTGTCGAAGTGGTCTTGATTAGCTAGCAAAGTTGAATTAGATTTTAATTTATTATTAGTATAAATAAGTACATTCGGTAGTTTTTATACTAGTTGTTTAATATTTTAATTATTAATAAATTTTATTTTAAAATAATAAGGTAAATTTTTGATACCATGTGAAATCTATTAGGGTTGACAGTCAGGTTAGGGCTGAAAGGGCTGTGGATTTGCCACGATTTGGCTTCAATTGGCACCTATATGAGGGATGGACTGAAACGTGGGCTACTCCTGCGGCTACCAGAGGTCCTGTGATGGGTTGGTATTGATAACGCAGCGATCCTCTATATGAACGAAGTCTGCTGAAGAGCGCTCGAGTACATCATGGACCACAGGAATAGTTTTAGCTTTTAGCATTTCAAATAAACGGCAGTCGTACATGAACAATCCAGCATAATCCACCGCTTCATTCAGCAATGGAGAAGTTGCTGCAACTATTCGTTTAGATGGAAATGCGCAGAAGATGATGGTTCTTGCTCAAGCAGTGGCAGATCCTGCCATTAAACCCAGAGGGTGCACTAAGACCGTAAGGGACAACCACGAAGGGAACGTGAGACAAAATGAGCTTTTCTCGCCCAAATACAAATTTAAACTACCAATACAAAAAAAATTAAAAAAGGTGTCTGCAGGTTATCTTAGTACTATACTATGCTACTGTTTATACAGCTTGCTCTCATTAGTTAGGTGTTCTAAATAATGAAAAAAATATTCTCAGTCAATCCTGGTAATAATCTTCAGATTACTTGATCACATAGATCAGAATATATCTATGATAAGGCAGTCAGTGTTCTCTTTAGTTAGGCGTTCTGGATGATACAATCTCAAAAATAAAAAAATATTGTAAATCAACCCTTTTAGTAATGTATAGATTAGTTGGAAAAAATACATCAGAATCTATAAAACTAGCACAGTGACAAAAAGCCTGGGAATGGGAACCTTTCTTCTCATTACAGTGCGCTGCAGTCACCAGGGCCTATCTCAAAGGAGACGTAGGAGATGATTTTTTCAGGCGAATACACATTCCAACTTGTATTTTAAAACGGCATGAAAATGAAAACGCAATAAACACAAAATATAGGAGACGCCAAAACGTATCTACCTCGAAAACTTCTGAATAACACAGTAGGTATCATCGGCCATTGGTTCTGTTACCAATGTGCAATTTACTACATTGGATGCACAACGGACACGAATCACTTTTTTGTCAGTTTACGGCGCAGAAAGACAGAACCACTAGGTTTAAGAACAAGTGGTGAAGTGCACTTGGACATTCGAGAACGTTTGTGAACAGGGTTCGCTAACTGTTCGACAGTTCACAACGCAGCGAGCATCTAGCTGATGATTGTTGAAAACAGTGATCGCGAATAATGCTCATTTGATGTAAGCCCCTCATAACCTTAGAAAAGTGACAGGGAGTGTCAGGATGCAGGGATAACGAAATTATATCAAACTACACCTGGGGCGCATCGAACTGGGAGCTAATGAATTAAAATGCTCCTTAGGTCTTTTGAGCTCTCTGATTGATCAATCGCATTTGGCCGCGTGAATGCAAACTTAATATGGCCAGAAATTCCTCCATAGGAGCAGGTGGTTAGGTCTGGTTGGAAAGTGTATTTTGCTCGTGGGTTCAAATAGGGTAAGTCCAGATTGTTTCACTAGCTTTAATGGAGGAATTTTGTTAGGTTTTTGGTTTATTGGTTTGGGGGTGCACGTGCTTCTATCAGCAGCCACCCCTGCATCTGACTGTGTTCAATGCAGCAAAACCCCCTGCAACAGATGTCCAGGTTAATATTTTGGAGGTCTTGGGACGACCAGATATGGCTTTCTTCATACATGTAGAGCACAGCAAACATCTGGAAGGGCTGATTGTATTGGGGTCAGGCTGAGATTCACGAAGAGCAAGGAGACGATCAAAGCTGAGCTTAGGGAGCCTTGAAGCTTCCAGAGTACAGAACCACCTTTACGATGCAGTACCTAGTATTAAAACAGGTTGTACTTCTTCGTTTAGAAGAGATTATGCGTGTTACAAGGATTTCTTGGTTGCACGTGCCTAAGGATGTATTGATTTGTGTCCAATTGAGCTCATAAGAGACCATTTGTAGGTGGCTCCAGCCCTCAAACCCTGAGGGGGAGGGCGCCGAGACTGTAAGAGACAACCACGAAGGAAACGTGAGACAAAAATGAGCTTTTCTGAGCCTAATTCAATTTTCAACCACCAAAATGCAAAGGAGATCAATCTTGTCTGCTTTCTCGACTTCAAATCGTGAAACAAATGACTCAATCCTGCCTTTTAAAGAACTTCACAAATAGGTTCATAAATACCTTTGAAAAAAAAAAAAAAAAAAAAATGAACATTTTGAAATTATTGTTGTTCTTCAGAAAACTGTGTTTTGTAACAGTTGAAGAAATTCGTATCTGCCTTTGTCCCTGATCTATAGCCTTACCTGGTCATTCCCTGGAACCTGATCCAAAATCGGATGAAAACTGTTGGAATTAAGGTTGTTACAAGGATTGGCGAACACCCAGACCGACAACAAACAAAAGTTGTTCAGAATCGTCTAAACGCAAAGTGCGATGGGGAAGTTTGATTTTGTAGAAATAGTTTTTCATCTCTGAACTTGAACGAAACTTCCGCTACATGTAGTAAAACTCGGAAGCAAAACCTCTGTCAAGTTGGGTGTGCTGCATTATGAAATGTGTTGAGTAATCTGAAGAGATGTAGGCGTGAGGTTGCTACAGGGATTCAATGAACAGAAATGCCGGGAGATATGTTCCAGCAGACATCAACGCGTCCAAAAGACGATTCGAATGTTTATTGCTGATGGTAGCTCTAACTCGATAGCTTTTTGGATAATGATATGACCGGCTTGAACTTGGTATGAGATCATTAAAGCTGCCTTCCCTAACTACCCTCAAAATTGGAGGGAGATCCAGCCTCTGCAAACTGAGAAAATAGTGATGAGAGGAATTTACTTATGCGCATGCGCTGCAACTATAATGACAAAATTGTGCGTTTATTGGGCCATTCTTCTCCGACTGCCCTAAAAAGTTGAAGGAAGGGTTTGCGTATGCGCAGTGTGAATTATTGATTATTGTTTTGGCAATGAAATTGATGCTGAATCCTTTTTTCCTTAACATTTCATCAAATTCGAATGAAAACTGTCGGAATAAAGCTTGTAGGAAGGGTCTGTGGGCACATGGACAGATACACCCCAGAGACAAACATAAAAGAAACGAAAGTTGTTCAGGATGATCTAAAAAATAGAATAGAATCGCATTTACAAAAAGCCCTCAACAGGCAATATAAGCGTCAAGTTGAATTACATTTAGTGTAAAAAAAAATGTATAGGTTGTGAAAACGATAACTAAGTGTTGAAAAACTTGGATGTTTATCACTTTAACAACTGGAAATATTGCGTTGAATGGAAAAAGATTTTGATGAACTGATTTATAGTACTAAATTTCACTATTGATTTGCGATACCTACCTACTTGAAAAAACAAATTCAACCGACATTTTCACTATTTTGACCTGGATAGAATACATTCTTTCGCTGACCTGCTCTCTGGCTCCTTTGGGATCAATTAAAATTGATTCGGTTTGAAATATTTTAAAAACGACACCGTCCATGAGCTTGTTTTTTAAAAATCTCGAGACCCCCATTTTACCGCTTTTCCCCACATAAAGCCTCTCGTAGTTGGGGGATCCTGACCAGGTGTCACGACTGTATGTACACCAAGTGGTATCTTTGTGGGCTATTTCAATTTTTTTGGGATCAAAACCGCTTTATACGGAATAATGAGCCAAAATGTTGAAAAGAGTGACGCCGATCTCTGGCGAGCAAGTTGGGGCAAAAAAACTTGATTCAGTTTCCTTAAACGGACCTTCGTTCCGGGTAGATACCTGAAAATTCAAGACTACAGGATGTTCTAGAAATGTATAAAGCTCCACTAGGTCGACAGATCGGCGAGGATTTCATTTTTCGAGCCGTCGTTTTGCCACTTAGACCGTAGGGAAATGTTCGTCTTTGAGGAGTAGAGAAGTACTGCAAAAGAATGGGCTCGAGGGAACACGACCATCTTTTCCAAAATTCGTCCAATATCAACTCATAATGCCACTGAAAGAATTGTTTGACCTCCTCGAAAAGAACAAGCCGCTGACAGTGGGAGCTGAACACAGCATTTCGACCTGACAGACCAATTGATTGACACGAGAGCGAGGTTGGCAATTTTTCTGTTCGACCTCCGTCCACTTGGTCGATGGGGCGGTGCGGAATATTTTCGGGCGCGACCTCATCCGCGCTCCAGAAGCTTGAAAAGAAGTCGGGAGGGAAAAATGTTGGACCTATCAGCGCGGTTGTCCTAGTGAAAGATATTCTGCTATAACCATTGATTCTCCTATTTACATTCTCACTTCAAATAAAATGTTTAAAAAATTAAAATTGATATAACTTGTAAACTAAAGTGATGAATGAATAGCTACTTACCACTTGAAATCAATTCCATTCTAACAGTATTGTTTTAAAAACTTATCTCACTGAAAACTCAATTTTGAATGACACTAGACAAATATCGTAAGAGGACATACACAAATCTCAGTTGTAGTGAGTTGTTTTCGCGCTGTCATTCCGTTTACGGTCGGTACCTGCCCAACTATAGAGCAAGTTCTCATTTAAAAAAATGTCAAATAAAAAGTTTACATTTGGAGTTTAGCCGGTAGGTCTGGGGACCGGTCAATGTGTTTTGGTATTGTTCAATATTGCAAAGTACGATTTGGATGTTGAGAAACGGGTTCTGATGGGTATTGGAGGTTCAGGCCGTAGTACTGAATCTCTGAAAAAATTAAGAACCATCTCTAAAGATCCTTCATCCAAAAAGCCTTGACTGGATGGATCACTAAAAAAGTGTGAAAACGTACAAATTGGGATAATTGGCTATCTTACGCTACATTCAGTTTTGTTCTCATAAAGTCCGCTGGTTTGTACAGCTTGTGCTGAGATCGTATTGCCCATGAATGAAACTCATTAACCGCTAAGTATGAATAAGTAAATAATCACTTTTCTGAATTTTCCCAAAAATTCACTGTCGTTTGGGTAAAAACGGAGTAAAAGAGAAAATTGTCTATATTCCCACGAAAATAATGAGGTACACAGTTAAATCGATTTCGACAGGTCATCATCATCACTAACAAACATGAACTTGTGGTATGGCTACTTTTTACTTGAATTTACCGGTTTTCTAATAAATTTGAGCGAGATTCAAGTCTTTTAAACTGAGTTAAAGCAAAACTGATATTCTAAACTACTCAAAATTTGAAATGTACCACCTACAAATCCAACTGTATCCTCCTCCCAGGTAGTCACTGCGCGTAGTCACGGGTTTAGTTTTGTTATCAAAGGCTCGAAAGAACAAGGGGAAATGAATTTAACAGGGCAGCTGCTAAAAAAAAATTATAGAGCGAAATTGGACGTAATTCAGCCGAAATGAAAAATGCTTCTGTCAGTCAAAAGAGAGTGAAACACAATAACTAAGAAAATGGAGAGTGAATGAACAAAAATTTGTCTTTAGTAACGAGTTGGCCCACCTCGAGCTTGAATGACGGCCTCTACTCTTCTCGGCATACTTTCAATGAGTGAAGGAATGAAGTTACGAGAAATATCGTTCCATTCTTCAATTATCGCTGCACTCAGCTGTTTCACACTGTCGGGATCGACACCGCGTGACCTTACGCGTCTCTTAACATAATCCCATGCATGTTCTATGGGGTTTAGGTCTGGTGATTGTGTAGGTCAATTCATTCTTGTGATTTCGTGAAAAGATCGTGAATACGCGCAGTGACAACCTGGGAGGAGGATACAGTTGGATTTGTAGGTGGTACGTTTCAAATTTTGAGTAGTTTACGTGTGAATTATCCCTAAATTCATATTTTTCTCGTGGATTTTCCCTTTTTTTCTCTTATTTTTTTTGCTAATTGTTAACTGTTGAAGTTTTTGTGAACTGTTGTACAATTTACATTCTTTTGTGAATTTTTTTTACAATTCACATTTTTGTGTGAATTTTTCTACAATTCGATTTCAAAGAAAAATGTATTGATAAAATGGACAATTTCCATGTCATTCAAGAAAAGAAAAAAAAAAACAAGTCACAAGAAACTTTGAATTTTGGGAAAATTCACAAATAAAATGTGAGTTTTACTAATTCATGTTGAAAAACGTGAATTTTAGAAAAACATTTCCAAAAAAATGAATTTGGGGAAATTCCTGAAAAACTGTAAGAATTTAAGTATAATTAAAGGTTTAAAAAAAACCTTGAAGTAGGTAAAATTTACCCTGATTAACGTAAATTTTGGGAAAATTCACACAAAACAGTTAATTTTTTGAAGTTCCGAAATATGTGATTAATTCTTTATTCGTATTCTTATTCATAGTTACCGATTTATGAATTTCATTCTTATTATTACTGAATACAAATACGTCCCTGTCTGGGGTAGAAGTACTAAACCGAGTGGGTTTTGTATGAACGCATGAACCCACCCAAACTTGGCCTCTCGTGCCGACAACCATAACATGTCTCACATCTGTGCGTTTTACCTGAGATCGTGGGATTACGTGATTATGTTCAGTTAACTCTTCACTCCTATCAACGCGAGTAATACAGAGCGTTTCGTGAAAGCTTAAAATAATTGATTATGAATCATTCTAGTTCCTCTATTTCTAGCTTGGGCCTGGTAGGTGCGAAAGCAGCTCCGCATTCTAAATCTCCAGTCTCTCTATTTCCTGTTAACCGAGTCTACGTTGGATTCGTAAGAACACTACAAGATAGATGTTGTTAAGTTATTTTCCTTCTGATTCCACCAATGGGCAGAGGATGTCTTGATTTCACTTTTGGGAGAGGACAAATTATTCTTCGCCAAATCCTTATTTCCACTATTCTCAACAACTTTACATTTCTTGTCTGTTGTGTGTCCGCAAATCCTCGTAAGTAGCTTAATTTATACCGTTTTCATCTGATTTTGATGAACATTTCACAGGGAATAAAAATTAGCGAAGAAGGTCATAGATCGTCCCTTATGACTTTCATTGCTTAAAAATCAATATTTCTCTCCTATCACACGCAAATGTAATATCAATCTAGCTCCGTTTTCTCACTTCCTAAACCGTCCGATCTTGCTCTAATTCGGAGGGTAGTTTAATCATCTCATATCAATTTCAATGTATGTGCACTATCCGTATAATCCTACCATAGTATTCTCCCTTGATGTGTTCCCATTGAATCGTTCAACAATCTTTATTTCTATATGTTTTAAGATTACCAATCTTCTAAGATACTTCAAAACATTTCTCTGATGCTCTATACATTTTTGATGCACAATCGTTTTTAATTTCACAAACACGATCCTCCGACAGAAGTGTATGATCATGAATGAAAGATAGCTTACGTAACTACATTCTACCCTCTTTTAAACGTCCGTTTTTGGCAATTACTGTTGTAAAATAAAATATTAATTAATAAGTTAAAAAATATTAATAATAAGTAGAAATGTGATTAGAGTTTATTGAATTTTTTCCTCAGAAAAAATTGATTTGTAAGGAACTGTTGTTTGGTTATCCTAACTTACTCGTGTAGACGTATTTGGTTTGACCAAGTGTTTATTTTGCTTCAACTTGGAGGGTATTTTTACTGGCAACCCTAGTACCTGACGAAGGCATATTCGAATGAAATTTCAAATTATGAGCTGTGAGCCACACCCAACTTGGCAGTAGTTTTTAGGACGCCCGTCTGAAGCAAGGCTTCGTCGTTAGGGGGATGCCTATTAGAATGGATCCAGGGAATTGTACGACAACCCTAACATGGGATAACTTAGAACAAATCCGTGAAAAACGATAGTTTATGTCTCTGTATTTTCTTGACATCCGTGTCCGTGCTGCAGCAGTATGCATAGACTCATGGTGGCTGCATTCTCCACCATGATGCACTTTTCAAGCAGATAGCAGGTGCATTGTCATACATCCCCTGGAATTCGGAAAGGGAGAGACAGAATGAGCGACTATCATATGCTGAGTGAGCAGGATAAGAGTTAATGTATTGTTGACATCAAGCCTCATGGGTCAGCCATAATCCTGCATGTCCAGGTTGTCAGTGGCAGCGTTGATATGGAGAAACCTGATGGGCTAAGATAAGTAAATATGATAGGAACGACGGCAAATGGTATCAGAGTTAACGGAGTTGTGTCTCGTATCATCAGTATTACAGCTGCGACTATATCATGGCTCAGGAAAGGTTCCACAGAGTTACTCTAGTTGGGTATTTCATCAGGACTGCTTTGTCGTATCGTTATTCTTTTTCGTTCAAAAACTTGGTGTAATTGTGGAACTCACTTCAGTTTCAAATTCATTATGAAAGGAAATTAATGGAGCGATTAATTTTTATTGTCATTATTATTTTTTTTTTTTTTTTTTTACATCAATGAATTACAAAAGATTCACAAACTGGTCGTTTTTTTTTTTTTCAATTTTCATTTTATGGTTAAATTTAGAAAATTAGAACCACTATGCTGGCGTAAGATTTAAAAAAAAAAAACCATTGAAACTCTTTTTGTTTGACTGTATACGAAAGTAGAATTGTTTTCCACAATTCTTAAGAACCAGTTCTCCCCAAATCCTGATGATATCGCAATAAAATTTGAGGTGCAGGACACTGTGACCTCTCCTCTTCAATGAAGTCCATTCTTTGACTTCATTCGTACAGCCAAGGTGAAGAATGTCATCCGTCAATCACCTAACCGGAAAGCTCCAGGGATTGATAATATTGTGGGGCCTCTATGTATAAGCATTTCTCGTAAAATCTGATGTTAATTAGGCAGATCTGTCTCCGATTATGCTATGTATCGTCGAAGTGGAAACATTGAACAGAACAGCCTAACAAACAACCAATAGCCCCTACAGTTATCGTCCCATCAGCCTTCTCCCGATCCTTTCTAAGAAACTTGAAAAATTAATTCTTCTAAATTACTTCGGTATCTTGAACCCCTCATCCCAAGTATTCTATTTGGCTTCTGGAATGCTCAGTCCTGCCTGCATCAGTTACATCGTGTAGTTGATAAAATCCTGGACATTTATGAAAACAAAGAAGCCTGTATTGGATTGTTTGCTGACACTGAACAGGCATTTGATTGTGTGTGGCACCTTGGACTCCTGCAAAAACTTGAATTGTCCCCTATAGATAATTATTATCGAGTCCTCTTCTCATATTTGACAGACCGCACTTTCACCTTCAGATACCACATTATGACAGGTGTCCCGCAGGGGAGCATGTCGAACCTTCTGTTGTACTTGGTGTATGCAGGTGACATCCCTAATTCCATAATAACTTCAGCTCTATTCGTGGATGGTGCTGCTTTTCTCTGCAGCTCACCCAGAGGTGAGAGGGCTGGATTGGAAGTTGAGGAGCACACGTTTGAACTTCATGAGTGGGCCAAACGATGGAAAGTTAAACTGAATCCCCAACATTCCGGCTTGGTGATAATCACGTATTTAAGGATCTGTGAAACCCTCACCTTCACCATTGGGACTGATATTGCACCATCTGAGGTCAAGGTTCGATATCTAGGATTAATACTTGATAAACGAATGACCGTCGACGCTCACATGGCAGCCACACTGCCAGCATCGTTTAAGTACCCTCAAGCCGCTTCTAGGAAACCGATTGAGACTGTCACTCGATACCAACATCTGCCTTGTTCTTATTTGTCAAATCTGGGATGGGGCGTCGTACTCTCAAGTGAAAAGGGTGCAAACTTTCCAAAACCGAGTGCCAAGGGTGATCACAGGC
This sequence comes from Creontiades dilutus, assembly GCA_031894815.1. Classification (NCBI taxonomy): domain Eukaryota; kingdom Metazoa; phylum Arthropoda; class Insecta; order Hemiptera; family Miridae; genus Creontiades; species Creontiades dilutus. Next base: position 586,846 of record JAVIWC010000341.1, read on the forward strand.
GCTGAGTGGTTCATCAGGAATGGGAATCTGCACAGAGACTGTGAGATACCTACTGTCATTAAAGTTCTGCAGAAATCATACTTGAGATTCCACCAAAAGCTCCATAACCACCCAAACCCACCAGCTGCTACCATAATAGATGAGACTGCTCCAGAGCACCCCAGAAGTAGACTGAAGAGAAAAAGGACGTACAGATTTGCTTGTAACACCCCTCGACAACAATTAATCGCTGAAACAATAGCTCAATCAGCAACATCTTACGTCGTTTTTTAGTTCTGTTAGTGAGGAAGGTATGTGGCAGTAGAGTTTGAGTTATGTATCTATACCAGCAGATTAATTTTATCAGTTTTTTAAAAAATTAATTATTAAATGTTAATTAATTATTAAATGCAGATTAATGTTATCAGTTAATAGGTGCGTCAATTGACAATTTTTGATGGAGAATTATACCTATTACTGCAATGCTTATGTTATTGGTTCTGTTTCAACTGCATTGGTAATTCGATTTCCAGAATCTGGCTGATACAATGCAAAGGCGCTATTACATCGTAACTCTGTCAACCTATATCTTCATGTACTACGTTCTTACTGACGCTCGTAAGTAATTATGACCCTTGCTGCATAGTTTTTTGAAGTATACAATTAATTTTAACTACTTGAGAAGTTCCATGTACTAGCAGAAGTTCATTTAGAAAAAGTGTTTTTTTTTTCTTTAAATTTAGTTGACCATATTTGTTCACACGATTTTTTTGAAGGGGGACAATAGATATGGGTACAGATATTATTTGTACCAACATCTAAACATTTGATCATATGGTCATGCTACGAAACTGCTACTATTTTTCTCTGCAAAGGGGTGTATAAATGTGGTAAAAAATTGAAGTTTTTCTTGTGAAATATCTTTCAGAAGCATGAAGTAATAGTTTTTTCCAGTTTACACGAGTTGTAATCCTTAACAGAAAACAAAAGAGGGTTTGAGAATGATCAACTTTTGAATATTTTGTGATTGAACGTGAACTTCAAGTAGCAGGGGGACCACCATGCATGCTAGTGTCAAAGCTAGGGATTTTCAGCTTCCAAAAGGCCAATTATTTTACGCTTCTTAACTATTATCTCTCGATAAATAGTTTCCTATCAGAGCATTTCTAATTGTCTAGAATATTAACAGTCATTCAAACTGCCGAATCAACAAAACATTAACTTTAAAAGTTCGATTTGGCAATCTACGGACTATTCTTAGGGTAGCCTAGGAGTTTTAGGAATCCGTAGATAAGGTTGCCAATCTGCCTGAACGCATCATAAGTGGCAGTTGCCAATTCAAATCTCCAACATTTTAAGCTATTTGAAAGTCGATGAAACACGATTTTTTGCAAAATGTAGTCTTAATTTGGCTCTAGCTTGCAACAATCGCTTATACATTCAATTCTGGTATCAAAGGGCATAAAGGAGATGCTCACGTTTTATGGATATCCTTATAATGTCTGAACGTCATGTACATACACGATGTGTAACGTCTGGTGTGTGTCATTTTCCAACAAAACATTTGAGGTCATTTCATGTCCCGATTGTTTTCTTAAAAACACCTTACACAATTGAGTTACTTACTTATATATTATGGTGATATCTACCCTTGCCATTGATCTAACATCACTTTCAAAATTTGTTTTGTTTCAATTTCAGTAGTTGCTGGTATTCAATGTTTCAAATGCGTATCACTTAATGGGAACAATAAAGCCTGTGATGACCCATTTCATAATAATTATACTGTAGACATACTCGAATCGCCTTGCCTTGGAGGAAGAAAGGGACGAAACGGATTATTCCCCGCTACAGCTTGCATCAAACTTAGTGGCACTTACGGTGAGAACAAGATGAGAATATTAGTTCCAACCTGTGACTTTATTACCAATTCATCTTACCCTAATTAGTAGTTGAATAGCATTCCAAAATCAAAGGTAAAAAGCACATGAAGTACTTACCTATCTATCTATCCAGACCCCTTCTGTTTTATTATTAGTTTGATGTCAAAGTAGGTAGGTATTCCTACATAATAATATTTTTTTGTATTTACCCAATTTTTTCTCAAAATTAATGTAGTAGATGCTTTGCATGGTTCTTTTAGAACTACCTAAATGGAAACTGACGTTAAACATCAATTTATTTGAAAAGGCATGAATTCAGCTCCTGATCAGATTAATTTGTTTTTTATTTTATTATTTTGGATACGCTAAATGTTGTGGTTTGTTGTGGTGTAATCGAGCGTGCCTAATATGTATGCCTATTTATGTATTGATATTTATTTTATTCGTAATGCATTACATCATAATTCCATATAGAGGATTCTGGGGATACAATTACTATAAGAGGTTGCGCGTTGGACAGTGGCACTCTAACAACTGACACGGAGATTATAAGGATGTCCCATTGTGGAAGTTTTTACTATGAAGACAGGTATGAGTTTACATTCGTTTGATTCAATTGGCTTTTGAAGATTCACTTTTCAAATTACCATCCACTTCATTTCATTTTCCAAGCACATTAGGTGGTGCAGTTTGAACCATTAGTTTTTATATTTCCTTAAAATAGGTATCAACGCAACAGCTATCATTTGCGTTCAGTCTTAAATAATCAAAAGTGTCTTTCGAATTGATCAAATTTTCAGAATTTATGACCTCCTATAACAAATTTAACCTGTAGAACCAAAAATTAAGGACTGAATCAATCAATCCACTCCACCTTTCAACATAATTTAACTGTGGTTTACTCCTCTTTTTGATGTCCTATGGTTAGAGAGAAAGGAGTTTGTATCCATCCATTAGTCTCTTCATCAGGCTTAGCCATTCACAAAACAGTATGAGCTCTAAAAATGGTGGCCTTGTGCTGTGATTGGTGGGAGTAACTGGCATTTCAATGTGGCTAAGAAGGCTGTGAATATGCCATTGACATCCAGGAGTACAGAGAGCTACCCTACAGATGCTCTCTTCTCTAAAGTATGGCAAATAACAAAATGGATTAAAGGAAAGTATGATTTACGCATCATACATCTAGAGCTAAGAGGCTAGATGCTCATTGGTAAAATTGATTCAGCCTTTCACGAATGAATAAGGTGTCGCCTAAAGATTAGCATTGACAATGAAGACTTATGTATGAAGGAAAAGCAACGTTTAGCTGCAGATTTGATTGGGGTTTTGACTTGTTGCTAAGTATAAAAGCACCATCATGATTGGGATAGCGTCAACTACCACATCAAATCTCCTCACATATCTTCAGTATATGGAAAAAAGAGATGGGAGACTGTCCTGCAATATATAGCCAAATCAACATTAATTTACTTGCAGTCTGATCTGATCAAGGAGACAAGTCAACATGAATTCATCAGATTTTCACACTAGTTCACTGATTCACAACCATTCAAGGTGTCAAAAGTACCATAATATCAACAGTAAAGATGATGCTCATTCGTATACCACATGGAAAAGCTTCATTGTCAGCAACCACACCTGAAAGTCCATCGATGATTGCAGTAGTTATAGACACGATAATCTGAAAATATATGCATTTTCAACACTGTGACAGACAGGTGGTGGAATACAGTAGTTAACCTTTATAAAGGTTAAGATCTTGCAACTGCCAGACGATAACCAAAACGCATTTTGGCTCTAGGTATAACCTTGGGTGGTGGCAATTGCAAGAATGGAGAAGGACAAGCTAAGCCTATCGATAACACCTCCTTTAGTATTCTCTCCCTCAACAAAATATATCTGACTGATGTGCTTGAGGATTGGACTAACTTTCAAACCGCCGAACACCTCTGCTTATTGGTATCCCAATGTTGAGGCTGTAAATATAATTCCTCTCTCCTGTTGCCTACCATTTTCCTCCTGCAGGCAGTGACATAAACAGGCTCCACACAATGGGGCTAAAATGCATTCAGGAAACTCCGCAGTAATAGTTGTTGCATTGAACTGCTCGTCTTGGGATCAACGAAGCTTACTAACCTAGCTTAGGCACAGGTGACACTACAGCTAAATACAATATTCTCTTTATTCTATCATATAAAGGGGCGTGAAGATGAGTATGAAATCAAAAGGCCAAAGTCGGAACTTCCCTTTGGAGGGCAGATGGTGATATCCAAGACACTTCGGCAGTTGGGCGAAAAGCCACAACCTGAAGTGGCTGTTTATTAATATGTTACCAATACTCACCGCGTTGGGGCATGGCAAACAAAATCGCCTGTGGTTCTTGTACCCTATTCAGGATCAGAATAAAATAAGAGAGCTATTCCTGCAGGGGAATGGGAAGAGGAAGCCCTTCACAATTGCTTGTAACTGCTCAATGACAAAAACCAGATCCTTCAAAGATGGAAGAACCACTTTAATGATATCCTAAATAGTGGACTTTTGGTAACCAGTTAACAATATATGAGGACACAGAGGCATTGAACATTGAGGAGGTTCAAGGGGCAATTGAAAGCCCAAAAAAAATAAGACTCCGGGCATTGATGGCTTGCCTACAGAGCTGCTCAAGTATAGTGGAAAGGAGCTTGTCAAAGTCCTCTATAATATAATTATATATCAATATTCACCACATCAGAGAATGGCAAATGAAATTGCCTGTGGTTCTTGTATCCTATTCAGGTTCAGAATAAAATAAGAGAGCTATACCTGCAGGTGAATTGGAAGAGAAAGCTCTTCACGACTGCTTGTAAGGATCTGGATAGGACCGTGTTTAATGACAAAAACTTGATCCTTCCAAGACCAGTCAACAAGATACTGACATCCAAGATGAGGACACAGAGCCACCGGACATTGAGGAGATTCAGGGGTCTAGACAAATCAATTTTTTCTTACATTTTGATAAACTATGGTAGATTTATCGTCAATAGAAATTCTTTGAAACTTGAAAAACAGAAAGAAGAACTAGAAGAAAGCACTCGAGTTACAGTTGAAATCCCTCCTATTGCAGAAGCTTGAATGCCAACACCAATCCCATTGGTTGTGGTAAGGTAGGCACCATGAACATGGTTAAAGGGAGAGCTTCAATATTAAAGTTCACAGCCAATTTCATAGATAGTTCCACTCAGTGTCAATTCACCCTTACACTTTGTCCCTCAGAGAGAGACATTTACGTTTTACCACTTTGTGATGCCTGCTCCATTCTCTACTAGTTCCATGGACTATTTAGAGTCATCCATTATCACTTATGGTCAAAAGTGACTCGTTTTTCTTCGTTTTGTTTTGTTTTCACTGAGTTTCAATCTTGTTACAAACTTGGATTAAAAGAAACGATAATAATTTAATTCTATTGTTCGAAAGTGATCTAGAAATCAGTTTAAACATAACCGTACCTCCACAACAGTTGCTAAGAAGCAAGGCACTGCAAGATCATTTTCTTTTACCTACAAAGCTTTCAAAATATGTGTTCAGCTGCGTGATTTTGTTTCTATTCTCTTGAGAACTTAAAGCTGTAATGTGAACATCATTGTTTCTTACAATCTCAATGGGACGAAGTTTTTTCACATTTCAGTTTAAATTTCTCTACCAAATCAAAACGAAACCACTAAGTTGGAAGAATCACTGCTTGAGAAAATTTTTGTCACAGTTCCAACGATTTTCAGAAATTGTCATTGTTCAAAATTGTACAAGTTTCAGTTGGTGGTGTTGTCTTTAGATTATATTTTTCGAGAATTCAATCGACAATGTTATTTTAGGAAATTTAAAGCAGATTTCGAAAACTTGGTTTGAAGATAACAATTTTTAAGATAAAGTAGAGAAGAACTAATTTTTGTGAACGTAGTACATTATTTTCCACCGCCTACTCTCAATGAAGATCTAGTTTTTCATTTCCAGCATAAATTTCTGTACCAAATAGAAATGAAATCGCAAAATTGTCAATACCGTTCGGGAAAAGATTTTGTGAGGTTTTTCAATCCTCAGGATTTTCTTTAAAGGAGTGGTTGAGTTTCAGATTTGAAGTAATTTTACTTTTCAATATTTTTCTTTGTTATTGAGATGTTATTTTTCGTGAATCAAGGTTGGTGTATTTTACGCTTGAACATAAACTTCAAATAGTAGTTCTGGGGATCGACAAACTGTACAACCATGTCGAACCTAGAGATTTTTGGAATCCAAATTCTGGGTTGGTTTATTGTTGCCAACCATTATCTTCAGATAACTTAACACCCCACTACTGCATTTTTGACCCCTCATATAATTTTTTTTGGCCAAGTTCAACCCATTCAGCAAGTGTGCAAATATTAGCAAATCCAAAGTGTGACACATCAATTTTCATTGTTTTTCAAAGTCGATTCACGTGGTGCTCATTCACAATTTTAGTAGGGGTACGCAACCTTGTCATTTCACTTCTTTGAGCTCTCTCTCTCTGAGTGTGTTGCCCCCCTCGCCCCCCAATCAGAAAGAACGGTTGAGGGGTCACATTATCATGAAATTGATCTTAGAATCCCAATTTGCTTTGGGGGTTCCCACTAAAAAAATCGGAATTGCAGTGCAAAGAACAAAGTCACAGTGTGGTCATATTTGAGATCTTCAGAAAAAAACTTTGTAGATCGTAGGAGGCGTCAGGTTTAGGCTCGACGAAGCAGTTTCGAGAATTCGGATGGAGGAACTGCCCTTATCCATCACACTCCCAGGGCTTTAAAAGAACGGGGACTGAAAAGGGAGAAAATACTAGCAGTAGGCAGTTCAGGGGAAATTGTAACATTCAAGAGTCGATAGGCATTTTGCCAATGGAGGCAATGAAAGGGGCCATCAGGACAGTCAATAAATACACTATCATTGGATCATAACCACAGTCTTGCTAGCATGGCAGTGAGAGGATGGCATAGTTGCCCATTCAAGGGCTGGGGCGGTTAATACTCGCAAAACCCAGAGGATATCCCTGGCACTAGGAGGCGTCAGGGTGATACTGGAGCTTAACAGTTCCAACAATCAGGTACGGGAAACTACCCACAGCCATCACAAGATTTTGCGGACGGACATTGCAGATTTTAATCTACGCGCCTTGAAACGTAAAGTGACCTAGTTTAAGGGGGAGGCATTTATAAATACATTGTGATGTATGATTACAGAGGCTAAACCAAAATTACTATTATAGTTGAATATGAATAGTTGAGTTCAAAAAAATAATTTTTAAAGCCAATGCGAAAGCTTCGTTTTATAGAAAATTTATTCTGGCTAGTATTACTTGATAGTCTGCGAGTAGGAGTAGCGACAGTAATTAATTTTGCAATTTTTGGCATGTTTAAAGAAATTTGAAGGCTAATCTCAATATAGGCCAACAATTTGGGAGGGGGAGGAGAGGGGGACCTTCTATTCAATTCTCATTCTTTATTTTTTATTATAATTTTCCCATTTATTTTCCACGATATAAAACCGTATTATACGTGTGGAAAAGTTTCTTCTCTCTCTCCCTCTCCACAAATATATATATTTTTCCAACGCCAAATGTTTCCCTCGAAAAAACACTGTGACAACGTATACCGTGTTTGTGCTAAGTGTTTTAGGAACTTAACTGCAAAAATTAAGTTCCAAAAAGTTAACTTACGAACAAAAAATCACTGTGATAGTTGAAGAAAAAGAAAGAAGATTTTTGGAGGCAACGCAACAGCTTCGTATTATAGACAATTGAAAGGGCTATTGACTCATCTACATTCAATTATGAGACCCCTAAGTTACGACTGGAGTGTCCCACAGTTAGGTTACTGTCACTTGAGGGACACCGGTTGACATCTTTATTGTAATCAAGAAATTGTCCTTTACGGTACAAGCTTCAACATTCTTGTGAAAGGGGTTGAGTAGGTTGATAATTTTAACTGAATTCTAATCACTGAGTAGGTAGATTCCTAACCTATTAGGATTGATCTAGGGGGGTGTGGGATACTCACACTTGAATACAGTTGACCCAAATAGGAACGTATCCTCATACTCATCCGTTACTTGCACCAACTGTGCATGTAAAACAGTGACGCCAGCTTGGGATTTTTAACGTTAATCTTAATGAGGGGGTTGTGCGGAGTTCCATCGAATTTCTGAGCCCTCAATAATTCCTCTTTGGTAACCTCTGAATGCTCGTCCGATGAACCATCTCTAAATGTTCAGGTCGCAGTTCACAGTAGAGCCACATACATAGCACATCTTACATTTAGCATTCCTGTAACATACAGTTTCAACGTCACCCATCTGTCTTCATTTTTTCTTAATCTTGGAGAGTTATCGGGTTTCCAACTGTTCAACGAGAAACATTGTAACCAATCACAAACTTCAAGAAAACGCAACTAAATTGCTTTGCAGTTCCTAGATGACAGGAATTAGTTTACAACAGTGAAGTAGGTAACGACAACAGTTAGCTCTAGATGAATTTATCATAATTTAAACGATTTTTTCGGGTACAACGTTGACAGAAATTTCGAAGGATAGGTAACGACCAATGCTTTACTATTTTGCCTGAGCGAAATGCTTGAATGCACACGAGTGGTTGCACACATTTCGTTTTTCCAGTTTGCATGTTTGTGAAAGTTATGATCATGTTTTGGTACCACCTCCAACCTACATTGAAAGGCATTGTTGTTCTCGTACTTGATTATATACCAAATAAGCATATTTTACTGTAGGTAGGTAAGGTGTTTGCATTGATGAATGAATCATTAGAAGCTTGACATGACTACCCATGTGTCTAGTTCTGCACCATAATCATATTTTTGAATTAACATTTTGTGTATGGAAGTAAAATGCCTGACGTTGAAAGTAATCATTTTTGGTTAGGTGCCTACTCATTTGAATATAACGTCCCTCTCTTCATTTGTGACATATTCGTTCGTCACTGGTTTTGTGTTGTATAATTATTTTGTTTGTTCTAGATACGTTCGTGGGTGCTTGCAAAGTTGTGATGACGCAGATGCTTGCAATAGAGCAACTAAAAGTGATAATTTCGCAATAACAATATCATTAATAAGTTTACAAATAATTTACATGTCGAATTTTTGAATAAAATAACCTGATACTACTAATTTTGATTCATCTTTCAACACTCATTGCCCAGAAATTTTGTGCCTTGAAAATATCACTAGGCTCTCAATAACCCTAACGTACAGTTGGTCCGAAGCTTGAACAGTCGTCAGAGGGATTTGTTTTTCACCAATCCAACAGGATGGCACAGTACTGCAGAATCTAACCCCTCAGTAACTTACCTGAAACTCAGACAACTAACTCTTCAAGTGGAATTCAAACCTATCTTCGCCCATTCACTGAAGGGAGCTGCATACTTTTCGACAATGTTTAATATTCCATCGAAGATACTAAAAATTTCAATGAGTGTGTCAAAGAGGCCTTGAGCCAATACAGGGTGTTTTCAAGTATTGGGTGACAATGAGTTCTTAAAAAGATTTTAGCTCATCAAAGAGAGTGCTACCAAAGTTTTAGGCCTCATAAAGTTTAGGTTGAAGTAAAAAACATCCAAGTCTTTCTTATTGTTATCGTGTACTAGTAGATAGTGATAATAGCCAGAACTGACTGGGAGGTGATGAGCTTATGAATTGATCTGGATAAGAAGTGGTTTGTAGTTAGATAAGGAGGCAGTTTTGGAAAATTGGGAAGTTAGCACCCCTGTGAGGAGCGATGAAGGGAAGTATTGCATGGATTGAATGACTACAAGTTAAGGTAAGTACCCCTATCCAAACACTCCTCCTGAGATGGCCAGTTGAAGTTACTCAGGGAACTTTTAACAAACCACAGCTTGTCCCATCAGGTGCACTCCAAGTTTAAGCACATGAACATGTTAGATTAATAATTATATAATGGAAACAATATTCATGGTTCTGTCCTGATTGGAGAGATTGTTCTGATGTAGTGATCTTACAACTCCCCAATTGCTTCATGACAGTCTCTGTCATCTGCTTGGTTACAGTATCATGGTAAAATGTCATAAGGGTAACCCCATTGACACTCCTGCAATAAATGGTGTAATATATCAGTTTTACCTCAACTCGCACGGCAGGTGGACCTCCAAAGTGTGAAAAGTGGATTCTACTGATCTAGGGTTGCTATAAAAAGCTTCACAAGGTGGATTAAAGAGGTTACCGAAGAGTATGAAAATTCTGTTGGTCTTGGCCCCTAGCACCATCTGAAGCCCATTCTCCCAGTGGAGACAGCAAGGAGATTTATATGAGTAAACCCTTCTAGAATAGTAGCCAAGGCGCAAACGGTTTTGTGCTCAGGATGAAATCAACAGCTGTGTGCCTTGATGATATTGAAACAGTGATCTTCGAACCTCATCCAATTTCATTCCTCCATATTTTCCCTCCAGGTTCGTACCGTTTGAAAATATTGTAGTGACAATCACAATGGACTGATATGGGTTGATGGTGAAGATAGTCAATGAATTCATGAGAGTACACATCCTTGTATAGTTTTCATGAGCTACCATATTTGTCAAATGACCAAACTTTCATAACAGTGTGAACTTGATAAAACAAATAAGACTCATGATGTTTTTGTTTCTACAGAAAGCTCAGTTATTCCTTAGACATTGAACGAAATTTCCAAGAAAAATCTGTATTACAACAGAAAACATTGATTTGGAAAGAAATTATCTCTGGAGTCCCTGAGCTGATCAGTGCGCTTCTGTCCGTTGTTATTTAATTCTGTATGTCCCAAAAGAGCTCCATTTCGAAATTTAGAACTGTAGGCCGATTGGATGGAGGTGAATTAGCCTTAAGGGTCCATCAGGTGATGAGAGTACCTCTGTACCTAGTAATTGGGTTCTGATTGGTTCAAACATCTGTTTCAAATTTTGGAACTGGAGATCGATTAGAAACAACAGGAATTAGTATACCAAAACTTAGATCTCTTCTGCCCATCCCTTCCCCTTACTATTAATGATATTTCAAGTTTTTACAGTTTAACGCATTATTGTAATTTTGTCGCAATTTCTCGTTGGCATTTTTCTATAAAGTATAGAAATTGAGTCTGAGACCAATCATTACTTTGTTTTTAAAACTCCAACGAAATGTTACATATTGCTCCAGAACCAACTTGAAGCAATGGTCTATGATCAATGGAGAGACGCAAATAGGGTTATTCAAGAAAGAAGGTTTAGTTTGTTCCATTGCCACAGCTTTCTAAAATCATGAGAAACTTGGCGCTGCACCCCTGGGCAAAGCCTCCTGGACTCCCAGATGCTTACTGCTTAGAGCCTGTGGCTGAAATTAAAGAAACATGGAACATGCTTTAGCCATGCTATTTTTGCGGTTTTCCTTTCTCAAATTTCTTATCATTCTGCTGGTTTCAATTTGCTATTTTCGTGTCTGCTATGTTGGCTTTACCTATGTGACAGATGTGGCCTAATATTACTGATCTCTGTGCTCTTCTGACTAAAATAATCTATCACGATAATGCTGATAGACTGATTATAGATGAGGACTCGCAGTCAGGTTCTCGCAGAACTATTATAGCGCTTATGATTCACCACTAACTTATATACATTATTTTTATCTTATATAATATCTCACGACACCCTCCCGCGTGACGTTTTTCCGCTAGTTGGTACAGGGCTAAAGCATATTCCATGCTAAAAGCCCTGCCCTGTATTTATGGTTAAATTGATATCACCATCGAAAAGTAGATGGACATTAACTAAAGATTGATGTATCCTACCTATTTGCCCCAGAACAGTTTTATATGTTGGACGAATGAAATCACTCTCTTGATATGATACATAAACCATGCTCTCTCACCTTAAACAATCAGTTCCATTGCTCATTGTCCAAATAAATGCTTTGTTATACTCTTAGTTGAGGGGATGATAAGAGATAAATGCTACCTTCAGCACGAATGAAGAAATTTTATTGGCGAGACGTAAGAAAGATGAATAGCTTTGCAGACATGCAATAATAATTGTGTTAACCTCGCACTTAGTTTCTTTTTCACTGTTTTTTTTTTCTTTGGAGAAAATAAAAAAATTTCGTTTACACAAATTCTCTTGAAAAGGAAGGAAATTGATGATTTAATTGATTGATGATGAACATCAATAATAGTACAAAAATATGACAAAATAGGAAAAACATTAATTTGTTCATTCGTCATGATTGGATAACAGGGGTAAAACATGGGAAAAGGTTACCAAGTTCAAAATGGGCAATTATCATGAATTAGAAAAACAGCCTTTTAATGACTTTTCCTGTCACTGGAAAATCCTTAGGGAGAATTTGACAATTTGAACTAATCATACTATGAGGTAGAATGAATGCGTCGGGATTGATAGTGGTCGTCAGTTGGGGTGAGGCTACATCAAAATCCGAACTAGACCACTTGGGATCACCACGCATTTCAGGCACTAAGTTATTTCAAATAATTTACTCACTTTTCCTCTTCGAAACTTTTTTCATATTCGAATTTTCAAAAGCCTTAAAAAAGAGGATGGCATTTATTTTTCATTTCTACATCATCTTCCGTATACATTTATGGAAACGTTATTGCGATAATCATGATAATTTCCCATTCTGACTCCTGAAGTGGTTACGTAAAAAAGAGTCACTATGTAGGAACAACAGTGACTTTCAAAACCCATCAGCAGCATGGTATCACAGAAATACAAAGGCAAATGATAAGTTGAAAGTATATTTCCCATTAAGTAAAAGAGTTAACTCACCCGTAAACATGACTTTTTTTAACATTTTAGAACATTACGTTCCAGTTGAGAGCGATTTCAATACAAAACAAAAAAGTGACTAACGTTTCAATGTAAATTAAATATAAAAATAAAGTCGAGCTAAAGGGCGATTTTACAGAATTGATCATTTAAATTTATCTTAACTACGCTATCGTTTACGAGCAAATATGTACACAAATCATTCACTACAATTTTTACAGTGTCACTCTTGCAGAGGTTCTAATTACCGTACAAAATTCACAACTTTTTTCACGCTTTCAAATAAACACATTAGTTAGAAAAGAAAGAAAACGATATAGATACCCGGTTGATGATAGGACTACCGTAGGATGCAGTTCATTTTTCATTCACGCTTGTGACTCGTGGCCCACTTTTTCATACACAACTGAGATACAGGCTTGAATATTTGACAAAATGTAAATAATCACTACTTGAAATTTTACATTTTTTATATTTTGAGAAGAAAAGTCTCAATACAGTCATTAAATATTTTCAAGATGAGTCGCACTTAAAACTGGGTTTTTTACATTTATTTACATCATATATATATATATTTATTTAAATATAAATATAAATTGCTTAAATATAATTCCTTCTTAAGTTTTCATGGAAAACAGCATGGAACATATAACGAGCTAAAACGACATGCCGTTATTTCGATACAGTTCTTCAAGAACAATCACTACACAGCAGCTCCAGGAGTCTGGATAGAAATCAATTCTTCAGGATGCACAATGTCTTTGATAGTGAATGTGGGTAATTAGAGAACAGATAATAAAATCCACCATTCATGACAAATATTTAAGAAAAAAAAATTACAATATATCTACTATTTCACATTGGGAAATGGACAATGATATTGTGCTCAATACCGTATCGCTTAACAACTATTCCTTCACTAATAACGTTTGATGAATCGTGCGAGAACATATTAGTTTTAACCAGGTCGTTCAACAACTTCGGGTCTGAATCACAAGATATTGCTTACGAATGGATGAAATTTCAATTATTCCTGTTCAAAGAACTGGGAAAAGGCCACTCTTCACTGTAAACTGTTAACCGAACATTTAGGTTCAAAAAAATCTATTCACATGAGTGTTATATAAGATTCCCTGTTAGGTTCTCAAGTCTGGATGAACATTTTTCTCAATTATACGCATTTGATAATTAATCTTTGATTTTTATGAATAGTTAGTGGTGAGTGCATTTACTTCATGTAAGAAAACTATTGTTTCAGATGACTTTTATAAATGAAATCTATCATAAGATTATTTGTACAGAAAAATGCTTATTTCTTCTTACTTAAAGCTATTGCAGCAACTTTACGGAAATTATTGATGTAAATTATAATGTCATCGATAAATATTGGATTTTGTACTACACAGAGAAAAAAAGCATACGAGAGTGTGAATGTTTACAATGCTCAATTCTCAAGCAAGGCACCAACATTAGATCAACCAAAAGCTTGTTGAACAACCCCTGATTAGGAATGGTGAAAAGAAGCTTAACGAAGTTACTAAATATGAAGGTGCAGCGGAAAAAAAAATGCTAGCCCTAGCCAATCACAATGAGCTAATATCGTCTAAATCGTTAGTTACTTCATGGTTCAGCACAAGAATAGAAACTACTGTTGATCTTATTGCGAATTTTCCTGTTAGTAAATTTGAAAAATCTTAGAAATAAATCAAATAACTTCAACTAAGAAGATCAATGATGAGCTCAAACGCCACAAGAACACTGGTGAAACCTATATTTGACTGCTCTTATCAAGACGAATAATCCATTAATTATATTCATTTGCAGCTATTATTCATTCTATAATCTACAACTAAAAAACAAGGTAATTCAGGTTTCCAATTTTAATCTTGGACCCAGTAACCAAGTGAGTGGCCAATACACTCCTTAAAGAAAACTTCAGTTCAGGCCATGTAATAACTCTCTTAGTGTTTAAGCACTCGTGATTTATATGAACGATTTTCTCATTTCAATCGCTAGACCCCACTCAAAGTGGAATCAATGAAAAAGCCGTATGTAGCAAGTGCACTTTAACACTTAGCCAATAAAATATCAACATTTTCCCCTCCAAATGAATGATCTTATGAACTGTAATAACAAATTACTCAATGAACAGTAAATTAACGTTGGAAATTTAATTTTTAGGCAGTGGTTTCTTTTCAGAGATTTGATGGGTCAGCCTTTAATTTTGGATAAATACCCGTTTTTGTGTCAAGTCTCATGTTCAAGTTAAAATTTGAAGTACTTGCCCCAATGTGGAAAGCAGTATTTACATTATGAATGCTGCAAAGAAAATTCAGCACATCTTGAAGAGCAAATTTTCCTGTGGATTTCGATTGATCCAACGAAAAAGTTAGAAGATTACAGTACAGGGATTATGTAGACACTATGCAATTAATTCTATTAATGTTAATTCATTTTTCAGGACAAATCAAAACATAAGCCAAAATTCAGACAGTCCTCACTAACCACATAAGAAAAGGATAAGAAAGATGAGATTTTATTCAACTGTTTCTTGATAATAAAAATCAAATCTTGAATGATTTAATACATATTGCTGAACCATGAAGCTAGAAACTTTATGCACTGCTGCACAGTAAGCGAGCGGTGTTCAACAGCAGTAACAGTTTCTTTACATGAAAGTAACAAGGCACTACTCAAATGAAATCGTACATGGTATTTTTCGACAGCCTATTGCATTTTAGTTCACAGTTGCTTCCCATGAACTATCCACCTATATCCCATGATGAACGAAAACAGAAGTTCTCTATTGAAGTGGGTGCTGGTTTTGGTTTTATATTGCTTGTGTAGTAAATAAAACAATCTGATATGAATTTAAACTTCCATTCATTGGACTACATGTTTCCTGCAGAAGGCAAACAACAGCTGCCAAATTATAACTTCAAAACACCAAACTCAATAGCTCAACAGAGAAATATTGATTGTAAATTTTTGAGGTTATTAGGGTTATGTAAAATGTGCCATACCGAGCCTTGTTCCTGTAACCCGCTGTTACTCTTATAAAATTCTCAACAAAATAAAAAATAAATAATAATAATCCCTCTTTCAGAAATATTTTGGTAACAAATTTATAAATGTTAGCTAATTGTCAACCGCCTTATTTGAGAAAAAATATTAATTTGTCTTCTTCCCAAGTGATATTTTCTAAATCGAAACAACAATGATGAAATCTCCTGAGAGTAAGTAAAAAAACTAGTGAAGTAATGATCCAATTTATCAATAATATTGCTGGAAGGGTGTGATTCATTCAAGACATTCCAACATACATTCAACTCTGCATGGCGGCTGGTGGTATTTTTCCGAGCAACATGATGATAATTACCATTTTTAACGATATTTCTGTAACTTCAGACCTTTTAACTCTCTGAGTTAAGGGAAAGTTCACCCAAATAATAACTGAGAAGGATATCATCAAGTGATTTCGAATTGTTAGCAATAAAACTCACAGTAAGTATGTAGTATATAAAGCCACTCAAAAATACGTTCTTCCCAAAAACATCATTATCCGTTAATTATGAATCTTGAAACTTTATTTTTTGGCAGCATTTTGTTAGTGAGTATTTGAACGCTGAAACTGGAATTTTTCAATTAATCCGTTACGCCCTTTCACTTCGTCCAGGCAGAAATAAAGGGAAGAAGGGTAGATAAGGAGTAGAAGATGAATATATTTTTTGATGATATGAGATTATTATTATTTACGTACGAAAAAGATAGCTTTTATTTTACACCAATACAATACATTCTTACGAGTTTATTGTTAATATACCCGAACAGTTGGTTGTAATAATCGTGTTCAGTTTAACATGGATCTGAATCCAAACGTTAATAACGCCGGTGGATTAACTGGAGGCAGGGTGTCCAACCTTTCCAGAATCTTGCATTCAAATCAAATTCCGAATCATACGATGACTCACATTCTCCAACAGATGCAAAATCAAATGGGAACTACAATTTCGACTGAAGCACTAAGCGTCAGGAAATTCGACAAGTTCGATGAAGTTGGAGAACTTCGAGGACTATTTGGTAAGGTTTGAATCTTTTTACAGGTATGATATTCCAAATGATTCAACTCCTGATAATGATAAATTAAACTCTCTGCTAGCATTTTTGCCTGTTACAACTTTGGCACTGCTAAAAACCTTTCCTACCCCACAAAAATTCAGGACCAGAACTACTCGAACGCTAGACAATTGTTGTCAGACCATTGGAGTCCTAACTTATCATCAAGCCTAGCAATCATGCTTTTCTCAATAGAAAACAGAGAGAGGGAGAGACCATCAATTACTTTGTTCTTGAGCTGAGGACCCTAGCAATTCATTGTCAATATTCAGCTGATATGTTGAAGATCATGATGAGGGATGTATTTGTCAGTGGCTTATGTTGGATAGGATTTTCCAGGAGAAGGACCCTCCTACAAAAAGACCCTTGAAATTGCTCAGGCCATTGAAAAAGCATCAGTCGGCGCTAATACTTTTCTAGAGCAGTCCAAAGCCACACTGGTGCCTCTCACCAAGGTCAGACAGGTCATTCCCAGTTACCCCGTTGTTATAGGTGTGCTGAGTATGGGTATGTGGCAGGCCCTCACCATTAGGCTAAAAACCTGTTTATTACATCATGTCATAAAGCAGGACATGTGTCAACCGTGTGCATAGTTTCTAAACGTCAAAATGACTACTTTGATGTCAAAAAGTCGTCTTGCCCGGCCCAAACGAAAGTTTCAAACCAAAGAAAATATCCTACCCATAATACAGATTGATTGAGTGCCTGCCAATGTACAGCACCACTTCAGTGTTCCAAGAAGTCAAGAAGAGCAGAAATGTCATAACCTGGGGAACAACAACTTGGGTAAATTTTTCGAATGGAGCTCTTGTTTATCCCAATGGACCAAGACTGAAGTCCTGGTCCGAGCATCAAGGGTGTAACATTCGTGTAAATTCTTCTTTTTAGAAAGATTTTTTTATCTATTTAGTGTACATGTTTGTTAAAGGGTTAAAAAATCTTCTTCCTCTTCACTTCCCTCTAATTCTGCCTGGACCAACGGCAAGCACGTAACAGAATCAATGTTCTACACAGATGCTTTTCTGACCTGTGATATCAGACCAATTGTTCAACGGATTTCTGAAATTATTGTTTCTTTTTTAGGCATGTTTTATCATTACTTCTTTTTAACTTTTCAGATGTAGACAAAGTAAGAACTAAGCAGGTTCCCCTTCATAACGAAAAATATGTACATAATTGATAGCAAACAATTGTGGCCAAACATCCTGCAATAGTATTGAGGTAGTAGCAGCAGGGTGTATAGTGAAGACAGATTGTTTCAGTTTTGATATTAGGTTATGGTGTTTCAAGTTACAACACGCCCACCTTTCCACAAGTCCAATTATATCAAGGCTTAGCATCACAAGGCATGATAAGTGATAATTTTCAACAACTCTCATCTATGAAAATGTTCACCAGCATTATAAAACGAAAAATACACGGTACCCAATGAATAATACATGATTACATAACAGATGAGATTGATACAACATCTTGATGGAAATAATACTATTAAGCAGGGTAGCAGAACCTGGATGGGCAGATACAATTACAACCTTCCACATCAGCTCTCAAACGTCACAATTATAAACCTAGTACTTACAGAAGTTGTCATGGGAGCATTCCAATATTCACCAGCCCAACGGAAGGAGCTGAGATTAACACAGGTTGTGGCAAGTCTCCGCTCTTTATCTGCATGTGCTCCTTTGGATTATAATTTCAACTGTACGAGAATCCGCTGAAAATCTAAACTTCAACTTTTTTGGAAAAAACGGTTTGATATTCATACAAATTAAAAGACAACTAGATCAGTCTCATTCAGAGAGGAGCATAATTGAAATCAAGTTGATAATACAATAATTATACAGAAGTCATAACCAGGTATTTAAATTTTGTGATTTCAATTTGTAATCATGCAATTTCATAGTAAATAACATTGATTACGATGATTCTCCAGTCTGGTATCAATTAATGAATATTGGATCATCAAAATAAGAGTTGAGCTGTAAAATTCGGCTGTACAGTTTTTCTTGGAAATAGAAAGGTTAGCCTTTAAAACGACTTTTTCCAGTCTATCCTATCATGACTGTGGTTTGGATCATAACTCACTTGTTTCTGGGGAACTCTTTCACTCCTTCCTACAAAATAATTTACATTTGTCTTCTCAAACCACAGAAGGTTTGATTTGAGGCGAACTTGTTTGTTTCTGGAGGGAGAGCAAAACTGTATGGTTAACCACGTTCTTGTGTTTGACATAATTCTGTCAATCTCTGGGCTGGTCCTTGATCAATTCTTTTCATCAACAACACAAAGTTGAGAATTTTCGGATTTTTAGAAAAGGTAAGTATGTGTATGTTATGTAAAGAGAAGTTTTTACAGCTCAACCCTTCATTTCACACAAATCAAATCACACAAATTTCGTTCCAAGACATAAATATTGAAGTAGATCCTGTTTATAACGATATTCAGTGGTTGAGAATTTCGTTGTTGTTGAAAAGAAAATTGTTGTTTGGATTGGCTTCTAAGAAAAGAATGGGATGGGTTGGGGGGAAGTTGCAAAACAGAATAACTCCACAGTATTAATAGGATTAGTTGCAAGAGCAAAATCTTCCACAGAAGTCAGATGAGGGCAATGTATCTCGATAATTTTATGACTCAATCTTGTGACCATTGCACTTGTGCGAGCTTTGAAGCTTGAAAGGCTCAGAAAACCCACCGTCGTCTATGTTGTCTTTCAGAGTGAATTACACAAGGCCACGCTTGTCAACATTGAGTTTGAGTATCTAGAGGTTGTATTATAAAGGTAGGTGCACCATCTGTATCACATTGCAAAAAATTGCCTGGTTCGGTTCAATGGAATTTAAATGGAGGGATGCACAGTACGTGCTGAGGTAAAAGGATTCCTCTACAACCGAATTGAAGGAGATCCTACTTTGAGCCACTCCCTCAGCAAGCCACTTCAAATAGCTTCAAGGAAATAGGCTTCAGCTTTAAATATTATAGCCTATGCATCAAGGAAATAGGCAATGACTAAGTGGCCAATCAAACAAGAACAAGGGTATGTAATATTTTATCAAGTTGAGCGAAAACAATCAATCTTCATGATTCATTCCTTCATAAGTGACATAGGGTAGCGGAGTGCAGATTTTGTTAATTTGGTCGAGGATGTATGGAGCAACAGAAATATGGAAAGCATTCAAACTTTTTGTAATCAGACTGAGTAACATTTCTCCATCGTAGTTCCCAACAACTTGATCAATTGGAGAACTACTCCAACTTTCGGCATACCAATTCGAGCTTTTGGCATATAAATTTATACTTTTCACAACCCCAACTATTCCAACATTCCACCCCAAATAATGATCAATAAATGTTTTGTTTCTCATTAAAAAAAAAAAAAAAAAAAAAAAAAAAAAAAAAAAAACTGGAGAAGGAAAGTTTGTGTCCAATGTTCTTTTCCCAACTCAACTAACTAGCTTCACTTGATCTGGTTTCAATTCTGGTCATCCAATCCTAATATTGTGAAATTAAATTGAAAAGTTGGGCACAATAACTGGAAAATAGTGGCATTAGAGGGAAACATCACAAGATACAATCCCAGTGATTTTGAGTTTCTATTACCACTGGCACGTCCAGCATTACACAGTGGGGGATAGAGCAGTTTGATTCACAGCAGCAAGGAGAGGGAGATGCTACAGAAAACGCTTCAGCAGGCAAACAGTGACATATTGGCAAAAAGCTGGAGCTCTGGACAACCATCATACGTGACAGGTAAAAGTGCAAACTGTAGGAAGAAGCACAAAGACCAAATATGGAAAGTACAGTTGCTAGCAGCTACCCTTTTCTTTCAAACTTTCAATATTAAAAAGTATCTTCCATGTTTTGTTTAATGTTTTAAATTATATTTAGTTATGGGCTCACTTGATAATATCCCTCCATACAAATTTAATGGAAAAGTTAATGGTTGTCTTTATAAATCGTACACAAAAGTTAATGTTCCTCACAGTAACTAGGTTATGGGGCATTATCCCTACGTCTTCCAAATGGTTTGATGAGGTTTGCCCCACTGGAATAACTGGTTTACCCCAGCATAGTAATTAAAGCTGAATAAAGTCAACAGTTACAATTCTACAAAGGTATGCAATATTAATCAGAAAGTTTATGCTGGTGAAATATGGAGTAACAAGCCAAGCCATTCCTTCTAGTCGCCAATCTTACAACCAACATTACAGGACATCATACATCATTATAAATAAAATCCACAGAATATTTAAAAAATCCAACCCAGCATTGGACTGCCTTCAAGCTTAAGGATATAAATCCAGAACAGCAAATACAAGATTGAAATAGCAGAACATCAAAACTAATTAAATAGGAAGATGAAAAGGCAGAGAGAGATGATAACCTTCAAATAAACTGAACTACACGCTCAATGATAACTATAATTCTTCAATCGTTGAAGCCAGAATAATAGTTCTTAAATAAAACCAGAGTTAGCTCATAGATTTTAAGACATTGTAAGTCAATGAACTGATGATATTCGAGAGGATCACTTCACTAACACCTATTAACAATCCATCGAAAACTGGAAAAGAGTAATTCTTGTGAGTCCTAAAAAAACGTCAATTTTATTCATCTTTCCAAGCAGTTTGAGTAGAAATGTATATAAAATGATTTCCAGCTCAAAATTTCTTGGAGTTTGCCAATCATATTGCGTGGAGGAAAATTTGATGTGAACTAATAGGTTCTGCCAGAACGGAGAGGTCGGTCAATGGCATGATAAGTTGTTTGGTGGCTTTGCTTTTTCAAAACTCGTACTAGCTCACTTAAAATATTATATGTTATCCTCACATCCTCATTTTAAAAATCTATTAACAAGGTATTTAGATTAGGCAAACGAATTTCATTGCGAAAATGATATACATTCAAGTATATTATTAGTTATTAGAATTTAGAAATAATAAATAAGAACTCATTGTTCATGAGACTTGATCAGGAACGTCACTGATCAACTGTCAACTATCATGTACCACACAAAAGTGTGGTATCTCAGTTATTTCAACAGTAAAATATATTTGTGCTAATATCACATGATAGGAAATCAATTTTGAAATTAATAATGAGATATGAGTAATAATCATTAACTACAAGGTTTTTTTTTTTGTGTTTTTAAATTTGATCAAATTTCGAGAATTTTGACGTTAACTACCGTTGTCTACAAGTAAATCAATGTGTCTTTACATTTTGTAAAGGTTCTCCCCCAGGCAACTGTGACATCGATGACGTGGATTTGGTAAATATTACTGACAAACATCATTGGCCATAAATTATTATCAAAAGAATGTGGACGATTTTCAGCTCGGAGAAAATCACACATTCCAGGACAAATAAACATGCCAAAAGAACTTACTCTTCCAGAGAAGTGCGAATAAAAATAATACACCTACTAGATCTATGTAGGTACGTGAAATGAACACAACCAAATGAATGAACGTGAAATTGATAAATAATTCACCAGCATCTTTTCATTTCCCAAATCAATTAATCCGACACATATCTATTTCGATTCCACCCCCGATGTAGTTTCAAGTTAATCACAATCTATAGAGTATAAATAAATACTATCACCTTTACTTCACATTACTCATAAGAACGTACTGAGTATTCCAGGCAAAGGCACATAAAATGTCTTAATACAATTCAATCAATAAACAAACTAGATACCTAAATCACATAATTAATAAAATGAAGACTGCCTTTCATTCCAAATTTAAAAGAATGCCATCAGTTCATTGAATTAAACCTAACTTCTAGATAACGTTGTTTGCAACGTCAAAACTAAAATTAATATAATCACGATTTCTACATTTAGGAAATTAATGTCGATATTTCTGATGTAGCTTTAAATACTATACCCCAACCCACTTAAAAATGTAATTGGTACTCACACCTGCCGGGTTCACGGAAAAACCTGATAAATTATTCAAACTTGCATCAACAGAGACAGTGGTATCAATAAGTCATTCTCGAATAGTAGTAACGGGCGTATTGCGGAACAGCTCATTCAACAAATGAATCGGATATACCTGCAAAATGAAGCAAAACAAGGACAAATATTGTTTATTCATTTTTCGTGGGGAGGTTTACAGTAAAGTTTACACCAGGTGCTGCCTAAATCAGAAAAAAACAGGAATTATTTAAAGCAGATATATATGGTATTAAACTTAGTGGAAGCTAAGTGGTATTCCATACCACATCTGAATTAAAGGTGAGATTTCACTGAAAATATTCGTTCTATGTCCAAGTCGATCAATGGTAATCCTATATCAGATCCTCCCCTAAGCAAATAAAAAAAAATAAAAAACCACCAATTGCGTGATTTCTATCAGTTATGATCCTTCAATGAGACAGTTCATGAGTGCAGTATCCAGTTCAGCTAGCGTTCTTGGATCTTCACAGTTGCAGTTTCGGTACGTTCCCCTTGTTTATTGATTGGTTTCCTTTTCTCGTTTAGTGATGTTATTTTCCTATTCCTTATAAATCAGTTCGTCATTTCCATATTCCTGTAGAACCAATGCTTTGAATTGTGAATCTCGTGCCAATTATCTGATGTGACGAATATATTTGAATTGCCTAATTTTTTCTAGTTATTTTCACCATCTGTGATTTTAATTCTCTCCTTTTTATTCTTATTAAAATGATGAGAAACCGAATTGAAGCAAATCAATAAATTAAGGATTGGGAAACAACACGTAAATACTGTAGTAATTACCAAACAACACTTGTCATGATATCACTTAGGATGTCATATGGTGACTTTTTAAATTATTGTTTGCCTCGTTTATGAATTCGTAATTTCGTCCAATAAAGCCTACAATTCAGAGGTTAGCACCGTAAGAATTTATTCAATGACATTTCCAATCGTCTCAATTAGTTCCTAAATGAATTTGATGCCGACTTTTGAAAACCTATCAGTGCTACTGAAGAAGACATGTTGGATCTTTTAGCTAACTTTTTAATGCTTAAAACCATCTGAGCTCTGTTAGGTACCAGTTAGGTACTCGTTTGATAAACAGGAAACCTGTAAAACTGTTGGACAGTGTCGATGTAAGCTCAAGGGGGCAGCCCATAGACTTACTTCATAGATGTCTCCACAGAGAAAAATAGAGACGATTTTAATAGGAATGCCTTTATTGAAGGATTGATTTCTCCAACGATTGGTCAGAGACTATTGGAAAATCTTGCTGTAATTCCAGAAGAGGCATTTGACCACCCAACAACATTTGAAGTGGCTGAAACCCTAGTTCAATACGTTGAATTCTACATCTAGTCCTGAAAAGATGATTCTGACTTTAAATTACTTTATGGCTCCAATTTGGACCACCCAGCAAAAGTTAAGTTTACAGTTTCCAGTACCCAGTCGTACCATTGTTCTTATTGAGGCAATTCTCGTAAGCACACCAGCAGGAGAAAATAGGAATGTTTGTGAGGTGGAACCCAAATCAAAGTTGGAACTGTGGCTACATGAATGAGAACAACTTGAGGGATTAGACAATGAATGAGAAAGTCAGAGAGAGAGAGATATTTCTGGAAAAAGGAGGGGGGGAGGAACTTTACATTGAGAGAGCAAGAAACCCAGGAAGAACTATAGTCCTAGCTGGAATTGAAGACGATTGTGAGTCGTGAGGGACAAACATTCCCAGATTGTGTAGAACAATTGAATCATCTGGTTTAGAGGAATGGGCGGAATACTGTGCTACATTTTGCTTAGAAAGTGGGTTCCTATTATTGAGCAAGGAACACCTTGCATAATGAAACGTCTAAAAAATTTGCCCCAGCTTCATTTAAAGTTTAAAACATAAATTCCTACAGCTAAAAAAGTAATACACAACTGTTATTGTAACTCCAAATTTGAACAACTTCCTAGCTACTTTGTTTCAGTTTGTTGAACGGAAAATATGATAAATAAAAAATCGTTTAGACGATTAGTAAATGCCAAGTTGGATTCGTCCTGTAAAAATGTAAAATTTCAATATTTTTTTCATGAGTTTACCTATTCTAAAATCAGGGAGCCACTGTTTCACATCCTCGAATTTATGCATCAATGATACAATACCTCCATGGTTTTCAAACCTGAAACAAAACAGAAATAATCTATATTAACGCTTGAAACTTCCAAAAAAATTGTGCCCAACTGTGGCACTTGAATTAGCACTGTTCTTCAAATCTGAATAGCACTAGGATATCCTTTTCAATCATCAGTTTTTAAAGGATAATAATTACCTTTGGCTAAAAAATATTGTACCAAACCTCTGAAAATTACTGCACAGTGGCGTACGTCATTATTTACTCTATCTACAATTTACATCCTCGAACGCTCAATATCTCAGAATTCCCTTACTTTAAACCCTCCTAACATTCGAATTAAAACAGTTACCTATGGAAGTACAGATACAACTGTAACTACTAGCAGGTTCTGGCAACTGTATCCTCTCGCAATTACAGTTACAAGCCTGTAATTGTTTTTTGTGTCAGATAATTACCGACTGAAAGTAGTAACAATTCCAGACACAGTTACTCGTGACTGTATCTGCTGTTCCTTTTTTTTTTTTTTGTGGAAACATTCAGAAAATCGTCCGAATTAGACTGGAATTCAGAAAATGGACCCCTACTGCATATCAAATTGCAGTTTTGAAGTCTGCTGAGAGTGAAACAGTGGAGATACAAATTTCAGTCATGCTGCGTACTATGGAGCGCATTTTCAAAGTAACATGTTTTTTGTTGGCCAAATGAGAATGAAAATGTAAAGATTTAATTTTGATGATGTACTCA
This sequence comes from Creontiades dilutus, assembly GCA_031894815.1. Classification (NCBI taxonomy): domain Eukaryota; kingdom Metazoa; phylum Arthropoda; class Insecta; order Hemiptera; family Miridae; genus Creontiades; species Creontiades dilutus. The sequence continues at coordinate 612,436 of JAVIWC010000341.1, forward strand.
AATTTTTTGCTTAGAATTCGAAAATATTTCTAAAGGGAGCTTTGTACCATCTTATTATTTCTTTTGTAGTAGGCTTGCTTCTATTGAAAAAAAAAAAAACTGGGCCAATCAGAAAACTCAGAAATTTAGTACAACACATTCTAGAAGGCCCAGAAGCATACAGTGAACGATTCAGAGTTTTAAATTGAAAAGGCGAAAACCACTTCAGTAAGGTTTGTAGTGTGCAAAACATACACAGGGAATCCTGAGGGCTGAAGGAGTGTACTATCAAAATTTTCGATGTTCGCAACTAGTTATCTTCTTGGTTTATTATTCATAAGAAACGGGCAAGCCAATACAACAGAAGAAACAACGTATTATATAGCCCCACAGAAATATCTACAAATAACAAGCACATTTTTGAATACTTTGCTAAAATTGAGTTAAATTTCACGTGGCTCATCAAACTTTACTATCCCATTGGCAGAACTAAAAATCCAAAAACAGCATGTCAGTACCAAACTTACATCCTTCTTTTCGTTGAATTAGGTTCTGGTGCTAGGCACAAATCATAACACAACCCCTCTTCTCACAACCTAAATATTAGTTCAGTCGCCGTGGTGATTCTGTTAAGTATTGGACGATCTTTAATCCAATAAATTGGTCTCCAAAGTGCTCCCGTTTTTCTTTATTTAGTTCGTTATTTTCAAAACTTTCTTATTGCGCTTCTCCCCCTACAGAACTTTTTCCAGTCACTAACTTAACACATAGTATTTAATTTCATTTTATTTTATTACCTTAGAAAGGTCTGAAACAGATTCAAATTCAAAAGGTAATTTTGTCTCTTATAATGACAAGAAACAGAAAATATTAAACATACCTTGATTGGCATAGGAGCTTCCATAGACGATTCTTCTTTAATTAGAAAAGTTTGGCTTGACGCAGTGCTCGCTGAGATCTCATCCTGAGGTGTGGGCTTCGCCAGTTTAAATGCCCACATAGTACCAACAGGCCGAGGTGCAATAGATGTAATCGTAAAGGCAGTAGAAGAACCAGCTGGTACTGCACAGTGGGACGAATGACCAACCTGGAAAAAACCGATAACTGCTTAAACTATGACGTGAAAAGGTGACAATAACAGCACTTAACATTAAAAATATAAGCAAAATACATACTAAACATACTCATAATAATACTACATAAATAATGTGAACAATAATGCACAATTTGTGAATTTCCTTCCACCTATCACGAGGATGATGGTTGTATGTTAAGAATAGCTTGTAACATCATAATTCTAAATGATTTGTAAGATATTTGATTTCTTTGAAATGAAGCTAGTTCCAATGACAAACATTGGCAGCACGACGAGTTTTCTGATTGCAATTTAGTGCCTTGAAACATTTTTCAGAAGGTAGATGTGGACTAAAACTCTCAGGGTTTGGGTTTAGGGCTGCCAGCACAGAAGCCTGTTGGCTTATTGTACTTTCCTGATAGTTTTGCATTTAATCAAGGAGGAGATTCAGCCCCTTGGTCAGGGGTTTGAGGCCCTTGATTAGTTGTTCACATTGAATAGACCTCATTGGAGTTTGTGCCCCAAACAGTTCAAATCTACAAAAGGGCACTCAAATTTTATGGGTGATGCCATTCCGTCAGTCTCTTCACATAATCTGCATAGCACGGTTTTTGCCATGTAGCCATTCAGTAATTTTGGTGTTGGGTTCCGCCACCATGAGTTTACTGTGGATATGTCCTTCAATGTTGAACCATCTACTTGTGGTTTGTTGGTTGACCCCTGTGTTGATGGTCCTTCTGAGGGAGATTTTGGTGTATCAACTGCAGGCTCAGGGCCAACAAATGGGGTTTGGGAGCCCCTTCTTGCAGAAGATGGTTTGGAACTAGAGAATCTGATGTATGCTTTTACTGTTCAATGAAATTTGAACGATTGAATTTGGTTTAGCTCAGTTCTAACTTGAGGGAGATACAGTAATAATAATTTCGTTCAACGATGATTATGAAAGATAAACCGTGGAAAAATATTTTCAGTTTCACCAAAGACTGTGAGCTGAGAATAGAAGAAGGTTGCCAGAAACACTTTACACCAGGAATACATAGCCACGAAATAACATGGATTTTTTTTTTTTTTTTTAGTAGTTTCAATTGGAAATTTGAATGCACACAAAGTGTGAATGATGGACAAATCTTTCTAAATATTACGTACACATACTTTCTTATTTATGAGCTTCTCTTCCATTGGTTCTTTGATTCTTTTCTCCTTTACTCTTTTTTTGCTTAAAAAATCTAATGGAGGCAGACTGCTGTACTGCAGTTTACGCTTCCTGGCTTTCAGCCGTTGCTGGAAAAAGAAAAAAAATTGGTTAATCGACAATGCAATGCAATCCCTATTGTGCGAGACACCATCATCACTGAATGTTCCAAGATTTACCATAAATTCAAAGGCTTTAACATCGATATTTTTCAATTTGTAATATTCCAATTGCAGTCAAAAGGTATGGAAACTTTGTACTCACACAAAAATTCATTTACATTAATGAGATCGGACATAAACTTTAAAGCCCTGCAACACTGTTTGACAGATAGTTTTCTCAATAAGTTACAGGAGAATGGGGAAATATAGCCACCCTTGGGGAAATTTGCTGCAACATGAGTATGGTATTGTGTAGTGTTGTTCATTTTAAACATTTTAGGGATAAATACCTAAACCATGAAATTGAGGCCATTGCGAACTCCTAGTGAATTAAAAAAATATTGAAGTTTTTATTGCAATAGCTCCAAAACTTGTAGTATAGAACATGCTTCAGTCATGAGGTAACTACCAAAAAAAGTTTGAAAAATATCACACCAATGCGACCCAAAAGTTGTGGCATTTAACTGTGCATTGGAACTTGGAGGCATTTGGAAAATCAGGTGGGAAGCCTAGCTTGAATATGCAACAGTGAGGAACTTCATGATATATCTCAAGCAGCCTTCCTTCAGTAAACCTGCCAAAGATCAGCCCATGGGTTAGCTTCAGCAGTAAATGGGTGCAAAGGAGGCGGAAGTTCGGCTATGACTTCATTGGATCATTGACGATACACACCCTCCCTTGAACAATTCAGATAGGGCATTCTTCATAGGCGAAGCCAAGCATTTATATCTTAGCGTCATAGGGACATTCTAAAAATGAGTGAAGAACATCAGTAAAGTGCACAAATTGATCACCGACTGAGTTTGGTGATGTTAATGAATACAAATGAGGTGGTCCATGCCAGAGTCAAAAGTGGGTTTTGAGAAAATCGCCTGTGACGTTTAAAATGCCCTAAAGGCGAACGTCCAATTACAGGATTTGTTGCATGCCACAATTGCGAACTTTGGGATAAACCAGCGTCCATGTTCGCCCTTCTGGCTTGCACTAGAATCCTGGTCACTCCTTTCTTGTGAGGTTCTCCCTTTACTTTCTTCCCTGTTTTCAGGGGCCAAAAAGGCGAATATAGGGTTTGTGACTTTTGTGCTAGCAACTGTAGAAAACAATGTTTGTCTCGTTTTCCAAGCTCGCCCCTCTGGCCTCAAATATTTTTCTTGCACGTTTGTGTACATGAAAATACATCAGCACCCTCCAAATAGTAAGATATAATTAGGGGGAGTGAGTAGGACAAAATGGTTTGCTGTTAGTTAAATGTATGTCTTGCTATTAACAATTTTAAAACTTTGAATTGATGTTGAGACCAAGTTTGAATCGTGAATAATTACTACAACCTTTTATTGGCCTATAATAAACTATCACAAATTGCAGAAATATTGGTATTAAATCAAAACAGATCTTTCATTGGTGACTTACTACGTTATCTGTCAAATATAAACCACATTAATAGCAATGTCAAATCATCCGTGCCATAGGTATCAAAACGCTCAGTTGAGATATTAACTCGGTTAACAAATGAGGTTCTGATTTTTATTGTAAAAAGTTCACAAAAATCGGAATATTCCGCTCTAATTATAAAATATTTGAAAATGATATGCGTAATGGAAATTACCTGGTCATTTCTTGCTACAGTTCTGCTTAAAGGAGTTGAGTGAAGCGCATAATCACAGAAATGTTGGGAGAACCGTCGCAAACCAGTTCTCACAGACGGGTCTAAACATAAATCTCCTTGCACCGAGTTGACTAAATAACTTTCCAGAGTTACTCGCTCTCTATTGGTATAACCTGATTTACTACTAACTATTGAGTTGACATCACTGATAATACTCTGTAATAAATAAAAAATTAATCAATCAATTTAAATAAGACAGGCAAATTTTGTTTGACACTGTGAAGATAATAAAACATTAACACTATTGCTGAACAGACATTAAACATTTATCAGTGTTCATAATGTTGGAGGTAAGCAGAGAAGGTTGATGCTCAACTGTTGACGACGCTAGAGCTTCAGGCAACTATAATACATAACTTTGTTCCGACTTTCGACAGAGTTTTCACCTTTTGTGAGACTTTGAAACTTATTTTTCTTCCAAGTTGTTATTCAAATAACTTTAGGTTTCTTAAATTAGGTCCTCCTAGTAGAAGAATACTTTTCTGTGGGTTCTACTCACCAAAATATGAAATACATGTCCAAGCTATCTTTGGAATGGGCCATAGGAACCCTCAAAATTGAATTGTGTTTAAATTTAGGTTTTGTTGACAAATTTCCCGTTTCTTTCCTACTCAACCCTTTTCAAAGTTTGAATAGCAACCTTTTTTTCGTAGGTTACAAATAAAATACTCACAACCCTCGCAGACGATACCACACATAAACTAAATAACTTTTTGGGGTAAAAATTATCATTTTTTAGTTAAAACATGGTAAAAATCGCCAATGAGAAGTATTGAAGATTGTTGCCAAGTGGGAACGAATGAGGCAATAATCGAGGTGTCTAGGAGAGACTAGGGACGATATCAAAACTAACACTGCCCATTTCTCGCTTGGCACAGTCCTGAGCCAGTCATAAGTATTAATTGACCAATTCTGCAACATGAACGCTGCATAAACAGATCAGAGGAGAACACATTGTCTCTGTTTGTATGCCTTTTGCTCCACTTGTACCGAGTCCAGCAGGGAAGTGAGGAATATTTTTAAAAACTGTGATACAATCATTTTTTACGAAAACTAAAATTTGGTTTCTGAATGCGTACCTTAGATGTGGCGTTTACAAAACTAGCAAGACTAAGTTGAATCTCTTGGGTTATTGTCTCACTTAGGTCTTCAGTGTACGTGGTTTGGTTATGGATTTGAAATAGCCTGATAAAAAGTAATCGCAAGATGACAAGGAGGCATCACACATCGCCTTGCAATGAAATCAGACGTTCAGAGAATGTTTCTTGAAAAACCCATAGTTGCTCCTGATGCAAGGAATGTCTACGGATTGATGTATGGTAATCTTGTTGAAACCATGCAGTATTCATGAGGATACATCACGCTTTATGGATACGTACATGGCATGCATGGATGCCACATCAGACTGTAACCTTTCAGCCATGGAGAGATTCAAGCAGTTCCCCTGTGCCTTGCTTCGGATGAGTATGCAGAATTTCTAACATCATCTTCAGGAGTATTTCGGCAAAAATGGACTTCAACTGATTTTAAGTCAATAATCATGTCTCTTAATTGGTTTTCTACAGGCGACATCTGAGACACATTCAAACAATAAAATTTGAGTGTGTAACAATATTTTAATTTCTTCCACACATCCCTGGCAGACCCAGTATAGATCTGCTCTAAAAGTACTTTTTTTATTTAAAGCTCCACAAACACGGGTTTTGAGCAGCCTTTCCTCATAAGAAATATTATCTTCAACTTCGTAATTGAAAAATATCGATTAAATGCCGATTTTTGCTACAAAAAGTGTTTTTATTGATGAGAGGTTTGGGAGGGTTAAGAGTATTTTATTTAATCTACACAAAAGAATAATTAACTTTCGCTATCCAAACATTAAAAAAGGTTGAGTAGGAATGCCAAGGGAAATTCATCAACAAATCGCAAATTCAAATATATTTTATTTAATTTTGAGCGTTCCTAAGGTCCATCCTGAAGAACAAGCTCGGACACGCATTCAGTATTGTGGTGAGTAGAACCCACAAAAAAAGTTAGAGAGCAAAACTCTACCCCCTCGCTATAAGATCCCCTAGTGAGTTCAAAAAAGACTTGAAACAACCATTAAATACATGAAAGCAGGAAATAGTGTTAATGCCTTCAGAATACAGTAAATAAGTTGTAAATGAACCAGCAGAGATTTCTAAGTTGTGCTTCTGTTTAGAGAGTCTAAAAACTGCGAAAGTTTTGCTTTCCTTTCTAGTTCTGCTAATAAGATTTCAAATAGATTCAATATAATACTAATATAATTATTGCTTTATTACATACCTGGGTATGGGGTTTTAGAACCGTACACCTTAAAGCTGGAGTGTTTCCAAACCTCAAATCCCGTAAGGAAACAATGACACAGCCATTGTAAAATAACTGGGGAAATATTTGGTCCCATTCTTCAGCTAATGAAGGAGGTAGTTCTTGCTTGTCTATATATTCGAGTAGCGAATCCTGGGTAACAGGCTGATCTGAGTCCTGAAAAAACCCAACAACATGTAAAATAATATATATTCCTTTGAAAGTTTCAGGCCCATCAACAATTACAACATTCACATTTCATATTTTGCAGGAGCTAAAGCAAATAAAAATATGAGGCTCATAATTCAACTCTCATTATTGAGAGAGAGTTTGGAATTAAATTTTGGGTAACTCCATTAGGAAAGGACCAGTGAGAAATCTATTTAATTAGTTTTTCTCTTTTTTAAATTTAAATTTGTTACTTTCCATCTAAGTACGAAGATTCTTGTGGAATTTCCTAGAAACCTGAATTTAAGGGTAACTAGTACCATTCTAAAATCACCATTGCTCAATCATTGAATGAAAATTAAAGAAAAAAGAAGAAACAACTGAATACTGCAGGAACTTTCTGCTCTTGATGAAGCAGATGTCATTGAAGTCAAGTTTAAGGATCATTGATCTAAAGCTCCTGAAATCAACTAAAAGATTCTAAATGAATCAACAATAAAAATAAATTAACACTTACCTGAATCAATTTTCCACCAGAGGCCACAATACGCAAATTATAAGGTTTATCTCCAGGATATAACGTTACAATAACCATGTTCAACTGATTTTTTAACACGAGCTTTTCTAAAAGATTAGGAATTTGCCGACAGTTCTGTAACACATAATGAAATACAACTTTATAGAGACAAAGAAAAGTTAATTTATCAATGAATTAAACACTAATTAACACTCGTTCAACTCGAATTAATTATTAAATTTAAGACATACTATAATCATCTTCTAATGCCAATATTGCACTAGAGACTTACAAGTACCTAATATTCAGTCAACATATAATAATTCGCAAAGATATTTCAATTTTTATTTAAGGGTATGCTGTGATATCAAGGGTGATCGCACGTGGGAAAAACATTAAAAATCTTAGTGCTTGGAGCAGGAAAAACAGTTTTGATTATATTAGATTCGGCGAAGACCATGACAATGTTGTAGGAAGGTAAGAACAATTACTACTAACCATTTTTTGAAATTCTATAAAAAATCAATAAGCTATTTGTTCACTACTTACACGTTTTAAATGTGAAACATAGAGTTATAATGGATCCAGCTCGTATTTTTAAAATTAGAAAAAGAGGATTTGAAGGTAAAAATCTCGTGAGAGAATTTTAAGAAATCAGCAGTAAGGACACTGAAGCAACAGCTATCTGCTGCTATTTTTATGCCAATAGACACGGCCAAGCGTATCTACAATCATGCAACCCTGGAATTCTCTCTGAGCAGGCAAAAAAAGCGTCATGGAAGCCCAATAGGGTTGAGCCAATGCCCTGTGAAGCCCAATTGGTCAAATGATTCACAAAGAATGGCGTTGAGCTCAGCAGTCAAACTGGGTACAGTGTTGTAAAGATGAGGATTCAAAGGGAGACAATATCCACCTGGCTAGCATTGACCAGTGCATGGATTTAGGTACCAGAAGAACCAGGGGGAAAGCTCAGCCTTACTCAGCAAACTTCACGTTCCTATTGTAACAGCCTACAGATGGTAATGTAATAAAAACTAGCCTGAAGGATTAAGGAAGATAATGTGTTTGGCAGAAAGACATACATATCAATGAAATTAATGAATGAATGACAAAAAAGAAACTGTTAGGTAACTCAAATATTAGCGCCCAAAGATGAACATGTGTTACACCAGAGCGTTTCAGATTTACAATGAAACTAGCCAAAAAGCCCAAAAATCAATAACAAATCTTAACGACACACGACAAAAAATTGGTAATACACATGTAAATCACACATCAGTATTTATTCTCGTTTGTGCTGATATTGTGTATTGTAGTGCTGATTGAAACATGCTGTATGTATACATGTGAAAATGTATGGGTGGAGGGATGTATGTGTGGGTGGTTTCTTTGAGTAAAACCTGATTCAGAATAATAACAAAGCTACCAATTCCAACAATGGGTACATTATTTGTTGAATACATTACAATTATTAGCTGCAGTTAAATTTGTACAGATCTGAAACCTATTACAGCCTATTTTACCTTCAAAATTAATAGAAAATGAAACCCCACTTGCCTCTCAGTAACCCCCCCCCCCCCAATTCGTTTTAGTCCATAGAATCTATGCTTGTAATCGATGCAGGCTGACTAGGGGTTGGTTTATTATTGAAAATAATATACCAAAAATTTGAATTTTTGCTTGAGGTTCTTTACTGATGAGTAACGACCTCATTAAATTCAGCTCACAAAATACATATTAAGGAGTAGGAAACTGTAATCATTGTAGAAATGAAGGATACATTGATGAAAAAATCACTCCCAACAGAGGTGAAAGCCTTTTCCAACTCATACACAGAATAATACATTAAAAGCTAATATTGACAAAAACATGTATGTTGGTCAATGAATCTGACTTTAACCCAAGTGAGTTCATATGCTTGGAGGAAATATGAAGTTAAGATAAATTGCAAAATTACAAAACTGGTTCGTGAAGCAATGAGGATGCCTGTTGTTAGGTTTGCCCATGTGCAAACATTACCAGTGAGTTGAGAGCGGTAAAGTTCAATAAGAATTATCTACAGAGTGAAACATAAAATCCCAGAAAATTTCATCAAAACATGATAACACTGTAGGTGCTATGCAAGGTTCCAAGGTGCGTAGCATTTAACTACCAATGAACCAGTTATGGTGTGCCATCATTTACTATTGATGTGGGCATTGGAGCAAGATCAGGGGAATGACCAAATGACGCTTCATTGAATAAAATTAGTCAAATAATTCAACTTTTAAAGTATGAAATTGATAGATCCTCAATGTAATCAGCGCATTCCATAAAAATGTCACGAATGAAAACTGTAGAAGTAATGCTTATTACCAGCATTTCACAATTAGACGCATGCAGCAGCTACTCATGATACGATCATGATGAAATTAATACGAAATTATTGAACCACCAATCCCCGACCGCCTTTCCAATTTGAGAAAGAATAGACGACTAGAACTTCAGAAAATGAAGCTTGATGGATTCTGAATGTGCACATGCGCAGATTAAAAATGATTTGCGAGCAATGAACACAGGGGACTGTCTACATCCTAAACCACACGATCCCTGGAAATTTCATCAAACACAGAAGGAGCAGTAGACATTGAGCTTGTTACAAGTACTTGCAACCACAGACAGCCATACATGAAATGGATTTTGCTTGGAACGGTCTAAAATGCAAAATGAGAGTAGAAATTTTGATTTTGGTGAAAGGAAATGTTCATATCTCGAAAATAAAAACGATGCTTCTCCTACATAGACGCGAAAGCGCATGTTCTTGTACAATTCTGATATGCTGAACACTACAAATGTGTGGTGTTTCTTAAAAATAGTTTTTAACACATTTCTCTGAGTACAAAATCAATCTAATCGATACATTTAATCGAATCCCTCGAAAAATCTTGAAAATTAAAAACAAAGTTCCACAAATTGGTGGTGGTTAATAAGCTCATTTTGTTTTCAATTTTTACTTTTGGAAGGAATAACTCCCGTGATCTTAATGAAAACCACACTTACACTTATGAAAAGTTGTGACACAACTTCGTTTTCTTACTATGCTCCAATTATTTCCAATTTTATTGAACTGAGATTAGTATTTTTTCATCAGTGAAGAGCACCAAAAACCCACGACCCCTTTGCTTACATATTGGCGATTCTCATAACACATTTGTATACTTGGTCAAACTCAATCGTTCAACGAAAACTGCTGAGAATATATCATCGAAATACTGGAAACGATGTTGTTGTGGATAGTAAAAATAGAGTGATATAATTTCTATGGTAGACAGCCTTCCTACACACATCACAATCAGAACTCCACTGTACAGTCATAGACAATCCTTCCTAGGTAGAATCAGAAAAGAAATCCACGAATAGAACGAGTGAAATTAAACAAGATGAAATAAAAGAAAAAATACGGGGTAAGAGAATGCTTTAGCTGGTTCTCCTCGACCTGTTACTCAACTGAATTGGAGCATGGGAGACAGTGGTATGGCTACTATATTAGTTTAGTATGCATCTTGCTACAGGACTATCACCAGATATTTTACCAGTTTAAAGACAATCCTTTGATAGGCGACCTATTTGATACAGAGAACTCATTTCTATTTGAATCAAACACAGAACTACTCTTTTTTCATGGAAAGTTTTCAAAATTTCGATTTTTTTAATGTTTCTACCTTTAATTCTACCCTTAGGAGTTGATTGATCAAGAAGCTGAGAAAGTTGCCCTGAGAAAGTGGAAACAAAGATATCAGAGGGGGTTTAGAGGAAGAATTATCGCGGCTGGCTAAAATTCAAATTTAATGGAAAACCAGCTGCAAATTATTTCCTCATTTCCCTTGTTCTTGTTCGTGGTTATATCCTCATGTCCCTGACGTATTTCGGAATGAATCTTGTAGAGTTCATACAACTATTTTCAACTTTCTGAAATTGTAGTAATTTGTTAGCTCAATCACTATAAAGTCCATATTTGTGGTTTTTTGAACGGGAGTAGGGTTGATGTTTATGTATATTGAAAAAACAAAACATACATATACGAAAAATCAAAACTTCTTTTTCATTTCTCATCTGAATTTCTTTCTCTGATACACAGAATGGAACGACCATTTATTAGGGTCTTGTGCAATTGCTGAACGAGAAAAATTCATATTTCTCTCAGAAAATTCGCTAAAAATAGTAGGTTATTTGCCCGTTTATACGAAATGGGAGCAGCCAAGGCATGTCGCTTATTCATGTTCAGTGTCAAATTTCATGTAAGAAAGCAACACTCGAATGAGTGGAATCGAAAGTTGAAAATGTTCAGATATTTACACCATTTTATGGAGCTTTATCTCCATAACTTGATTCTGAAGCAACAAACTAACTTCAGATTTGGATTCATAACATTCAAAAATTCGGAAGACCGTGATTACGTGTTGAACAAGTGACTGAAAGTTCACCAAATATAGCCCTTTGCTTCATTGTGCATGGGAACAAAAATGATCCAACTCCTCTTTAAACTCTAAAAATACATTTAAAAATTACAACGGTGACTTGTGAACTATACACGGGTTTTTTGAATTTTGTTTGTTAATTTTATTAGAATAATTACGACTGTAAGTATTAGTCACAAATTTTGTTCAACATCATGTGTCTGTCACCATTGCTGTTTGCCTTTTATGCAGACCTCGTACGAATTTCGATAATGCTCAAGACAGGAAATCAATTTGGTACATTTTTTGTTGATTGTATGAATAGATTAGCATGTGAAACCCCAACTGTGAATATAAAAGTACCTAATTAAAAGATTATCCATTATCCATCCGCTATTTAATGTTAAATTGAATATTGAATTTGTTTTTTGTGTTTTCAGTATTCTGAATATTCTTCCAATATGAGCAAAGGATGAAAGTGATTTGCAAAGATTTTAAATCTTAAGTAACTTCAAAAACAAACATTAAAAGATAGTACAACATTTTGTTCTTTTGCCAGAATAGCCCAAAAAATCCAGGATCACCGTTGATGTTCTTTGTTTAGCTATAAGCCAAAAACTTTGTAAATTTCCAAATATTCGGTATTTTCTTTGTTCCCCACAGACATGTTCCACCCAGAAACCATCGTGTAAACACTATCTTGTGTTTCAGGTCTACTAAGTGGTTCACAGTCATGTCCTGATGGATAGGATTTTTTTAGGATAGAAGTTTAATGTGCCTCGGTTATTCTCTCTCCGTCACTCATTCTCACCATTGATCCGCCATCAAAATAAAGTTAGAAAAAAAAGAAGTATTATTATTATTTTATATTTTTTTATAACTGTACTGAAATGTCAACTAGGTATACAGAAAACAATTACCAAACTCTGACGAGAATTGTGAAAACAAAACTATTCATCAGTATTATCTCTCCATCCACAATCAACTCCTGAAACTAGTTCTAAAACTGGACCAAATGCACCAGACAATTTTTGAAACACGAAACGAAATCAATGAAAAAATTATAGCATCACTTACCTTAAGGCCTAATCTTCGAAGTTTGAGAGGATTATAACAATGAATCTTAATAAAAATTGTACAAAAAGAACGAAATAGTCGTGATCAACGAGACGTTTCTCCCCACTCCCTTCCATATTGTAATCGTAATTTCAGGAAAAGAATAAAATGATGAGGCACAATCATCATCAACCTAGTCTTTTCAAATCGGAACCCCCCAATATTTTATCCCAGATCCATATTCAACGACAACATTTCTTGAAAATTTGACCGCTCATTGAATTTTTTCTGCTGCACGTAACCGAGAGCATACAAAATCGCCATGTGTGACACATCAATTTTCATTTTTTTTTTTTTTTCAAACCTCTTTAATGTTTTTCATCTTGTTATGATGATTCTCAGACTCTTCTCATCCTACTTGAGGCTCGCATCCATTGAAACTCCATTCACTCTCATGGAATGATTCATTTTTCTCTAAAGATGGCCACATGGTTGTAAGGCAATAATACAGTCAAAGCTCGTGAAAACCTAGATGCACTCGCCCTAATCAGAGTTAAAAGCTATGAAAATTCATGTGTAATACCCTCGCTTCAATGATGACAATTTATCTCTGGAAATAAGGACATTTTTTTTTGCAGCACAAGCGTTGAAATTCAGTCAAATGAAGAAACAGATAGCACCACATGAATCAGCGTTGAAACAAATTAAAATTTAAGTGTTAGAGTGGGGGTTTTGCTAAAGTTTATATGTGACCAATTACGGCACCTTTCTAAATTCGTCCAATTGCTGAATGGGTTGTGTGAAGGCTGAAAAGTCAAATGAGTGGTAGCATTTTCATGAAATTGGATTTAAAATCCAAATTGGGATTACAAAATTGGGGTTCCCATTTGAAAGTATCAAGTTGATGTTGCATGCTGCGTGATTTCATCATTTTTGAGATCAAAAATATTAGTTACATTGTTTTTGCGTTTAAATTGCGATTTTAAAGACAGAGGGAGGGGTGTCTCGTTTGAAATCGTGTATAACAAGGGATTTTAACTCGAATGGAAACTGAACTTTCATTTTATGGTCTATTTGTCACAAGTCTATTTTCAAGTAATTTATTTGTATACATGTTAACTAAACACAGGAATGCAATTTTGATCATATTTACCTTTTCTGTGGAGGAATCAAGAATACAGTTGTGTTCAATATACTATTATTATCCATTGTCAACTACAGGGGTAACTAATATTAATATATTTCAGCAGTAGTTTTACCATTTTTTACTGGGCCAATATCCATTTAATGAACCCATCAGAATCTATAAGCAGAAATCAAGATCAGTAGCAGGACGACTGAAGAGGGAGATGCCCTCTCCAAGCATTGCCACTATTACAGAGCCTGACAGGCCATAAGATATATGCACTCTATTTTCAACTATTCATGCAGTTCTCTATGCACCCTACGCACCACAGTGGTGACCCCAACAGAGGACCTCTCACTTTGACCTTCCTAGCCCCAGCTCACAGGCTTCTTCCTTGTACCACCATTGTCTCTCCATGAACCTGGGCACGTCCTCACTATCGACTGCTTGATCACTGGCACTACTTCTCTCCACTCAGCATTCACGAGCCTCTCTTCTCATTTACCACCACTTCCCCAACTGCTGGGCCCTGCCTTCACATCTGGCTGTATGGATGTGTGAGCTATATTCATAGGAGGTTTCTGGAAGTGACCCAATTTTACTACATTGTGAGCTCCCCTTAGACATTTGTATTGCACTTGGAGCCTCAACACCTGATGATATTGACTCCCAAGCTGCAATCAGCTGATTGCTTGGTTTCTTTAGTGGATATTCCAGCAACAGTGGTAGCCACGACAGAACCTCCTAAAATGTATTTTCAAGAAAACCTAGCAGTGCATTTAAGTAAGGGTAAAGAACAGAACTGAAAGAAACCCTGTTTCTACCATCGCAACTTGGCCCATCAAACACCCCAAAACAATGACTTCTAGAACAACCACCATGGCAGCCAGGTGCAGTAACACAGTCAAAAGCTATTGCTGTAGCTATAAAACTGGCCGACCCTCAGCTTTCCTGATCAATGATCTGCTGTGTCAACACTTTATAATTCAAATCATCTTCCAAGTTATTTAGTTAGTTAGTTGGGGGTTGTTTGTTGTTTATAGTTAACTTTTAAGTTGTTTATCGTTAATTTCTTTTGAGTTTTGTTAGTTTTTGTTTAATCAAGTCTCTCATATCTCATAACTGTGTCAGTCACAAACAAAGTCACGTGACCAAAATCCAAAACTCTCAACTATTCTATATTATCCTGAATTTACCATAATTGAAAAATTCGGAAACCTGATTTCAGAAAATGCAAAGAAATATAATGGAAATTTTTCAATAAAATATATATGTCATGGGTTGGAGGGTAGTAATGATGAATCTACTTTACTCCATGTTCTGTATTCAAACGTTTTGTATATACGGCTTTAATGCTCTTGTGAATTCCAAACATTGTTATGTGAAATGATTAAGAATTTGTTATCACGGTATGTGCATAAATTGAGCACATACCTTGATGTTTGTTTTGTGGTGTTCACTAGACTTGTTTAGACTGATTCCATTTTCTATTATCCATGATGTGCCAAAGCAAAGCAAAAATCAAGGAAGCTATAACATGGCGCAATAACGATGTTATCATAATATGTAGGATAATGAAAAGGTTGGCACAAACCAGAAATGGGAAAGTCTGAGGGCAATGTGGCTCTTTATTATGCACGTGTTGGAGTCTTCGAAAGATGCTAGATGAATTTGCTGAAGAGTGAGGTTCTTGGTTTTGTTCTTTTTGCGTAGGATTATGGTGTTCCAAGTCCTCATCCAAGGGGGGCTCTATCGACGCTTCTGGTGTGTCAATCCGCCAATCAAATTCATTGACTCCATCACATATCTCGATAACTTCAACTTCTTCAATACCAGTCACCTCATTGAAATCAAATTCAACATTATTCTGAAAATAAATAAATGAAATTAATTAATGAGTACATCATGAGCAAGAAAATAAAACCATGAACAGTGTGAACTAGCAACCCATTAGAGAAATGAATATGAAACTAAAGCATTCAAAATATGCCATTCTACATTGGTTATCAAACAATAGTTAAAGCAGCCGCTCTTTTTCTAGAATTAAGTTAAACCATTCTAACACCGCCCCTACCTGATTCAAAAAGTTAAGCAACGGTGTGCCTACACAAGAGGGCAGGGACGTCGTTAACATTTTAGTGGGTGATAATTATCATCTTGACTTGACTTGATTATAATATTGACATTTCAGCTTAGAGCTGGTCACGCTCCTCAGAAGACCAAGTCAGTATGTCCGAAATGATCAACGCATCACCCAATTATTTTCAAATTTAATATCAGCCACATAAAAGACAGATCCAGGGGTCAGAGTAGGAATATTCACAGCATCAATGTCACATCTATATTCGTGAGGGTTGAACCCATCTGTACTGTACAACGTCACTGAAGATGGCCTCTTGAAAGACCAAGTGTGTCACCATAAAAAAAATGTATGTTTTCTCCATACATTTGGTCAAAATTTCCCCATTCTAGATATGGTATATCAACAGATATTGTCAAGTGATTTGACAAGTATGCATACAATTAGTTATTCTCATGATTCAAATTCTCTGTAATAAAATTCCCTCATTTAAACAAAATAAATACTTTTGATTTAGAAGAATACGACTATAATCCGTGAAAGACTTTTCTAATCAGAATCAACGTAAATTGGGATAGAACTTATGGTTTTCCCACATGCAGCACACAATGTGCTTGGTTTTGTGATTCAAATAGGCAGGTTAATAGAGAAAACTTTAAAGCAATTTTTGAAAGTGTGTACATAGAAAATCACTAGTTTGTGCATTTCACCAAATAGGGCTCAACGAAGGTGGTCCCCAATTGCCCAATCAGATCCATGCTAGTCATGGATACACCAAATGCATTCATAGCAAAGGGTAAGCCAGTTGTCAACCAATCTATCAAGTAGAATCCTCAGTGATAAAACTATTAATACGTTAATCCACATATTACTACATAAAGCACACTATTATGATATCAAGATCTGTATCAAATTTCACTCAAGCAATCAGGGATCACCTGGACACAAATAATTTAGTTACAGAGGCATGTTTTCAAAGTGAAATACATGACCTAAATACCAGCGCTATTCCTAATAATAAACATTGTAAAACTTACACTGAGCTCATCATTTGCCAGTTGGAGGCTTTGCATGGTAATACAGACGAGTCATAAAGCAGTTCTCCTATAACATTACAATTGTATTATCAATACTACATGATTAATACAGTGTAAAAAAATCACTTTCAAGGGTGAAACTTTTTTCAATTTATGTTAACAATTTTAAAATGTTGAAAGTTAGGATTTGTTGATGACTTGAAAATGTTTAGCAAGTAAGAGAAACGTGAATTTTTCCCATGCCTAGACACTGTTGTTTTCTTCTGTAAGGTGATAGATTTTGTTATTAACCCGTTAAGGCCCAGAACTATTTTCATGCGAATTTTTTCAAAATTTTTTGTAAATGACCTCGTATGCCTATCTAAAACATGGGAAAAATGGTTTAAATTTTTGTTGTTGCAATTTAGTGCGAAATTTGGCCTGTATCCATACGGGCCCCGTGGGCATTCAAAGTACATTCACTCGGGAATCCAGGATTACGTACAAATTCAAGCTAACACGAATAGAACTCTTTTTATTCATTTAAAAACTTCAAAACTTCATGACTTTTAGTATTCAGTCTTCCATAAAATGTATATTTAATCAGTCAAAAAATATTTAAAAAATTATCGGACGTGGAATGTGTAAAAGTGAGGTACGCAAAGGCCCACATTGCACTTCCTGCACATGGTCCTCACTTTACTGTCACATTGTTCATAAGCACAACGCCTCCTTTTTCCCTCGTCAGTGTTCTTAACATAGTGCTCTTTGCCGTCAAAACGAATGTCCTCGATGACCCTCGTAGTGTAGGAAATCGGAGCATTTGATGGCCCTGGTCTCGAAGTTGGAGTGCCGTAAGTTGTGAGGTAGTATTGCACCACACATCTTCGATAATCCAGCTGAGAGGACTTTGTGTTCTCTTTTCTGAACATCAGCCAGGCATTCTGAATCGACAAATCCAAAATCCAAGTGATAATATTCCAGGTCCATTTCTTTCCCCGGATGCTGATTCGGCGTTTGTAGATATTCCAATCCATTTGGTCTGTTCCACCCATATTCTCGTTGTACTTTGAAACAACAAATGGTCGAGGTACAACGACGTTTTTCTTTTGCTCTTTGGAGTATCGCTTTATGGGCTTCATAGGTTGAATGCCGTGGGATGTGGATGCTATGGTGACGATTCCATTATCAAGCCATCGAAGAAAGAACAGACCAGACCGTCTTTCAACTGCTGAACAGTACTGTCCACGGGCTTTCAAGGTAGCTGGAGAAAGACACTCTGGAAATACCTTTTTATATGATGCTGGTTTCTTTTTCTTTATTCGCCCAGAACGTACTCCTCGCTTTTTAGAGTCATCAACAACTTTGATGGATTCCTTTGGAACTCTGTTCGCACGCATAGTTCCAGTTGCTTCATACCCACAAAATCTCAGGAAAGAAAACAAGTTAGCTGATGTGAAGAGATTATCGAAATAAAATTGGTATGGCAACTTTCGTTTACACTCTGGAAGCTGCCCGATGAGTTTTACAAAGGGTGCAGCAGCATTCCCTAGGAGTTTTCCCTGCTCGTTAGGAATAGTTTTATCTTTGCCCTGGTATACATCAAAATTCACGCAATAACCATCTTTAGTATTTACACACCAAGCTTTGAACCCAAATCGAATAGGTTTGCCTAGGATACATTGCTTTGCACCATGTTTACCAAAATACATAATCATGCTTTCATCATAGTTCATATCACGTGTAGGCACAAAATTAGTACGACAGTTTTCCTGAATGAGGTTCATAAGTGGACGCAGCTTTGAGAACTTGTCGCAATTATCGAGCTGGTTGTTGTTTGCACAGTGAAAGTGCTTCATAATCGTGAAAAATCGTGTTCTCCTCATTGATTTACAAACCAATTCGTTCCTGACATCTTCAGCTTTCTCCCAATAGTGCCGTTTCGAGGGAAGAATATTGTAGCTGCTGAGTATCAAAATTCCAATGAAACACTTCATTTCGCCAGCAGTAATATTCGGGTTCTCACCGTGACGGTACGATGCATAGCTGTTACTCTCTCGAACGAGGAGATCTATGACATCTTCGGTTATAAACATTTCGAAAACTTCCACGGGCGTTTTCCCCTTGAATAATTCATAGTTCGGTTCAGGAAAATAATTTTTTCTTGTGCGGGGAGTGATGACTCCATCAATATACTTCACTTTTTGGCGCTGCACTGCCTCTTCCTTCATCCATTCGAGAAAGAGAGAATGATCTTGGGGCGCGGACTGATTTGTGGAGTTATGTGTCAATGTGCGATGGTCAACAGAATTTGAGGAAGCGGTACCTCCTGCTCCGTCCAAAAAGTCTAATGAAACTTCGCCAAAATCTGCTGGTGGCTCATCTGTTGGTCCACCTACACGTCCATGGTCGAAAACAATCTCGGCCGGTGCCAGAAGCTGATTCCCAGGCAAATGAGAAAAATACTCACCTTCATCTTCATCCCCTGATTCTTCATCTGTGTGATAATTTACCGCTGGGGGTTCGACAAAAATTTCTTTGGGTGCGTTAGTTTCATCTTCGTCCAGAAAAAGTGTTTCAAGGGCGTCTTGAAGAGAAAAACCAGGCCTGGAATGAATGAAAGCACGAATCAGGCGTGAATCGAGTATCTAGGCAAAACAAAAGAAAAAATACCTAGTAGACCCACGGGGTCCATATGGGTACAGCTCTGAAAAACTGGCCAGGGAACGAAGGAAAAGGTTCTTATCATACACCCGACTGTCTACAATAACTCACACATATCTTATTATTGAAAAAATGAATTGAAATTAAATTATTGAAGAAAAAACAGGTACTTACTGTAAAAGAGAACTCAGCTGGACAACGTCGCACTTGTCACTCATGATTGCAGGCTTGAAACTAACCAAAAACCCGACCACGAGCAACTTTGAGCATCATGGGCTCAAAGTTCAACTCGTGTACTTCCATGAAAACGTAAACAAAACCCCTCAACGTCACTCGAAGCTGTTTATATCTCATCTTAAAAACTAGAAGACCAGCGTATCCAAACGGCCCCCGTGGGCCTTAACGGGTTAATCAATCAAAGGTGTCTCTTATTCACTATGACAGGTATTGCCAAAAATACGATATTCACCCGCTGAAACTCATGAACTCTGTTTGACAGAAAGATTGGGTGGAGTAGGAGACCAGATACAGTATTTCGACATTTATTAATTATTCGATTATTTCTCATTATTCTATCATTATACACTATTCTAAAAATACGGAAACTATACGAGCAAAAACATGAATATAAGCCAGCATGACTTCGGGATTTTCTGTTTGAAATAATTACTGAACTGCAATGTGTGGTTCATCCAATGAACAAAAAATTATTACATTACGTTCAGGAAAACTTTGCCAGTGAAAGAGGTTTGAGTAAATTGGCCTTGGTAGTCAAGTAGGAAAAGGTAATAAGGCTTATATCAGGCAAAGGCATGGAGTTTGAATTCTGAGGGGGTCATGGCCATACTGAGAGTACCAAGCACTAAAACAATGGTGAAGGTTACACAAGCTTTATGCCACCACAAAATGTAGCAGTACATTGGAGTTTGTCTGATTGAATTATAGATCCACACGAATCAAACATGGGGGCTCCTCACTTCCTTCTGTTTCTTATGTATCCTAAATGTTTGAGCAGGAGAGCATGTCTTCCTGGTTTACACCTAGGTACATATCTGAGAAGCACTATGGAATAGTAAAAGAGGTGTTCTGAGAGGCTCCTCAGGTTCATTTCCCAAGTAAAGTTCACAAGTGTCTAATAAATTGTACACCTTTTTTTTAACAGGTCCAGTGATTGATCGAGTAAATTCAACTCATTTTTGTCAGTTGTTGACGACTTCCTTCCATTGTCAAATCTCTTTTTAACTGGACACCCACATACCCTATCATTCCTTATTGTTTTGAAGCTCTGTGTGTATTTATAGATCATGGACAGTTTTTCCATCTAAATGGAAGGCCACTTTCTAATTCTATCAACATATCAGTTGATAGATCCTCAACATATCACTACAGATCTTCGTACCATATCACTTCAAAAATATTCGAAGACCTATTTATTCCAAAAATATATCGAGAGATATCATCTCACCTAAACAGCACAGTTATTTACAGGGTTGATCAGCAGTCACGAATCTACTAGAGTTCGAAGAGATTGTAATAGAGGGATGTAAGAGCCATGGTATGGTGGAAGCAGTGACCGACTAAGGCTTCGGATAAGCTATCCAACATTCACATTCTGTCACTGATGGAGTCCCTAGGCTTCCATGGTCTGGCAGGTATAAGATATTTGGCAGATAGAAAGTTAATGGTGAAATGAAAACCTTCATTCTGACCATTTGCGAACTTATTCCGACTATTTGCAGCTGAGTGAGGAATGACTCAGTATTTACAAGTGAGACCTTTGCTCTTCTTCATCATAATGAACAGATGAGAGAACTGTTTGTAGACATCAGACGCTTGCTCTCTGCTAACATTTTTGGATGTGTAGAATCTCTGGATGATTGCCTCCAACAATAAGAGTTGAATATACACTGAGTAAATTGTTTCGTGAACAATTTAAATTCAAGCACTGGCAGTATCCCTATTATTCGTTTCCAAGATTTAGAAGTTTTGAATGCCACCTTGGTGAGTTTCCTCCTATGGGCATTTTAAGCAGCTTTTTTCAGTCTAGGTATAGCTTTTACGCACCATATTGATGTAATTACTAGTCTAAATATGGGAAAATCAAAATACCTGAAGCACCAATCTAGACACTTCACTAGTATACCAGCTTTAGTTTTAGACCATTAATTTTTATCACTTACAATACTTGAGACGCATTTGTTGCTTGTCCTCATAATATGGCACTCCATATTAGAAGGTTCATATGGCTCAACTAGAATGGACTAACAGGAATTTTTGTGAGAAATTAGCTTTTAATCCCGGTATCCTTGGTAATGGAACAGCTTACAAGCGACTATTGAGGGTGTGCAACCCAAACTCAGCAAAGAATCAGCTGAGGATCACCTTACTCTAAAAACTAGTGCATCGACGTTAGCACTGTCCTTTTATTCTCTTTGCACGAAAAAATTCAATTTCACTCCATTGGAGTCAAGGAATCCAACTCAGTTCTGCGGCACTGATTACCAATACCACTGGCCTTTAATGTATTTCTAAAGAATTGAATGTGTGGCTGCCAACAACGACCTATTTTTCAATCCATAACCAAATCACAAAGCTGCAGTCCTATACCTGATTTAGTTTCAGTTCTTTATTGACCCTTCATCAATATTTCGAATTGTTGTTGAACCGAAAATTTTGTTGTGTAAATCTCCTATTTTCATCTCAAAGTATTCACTTATTATACTTATCAATTATTAAATTTACACTCATATGCTTCTGTTAATATTGTAACTGAGCTTGCCCATGATATACATGAACAATGAAAGTATGGTCAAATTTGGATTGATTTCAAGAACATGCTTTATTTTCTCATGCCAAAGCTTATATTGAAATTTAGGTAAAACTAAACACTAGCGAAAATGTGACACATAAAACTTGAAAATCTTGTTATAATCATATAAAGGAATCAACTGGCACAGGAAATTAACATTTTTAGAATGGAATTTAGTTGCATATTAAATTACTATTAACTGCTTTTCAACATTTGTATAACCTACAAAGTGAATATTTAATATTATACCAAATAGAAGATACTCACGTGTAGATGAGAAACGTAACAATATATAATGCTCTCGATCAACATCATACAGCAGGTTGAATTTTCATCTTGGAGGAGATCATAAATTCATTTGACTGCTAGGAAGCTAGCAAAGTGTTGTGCTTGAGATGAAGGAGGAGTAACCAGAGATTAAAAGGTAGTTTTTGTCACCCTGCAACGAAATTAAAAAGCAAAACTAAAGCAGGATTTAAAGGAAATGGTTGTTAACAATAGGATAGACAAGGGTTTTACAGGATAGCTTAGACACTGGTGATCCATTATGTACAGAGTCGAACGAAAAATCTTTTTAGTACAGCAGGAACAGTTAATGATGGTTTGATATATTTGGATAAAAATCAAGAGAGGATGGAAGAAAATAAGCAAATCGTTAGACAAGTCGCAATGAAAATAAATCACTCAGCAATCACTTGTGGTCAGCAATGCCAAATGTATGGAGTACCTAGATTGATCTAGAAGATGGAAGGATGGCGTTTCCACAAGTCAACAGTGCAACCACCCACCCATAACAATGGGGCAATGGATTTGTAATTATTTGCATTTAGCCTGTGAAATCCAGAAGATACCCATGAAGCTAAAAACGGACGTCAGAACAGTCAATATCAGGGAGGAGGAGTGGTTTGAGGCCAGGCTTGAAGTGTGCTGGGCCCAATCAAAGGCACGCTCTGCTGCCACAAAACAAGGAGAAAGGCATTGTGTGGTTAGCCGTCATTTTAATTTAGCCTGTGAAACCCAGAAGATACCCATGCAGCTAAAAACGGACGTCAGGGCATTCAATATCAGGGAAGAGGAGTAGTTTGAAGCCAGGCTTGAAGTGTCTGGGCCCAATCAAAGCCACGCTCTGCTGCCATAAAACAAGGAGGTAACGGAATCGTGTGGTTAGCCTTCAAGAGGGTTAAGGCAAGTCGCTCTTGAAGCTAAAAGGCTCCAGATATATCTGCCAATACGCCTTGGGATTCTAATCCAAAAGTATTACATATCTGTCTTACATCCAACATTATAGATGAGCTACAACTTTGTTCCTTCCCAGAGCTATTTTAACAACAGTTACAAATATTAATGGTGTGCTATGAGAGAATGGAGAAGTTTTCCTAGCAAAGTGCAAACATCTAATGTCTGCAACAACCAGAGATTACATCTGGGTAACAGCAGCAGTTGCAAAACTGTAACTTACCACACTCCCAAGTTTGTTTACTTTCCTTACGTGTGATTCTTAACCTTCCAAGCATATGACTATATTGTTGCTAGGTAAATGGAAGAAATACACAACATGAGTAATTACTTAATACACACTCATTATGTGACCTCGATGAACCTCATATTACTGATACATGAGGCACCCAGGTTTCAAATGGATGTGGAAAACGTTCAACTCTTTATCGATACAGTCAACGATGTATTGCAATACAAAAAGGGAAACTTGAACGTGGAGTTTGATGGAAGACGTCACAACATAACCAATGTTTTGATTTTTGTGTATCTAAAATGGAATTTCTCAGTGGTGCTGAAAATTGAAGAAGCCGTGATCAAGAAAGGAAGCACATACATGAAATGGAATGGTTTATTTTTGACAAGTTCAAAAAGGAAAGCACAAACTTATACGTCATCAAGTGTACTTATCAACGATACCTAAATAAAACTCCTCACATTAGTCAAAAACATTCGTTTCAGACCCCAAAAACTACCACGAAGGAAAAACTTATAAACAAAAGGTCAGAATTTTCAAGGTCTTTGACAGCTTTGGAAACAATAAGATATGAGAAAGGTTTTAGGAATGGGTGGGAAGAACAATAAAGGAGGAACTTGCAAGTCGAGAAGAAAATGGAACATAGGTCGAAGTCAGAACCTATGGACAACCAAATAATTGATTAAAAATTGGCGTTCAGTGAAAAACAAATTGAGGGAGGAACCATAAATCAAGCGAAGATTGTTGATAGGGGCTTCCGATCTGTACCAACCCCTGAAAGTGTCATTGCTCTTGTTACTAATATGGTATCACTCCGTATTCAACTCGACCAGATGAACACGACATTCAGAAGTTGATTGCATAGATGCTCGTAGAAACGTTATAATTGAATCAATTAACACAAATTTCGAAAAATTACCTACCAACCTACAAACCATAATTCAGAAGAAAGAAACTCTTCCTTAGAAAACCAAAGACAATCCTTGAACAGAAGAAAAAACGATTTCACATTACCATTACATTTCAAAACTGAGGGAGAAAAATAATTCTACCAATCACAGAACAATATCCTAATCTTAGAGCTTGTTTACAATAACGTAAAGTGACTAAAAACTTTCTGGGACTCTCTTCCTAACAAGCAATTCCTCCAACTGAGATTGGACACACCCTCTCCATTTAGAAACACTTATAGAGCAATTTGATTCATCATCAGCCAAATAGTTATTCCAGAATGGATTATAAATCAGATATAATAATACTAAATGATCTAGAGTCTGTTGCTCTCGTCAGTTACAGTTTGTTCATGATGGTGAACAATCCAAATCAAGTAAGCATCTTTAGTGATATAAGTAATTGTGCTACAACTCTTTCCATGCATACCCAAACTAGCATCCCAACATAGGTGATAGTACTTGAACCATACTTTCAAATTTTTGGATGAAAATAATTACATAGCCAATTCAGACCATTCTCAACATCAATGCAAAACCAATTAATCTCCCATAGCTCGTAAAAGTGTAAATACCCTTGCCTGATTGCCTTAACATCTATTAAAGCCAATATATTACTGCTTCCAATCAAAGACAGCTGTGAAGTCCAATTTAGATTCAACAAGTTGCACTCGAGGGTGTTCTATGTTATTAACTGGTTCAGGCAGAGAGCTCCTCCCTTTTCCTGAGTTTTCATCAACTATTATTTGAAACAGGGATAACTTGAGAGTACTGTCCACTAAACCTTGACCCCATAAATTCACTAACTCCAGCAATAATTGGGACAATGTTTCGTTTTGAGTGCAAGACCGAAACTCTTCCCCAGCTTAGCAGATCGAGGATCGTCCCTGCTAAAAGAATTTGAAAGCAGTACTCCCAGATACGGTATATTGCCTTGATGAAACCTATCTTATCTTACCTGCATGTCGTCTAGATCGAACAGCCAGAAACATTAAAACAATAGAATTGAACTCTCTCACACCATGAAAGATCCAATAAAATGTAAATTTTCTTTAAAATGCAGGTCTGACTCATCTATGTGGGGGAACCGTCAGCAACTCATTGAGTATACCATCAGACTCCATCCATCTTAAGACTGGAGATGGAAGAAGTAAGTTCTCCAACAGCAAAACCCAAGTTCCACTCCAGAGCTAAAGATTACATTAAAAATCCCAGTTTTGAGCCCATGAAACAATCAGCATAAAAGTCTCCGAAGAATTGCAGCCATAACCACAGAGACATTAAGTTGGTAGAATCCACATTTCTTTTTAGGCGAAATACCACGAAAAATGGGATCAGTACGGATTGAACTGTCAATTGGAGCTTAGATATATTGAAGGTTGTGCACAACACAAGATACTTGGAATAAGTTACATTTTATATAAGCATTACATGGTCCAGCATGAAAAGTAATGCTTCAAACAAACAAAAACAAAAAAATCTTACAAAATTGAAGGATGAAGGACATTATTCAAGCAGAATTTTTTGAGACTGCTGGTGGGCTAAATGAAAGAGACACGATGGAAGATCATGGATGAATTATTGACTATTTCATTATTGAACAAAACTCGTTTACCACCTTATCTTGGGAAACGCAAAACATCATTAACAACAAAGAAGAAATAAGAAATGCACAAGTCAGAAGCTTCAATCGCTCGATGAAAGCCGTGCAAATAAAAAATTAAACCGAAATTTGAGTCAGGAAAGTTTGAAATGAAGAAAAAAATCTGTTTGTGGTGCAATAAAGAGGGACCCAAATCAACCAACTGCAGGACGACATTGGAAAAGCATTGTGAATCTTATCGTCATGACAAATATTTGATTTTCAGGGATTTTTTTTTAGATCTCAAGATAAGTCCAGGTGTAAAACCTTTGTACATTTTAAAATTGTCCAGTTATGAAAAGGGTGAATGGAAGAAGGGTGTGAGAAACCGTACCATACGCACTATCACTATCGAATTCATGATCGATTGTTATATGATTATTTTGCACGAAATGTGGTCAATTGGAGAACAAATTTCAACAAATACCAACAATTCGTAATTTGTTCAGTTTGATTCAACAATCTATTCATCAAGATTGGTCGTTTGCAACCCCCCATAAGTAGAGTCGTCTTTTTAATCCAAAGTATCAACTCCGCTGTTAACATTTCACTAATGAGATAGACGTCCAACAGCTTCTCAGGCCACCTGTTTACAGTTGCTTCAGTAGTCGTGAGCTGATCAATTCAGATGTCTGCTGTAGTCGAATAGGTATAATACATTGCGATGAAGAACTGAACTAATAGATTGCTAGTGATTGCGTATCAACACTGGATGCAGTAAAGTGAAGATGTATGCATAAAAGGTGAACGGCGAAAATCATACGAAGATCACAGTCATGACCCTTCAGAGTGTGTGACAGTTCTTGAAAGAAATGCTACTGCTCGATATCAGGCATTGTCAAGAACTGGGATTGACGCCAACAAAGCAGTGGCTGATTTTGAGGAAAGCATTCACTGTGGTGTCAACGACGTTTTCCTGAATATAGTGACCTCAGGTTGTAAGTTTCACCTGACACAGGCATGGTAGAGGCGTATCCAACAACTTGGCTTCAGTGCTGAATGTAAAACAAGTAGAAATCAGGGAATGGTTATTTCTTTCAGATTGTCATTTTTGCCTGCAGATGAGGTCGAGGAAGCAAAAGTTGAAGAGCTTATGCTGAGTTACCACATCACGAGAAACTCATTCATTTTGCTGATTGCTTAGCCAATAATTCCGCCTGAGCAGACCCCAAGTATCTTCCTACTCTATGGACAGCGGCAGATATATCCTCAGAGCGAACAACCAACTATTGTGAGGCTTTTCACTCCAAATTTTACCATAACTTCACAACTGCTCATCCTTTCATACAATTGTTTACAGAAGTTTGAAAAAAAAAAACTCCAATTTACAGCATTTTCAGAATGAATGACTAAACCAAACAAAATAGCCTGAACTGCACATTCAGGGATCAAAAACGTGAATTAGGGCTTATCTCATTCAAGACTATACAGAAAGAAAAATTAGTCGTGCCACATGTTTTTAAGATATACTTTCAACAAAATTTCACAGCATTTTTCCTTTTCTTTTTTCTGTTTATAAAAATTCATGGGATTTCGAAAGGCCATGGGAGTTGATAGTTGCCAATCTGAAATTGACCAGGGAAGTAGCAAACTGGAGAAACTATAAATGATATCGGGCGGCCTGCAAGACACCTGTCAAAATAGCAGTTAAATACATATTGGGCAATCAAATCAGGATCTACCCGCCCTATAGCCAAGTACAAATCAGGAGTACGGTCGTCCGTGTAGTACACATACTATTCACCAATATGTCCTTCCTATTTTGATTGCATTCTCAATTATTAAAGTCACCCACAAATCATAGGAAATTCTCAAGAAAATAATTAGGCGACATGTTTAGACAAATCATATAGATAATATGGAAATGGTCAGATTACTCCCACCAATCATTAATAACTACAACATAACAACTCAACTCAACTGGACTAAAATCTGAATTCCAAGGAAATAAATCAGTCAAATCTATCAATTATTATAGCCATAACAGTGTCGACAATTAACTATAACAATAAAACAAGATGAGATAAGAAGAAAGATTTGTCTATCATGGGAAATTTTGGACGACAACGCAGAGAACAAAAATTGAATGAGAGCAGGAACTAGGCAGCCAGCCATCTTCAGGTCAACTCAGTTGCTCTCAAAACAATCAGTAACCAGAGATGATAGTGTGAAGGAGGGAATAGTGATGCCAGTGGAGAGGAATGGTGCTTTGGTGAGGGGGGAGGAGAGGGTGTTGGGGTGGTAGGTTGTGATTGATAAGAGGTTAAATAATGTTAAGTACTCTAGGAAGCTGGTGTAATTAACATAAGAGGTGGCGACAGAAGTAACACTAGAGTGACTTTATATTTCACATTTCCAGAACATACATTTTGCCTCTCAAATCACATCTCAACAGAGACACAATGACGTTCATGAAAATAAATGGCAACAAAATGACAACGAATCGTCACTGTACACATACCTGTCATTTCAGGTGGAACATCTAATTTCAGCGATAATTCAATGACTTTTGAACGGTTCATGGTAAAACAGCAAAACTGTAAATCAAATTGAAAATAATTTAATGCTCCACAACTTCTTCTGTGCAACTGTTGTGAGAAACGAGCGTAGGAAGAGCTGGAAGGAAATTTTTGACAGAAAAACATGACATAAAGTTTTATTTCAGGAATTATTACTGATTTTGGACAGTCTAGATCACAAAAACCACCACAAACTTGGTATACGTGCATACAGCAAGTTTTATAAGAAATGTAATCAGAGTTATTTTTGTATTTTGTGTATACTCTACTGTGCATCGTTCACAAGAAATAAGCTACAAATGCAGCTTTAAGGTTCTCCTAGTTCTTCTCTTAGTTTTTGTATTTTTAATAATCTCTCAAAGGCGGAGGGAGCACGCTATACCATAAGATGAAGCCAAAAAGAACTAAACAAAATAAAAATGGGGAGGACGCAAAGGTTTACCCAACGCCTGTGGGATTTGGGAAATAGAGAATGATGGAAATGTAATGAAAGGAAGTGCCCCTATAGAATGACCACCAGTTCAAGTATTGGATGGCAGGGGTGGTGATACCATGAAGTACTTCTGACGAGATGCCTAGCTCAAATAACTCCGTGGCACACACCACACCACACTCCCATGCCATGACACAGTTGCAGCCATAACCTTGATGTTATTAGGTACCACTCCTTTTAGCTCAATTACCACTTGCTGCAGGTTGTTCTTACACATAGACGCACATCTATCTTTTTTCACAGATTTGGTCTTAGAATGGTCTGAAACAGACTTTTAGGAAGTTATTTATTCTCAAGTTCAGATCATCCCACACCCCCTGGACTGATCCTAATTGCAACTGACGAAGCCTTGCTTCAGAAGGACGTCTTAAAAATGCAAGGCCAGGAAACACTGGCAAGTAACCAGATTCCCAGCCATAATCATCGTGGTACAAGGCAAAAGTGAACTGAGACTTGGCTCAGGAGATCAACGAAGGAACTCATGAGCATTATATCACAGGTCTCACAAGGCATTGTGATACCGATTATTCAGTTTGGAAGGCTACCACATATCTCAACAGACCAATAACACAAGCTTCACCCACGAAAAATACTGATGAGAACTGAGCTAAGAGTAACGAAGACAATGAAACTGTTTTTGCACGCCATCTAGCAAATATATTCACTCCGAATTTCACAACGGCAGTTGACCTGTTTCTAGAGGATCAAGTACTTACTCTTTAATATGAGATTGACATTCCACCAGACACCATCAAAGAAATAAAACACATAACCAATAATGATATCAGTCCAGAAAAGGCTACTGGCTACGACCTTATTAATGATCAGGCCCTTAGGCAACTACAAAGTTCTAGCAAAAATAACCCTGATTATTAATGCAGGTATCAGACTCTTGTGTACCTCAGTTGTGGAAGATTTGCTAATGATAACTAAGGAGGTGAGGGTCCAGAAGGACCAATTTCATACAGACCAATATCACTCATATGAGTACCTATCCCTGTACCATTGAATGTCGGCACAAGCTCATTCTTGAGGGCAAGAAATTACACTTAGCTATATCCGTTGATGTTGCTGACGCAATTGACCAGGTTTGGCAAGAGGGATTCATTCTCAAGCTGCTCAAAAATTGGACAATACAGTTTGCTGAGCTGCTATGGTCTTATCTCACGATGAAGCCAAATGCGTAAAGCTCAGGTTCAAGAAAAAGAACTCCTTCTTAAACTCGGAAAAATGTATTGGCTATTTGAGAGACAATCGAAGCAAAACTGAAATACCCCAGTGAATTCAGAATTACAACCAACCCCTTAAGCCAGTTTGGGCTGTGGTGCTGTACAGCTCAATCAAACTGAGACATCATGTAAAGATAAATATTGTCGAAACATCTTGGTACTTTCAAAACGAACGACTCCATCAAGAGCTTCAGATCTAACAGGATCTTATAGACGATGCTACAAAGTGACAAGCTGTGAGGCACCTCTGTTGGATAAGATCCCACCAACGAGAAAGCTTCCCAACTTCTTGACTCAAGTCATATCGTTAGAAGAGCAAAAAGAACAAAACCACAAGACCTGGCTTACTTGAGAAGCAATGAAGTGAAACTATTATTATAACCAACAAAACTCTTGTGTTTTATCATAGTTTTAAATATTAATTCATATTTTCAGAGTAATGTTTTCACAATGTTATGCTTGGTGCAATAAAGAATTGAAAAATAAATGAATAAAATTTATTTTTTCAACAACAACAAAATGTGTAGTAATTTCCAAAAGGGGCTAGCCAAATACTCGCCCAAGGTGAAACATTCTGGGTTGGGTGATCTTTACCTTGCAAATGGTTCCACTACGACATTAGCACATGTGAACAAATAGTTAAGTTGCACTGTTCAAATATATACATTATTATTTTATGTAGACAATAACAACAGGGTTCAAAGGAATATACATTCTGAAGAGCTCGAAGGTAGCTTGAAGCCTAAAGATCCAAAAGTGGTGAGTTCTGGCACTGAGACTATTGATTCCAGCAACTCTGGTATAAGCAACTTGAGTTATATAAAATATCCAAGCTACATTGGGAAGATCCCTGGACTGGGGAGTTTCAACTCATACCCAAAAAAGGATGCTACTAGCGATTTCAGCCGACTAGTTGAATTCACTCAATGCATTAAAATGTTGAACGGAGAAATTTCCAGACAAATCTCAACTTAATACAGTTTTGTACGCGTTTTAAAATTTTCTCCTACCTGGATGTACATGTTCCAAGGAGAAGTATGGAAAAGTTGTGCCTACAGGACCCAGGAGAAAAAATTCCGTATTTCTCACTCCCTACAGCTGTCACTAACCAGAGGTATGCAACTTCTATCGTCACTACTCAGCGAAATATTTATTGCGGCTGTTTTATCCACTTACACTATGAAAGAACATACCATCTACAATGGATGTCAGCATCAGGAAAAAAACGGATCAAACTAAGTAGCCTTGTCAGCCCATTATTTCAGTGTCACACGGTTTTTCCTCATTCCCTACAATGTTTTCAAAAGTAGCCCCCAACAGGCAGGAAAGGGTGTTTATGAAGTTGCTTCTGTTTTGTAGACACCCCTTACTCAAGATGATCCCAACGCTGGTGGTTGGATTTTGCCTAGACCTTCCCAGTCAGTTCTACCGGGAAAACCATCCCTGGAGGCAGCAGTGTGGGTTTTTTAACTCTCACTCCCTACTCCAATAACATTCTGAATGTGGCAAGTGAAACTTGATCGCACTCGTTGGCAATTAGTGTAGTTGTTGGAAGTTCGTTAACAACATTTTGGTTCAACCAGTTTCAATTGATTTGTGGCCTGTAAAGGCGGTGAAAGGCTATAACCTCACTCCCTACTCTCTCACACCCTACAATATCCAGCCAATAGCCCCGTAAATTGTAGGGAGTGAGATCTGCTTGTAGCAAGTGAAATGTTGGCAAGGAAACCTTAGTATTTGCTGTAGCTAAAATTAAGCTAATTTGTGCTGTTCCAATCACCTAAATTGAAAGACTTGAGTGACGATTCCCATGAAGGTTGAAGGCTGAAGAGGGGAAAAAATAGTAGTATATACCTCACTCCCTACAAAAGCTTTTTTTTTTTCAAAACGGCGTATGGTTCAAGGTTATGTGTGCTCACTTGGGTAATATGCCGAGAGAACCGCATTCATTAATTAGGAACCAGAAAATTTATCAAGTTTCAACTTTTTTTTTTAGCAAAGTCCTAACCCAAATGTGACCGAAATTTTGAAATGACCCACATCTCTCAGCTTTGTGCTACGGCCAGACACCAATCAAACTACTTCATGGTTGGAGCAGAGAGCCTGCTGCTGTTGGATAGGTTAGGGTCATTCGTTAGCCGAAGGTACGATAGCTGAGTTTTCCCAGATACATTCAGGAAAAGTAATGAGTTCTGTGGAATTGTCAGTAATTTTTGGGGCTTGTACGATTGGTTAGTCGCACGAGACTGCTGCCATAAAAACTAGATGAGCTAAAGTTGATGCACATAATTTCTTCCCTTGCGATTCCAGCGGTACAGGCAGTAATTATTCTTGTAGAAGTACTAATGTTGATAATTATGTCAAAATGATCAATAAGTTTATTATTGGAAGGATTAATCTGGGATATTTTATCTGTGAACCTACTGATAACTCAACATCACACAGATACACTCACAGTTAACTGATCAATAATTATCGAACCAAGATCCCCCATAGGTAACTGGACAATGTAGGACGCTGACAATACAACAGTTCGAAGAAGTAGATTCACCACCATCTCCTAGGAAGGAGTGGCAGGAATATCGCTGAAGACGCCACACTTGAAGAATAAATACAAGATTCGAGAGGGGGTGCGTGAAACATGTTGCTGTCGAGAATTACGGTACTTCATTTATGCAAACACTCCCTGACTACAACAGATATCAACAAAATTTGAAACGAATTTGATCATCCTCGTACAACTTGAATTCAATTTAACAGAAGTAGATGATAACTCGAAAATGAAGAATGATGCAGATGTCCACCAGTCCATAATGTGCGCACAAAAAGAAAGTTCAAGAACACGTTTGATAACGTTTTTCCATGGTGTTTCTAGGACGAGGAGGGATAAGTTTGCATATATCCTCCTGTCCTTTCAGAGTTTAAAAGGATTGATAGGATTGAACATCGATAAATCTATTTGATGACTGGAGACTTCGAGAGGAAAAGCGTGACGACTTGTTATTGAAGCGATCGTATTTTCAAACATCGTTAAATTTCGAATTTTGCCCCATTATCAAATATGGATCTCGATTTATTCAGTTAACTCTAAAAAAAACTGTTCAACTCGTGTAACACTTCGACCAGCATAACGGTTAACAACACAGCTTGGAATATAAGATAGGTACAAAATATAAACACATTCTCTAAATAAATGAAATTAAGGAGAGTATACTACATGAGCTTGAGCGAACATCACAGTTGTAATTAATTCATGTGTATTACAAAGTCAAAAATTCATTTCAAAGTGAATTACCGTCAAAGGAAACGATTAAGACGGTTGTTGTAAAGAAAGGAACAATTTGGAATATTATTTGAAGGGTGAAAGCCATGATTCAATGCTTCCCGTACAGAAAAATCGTCAATTTGTCAAAATTAAATGAAACTAAATGTTGAGCAACTGAACTTCACTAATCATTACATTATGCGGTACTGCGATGTGGAGTTCGGATGACATGGTACGTTGATATCCGACTAGAATTGGACGATAGTAGAGCGCCGATAGCGAATTATTCTTGTTGATCAATCCATGATTAGTAAATGACGATAGATCTTCAAGCACAAGTAGTATCACTGCTAATCAACATCATAAAAACAAAAAGAAAATTTGAACTCATAACAGTTTCTTACCCCAAAAAAGAAGGTTACAAAACGACCGCAAGGGTATCCCTCACATAGTATGATGTCCTGGACATACATGGAAGTGCTCGTTACAATTCTTCCCTTAATCACGCAAACCAAATTTCAAAACAATTATACTGAATTTTGTCTACTATCATTTTAATTTTCAAACAAGCTGCGATACATTATGTGTTAGTTTCACTGAATCTAGTGGATTCGGAACATTGCCACTACAGCAATACAACACACGAAATACCCTGAACTAGAGAAATTTTATATGTAGACGAAAAGAATACTGAAAAAAATTAAATGAAAATGGGAATTTTTATGTTGATATTTAAAAAATTGTCTGGTTATTATTTTGAATGTCGGAAAATAAAGAAAACGTTTAACAACTGTTTTCAAGGAACAGAGAACATGTATCAAATTTTGAAGTATCCATATTGAGGGGACGACTTCTGCAGGTGAAAATTATCTATCCGTGAGAATACGAACTGTTATGGAAGGATTGGGGCGCGCCCTACCGATGTTCAATAGTTCCATGTGGTGTTTACATTCTCAACTTCCTCCACAGGACGTCGATTTTATTTCAATTCTGCGTTATCATCGCCTGTCGAACGACACGTGCTTAAGTTTTTGACAATCGGAATCCCCGTAGTAAAGTTATGGCCCAAGGCAACCATTGTTAAAATAATGGACCACTACTTTTTTAATTACTTCGTAAGGGATGACTACCTCTTGAGTCTACTCTCTATTGTTAGTGATAAAGAATGGTAAGACCAATGGGTGAAACACAAAGACGTTTTTAAATATACAAATGTAAACAATATAAAGAGGGTGATACATAAAAAGAATCATATAACACGCCCGCACTATATAAATAAGCGAGAAAGTCGTTAACACGTTCAGAGCGGAGCCCAATTCAGCTGCTCTTGCTTATGGGCGGGGACATTTTTTTTTTTTCAAGTTTTTCGATATTTAAACTTCTTATGGATTATATTTTTCATTTATGATGTTATCGAGTGAATAAATAGTCAAATTGTTGCATTTCCAAACGCTCACTCAATTGAGCCTCTCCGCCAGAGGCGAGCAACAACAGTTATGTAAACCCGCATCGCACCCTACTTCTGAGGTCCCGGGTTCAAACCCCATCTAACGCAAATAAATGTTTGTCCCTTTTGCTGCTCCTCTGACCAGTTTTGACCTTTCTTTAAGGTATTGTATTTTTTCGAAAAAACTTCATTTTCATGGGTGGCATGGGTGCCACCACGCATCGTGAATTAATTTTTGAAAAGGCAGATCAACTGAAAAAAATGTATATGGTATTAGGAAGATATAAAATTTTATGGTCTTTCCAGCGGATTCTCTAAATTTGAGATTACTCTAGAAATGGGGAAACTATGTTTGTTTTAATGAAGTAAGGTTGATAACAAGAAAAAAATTTGAAATCATGAATAACTCTGAATACAACTTGCAAATAACTTACAAATCAATCCCTTGAAGGAGACCTGCCTTATAGACACCCTGTATAGGCAAAATGAAGGAATGATCTCAGAACTAGAAGAATTAGAACAGTAGAACAATCTTTTCTTTTCTGGTGTAGAAGAATTTAGAGAAGAAATTCTTTACAGAAAAAAGGACAGTCAGTTTCCATCCATACCGCACTTGGCGCTAGTGTCCCACGACTAATCGTAGCCGGAGCGCCGAAGAAGACTGTCCAGTTTCATCTTCACTCCATGTGATGAAGCTCCATACCATTTGTACATTAGAATCGACTCAGCCCAAAAATTACCTTCCTCATTTTAGGCGGCGTCAGCGTGCATACCTCGGTCATTTTATGTGTTTGACAGCCGAGACGTCAACTGCCGGAGTCGGTGTTCATGAATGGAGATCGTTATAGGAATGTGTAAAGTATTGTTTTAAAAAGCCTTATTCCGGGTCTAAAGTGTAATGTTTTGATCAGCGATTCGTTCAAGTAGCCTAGACTTGCCAAACTTAGTGAACCAATCTCTAAAATTTGCTTCTGCAAGAATCGGCCGGAGTCGACTTTGGCCTTCTTCTAAAGTCAATTTCCTTATGCTGTTATGTTGTGAAATGATTGTCGTCCGTGAGGCTGTCTCCTAACTTTAAGGTTAGTTATGTTCATCTGATGTTACAGTACTAGATTAGTATAAGATCGGTTAAGATTTAGGGAACCAGTAACTCAGAATACGTAACTGCGTTTTTACTAGCTGGTAGTGAGAAAGTGGATCATTTGGGATATCGACGAAATAGTTTCGAATAATGGAAACATTCAAGCTTCTTCCTTTTTTGAGTAGCTCGGTATGTTCATTTGGTAATTTTAAATCTATGAGTTAGACGTCTGCCTGGCGACAAGGTACACCACCTTTGGTGTCATCATCGCTTAGGACATAGGGTTGCCTATAATTTATTTTTTTAATTCGTACATGTATTTCACATGATAATGAACTGTTCGTATTTGATGTTTCGGTCGATTGCGCAAGATGAGATTTCATGCTATCCGTTTCAAGCGGTGCTGGTTCAACAATATTCCGTGTTGGGTGCAGTGAGTCAAGTTATTCTGTTTCCCTCATTGCTAGTAGTGAACTGAGTTCCAACAATCGTTGAGCCTATCAGGGATGAATGGTTGATCGCGTCCGTATTTAATCATATTACTTATACTCCACAAATATGTTTCATTATTAGATTCAAATCCTAAAGGAAACTAATTGTTATAGATGCGAGCCGAATGTATTGACCGGGAACCCGTTTGTATTGGCTATGACATGAATTTGGTCATTCAGTGAACCATTATTAAATAAAATGCCTCCAAAAAAATTGCGTTTTTATCTTAAACAACCAGCTTTTTCAGTGTTTTTACTGATGTCAATAAACATTACAACAGTGTGCTTCGATTTTTGATCAGTACCATCTGAATACCATAGGTGTCTACCAACAGTGAGGCTCGCGGCTCAACGTATTTTAACCGTTTTACTGAATTTTCCCCCACGTGGGCTCCTATTTGACTCTTGTATTAGAGTTTTAGGTTAGGTTTCAGGTCAAGATAGGCTTCAATGCGAACTGTTTCTCTCTACATCGTTCAGAAAAGCCAATACTGATCTAAGTGATACATTTTGATTTTTACATTACGATGTAAGTAAGTACTTTCAAAACGTTATAGTTTTTGGGCTGAAGTTCAGTGTAGGGGGCCCCTTCTGATAAGAAGGATATATCGATGTGGACTAGGATCGATGTTTTTATAGGATCACAATATCGATACTGTTGCATGTCGGATTGCTTTTGCCACCAGCTGAAGTCCCGCCATCTCTCCCGCTTTTATTCAACCTTTCGTTCTTCAACCAGCACAACTGATCTATTTGTCCAACTAATCTATACTTTACTAAAAGGATTGATGTAGGATATTTTTTTGTTTTTGAGATGCGAGCGAAGCGAGCATCCAGACCACCAAACTAGACAGAACACATTCCAGCCTTTACCTGAACCCGTCGTCATAATCTTACCAAAACTCGTTGTCTAAATAGAGACCTTTCATTCCCCGTTTACCGAAACCCATCCCGGTCATATGTTTTTTTAAATTCCGGAAGGAACCCCGATAATGTTGCTCAGGCGAGATGTTTATTTCCCTTCCAGACGCGTAACCTACGTATTTCACCATGTTCATTTCCCGCCATTTGCTACTTAAAAGTTCGTTGTTTTCCGCCATATTCAAAAGTTGCAGTTTGTAGAGGTTACGCGTATCATCGATTTATATATCGCAAGCGTGGATCGATATATAGACATCGAGTTACGACGGTCTTATCAGGAGGGGCCCCCTACACTGAACTTCTACCTAGTTCTTGGAGTAAATGTGGGTACTTTTAGTGTGTGGGAAAGAAACAAGCCTTTGTAAATGGTACAAATTGTGGTTGCTCAAATTAAGTGTGGTTTTTCGTTTGTTTGTATGTCAAGAGTTAATTCAAAAATTACTCGAATGATTTCAAAAATTCGTTTACCATTAGAAAGCTACATATCTCCTGAGTAACGTAGCTATATAATATTTGAAAAAAAAAAACAAAATTAGAGTTACCTAGCTGCAATATAACCCAAAGGAGAAAAAATGTTGCTTATGCAAGCTTTATATTTTTTTTCCTGTGATTTTTATTAATTGCAACTGAAAATATTACATTTCATCTAGCAATAAGGCATTATGATGACCACTTTTATTATACCAACCTTCAGAATTCACCCTTTAGAATTAACAGAAGTGATGAAGTTTTATCAAATTTGGTTCGGTAGTTTCACAGAAAAGCAGCCGGATTTATTCATTTGGTTTATTCAATTTTTGGATTCTACTCATCTTGAAATGAAAACTAACATTTGGGGAAAAGGGTTGCGAGGTTCTTGGTCGATTACAACTGTTCATCATTGAAAATACTATGGCGAACCAAGCTGTGGCACTGTGTTGTATTGCATTGCACAGAAACGGTGCAATCAATGAATTTTCTTAAAATATTTGATAAAATCTACCTATAGAATTAGCAAACTGAATTAAATAGCAAACTAAACTTTTAGCACACTGAATTAACCTTTTCGCAATTGGTATTAAACCTTTCGCAATTAGAATTAAACCTTTCACAATTATTAGTATTTGCAAAAGGTTTAATTCAGTTTGCGAAAAGTTGAATTCTAATTGCGAAAGGTTTAATTCCGATTGCGAAAAGGTTAATTCAGTGTGCTAAAAGTTGAATTCAGTTTGCTAATATATATATATTACAGTGGTCGAGGGAACCAATACTAAGACTGACGAGGTTTAGCTCTCAAGACGCAAATACTTCGAAAGTACTTGCCAAGTACAATTACATGTATTTGAACTTGTACCGATGTGTATTTAGATTACAAGTACTGTCACCATGATATTCAAAAGAATTTTTATCTCAATTCTGTCAAAATAGTTATCTCAGTAAAATCGTTATGGAACTGGTCTTCGCAATTTAGTGGGATTTTCAAGATAAAATTCCCCAGAGAATTAATAAATGAAATAATAATATTTTATTAGTTTATTCTTACGATATTGTGTAGTTAGCTACATGAATGGTTAAGTTATTATGGTTAGTTAGTTATGATATCAATCCAAGCCACATCAATTCCTCACTAAGTATTAAGTGAAATAATGTTGAAGCTGTTCTTCAATAATGTATATTAGCCATCTCATTTTTTCCTTAAAAATGGTACCAAGTTTCTGCCTCCTGCCACCCACCCCACTATTCTTGTAAGAAGAAGTGGGTCCAAAATTTCTCCCCCTCATTCACCATAGTATTCTACGTTAAAAGAGAATTAGAGTACAGTGTTAAGTACACTTGTACTTGTGTACTTGTACCTGGAACCTCAATTACAATTACTCGTACTTTGTAATGGTACTTCCCGATTGTCTAAAATATTGTACCTTACTTTGTACTTGTAAGTACATTTCAACCAACTCAGATAGGGATTTCAAGGTCAGGCCAACCTCTCCAGCTTACCGAAATGTGTGGATGGGTTTTTCCTTCAGTTGAGGTGGGCTGAACCCCTTTCCTCACTCGTGGAAATTAAAAGATACTACTGTAAATAGCTGGCTATGAAATATATAAATGGTTGAGGGGTTCACGCTCATCAATATCACACAAAAGTCGAACTGAACTCCTGTTATTCATTTTCTATTTTTCCCTCAAATATTCCTATAATTGGAAACTTGCCTGTATAAATTTACCCCATAATCTAGCAACAATAAAATACCTAGAGGCTCCTAATTAAATTCCTGTCTCATTAGTGATCTGGAAAGAAAAACTCATCTGATTGACGATATTCAAGTTGCTCATGATTATTACTCAAGTCTGTAGGACTATCAATTTCATCAACAGTGGATGATTGGTTTTCACATTTAAAGACTGTTATTTAATCCAAGAATGTAAATTAGTATTTCTTTGTGTCTTTGAGGTAGGACAGTTTTTAAAAACCGTGACTTTTTTTTATTGGGAGAATTTTTATACCTGACAAAACAAGAGGTACTGTGTGAATAATTTAAAGGGGAACTTACATAATTGACCAATTATCAACTCATGTAAATGAATAAGGATTACTATCAAGACTATTTGATTCCACCTGTATATGAACTTGGTAATTTAAACAAAAACTATTATTGTGGCTTAACTGTGTTATATTTATATGAAGGCTTATTTTGTGTTCAATCATGAGTACTATCAATTTATAGGATACCATTTTATACATCATCATTGGTTTTTGTAGATAATGACAATCAAATCAAATAGCCATTGGCCATGTTGTTCTTTTAGTATAGATAGTGTAATTTGTATTGTAAGACCCTGTCAGACACAGCCGTTGGTTTTTCCAGATAACATGGAGGAAACACCACCCACGGATGATTCGCATCCAGCCAATTGCACTGAGGGCTCCTCCGAACCAGAACGTATTAACGACTCACTGCGACCGAATGTCACAGAAGTATTCCAACCTCCTGCGAACTTGGATGAAGTGGATCAATATGAGTTCAACAGTGGTTGCACTGAAGCGAGTAGTGGGGAGGAAACTAACAATAATGTTCAGGATGAAGGTAGCGATGCTACTGAGGCAAACTCCATGGAGATCTGTTCAATGGGAGAGGAAATTAATGAATCACTGAATGATGAAAACGACGATTTTGAATATGCGTCATCACCTGTCTCTCACGATGGAGATGTAAGACTAAACACATTCGGTGAAATGCTTTATCATCACAGGTCTAAAAATTAATCGTGCTTATGTAGAAATCCATGATATTGAATTAAATACAATTTAAGTTTTTAAGGTGGGGTAGGGGCATCCAATTCTTAGAGCTAAGGAAGCTGTCGAATTTCAGGAAAGCTGGCGGATATCTAAATATTTAAAAATATGACAAAAAATGCCTAATTTGGTACCGTACCTTCTGGGGAAACATCCATGGGGGTGAAGGAAATGAATACAACATAAAAAAGCACAACTGCAAATCAAACGGTTTCCCTTAACATTCCGTCGGTTGCACCTGTTCTACACACATGGTAGGTCGCACTGCAGTGTTTACACAGAGGTCTTTGTTGCTTATTTTTTCTTTTTCTCAAAACCGGATAATTTGATAGTCTGAGAGACGATAATTGAGGTACTTGTTGTTATTGAAAGTTTTATGAACTAAATTATGAAAACATGAACTTAATGCAAAATTAATTATAATGCACAAATTTAAAAAGTATGTTGCATGGTAAAAATGAAATGGCCTATAGGAAAATTTGTAATAATACAAACAAGACCGAAACTTCTGACAGTTTAAGGAAGTAACAAATTGTATTCAATGAAATAGTAAATAAAACAATACTGCAAATTTTTAAAGGTTTACGTAGATTTTTTCACAAACTCTAAATTTGTTAGGATGTAAACACTGCTAAACAATGAGTTCAAAATCTGCTCACTATGAGTATTTATTGATTCATAAAACAAGAACTGCAGGTACAGAAACGATCTAAACTCATCAAGATAAAAAATTTGATGTAATTTACTTACATTGTGAAATAGTGTTGGAATTATCTATGATAATTAACACTTATTTCTACCCCAAAAACCTAATTTACTATTTCAATAATTTAAACTTGAAAATAGAAATTAATGGTGAATTGGGTATTTTTAATGAATAACAATCGGGTTGGAGTTTTTATAGATTTATTCAATCTGATATAGGTTCGATATGAAATCAAGAGAGAATTTGGGTTTTAGTTAGGAAACCGCAAATACAGGAAAAGGAGACTTACCAGTTATGAGATGGCTAGGGATCAACTGGTGTCTCCCTAGTTGTAGTAGTAGGTTGTTGAACTATGTTGCACAGCTGTGTTCTCACTGCTGGGTATTGTTGTGCTGCGGTGTTCTCACCGCAAAGTAAGAGTTGTTCACCAATGTTGAAACGAAACTGATTTCCAACATGTAGGGGTAGGGGTGCATACTGGAGGTGAGCTGGCTTGTGGAATCATAAACAAAGCATATCGTGGGAGGGCGAAGGGATTTCTCAGAAAAGAGGTCAAAAGGCAATCATTTTGTCCAGTGTGGGTGTAAACACCGCTTGTGACCAACGGAAGGTTAAATGTTGATAGAGTAATGGGAAGAGAATCTGTCAATTCTGTACCTGAGTATTAGGTGCCTTCGATGTTGAGACAGGAAGTGAGTAAACAATGTGAGCGGGTTTGTTTCGAGACCTTCCCCTCCCATCTGAAAGCCCAACAGGTGTTTTTGAAATTGTTTTGCGATGTCTTTTTTCCACTTAGAACGTATGAGTCCAAATACTGTGCGGCGTTGCGTTCCATTTCTGTTCTAGTTTTCACAAAAAAAAAAAAATATAATAAATAAATAAATAAACTAAAAATAATAATAAATGAATAAGTAAACAAAATAATAATAATAAATGAATAAATAAAATCATTGATAATAATAATAATTCACATCAAATGTAGGCGTATCCTGTAAATCATACTAGCCTAAGAGAAACCTTTTGCAATTCATTAAAAAGGAGCTAGTTACACAGAGCATCCCTGGACTAATAAACCAAACTCCAGGGATTGATTCTACTGGTTGTTTCTGGCAGTGAGTGACTTTTTGTAAAGGCTTCTGTTTTGACTTTACACGATTTACGTTTCTCATGTTTTTAACTTTAGCTCCCTGACTGCAACTCCCTTATTTTTGGAGTTTTCTCAAATCTGAAGATACCATTGGAAAGACCCTTAAATTTACCAAAGGATTAGTTCTTAACCAGGTCAGAAAATTGTTGAAACACTGATTTCCCAGTAAGGCTCAAAAGCTTAAAAAAGCGGTATTTCACCAGCATTCAAATTAGATTAATACCTTGAAAATAAATATGGTGGGTTTCACCCTGTTTCTGACGCCATTTCTGAGCACATTCATGTGCGAAAAGGTACCCCCAGCACTAAATATGCTATTTTTTGTATACAATGTGAAAGTCAGGAGTATGGTATGTACATAG
Source organism: Creontiades dilutus (assembly GCA_031894815.1). Taxonomy (NCBI): domain Eukaryota; kingdom Metazoa; phylum Arthropoda; class Insecta; order Hemiptera; family Miridae; genus Creontiades; species Creontiades dilutus. The sequence continues at coordinate 655,701 of JAVIWC010000341.1, forward strand.
TTCTTACTAGTCTTTTACTGAGCTTGAACATTTTCCTTGACATATTTTGTTGATTTGATATGTGCAGTTGTCTCCAGCTTATGACACTCTTGAGGATGTAATGGGTGTGGGAGCGAAACTCATGGGAACTGGGTTTATCACAGAGCCCCAGGAAGCTGCAGAACGCCCCAATGTTGTAAGAATTCTACCTATTAAATTCACACTTTCCTCTCATGTAGGTGAAGTCATAATGTATTAATCGGCGTGTGTTCTTTTATGTACTGCACTGGTATGCTTCTGTTGAATGTTGGAAATGGTATGTTACAATATACTTATTGAATTGTTTGAATCTGGTCAACGCTTCAACGTTTCTTCATTTATATTTACGCAGATCTCACAAACAACTTTCGACCTAAAAGATGCTATTGAAGTAGAACAGACCAAAGAATTGAAAGAACCTCCAGTATCTGATCGAACATCTGCACAGCCCCCACAGAGAGATAGTAAACTTCAGTATTGTACCGTAAGAATTCTATATATATTGATATCTTCCCCAATCTTTTAAACGTAACTGCATCACCTTAGTGTGAAGTAGCCTCTTCTGTCAATTAACAAGGGATTCAATTATGATTCTTGGAGTTGATTACATATCATCAACATTAATGAGAGAGATAAAGTCTATCATATCAAGTCTACTAACACGTAGTGGAACCATTTTTTTCACTTTCAGGAAATATTATACATTTTTGCCTCTCCAAAAGCACTATTTCCACTCACATTTTTAGACTGTTGAACAACATACGTTTTGTGTCTGTGTGTGTCCCAGTTGTGTGTTTGCAAATCTGTAGTAACAACCTAGTAACAAGTTTAATTTCTTGTGCACTTCAAATGGCTGCCCCAGGGTACTGGTGAAAGTGGGTGCCCCTGAGTGAAGGTAGTCTTACTTGCACAATAAGAGCTCTGCACCGGTGGATTCTTCTGGATTCATCTTCCTAGCTCCTCATGAGATCAAAAATGAACAACAACCGAGGAACAAACACAATAAATTCTGTCAATGATATAGTGGGTGGCAACACCCTCGCCACATCATTGAATGATTCGCCAGTCAATGATGATGGAGCATCCAAAACCTATCACCAATTGTAATAGTTTCATTTGCAGCCTGGAAAGGCAAACCACTAACACCAAGCAACCTGGGCGCATTGTTGGGGACTCTATTGCATGGTTGAGGGGGCACAACCTCTAATTCTTCACCAACACCCACGGAGTGACCATCAGGCTCCTTGCACTGCTCAGAGTACTCTTCTCACTGTTGTGGGACCTCATTGTGGAATCTGTAATAGAAAAACTCAACACACTCGACTTTTATGCTCCAGACTATGCTGATGATGTGGTTATCCTGATTAGGGGTTTATTCTTTGGAGTAGTCTCAAACCTGGCTCAGTTAGCTCCAAAAGTGGTAGAGGATTGGTGTGGCGTTGAGAGCCAAAATGCAAACCCTAAGAGAACTACAACTGATACTTTTACCAGGAAAAGAGATCTGAAAGGCCTCTCTAAACCTCTTTTATTAAACTCCAAGGTGTCCTTTCAATGTGAGTACGAGTATCTGGGTGTACACGTAGATTCAAATCTCCATATTGTTATACCACCAAGAATGTTCTGTTGTGATTTATGGTGGCATATGTCTTGTTAGATGTGAGTTCAACAAACGACTAGCCTGTCTAACAATACTGTAGCTTGTGATGGATATGGTAAGTTGGCCCCTTCCCAATTTTGGAATCCGTCGCCTTGGGAGATGAATCGGACGCCTGCAAGCGTCTGGGTCATCCTCTGAGCGTGGCGGAGCATAATAATGCATCCACCTCCTCGGAAGGGGCAACTATTACCATTCCATCACTCTCACAAGCTATGCAAGGTACACCCAATGCAACCATGGAAGATCTATTGGGCTTGCCACTCAGTGGTCATCATCATAAAAGGTGAAGCCATGATGCTCTCTTCCCTTAGGCTGAAATGGAATGCCTTTTGGTTCACAGATGGGTCTAAAGTGGAGGTACTAATTGGTGCAGCTATGGGGCTAAACACAGAGAGAATGTCCCCATTCCACTAGGTTTCAGATACCATGGTACTATGAAGCCTCTACCCTCAGGGCTTGTTTCATGTTTAGAAACGTAACTGATATCGTTTTGATGAGTCTTACCTATACTACATTCAGAATGCATCTCTTGAAACTCAACATATTCAGGCAAATTCTATTCTTCATCCTTGATCGTCTTCCTGCTGTTGTCAAAAGTCCATTCACTAGTATTTCATTCAAGAAAAGATCGTGAAAAAATATAAATTCAATAAAAATAATTGAAAAGGCCCATCAACCACATTGTAGGCTTCAAAATTAAATATAATTTTTTTTTTTTAGATTTCACTTCCAAAAACCTCTCTACATTTTACACATCAGACCAATGAATGGTAGAATACAGCAGAGATAAAATCACTTTAAAAAATAACTCAAAGGAAAATATTCCGCCTGTCAGCAGCTAAGAAACAAACTCAAACCAAAGAAAACTCACCTTTATGATGTTAACATAGATGTATGTTATTTAAAAGTAATATTTTAATTATGAAAGCTTTAGCTGTTGAAGTTGTTTCTTCTTATCTCCCTGCAGGATGATTCATCAGCGATTCCATTGCAGCCATCACTATCCCCAATATGCACATCTCCCTTTTGTGACTGCCACTTCAATAAAAGATCTTATTTCCCAGATGAGTTTGAGGACGAAAAAATTGTTGGCAAAACTTTTAGTTTGAAACGCTCCTACGACAAAATACAAGGTAATGCTCAATACTTCATTTTTATAGATTATGGAGTTTTGTCAGTTCAGATTCATTTTGACCTGTAGAATGTTTTTGCATGACGTAGATCTTTGGAATGAAGAATGGTTTGATTCATCAGTATTATGGTAGATTGTAAATATCACTGTGTTGCAAGTTTTCCAAGAGAGTAGAGTAGTTGTAAGGGTTTATGCGTTTTAAAAATTATCTTTATGGAGGTTTTTGAAGTATTCTGGCTCGATATATACATATGTATATAGGATGTACTAGTAAATTGCCCATTTAGAAAGAAACGCGATTGGAAAATGTGCGTCATGTATACCCAACTCATTCTAAAGTTCAAGGGGGCTAGAGGAGTGAGAGACAGGAAATGCCCCTGTGGAATGACTATCAGTCGAGCGGAGAGCCCTGAAGGACACCGTGGAGTGCTCCTATCCAGTTGCCTAACTCAAGTAAGTGCAAGGCATTTTTCCACACCACACCTCACAGTCTCAATCACCACTTTGATATCATTTATTGCCACTCCTTGTTGTGTTTACCACTGGTAATTTCTATCACACTTACCTTAGTCCACTAGTTTTGTTCCTTGTCTACCCTGCCACAGACAACCTGAATATTTAGGATTATGGCAGACCCATTCGGCTAGATAGTTAGAATGTCTGGTTTCTTGCTCTGGTAACTTGGCACATGATGTAGTCTCCCCGCCACCTACCTGTTGGTTGATGACGAAGCACCTGCTATCTGCTGGTTTTGAAATTTACTCTCACTTGTAATGGTAGGGTTAGCACAGACAATGGAAGACTGAGGGCCTGAAGAAACTGTGTTTCTTATGAAAGCCTGCAACAGAATTGTCAACTATGGTATGAGGTTTGTCTATTCAGTACCATTGGTAACTCCTCTCCCTGTGCAGTAAAGTCGTACCTCAACCCTAGAATATATTAAATATATTACATACAAAAGTGTCTACAAAATTATAACAGGTAGAAGCACTTTCTGCAAAGAGTGAGAGTGATAAAATGTATGTACTATTGGTCTTGAGTTAGGGGTTTGAACGAGAAGTGTGTTGAAAGACGGATCATGCAAATCCAATGACATCTCTGGCTTTCAATAGCCTTAGAGTGTTGATTTGACATTGAGTTTTGATCAGGCATTGGAGATTGTTTGGAAGGACAATGTTTTTTTTTCTTCAATAACTTACATTGCTGTTAGAAATTTGATTGAAAAGAAGTGTTTTTAGAGATTTTTAGCTCTGATTCTTGACTTGCATTGATTGGGACGCATTTTTGGAAAGGATTACTGCAGTTAGTAAGTTTTGGGTTTAAAATCTACGTAATTGTCTGAGATGACGGGTTGAGTGGTCTTACCCTCTCACCCAGATGTTTATTAATGTAAATCGTCTCACAAAGGTGATCCTCATCACTAATCTATACCCTTGTGTTTGGAAAGCTTGTAAAATTACATCACGAGGTTCATACTGCAGTACGCTCTGGGCTAGGTTGCTCATCTGATGTCACAATAGGCTACATCGACACTCTTCCCGAGGCTGTAGGTATGATATGTTCCCCCATCTCATTCTGTTACCATCCCATCTAAATGTAGCCAGGATGTGCTAGCCCATTGAGAGGTCCTTGTTCTGCTGCTGAAGTTGACTTCTATCAAGTAGCAGTTGTGGTGGAACTAAACAACTGTAGTAGGTCCAAAACTCTGCTCATCTTCTGAGATAGTTACTTTTCTACAGCAGTCTGTGCATGGTACAGTGTTGTGACTGAAGGAGGTGTTCTAGAGTTTATTGTGAACATCCATCTTCTTTACCCACTAACTGTTTGGTTGCTTTATCTACCAGTAGTGTGAGTTAGAGTCATAATTTCTAATTCTCATGACAGGAATATGATTTGTATCAGTTTTACTTGGTGTCATGCTTAAGGATGTGCCACACACAGAAACGTAACTAAGTGTATCACGGGGATAACCTGCCACAAATAAGGAGCTGCAACAAATGACACCAAAGTCACAGCTGTTGCCATCCCGAGTCATGGGGTGTGGTGTTGGAAAGAAGCACTGGATTACTCTGCTTGGGCATCTCAGAGCTATTACCTCATCCATCCCTCTCTGACTTCATTCTCCTCCTTAACCTGGATGGTTGGCTGGTGGATCAAGAAATCCTGACCATTCTCAATACTTTGAAATTGATTTCATGATTTAATTTAACGGTGTACCACCATCACCTTTGAGGGTGGTTTTAAAAGTAAATAACTCTGGTTTATGAGGGATGGGGAGGGGGAAGCTAGAAAATACCAATCATTGGGCATACAAGAAAAATCCACTGAGTCCAAAAAGTAAGTTTCAAGATGAGTGGACTTTGGTTTTTGATGTTTAATGAAAAATTGAATTTGCACAATATTTATGTTGAAATAATTGTATTAAATGAATAGGAACCTCAAGGGTTCCCTTTTCATTTTTAAGCGAATTTCCATTGACAATGAAGTTATTACGATTGTTCCAAAAATTTTAAAATCATAAATATTATTTTGTACCAATGAGTACACCAGTTGAGGGTATCCTATGAAATTCTCCGCTCAACAATCCATACTTTGTGCAGTGCAAGCTTAAAAACTGACAAGCATAATCGTCAGATTCTGGTGGTCCAATTCTTCTGAAATTTGGAGGGCAGGCGGGAACGCCTATATACTATTTCATACTATTTTCACCATGATGTTATCATTACTATCTGCTGAACATGCAACGTGCAAAATCCGTTAAGGATCATTTTATCACTTTCTAATTGTCCAATCTTTCTCCATTTTGGAGGATAGTTGAGGAAAACTCAATTTAATCATCTCACATCAATTCAACTCGATTGCGTCATTATTCTGATTTATTGTGAATCTTTCAAGATTATTTGCTGCTTTTGTAATGATTCAAACATTCTCGATAGCAATTTGAGATCCAAAACCCAACTTGGCAGACTTTTTTTCCTCCGTAAAAATGATTTATTATTAGAAATAGAACCTTAGTAATGGAGAAAGAAAATAACTGTATACCCCTCCATTAAAATGTGCTGTTATACTTTTAATTATACGTTTATTCTGAAATAAATGCAGCAATAGGCTGAAGTGTAGTTAAGTGTTTCGTTTTATGTCTACAATATTATTTCTGTATGTATCGTAGTAGATATACCGTGGTAAACGTGAACAGGAAGCATGATTCTAAGGGAAACTACCCCAGAAACTAAAGATGATGGATAAATTTATAGCAATACATCACATGATTATCTAAAGTACTGATCCGCTGTACAACTAAGTCAGATAACGCCATTTATAGATGCTTCTAACATATCACAACAAAGTATCACAGCTTGTAGCAAAGCCCAGCAATTCTCAGGTACAACAACGTTTTGTGGCTTTGATAAAATGTACACCCACTGAGTGGTTTCAAGTGCACTTAGTTGTCTATGAGGGTTGGATTGGAAGTCCTCCCAGAAAGTGGATGGAAGGATCACCTCACACAACCACAACAACACGAGCTACAGTGCTGACCAGGTGTCTTTGAGGAAGATGGTACGATTACTATCTATTCCTCAATCCATGAGGATGCTGGTGAAGGAGCCTTGGGGCCTTCTTTCAAGAGTATAAGCAGAATAAATGCCACAGATACTCACACGACTTCTCACCCACTCAAAAATTGTGGTTGTGTTCAAAATTGTGGCTCAGTGAGCAGTGCCAGTCAATATAACATGAATCGCTTATCACCTTGATGGTACTAATGGATAGAGATAGTTAGAAAGTCCTCAAGAAGAAATGCACTGTAAATGTTTTGTTACATACAGATCACGTTGAAGCCTAGTCCCAATAACCCCAGATTACCTCATGAAAGGGTGGTGTTTACCAAATCGATTGCTTGATTTAATCACCTATTAGGTTGTGTATGACTGGCACTACTGAATTCTTCAGAGCTTTGTAAAAATACTCCAGTGCCTGCAGTGTGAAATTTGACTCATACAGAGGAAAATCTCGAGGTTTCAGCCAAAGATCCCATTTTTTTCGTGATGGTTACTATAAACAGCTTTACCATGGTGTTTGTGGAAATGAGCGCTTACAATTAGAGGGTTTTTTTTGTTTCCCTTTTTGAATGGTTGCCACAATTTTAAGATTTCCTCCCCACCTTCAGGGTTAAAAAACCTCAGCTCTTAATTCATCAGTAAGGGAGAACTCTCAGCAAGAACTCATTGGACCCAGTGCCTAGGACTGGAAGACCTCAGTTCACTGTCACCTGTCACCTGTAAAGCTCGAGTCAAAACTCCAGAGCAAACTGTGACACTCGTTATGTCGCAATCGACATCATCGTATTTGAAGATTCTTCTAGAGTCACAGTGTTAGTGGATCCTTCACTTCAAAGTCACTGCAGTTATTAAGCACCGCTGTTATCATGAGCTCTAACATCTACCTTTGAACCCCTTGTTAGGGTTACTTTTCAATGCCAGATATTCATGTAGGTTCTGCATGCAATAAACCTTTTTTTCGTGAGTCTATGATGGATAATGATCGTTCCTCTTGTCTGTTTCTGAAAGCTGTTTCACCTTAGCATATACCTGGAGGTTTTCCCCTTGATGGGTACCCTGTGTGTGTTGCAGGCATATTGGCTTGAAGGGGTCCAACTAGTCAATTCCATTATCTCCTTATTTTAAGTAAACCAGGGCTTGTCTTGTCTTGAAGAACCAGGGTTTACTCATTGTTCGAGTGTTGAGCATTCCAAGTTTGTGAGCTATCATCCTGACCACACTAATAATTTCCTAATAATAAGAACCCAGATTGAAGGTATCTGACCCTCTATCCCTTCAAATTAGAGCCATCCGTAACCCTTTGACCAATATTGCATCATACTCACTCAAGATGGAAAAATGATACTACACGGTTTTCCCCTTTCTGATGCAAAGCGAGAAATATGTACCTTTGAGGTGACCATACAAGGGTAATGATCCGATACTTGAAAATATATTATCACATCTCCAAACTAATCAATCACGTCAAACATAACCATTGCCAAGTCCATCATTAACTCCATTCTCCCTAAAAGCGTATAGTTCCCCTGAGAATCAATAGGGGGGGGGGGGGGGGGGGTTGGATTACACACTAATGCCAATCTTTGGCGAATGCCAGAATCTAATAATTGTTTTCCTCAAAATGAATAACCAGAACCAATTAGCATCAAAGTCACCAACGAACAACAAAGGTAGCCCATCCTTCTCAAATACTGATCCGTAATGCATTATACCAAAAATCGTATCATTGAGCGGAATAAGGGGCAAGTAAACTGATCCCAAAAACGTATAAATTTAGGCGTGACTGTTTTGAAAAACTCCACAAAGATTAAATATTTAAAATCGCGATAGTAACTTGTGACTTTGAACGTTAGGTAAGTATTTATGTTGTATCAGAGGAACCACTCCCAAGCCATTCATCCTTGCTGATGTTAAGATAACAGACAAAACTTTCGCTCAAGTCCTAAAGGTCTGGAAACATTACAACCTGGTTTACAGCATCTTAAATTATTTTCTTCATGTTTGAAATGTTGATTAGTGAAGAAATATACCCATAAACTACCATTTCCGAATATTTCACGTTCTCCGTGAGTTGCCACTGTAAACAATGTAAAGCGAGCAAATGCAACAGGTGAACTGGTTGTGCAGTGCAAGTACCTTTCTATTCATGAGATGTGGGGGGCAAAATCTCTCCCCGCTTCTCTCGCAGACCCACAATGCTTTAGACTGCAAAGGAATGAAACGAAGTCAGTGGTACGTCAGGCAAAGAGAAAATCATGTTTTTTATTATCTGCCTTGATCTCTATCCACACAATGTATGGCTCAACATATGTCAACTTGAACTATATTGTAGGAAATCTGTTGAGGTTCTCCCATAGCTTTTGGAGTTGGTGAACTGAATAGATATTTTGCAAGCTCAACTATTGGTTCGCATTTTAGTGGAATCTTTATTATGATTCAGTACTAATGGTTTCTTCTTTACATATTTACACAAAGTAGAAATTCTTAGTTCCTTTTTATGGGAGTTATGCCATTCAACTCTAATTTGTTTTGATACTTACGCCCGTTATTTTGTCTTTTATCAAACACGTTTTTAATGTCTGTATTTCAATGTTCTGTAATGCTAGTGCATGTAAGCATGCATTTGTCCTTATCTCCTGTCTGAAAATATATTACTAATAGCTTCAGTGATTTTAGACGCATTTTTAATCTCCCAATTATCTCTAGCGCGTTTCTCTCGGTTTTAAAGGAAAATTACTTGTTCAACGAAAATTAATGACCGAATGAATGATGGACCAATGTTGTGTTATTGTATTATTTGAAGTGACTGAAGACTCTGTTTATCATTTAATGACAATTATGCTACCATTATGGTTCTATTAGATTTTTCCAATACCTTTGAAACTGTTAACTTTAGTACTCTCCTGAATAAACTCTTTTTTTTTTTCAATTCAGTCGGTCTTTGAAGATTTAAATTAAGTTCAGCCTTTACTTTATGGTTGTACTCGGAGTGTGCAGGTTAGATGTCAGTATTGTACTCCACTCCCTTTATTGACCCCTCTTGCTGTATCGTTTTGAAACAATTGATTTCGCTTCTCAAAAAGGGTATTTCATATTTTCCACGAAAGATCCTCTAGAGAGGATTGGAATTAGGTCTGACGATTTTGCTCGTGGCTTCCCATTGCCTCACGCCCCTGGGTTGGGAGCGATTTGGATTCACGTGATATCGCGATCAGAGGTGAACTGTCTAACGACAGTATACAACACTTGATAGGATTTTGGCCCTAATCATTGGTGCCTGCTGGATTCAAACCAGGCTAATGAGTACTCCCACTGAAAGTAAACAGCCAAAGGACTGACGCCTTGGCTCGCTCGGACAACCTGTCCCCCTCTGCTGCTATGTCCATCAGCTGTCTGGCATACGCTGTCCCCCCAAATGCAAACCTCGGGAAACTCCAGATGTGGTTCATGAAAATTCCCTATTTTTCAACGCTGATTCTAGTGCTACTATTGGTTTTTCAGATTGCCTCGTTTTTATTTGAGTTGTTGTTGTAAAACATCAGCATTTTCTACCATTCCAGGACACATTTCCATTACTTATCTTCTCGTAATCCACATATTCTGTCCCTAACTGTCGGGTTTATCCCCTTAGAAAAAATAAAGCTACTGATTGATGTGGGTAGCTATTTATTTTGCTGAGGTTTATTGGTCTGAGTAGTGAAAATTCCATTCCTCCAATATCGCGACCAGAGAGAAATGAGACAGCATAACAAAAAGACCGTTGTTCCTATTGCAACTATTAAAAAGTTCAGGACCGATGGTATCATCACATACCTATTGGATTTGAAACCCCAAGACTCCATTAAGGATGTACAAGTAAATTCATGCCAACTCATCACCGATAAATGCCACAGCAACAAATGCACATGGTAAATTATTTGTGAACCAACTAACACTACCAATTAACCAGTTTCATGGGAATAGGTACTGTTATGAAGAGACTCAAGATTTACAAGGAGATTACATAGTGAAAATTTGTCCAAAATGGTAATAAATGTTGGTGTTTTACAGTAGTAACTCTGATAGAAATTGGGCAAGTCCAATCACGAATGTCACCACAAGAACCTGCATTGTAAAATTTCTGAGATCTGCTTTGCTGCGATTCCGGGGTTCCACACATGCTGTATAAGTTAATGAGTCCAAAATTCACGAAATACGGAGTAGAACAATAAAACAAAAAACAAAAAAAAAAAAAAATGGAGGCTCTTCCAAAACTTTGGTTGGTCGTTGTAGGTTCATCAACTCCGCCATTGTGTCACAAACTGGACTGATGAGAAGATTTGAGTTTCTTCTATGGCTGACTCACTTTTCCTGAGCTATAGCTCACAAGTCAGAGCTTTATCTGAACTTTGAACGTACGAAATGGAGATCAGTCTTCCCCCTTCTGGGCTTAAACTCAACTGGTGAGATTTATATCAATTGCTTCAGATGAATCTCAAGAGATAAAGATAAATCTAACTTTTTATGCACACCTATCCGAGCTTTCACTCATTAAATGGCGAGATTGAGCTTTTCCTCAACTTGAAGCATACCACCATCTCTGTTGTTCTCTTTCATTGACATATCTACCTCTTTCAGTCGCTCGCCCCTTTTAGTAGAAGGTTAAAATAGGAGCTGAGTAGTAGAGTCTGTAAACAACCCTGGTATATCTTGTTCTCCTGTAAATTGTCTGACAGTCAAAAAGTGTTGAATGTTTGTTGTGGAACTGTTGCTTGTTCATTTCTGTCTACTTTTGTTCATAGTCTTACAATACCCAGTATAGCTATTATCTTTTATATGATCTTATCAGGTTAGGCAGGGGTGCCCACCAGAGGGGGGTTGACGCAGACCCCATCATCAAGCTTGGGTGCCTAGTCTCGCCTGCAAGGATTCCCCGGCATACCCCCCCCCCCCCCAAGCTTGATGTCGCAATTATGACGTCTTCTGGGTCAAACCCCCCCTGATGGGCACCCCTGGGTTAGGGAACCTACGAAATACGTGTTCATTTCCCCTCTTTGGACTATCAGATTTGTAATTTTATTTCATACTTCTTGAATATTGTTGGTGAATTGGTATTGGCTGAGTGGTTTTCCCGTACACCTACTTACCTATTATAGATTTAAGAGAGGAGTGAATTTTATTCGAGTTTATTTCTCTCTCCAGATTTGCGTCCAGGTCAATGGGTGATCGTTAAAATCGGCGAGGAGAAGTCCCCAGGAATTTTCTTAAAATACACTGAGCAACAAATTAGAGTAGCTCTGTGCAGGCCTATGAAAAGTGGTTGGCAGTTGGGCCAGCCTGTCGATGTTGATAGAGGATGTATCTCTTCTCTCACAAGCAATCCAATACCCTCAGACCAAAAAGGCTCCAAAAGCAAACCCAAAGCAAAAGTTTTTTATTTTAATCAGCACTTTTTTTAAGTAGCTATTTTGATGTGTTGTATGGAAGACCTTCAACTTCCTTTTTAATTTGATATCTGATAGTGAGATATCAGTTTTTATGTTCCTGAATTTATTTAAAAGTATTAGACTTGAGTCTGTCATATTATAACAAACATTAGCAATCAATGTTATTATTCCACGTTTTCTGTAACTAATGATCTCAGTTATTTTTTACTTTAACTTAAAAGCTGTTGTAATATGTGAGGCTTTCAGGGTCAAAAGTGGATAACTCCACAAGACCAAATATTACAGTACTGGCCAAAGTTCGTTCCCTTTGCTTAGGTCTTCAGTAGTGGAAGGGGAAAGATGATCAACGTTACAGATAACGATTGTTAGAATTTTTTGAATAGGATATTTTCATTTTTTTAATTTCTATAGCACCATCTCAATTACTTAAACAAATTTTAACAATTGACCATTAAACTTTGAAAAATGTATGAATGAATTTCTCCAACCATTCAAAATCAAAAGATTTAGAGACTTGAATGATCGCATTTGAGAATGGCAACCACAACAAAAGTTTTGATCCTGAAGTTTTTTCAATGGAAACTTACTTATCTGAAGATGTGAAAAATGCAAAACCATTTTATGAAATATTGGAGTTTTCGGTTTTGATCCTGAACGCCTCATGTTGTGAATGAATAGTGTACGTGAAATATTTTATAAGATATTGCTGTGCCTTACTATTTTTATAATTACAATGTACATTATTACATTCGTTTAACGATCATACGTTTTGGTTACAATCCTATTATCATTCCAAACTGCCACTGTCACTGGATTTGCGCTTTCCAATGCATCGTGACTCAATTTCCACTTTATTTTCAGATGAATGGACGAATAATAACTGGTTCTAAGAAAAATTGAAAATTTCTCCTACGAGATGGGGGCTCAAATTGACACTAATAATCCCTTTCTTGATTGTATGAAGGCTAGAGCTTTGATGAGAATCATCATTATAAATTCAACACAGCTAGAAAAAACTGACTGGTTTAAAATAGACATGAAATGGATAAACCTAAAACTCCTGTAATTTGCCACCATTATTCTAGAATTTTGGGATATTGAATCTTACTTTATTTGAATACTGATAATATTTAAGCTTCCTCCTTCAAACCCCTTTACCTAGGACAAAGAATATTCATGAGTCGTATACAACTGTTCTACCTTCAACATTTCATGGAATCATTCTTTTCTGAATCAAAATCCCCTCCCCCACCCTCCACTTTTCAAGATAGAAATGGCATGACTCCCTTACATGAGCACCTACAAAAATATCCACTATTACTCATATCTTCCACTTTCAAAGTGAGGATTTTGTTGGGCTGAGACGTATTATTTTTGTCTCGTAAATCACTTCTTTACTGAACACCACATTAATGTTTTCGGGTATCCCAATAGTTTTCCATTATATGAGTTTTGTTCCAGTGGAACTAGGTTTTGTGATGGTTGTTGGAAATGTCAAAATGGAATGTGAGACAAAATGAGCTTTTCTCGTCCTAATACAAATTTCATCTACCAATATGCTAAAGAGATCAATCTTGTCCGCCCCTCGGCTTCAAATCTTGAAACAAACTACTCAATCCTACCTTTTAAAGAACTTCACTAGTAGGTACGTAAATACCTAACAACAAATAAAAATGAATAAATAAAAGATAAAATAATGATAATAAATTGAAATGATAGTTGAACTTCAGAAAACCGTGTTTTGCTAACAGTTGAAATTTATATCTACCAAGCAATAACCATCATGGAGGTGAAAGCCCAATTCCATCTTTAAACCAAGCGTCATTCCTATTCCTGCAGCAAAGAAGGCAAGGGAAGCAGAAAAGTTTATTACTGACCTCATATCTGCAGAGCCAATCTACCTCTTTGTAGTACTGAGGGTAGAACTTGCAAATCGTGGAACGATTTCTGCTTGCCTTTGAGGTTGTTACAGTCCTGTCAATACTGGCATTGGGCACACAGCATCGCAAATAATCACTCTTTGCTCCACCAACATTCAGCGAATTCACGTTTTATAGCACTTATTGTAGTCATAGCGTTTCTACAGCTAACACAGTTCAGTTTCAAGGGTTGGGGACATACAACTGATAATAGGATAAGAGAGTGTTTTTGTGGATGCACACATTCTAGCGGGTGAGCGGACAAACAGGTGTGCTCCCTGACGTGGATCAAATCAAACGCTGTGTTATACGTCCAAGCTCCCGACACTGACAGAGCGTACTCCCAGACATCTAATCTCATTTGCTCGAAACTATGACAAACACGTGAAAGGCCCCTGGGTTTTCAGCATGTGTGGCAGTAAAGATGGAGTGTTGCAACGGCGATTTTTTTGTGGTTGAGCGACGATATTGTTCCAAACTTACCAATAATTCTGAACGAAATTGAGTAGAGATGCACCATTCATTCCAACATGTGGCAAGCTTACAGCACCCTGAGAAATCATCAGTACACCTGTCACACTGTAAATCACTCAGAAAACTTCACCAACCCCACCCCTGCAGCTCATACACAGACCATCAAAAGCCTGTGGGGACATGTGAAGGTGAAGTATATGATCAAACGTTGTGAAGATCGCCAGCTTCTTGACAGACAACAGAAGAAAGAGTGGTGGAGGTCTTTCATTGCTGGGAAGGATCTCATGAACTCCTTTTACACCTACATGAAGTCCATTTTTCTTGTGGAGTGACATCCCCAACTTCTTCGACGATCTTCCCCTCAGAAGAGACAAACACTGACTTATCAGAAGACTTCAAAAGAGACAAGGTAACATTTTGTTCGAATTTTTAGAGAAGTTAGAGGCAGTAGATAGCCTGCAACACAACGGTTGGGTTCCCCTTAGACATCCACAAAATAGCCTGGGATGCATTTACCATTATGATCCAATGGAAGTAAAGGCTATTTGTGGTTATTATTTTGAACACAATAGTTTCATCAATACTTATAATTAGGAACACAGCTCCTATCACTTGTACAGTTGTGAAATCAAACTAATTGTGCAGTTTTCCACTGAATGTTGAACATGTCCTCTATTCAGTAGGTATTATCATAGACAATTAAAGGACAAAAAACTCTGAGGCTGCATCCCTTAGCACCTCACGAGGAACCCATATGGGCCTGGTGCTTTACAATTACACAAGCTTGGCAATCCTTCACGAAACAGAAAGGGAATTTTCCCCACATATGATTATATTGCGTAGGAAAAAGAGATTTTCACTATTTTTTTACTTGTCTTTCCGCGTTCTTTAGAGGAAGAAGGCATAGCTTTTCATATTAGCCTAGCCCCCATGGGTCTTTGACTAGCAAATGAGAGTGTAGCTGAATGAAGTGAAGTTATTTATTTATTATTTTTGTTTTGGATCTTTCTGGTGGATTTTTATATTAAATCGCTTTTATGTTCTATCGCTCATTTCAGCATTATATTGTCTAAATTTAGTGTAACCAGCAGTACTACTTAAATGAATGAATCTTTTCCTGCCCTTTTTATTCACCCTTAAATTCTCAAATACTCTCTTCTCCCTCTCCAATTTTCTCCAAATCACAATGAACTTTGTTTCTCCATTCTTTCCTTTGACGATTTCCTTAATTGATCATGTAGTGAAAGGGACTGGAGTTTAACTGAAAACTCATACTTCCTACTTGTAGGTAATGTTTTACCTACTTCATCAGGGCTCAGAACTCATTCTAGAGTTTTTGCACCCAAAATTCTCCGTGATTTGGAGAATAGTCCCTGAGAAATCTATGTAGCTTGCTAAAGCGTGTGAATTAGAGGCTAACCATTCCACTACAGATTCCTTACTTGATAGTTAATCCTAAAACCAATGCATGTCACAAAGTAGTCAAGCAAAAAAAACGAAAAGAAAACACTGCCACATTAGAATGTTTTTGTATTACGTCTGCCTTTCTAGGTGTACTTCTAGTGCTATACGTTTGACCGTTAGTTTAGTTTCATTGGGCTTAAAAACAAGTAAGGTTTTGTTGCTTTCCCGGTAGACTGCATACTGATTTCACTACAAATTCGGTTTGGGACGTAGAATAAAGGATTTTTACATCCTAATTCTACTAATTTCTTACAATTCTTCTGTCATGCATGCAATTTATATACAGATTTGGGCTCCAGGCTTTCTCCTACGTTATATACAATATCTAACAATTGTAGTACACACGCCAGGTTCGTTCCAACAAGAGGTGCTGTTAACAGAATGTTGACAGTTTTCAACTGGTGTAATGTGAATGGCAGTAATGTCAATTGCTGTTACAACAAACCAGTCTATCCTGCAGCTGTTCCCACATGAATGAGCCGTTGACAGTGCTGCTGTTGAAATGTGCAAAACTGAGGGGCTCCGTCTCTTGCTGTTGACAAAGGAAAACTTTGGTGATTGAAACCTCCCACTTGAACCCGAAGCAAACACAGCAAAAACTCCCTACCTTGACACGACAGTGAGGTAATGTTAAGTGGATGTTGAATGTTACTAGTGCTCCAACAAATGTTTATCCAAAATGAGCTTTTCTCGCCCTCATACAAATTTCAACTACCAATATGCAAAGGAGAAATGCAGTCTCGGCTTCAAATCGTGAAATTAAGGAGTCAATCCTACCTTTAAAAGAAGTTCGCTAGTAAGTACATAAATACCTAAAAAAAAGAAAAAAAAAATCAAATGGTTGTCAAACTTTGGAAAACTGTGTTTTGCAAAGTTAAAATTCATATCTGTCCAGCAAGAACCATTGTGGAGGTGAAAGTCCAATCTAAGCTCCATTCATATTATCGTAGCAAAGAAAACAAGGGAAGCAGAAATGTTTATTATTGACCTCAGATCTGCAAAGCCAATGTACCTTTTTGTTGTACTGAGGGTAGAACTTGCGAATTATGGAACGATTCATGCTTGCCTTTGAGGTTAGTTGCAGTCCTGTCAATAGTGGCATTGGGAGCCCTGCATTGTGAATAATCACTCTTTGCTCTACCGACAATTAGCGAACTCACGTTTTATAGCACTTACTGTATTCATCGCGTATTTACAGCTAACACAGTTTAGTGACAAGGGTTGGGGACCATCAACTGATAGTAGGATAAGAGTGTGTTTTGGTGATTAGATGCACACTCTAGCGCATTCTGACTCATGCTGCTGGACAGTCAACCCCTAACCCCCCTCACCAAACTCATGACTCCACCATCCTCTCAATCATCCTGAGGCTAATTGGCGCGTGAATTTGAAACTCTTCTGCCCTTCAATGAGGATTCATGGGGAATGTTTTTGCTTTCTTCTGTGATATTAGATGGCTAACATGGACGGTTTGTATTTGGCACCTACCATCCAAGGCCAAGAGGCTAATCCCCTGCATGCCAAGCTGAGAATCTGTTATTTGGTGACTTTGTAGAAAATGAATGGTGCAGGGTTTAGACAAAAAAGTAGCTCTGGCTCCAAAGAGAGCAGCAATGGCCTCGATTTTTTAAATTCCTTTTAGCAAAGCATCATCAAAAAGAAGTTGGTTTCCACTAATGTTTGTTTTGTAATCAATTATTCTCCTTGAATAATGTTTGGACTCCTTGAAAGTTGTCTCAAGGAAGAGACTAGGCAAATGAGTTTAGTTGAAAATTCTTCTCATCTGCTTCCTGGAGATGTGGTGGTGCATGTTGAACTAACTTGTCGAGTGTTATATAATTCAGACTGTTTTCTCGTAAAATCCACTTTGACGTAGGTCAAATTTAATTCTTGATGTTTTTCAAATATCACTCAGTGGTGTTCAATTTAGAGAGCTTCAAATACCTTCAGGAAAAATCAGTGTGGTAGATGCGTGAATCACAGATACATCACATTCTTCTCTTCTTTGTCTTACAATGTTGGAGGTCTGTGTGAGCCATCGTCTTGCTTTCATTTCTTACTAAACTTTTTCCTGTTTTGCTCTATTTTCAGTTCAGGATGTTAGATGAATTCAGTTAGTGCTAAAAATCATGAATTTGTATCAAAGTATTTATTTTAACTATGTGAAAATATTTAATTAAGGCTGAGTTTTTTGAAATAAATGCAAGGATGGTGTAGGGAAGTATGCGTTTTTCATGTGTACACTGGGAAACTTGTCCGATCCAACTCCTGTTAAACAGTCTGATGGAAGAATGGTAGGAATGTGGTACAGTTCACACTTCTTCGATCTGACTCCCCATCCGACCATGCACTGACTGTGCAGTCTATAGATTTTCCAGCTTGTAGGACAAGGCATCCCCTGATTTTTCGTTCAGCTTTGCTCTTCCTTTGCAAATTGACTGAAAAATGATCTAGCCAGAAGAGCTCATTCACGTTGTAAGAAGATATCCAAATACTATACAACCAGATGAAGGAGCAGTAGTGGAATTCAAATTTCAAATATTTGGTATGAAAAGAAAAGAATCGCTCCAGAACTGAACACTGATACGATTTTGACTCATTGTCCAATAATTGAGGGAAAAGTTTCACATATTCTCCTTTCCATGTTTTGTACTCCCAAACTCTGAACTGTTTATGGTTATGGGGGATGGCTAATCATCTTCCAGAATCATCTTCCAGACAAAGAGCCGAATCACTCTGAAAAAAATTACTGAAAATTGTTAACCCTTTCTTTCGGTTCTTAGAAGTGAGAGTGGCGAGTGCATTTTAATTGAGCCAGAGATGGAAATCAAAGAATGACAAGTGTACTCATCTTTTCTGATCCGAATTTTCACAGGAAATCTGATCGAGGTCAGATTGAACGAGTGTGTCCTGACCTTAATCCACAGCCATCTACCACAGATCGCATACGTATCTGTTGTTTAGTAAAAAATGTATCATCTTTACATTCCATACAACTACAAACTCCTCGTTGTTACTCTTTTCTCCGCAACCCTGTAGTAGATAGGTACATGATTTATTGGGTAGGCACTTATTGTTACCAGCCTTCTTGATTGGGGGTTGGTCATCACATCTTTTTCCTACTTACCTTGTTATTCATTACTCAAATACCTTTTGAGACCTTCTTGATTGGATTTATAAGATTTCCACCAATATAGGCAGTAACATTTGATTGTTTACAGCTGTGGCACAGGATATTCACACTCGACCATGCTGTATTCGGCTTCAAGAAATTGATATCAAAGGTTGGAAACTGTATTTGCCGCCGAAGAATGAAGATTTTCGCTTAAGAAACAGATCCGAACTATTAAGGTTATTGAATGAATTGACTACATTTTTGGAATTTTTCAATGACAAAAAATGCAACGACTTGGATTTGGAACATTTCCGTAGACTAGCTTGCAAATTGAGGAAACATTTGTCCCCCGATAGATCTGGCATTTGTCAGCCTCTCTGTTCGTGCCTAGTAATTTCTGAAAGTTGCGCTGGCTTTGTTCAAGGTCCTCCAGTTACATTAGAAAACATCCGTTGTAAATACACTTCACGAATTTTACCGCCAGTAATATTTCAAACATTTGATATGGAGCCTCCTTGGCTGAGACTCCATGAAGAAATTATAATGAAGTTACAAAGCCAGCAGGTGTCTCGCACCAGCTATAAAATAAGGAAGCGCCCTTTAACGTATGTTCACGTTACTTCGCAACATGTTCGTGCCATACAATGTTTGTTGAGCACTTACTTTTGGAGTAACGTAGATGTCTCAACTGTTCTTCAGTATCCAGAATTTACATGCGTAGTTTTGTATGGCAAGTTAGTTGTTGGGTTTGGTTACTTATCTCCAGGAGCTCACAGAAACGAAGGATACATCAACTTTTTATTTGTTCGCCCACATTGGCGACGATGTGGCATTGGGGAGACAATCTTATATCTACTGCGACAGCAATGTTTATTTTGGACTCTTACTCTTCACGTTTCTCCTAACAGTGAAGCGCTGAATTTGTATCACAAATTTGGATTTAAGACCTACAGTAGAATTACGAATTTCTATACAGATTATGTGATTTCAAATTCTAAGTCTGAAAAAGATGCACTGTTTATGAAATTAGAAAGTAGAATACCACAAATGTTCTAATGATTCTTACACGTTATGATCCTGATTGTGAAAAGGTACAACACAAATAATACAAGTGATATAGGTCTCATACGTGGAAATACAAAGCAACTTCAAAACCATTTTATTATCATCATTGTTTTTTAAATTTTGTTAAAGCTGATTATAAAACTCTATTTGATGTATGTAATTCTATTGAAACAGTGGTCTTCGAGTTAAGCACTTCTGCGTATGCTAGCGCTTCTCCATTACCTCTGACATGGTTCCGTTCTGTAGCTACGACTACGTTCTTCTTCCGCCTTCGCTCTGGCGTTTGTACTTTTTATTCCGACAATATAATTAATTTGATCCGACGTTTGTGTTGAATAACATTTCCTAGAAATCATCTCGTTGGGTTAAGTCATCTATTCGTTGTTTTTGCTTTGAAATTAGAAAACAAATCCTCGCAGCCCTCTCTGAAATGGTTCATCGAGTAAATTCAATAAAACTGTTGGAAATTATATGGACATTTCCTGCTCACCTTAACATTTTACTTCAATAATTTTTGTTTAAAGGGCAAATATTCTTATGTTTAAAAACATCAAGTTGTAGGTTAGTTGCTAATTAAAATTTACTATCTTGTTTTCAAGTTGTTGAATCCGAAAATTGAAACCATTATCGTTGTTGAGGGGGAAAAAAAAAATCTTTACAAATCTTGTCATTAACCCAGCCAACTGCAACTTGTTTTGAACTAGTCTATTCAGTTCTCTTAAGATATTGGGAAATTCCTTGCTGATTTAGTATGCACTCATCTTTCCCAGTCACAAAATACTGTTGAAATAACTTTAAAATGCATTGATTTGTGTGTGGACATAATGGGATCGCAAAGGGGGGCTATCATATGTAGCACCTTCTGAGAGAAAAAGTTTACTGATCCTTCAACTTCTTTGGATGGTGGCTCTCGTATCTCATGAGGTTGGCACATAGAGGCCTGGACGAATTCCCTAGAAGGCCAACCCCCCCCCCCCCCATGTTTTTTACGTTTGGCTGCTGTCAGATCCTTGCCACAGATGAAGTAGGTATGTAATGCCACTACACATAATTATACAGCTGCGCAGTGTCTCAAGTCCTGTTATATATTAACATACCTCCAGCTTCTCTCAGGCGTCAACTTACTGCGACCAAGATTTATTAGGACGACCTTCACCAACTGCTCTCTCATTGGTAATAGCCTGATCTTGAACGCAATCTCAGCACAACCAAGGAAGGCCCTCAATCCCCTTGGGCAACTGAAGTGAATGCGACTGAAGATAGTCTGATCTCATCATCTCTACCTACAACTCTCCATGGCCTGGTATTTAGACCTGGATCCTGGAGCTCCAGCCCCTAACCCTCTGTGAGGGCACAAAGTCCTTGAGCAAACTGGGGACCCATACCAACAACTTTGTCGTAGGAGTTCCTCTGCAGATTGAATTGGCAGGTTTGCTTCTTCCCTCAGAATTGGCACAATGCCTCTGAGCCACTCAAGAGCCATTTCATGTACACACAGCAACACCAGTCCTCCCTGCTCTCTCTGGTACCCCACCATCCATGGTAAGACCCTCTCTTTCAGTGTCCTGTAAAACATTAGGGCCTGAATAACGCTGACTTGTTCCGCAATGATGTGGTGGTCAGATAGATATTTCTTGTTTACAATTTTCGGCTATATAGCATTAGCAAACTGAATTAAACTTTTCGCAAACTGAATTAACTTTCCGCAAATACAAGTGAACGTTTCATTAAATTAATTTTCTGCACTAAACATGATCAGAGGACATAGAGTCGAGTCCCCAAAACAATACCTTGTAACTTTCCCGTGGGCTGCCGAACTTTCTTTGGCCTTCTCCGAGTAGCGTAACCCTTCTCTACCCGTCAATTATAGTCATACCAGTGTTCGTAGGTATTTTTTGTTTTGTTTTGTGAGGAACGTTGTTGTGGAGATGAGCGACAGCGATTGAAATAGTTAGGTCAGAGAAGCTTTAAAACGATTTGATGGGAAACTAAAACACCCTTTCAAACAGTTTCTTCGGGTTTCCTCCGCGATTTCTCTCTTTTTCTTCGTGAAAGTCAACGTTTTCAAGGTTTGTTAATGTGCTGCACTTCAAATAGGATCGAACGAGATGAGGATCATGCTAATATTGAGAGCATTGTGGACAGAGAAGCTTTATAACGATTTGATGGGACACTAAACCTCCCTTTTAAATAGTTTTTCCGGCTTCCCTCAACGATATCCCTTTTTTCGTGAAAGTCAACGTTTTCACGAAAGAGGGATGGTTGGATTAGTACCAAGTGATGGTGACTCACCTCCTGTTATTAGGAACACAATTCGATGAAAGCGCGGAAGGTTTAATTGAAATTGTGAAATTTTAAATTCTAATTGCAAAAGGTTTAGTTTAGTTTGCCAAAAGTTTAATTTAGTTGGCTAATGCTGTACATAGTAGATGATGAACTTCTAATTTGGCTCACGAAATCGTTAATCGTTGATATGAAAAATCGTCAATTCAATTTGGAAAACCATTGTTTCATTCAATTTGCGAATGCTATATCCTGCAGTACGAAGCACCGCAGTTAAGGACCCGTTCAATCAGCTGACCCCACATTCCGTGACACTACGTACTTGACACAAACGGTTGCTAGGAGACGATATCACCGCGATGTCAACAGCACCAAAGTAGCGAGGATTCAATCTTAACCAAAACATCACATTGATCAGCCTATCTATGTCTGGGTTTTTCAATAGACTAAGTGCACTTTTCGGACTGAAAAAACGATCGGTGAAAGTGATAATGGTAGGATTAAATAATAGCGGTAAATCTACCATAGTTGGTCTTCTGAAGTCGGATGGTGACAGAAACAGTGAAATCGTTCCCACCATTGGATTAAATGTGGAGCACTTCAGATGTGAGTTAATTTCTATTTTCTCGATCTACACCATTTCCAACATAAATGGAAATATGTTGGTAGTAATTAGATGCGTTAAAACTCGATTCTAGCCACGCGGGGTGAGCTATAAAACGTGTTGCTAAGTAATGGATGCATTACAGGGACGTCCCCAAATACGGTTTTTATATTATCACAATCTTATCAATGACCCATTTATAGATCGTTTATACTTAAACGAAAAACTGAATTACCTCCTCCATTCATCTATTTTCAAAATGTAATTTGATATTGAAATGAGTTCAATACCTAGACCAAGTTATTAATAGTACGAAAAAAGAATACCTACCTAACGAAGATCGGGTATAACGAAAGTTTGAAGTATGTTTCGAAACTAGACCAATCGAACCATACAAGAAGCAAGAAAATCGGCAAGATGTATTGGCAGCGGTTGGATGGATTGTCAAATCCATCATCCCAACAGGAAATTCAACATTTTCCGAAGTTAGTTGCACATCTACTTATAGACTAAAATTGGGGTCAAACAAAAAAAAATCAATAAAATCAGATGAAAATAGTGGCGACAGAATGATTCTTCACATATCACCCCCTCCATTGAACCCTTTCATATTGAAAATTCAATGTTTTGTATATTTAATATAAGTAGTAAGTTGAATGATTTATAAAATTTAAAATTATAAAAGTTAAATTTATTGTCAATCCCGGCATTTCAGTTATGCTTACAGTAATACAGGATGTTTGGTATAAGCAGTGGTGTAACATTTTTCAGCCCCCCCCCCCCCCCCCGCAAAATATTTTCGGGGCCCTTTTTTTTTTTTTTTTTTTGCGAAGCGTGCATTTTTTAACGGTCATCGTACAATACGCTACAATAACCTAACTAAAAACACATAATATAATATAACAATTTAACCTACCTTTAAGAACTCGAGACTTCCAGTCTACGTAGCAAACTTTTGGATGACCGTGTGTTATAAAAGTCAACTTTTTCCTTTAGTTTACACCCTTCCTCACCTGGTTATAAATAAAACCAAAAGATCAATGAACCTACATTACCGTTGATGTTTATAAACTTGATGTTACATAATGGAATTTTTCTGTGTATCGTTAGTTCCGCTTTATTCTTTAAAATTAAAAAAAAATGAATTTTGCTAGAGCGGGCCCGTTCCCGGGCCCCCCCGCATCGCGGGGTTTGCGGGGGTGTACGTTACGCCACTGGGTATAAGAATGATGAAACTTCAGGGATCGATTCAGCAACTAGATTTGCAAGAAGAAGGAGAAAACATATTTAATAATTGATATAGGTAACACATGCAAAATAGTTCAAAATATGTCAAAGCAATGGACTTGATGTCCGTCTGCCAGAATGACCCGAGCCACCGATCATATCAATTTAACTCATTTTATTGAATTTATTTTAGAGGTTCACCAATTAAACTCTATGACCAGCTAAGAGCGGTATCTCCAAGAGTGGAACGCAAAATTCGCCATAGCCAACCATTCCCTTTTTTGTTCAGTAGCTGAACCATTCGCCCCATGTTCAACACACTGTCCCCCAGAAAGCGCGCCCTGAATTCCTGAAGCACAGGGCAGGTGCCGAAGAAGTGCAGGGCATCCTCATTCGCATTCAAATTGCACATAGAGCATAACCTCCTTGTGGTACTTGACCGGCATAAGTAGTGCACCCTGTGCCTTAAAATCCACCGAAAAACCCATAATAGTCCCCATCCACCTACAGGTTCGCGGGTCTGATCTCCAGGCTCAGATGATGGTAAAGAGTGTTCCTTGAAGTCTGGGCACTTTCTCTCATTTCATCCGTCCAGCTGCGACGAACCCCATCCAACAACAATTCCAGCACCTAATTTCGTGGCATGAACACGGGGAACAAATCAATTTTTGGATTTTTCCTATCGATTTTCAGTTTATTTTAGTGGAATTTATGTTTATCTTCAGTAAGATTTGGTCCATAAAATTGATTAACGTGTTTTAGTAGTAGTGTTTGAACTTGAACATGACGATTTACCGCGGGTTTTTGTCGTTTAATGATTGTCATTTTTTGAAATTCCACCAATTTAATGTACTGGAAACGAATGCTTGATTTTTTGGCGAAAAACGAAGTTATTATCTCAATCCTATCGGCAGTGACCGTCGAGCCAAACATACCTGCATAATATATATGTATGTGCCATTCTAAACGACAACTCATACACCTCATATAGAAAAGCCTTTCAATCTAGGAAACATTTCAGAAGTCTTGAATCGGATTCCAAGAAGATGTTTTTCCATTGCAAGAAACTGATTGGTCTCTTAGAAGCTCTACCTGAAATTCGACAGGTAACTTTGGAAGGTAATAAGCGCTTCATCGCCTTCCTTTATCATACTCAGATCGTGAGATTCGCTCCCGATGTTGTCCCTGCATTCGGATCAAACCAGTGGAAGGAATGCGCCTTGCAGAACTCCGCTGGATCTTTGGAAGGATTTTAGGTAGAACTTTGCTCACAAAGGATTCTGGATCGCTTCCAAGAAAGAGCAAATCACAGATGACGTCAAATAGACCAATGATGATCATTGAAATCATAAGTCAGACGCCCAAATACCAATCCCTTTTGATAGATCCATACCAGCCTACCAGCAACATTTCCCACAGCAGTATCGTGAGTCAGATTTCGGATTTACCAAACTGAACTGTTAAAGCCATTCCTAACATTCCCTCATCTGTGGACTCAATGCCAGGACTGATAATAGGTCACGAAGAATTGCGTTTAAATCGATCGCTTCTTATGATGGGGATGAAGGGGGGGTTGTCAGTTTTTAACACATGTACGTCCGTAATGAATTCCCCCATTGTTTAGCGAGATATCAATATCTAGGAATTATAAATGGCTATAATCACGGAATAAGGAAAGATGACAGAAAATAACGTCACGAAACTATTTTTATTGTAATACTTCTGTTGCTGCCTTCTTCAAACTACAAAAGGCAATGATTAGAAATGATTATATATATATATCGTCTTTGTTCTTGCCGCCGCCGAAGCGATGCTAATCGCGGTTCACGTGTGAGCCGTAATTCCTTTCCCGTTAGAGTTCTTGGAATGTTTCATCTCACCAATGAGCGACTCCCCTCACACATTTTGCTGTTACTCGCTTTCGAATACCTCAAACGTCTTTTGATAATAATTTGCGGATGATGTTTTATTAATGAACAACATCGTAATTTATTTAAGGAGTTCCAATCATATACCATGATCATTTGAACGAATTTCTCCAAATTATCGAATTATATTTAGGTGTATAGCTAGGTATAGTTACGGTGACCATAATTTTGAAAAAGAAAAAGAGAACCATAAAAGCAGGGTAACACAAATTTCATTAACCAGAATTAAATATTGGTAAATAAATATTATTCAGAAAAAAATAAATATTTGTTCTAAATAGGAGCTTTCAAACTAAATTATGCATATAATATTAATACTACTCTCGCAGCTTCTGAATCAGGTACGTAACACTGGTAAATATCATCGTTACACAAATAAACGTCATTATCATATTGCAACTTAGGAATTGCAACAAGTTGAACGAATTGTGAAAATGATATGAAACCAGAGTCGTCATTTTTAAACCAATCATATTTGGCAGAACCGTGGATGGTTTGAGCCGTTGCTCGTGGTTCTTCAAAAAATTAAACATTTGTAAGCAACTTTCATCAAAATTGTGGTAAATTTGCATTACCTCCAACGAAAAAGAAATCGTGGAATTAAAAAAATATATTTAATCACTAAAAACTAATTTCTTCCCCTATATCAGGCCTAATTTGAATTTGTCAAACTCGTCTAGGAGTGCTTAAAAACACTGTTTTCAAGTGTCTCATTTTTAAAATTTACCGGCGGAAGCCCCTGTACCCCCCTTCAGCTGGGGGCCTAGCCCCCCAGACCCCCCTGTTGGCCCGCCCTACCACCTCCGCATTATGATATGGCCCTTGGGGCAAATAGTTTGGAGACCCCTGAACTACGGCAAACGTAAACACTGTTTAAAAGTACCCATACTCAGTGGCGGCTCCTGCCCTGAAACTCTGGGTTTGCCCCAAGACTGTAAGGGACCACAACGAAGGGAACGTGAGACGAAAATGAGCTTTTCTCGCCCTCATACTGAAATTTGTAAAATTAATTTCTACCCAGCTAGAACCATTGTGGAGGGGAAAGTCTAAATCCATATTTAACCTGAGCTTCATTCCTATTATTGCAGCAAAGAAGTCAAGGGAAGCAGAAAAGTGTGTTGCTTATCTCACATCCGCGGAGCCAATATACCTTTTCGTAGTACTGAGGGTACAAATAATAAATGTTTACTCCAGTGACATTTTAGAAAAACTCACGTTTTACAGCACTCACTGTATTCATCGCATATTTACACCCAACACAGTTCAGTCACAAGGGTTATGGACAATCAACTGATGATAGGATAGGAGTGTGTTTTGGTGATTAGATGCACACATTCTAGCAAGTGAGTGGACTCTTAGGTGTGCTCCCTGAAATTTCGCGCGCTTTATTCCGGGTGCTCTTAGTGTTTTCATTTTTCGGACCCAGGTCTGACACGTCGTAACACTGAGCGGCTGATTTGTGCCTCTGACCCCCCCCCCCCCCCTCTCACACAATACTTCCAACTCCCCCATCCTGATGCTCTGTTTGGTTCATGAATTTGAAACCCTTCTGCTCTTCAATGAGGATTCATAGGGAAATGTTGGAAAACAGCATGATAATATTATACTTTCAATATTCTTATTATCAAGTACCTTTTTCATTTTGGCCTGGTGCTCCTGTCTGCATCCACGCCTGCCCACACTCAATTGTTCTCTGTCGGCAAATAAACAAAATAGAGATACAACATCTTCATGGTTTGACGAGTTTGAGTGCTTTCTTACAGCGTACATGATTAAAAAATTTACATTTTTGACTTGTAACTCTGTACAATATCTTTAATGGACAAAAATACAATCCAATTCTGATTTAATCGAAGTGCATGATTTGGTTGTGTTTCAGATCAACAAGTTCTGTTTACCATGTTCGATATGTCAGGTCAAGGGAAGCACCGGTACTTGTGGGAACGTTACTACAAGAACTGCGACGGTATCATATTCGTCATAGACAGCAGTGACCGGCTGAGGTTAGCAGTTGCCAAAGAGGAGCTCAACCTGCTGCTCCAGCACCCAGACATATCAGGGCGGAAAATACCGATCTTGTTCCTCGCTAACAAAATGGACGTGAGAGAGGCGCTTTCCAGCGTGAAAATCGCCAACGCCTTCGGGCTCGAGGTAATCAAAGACAAGCCTTGGCACATCTTCGCTACGAGCGCCATCACCGGCGAAGGCTTACAAAATGGTATAGAATGGTTTACTGAACAACTGAGCCAAAGTGATCTAAGCAACTAATTTATTGTGATCTGTCATTATGTAACATTCTTTTAAAATAAACATTCCATATTTTTGTTAAAAAATGTATTCACCCATGAAATTCAATAAATAAGCAGTAACTATGAGGAAGGTAAGTACCTGGGTTCTTCACTGATTTTGCTCACTTTTTTCCAAGGTGCGTAGGAACAAAAGATCTTCCCAGAAGCTGCTGCATTGTTATCCTTTATGGATGATTATTAAACAGTTTATTATTAATTATTGTAAAAAGAACTGAGGGGAAAACTCATTACTAGAAACGTGGAAAACTTCATTATATCTTTATTCACGCGTTTTTGGTTATACATAGCTAACTTTCTGTAGGGTGACGGTGGTTACTGCACAGCTGCATTGCTTTTATCGTTGTCTTTTAGTGAAAAGATTTCAAACCAGCAACGCCTGTCTGCCAGAAGAGGCCTTCGAATTTTTGTAAAGAAAGGGTCTACCTAATTTGCCAGTCAAAATTATAGACCTGCAGTCAACTAGAAAGAAGTGTGGAAAAATCGGAGTCTTATTCAGGAGGACAAACTCAACATTTTACGAGAAAAAAAAAAACATTTTTTCAGAAAATCCGGGAAAGTAATCGGAAAATCCCTGGAAAACGTCAAAACCTACAGTTAACACAAGAAAAAGTTGTTTTCTTTCTCATTCCCTTAGAATGGCAGATATCAGCTTTGAAGTCGCGATTACAAAATATGAAAACAATGGGAAAATTTATGACAATCATGTAAATAGTAAAAGAAAATTGAATTTTTTTCTGAAAATGTTGAAGAAAACATTTTTTTCAGCTTTTTAGTCTGTTTGTGATGAATCTCTAACCGTAAAATCTTTCAAAAAAGCTCTTTCATAAAAATATGAATAGATGTTAATATTTATTTACCTTTTCATAAAGTACCTATTTAATATTGTTGTTCTGTATACCGTTTCTGCTATTGAAGTATAAGCAGCTAGCTTTATAGAACATCTCAGATCTAGCAGGATGACAGGAAGCGTCTGTCCGTTTGGTTTTTCCATGTGCTCCCATGTCCCTTTTCAACCCAACCAGTATGGCAGCCCTAGCATCTGTCCATTTGGTTTCTTCCATGTGCTCGGATAGCTGCTTTAAGAGTTCTATGAAAACGTTATGTTTTACCCATTTGACTGTGGATGGTAAGCTGTCCTCCGTTGAATGTTGATTCCACAAGTGACTGGAATATCTGGGATTCAAATTGATACCCTAGGTCACTGTGGATCCTGTGAGAAATCCCAGACTGAGCTATCCATCCACTTGGAACACAACTTCAATTTAAAAAAAATCAAAATGCTTGAAACGGGAACACTATGTCAAGAATTTTTGAATTCTTCTACTGAAAGCAGAATGGCTTTTCATGCTTCTCGAATGATAATTGAGAAGTGATTCAAATTTTGCATCATTTTTTTGATTTTTTATTGTCTCCAGTCTATGATGATCAGAATTTTTTCTCCAGTTATCCGTCGTATGTCTGTGGTGAACTGTGAAATACACCTACTGTATACGTCCTAACTGTCAAAAGGAAGATTTTTCATTATTTCGTTTGAATGCGTATGTCAGGGAGTTGTGATCTGTGTATATTGCAAAATTGTTACCTTCCAAGAAGGGTTTGAAGTATTTCGCAGCTGAATCTAAACAACTTTTTTGTGCTTCATTGAGTTTTGTGGAATATAATCCGAAAGGTTTCTACCTTTGTTCTTCGTATTGTTGAAGAACTGAACCCGTAGCAAAATCTGACACATCTACGAATAACCCCATTCTATATTTAGCGTTTGGACATGATAATGGGACTGCATTAACGAGGTCCTCTTTGCCTTGTTTGCATTGTTTTATAGCTTCCTCCGACCATTTTATTGGAATATTATATTTTTTTCTTGAACCTTTCAAGTTGTCGTTCAAAAGACCCTGACATTTCCAGCATCTCACTAATCTTCCATGAACATTTTTTTTACCCAGGAATCTTCTAAGTTCACGGATATTTGAAGGCATTGCGTAATTTTGAATGATCGTCACTTCTTCAAGATCTGGTTTGATTCCATTGGCAGTTGTTAGATGTACAATCATCAGTTCGCTCACCATTTGAAAAATCCGTTAGGTAGGCGGCTAGGCTGCAGAGCCGGGATGTCTGAGCTAGACCATGTGGTCATGCTGCAGCAGCCCAAGTATTTTCATCTTGAATGCAATTATAGATTTCGAGCCGCAAGTTGCCAAGTTTAGACCGGTGATGTGTCACAGACTACGTCTAATATACCAGATGAGTGATTTACGTAGAAGGGCCATCTAATACAGGAGTACCATACTTCATTTCCTTGAGGAATAAAATACCTTAATTTTTCTCAAATGAAATGGACCCACCACATTCGAAGTTTGTGTCAAAAGCTAAGAAAATGTGCCTATACCCTGTTTAGAATCACATTTCTAACAGAAGAACTAAAGATCAATATTTGCGCTGTTTGAGTATTTTTGTTTTGTATGCCATTGTAATATGGGGATGCACTTTCAAGTACCTAATTGATTAAATTTTTAAGATTCAACAAATGACCTTAAGGACATTGTTCAATAAGCCCAGTTTAATAACTGATACATGATTTCATGATTTGAATTTGTCAACTGTCCATCAATGGCACACATTGAATATACTAAAAGTAATTCGCAAACAGAAGAGTATACAATTAGCCGATGTGAGACAGCGGCAGTAAAAATCGTATAGACTGAAGTTGCCGAGAGTTAATAATACTTTTGCTCAAATGGCATGCAAATAATGAATAAAGATTTTGAAAACATTAGGAATTTACTAAAGATAAATAGTGAACAGCTGTTAGAAAAAGTAACATTAAACTAATAAGTTAACAGTATGAGCACTTTATAAACGAAAATTAATAATTTTAAAATATTAATAGCAATATAAATTAGGTATCCACTAAGTACATCATTCCATGGAATCGGAATCTAAATTTTAATAATTAGGTAATGTGGGGTTAATTTAGTGTGATGGGTACTTTATAGGAATTAGAGGTAAGAACCATCTCCGGGCTGGGCCATAGTGTTACACTATCCAGCTCGGTCATTAGTTATTATTCGATTGAAGAATGTAACATGTAAAGAGGAAAAGGTTTAAATAAACTATTTATTTATCCATCTATGTTATTGCAATAATTTGATGCATATAAAATTGTTACAGACACTTCTGAACGTTACCTTAAATTCGCTAAAACTTATTTAAAATCCTTGAATTGAATTATAAACCGTCATTTAGAAACACAATTTCCACCTATAGTTATTGTGCTCACGAAATGCGAGAATCCCAAACAGTTTCCCATAGCAAGGACAAATAGCATGAAATCTGCCTCACATGTGCACTAAATAAAATTCCCTCACAATCGGTATACTGCACGATTGAGGTAAATATTCTTTAATACA
The DNA here is from genome assembly GCA_031894815.1 of Creontiades dilutus. Taxonomy (NCBI): domain Eukaryota; kingdom Metazoa; phylum Arthropoda; class Insecta; order Hemiptera; family Miridae; genus Creontiades; species Creontiades dilutus. Next base: position 687,289 of record JAVIWC010000341.1, read on the forward strand.
GAAAAGGATTTCTGTATCTTGGTAGTGAGCTGCTATCAGTCAATCTTTTGATAACTCAATCAGATCCACTTGATTAGACTTGTTGTGTCCTATGTCGAACATTATTGAGAGGTTAGATTTTATAATTCGATAATCTTCGGTAATTATATGAAGTGTGCGATTATTTGATCACTGCACGGTAGCTCAATTACAGAATAGTCATGTAGCATGGTCGTTTGAGCAGGTTATTGTAAATTATGGTGCTACATTTATGTGGAATGCCTCGGAAAATTCAGCAACTTAGTGTACAAGGAAGTGTTCTGTTAAAAATAAATTTATGGCAAAAAAAAAACTCTTTCGAAAGGATTATCCTTCTTAGAAAGACACTTAGATTTGGCCGCAAGTACCTCAACTATTTTCTACTGTTCACAGTACTCTTCCTCCTTTAGTAATATCATTCAATCATAACATGTAGCGTCGGTCAATTGAGAACCATTCAGTTGTTTTGTGTTATTGATTTCTAAGTACTTTGGAATACAAATTTACAAGTAGCAGGAATAGCATTTATTGCCTTCAGAAAAGCCAGTGAAATTCTAATTGCGTTAAGACGCTTACCAAGTGGCTGTTCATGTATGTGAGTCAATATTAATCTGCCTTGTTTAAATTGGAAATGACTTATTAATCGCAGTTAAATTTGAAAGTTTTGCTTTGAGTATTATTCGAATTCTGTATAATAGTCCATTTCTGTTGGAACAAGCTTTTTCATAATCCCTGTGCCTGTTTCTGGAGTTAAAACAAACGAACTCGTAAAGGGGAAATAGAAGAGTATTTAGTCAAATCTTGTCATCTTGTCTTAGGAGTAAAACTGAGTAGATTCCCCTATCACGTCCCAAACCTTCAGGGTACGGTATCTCATCTTGAGATATCTAGTTTCTGATATCATAATTCTTTAAATTATGGGTGTTGTGCAAAATTCCGTCACCTCCGGACTAGACGCATAACGTAAAGAAAATACAAACTTCTCAGAACAAAATCCTGGGAAGAATGGTCAGTGCCCCCTGGTTTATGCGAAATGATGATCTTCATCGAAACCTGAGGATGGAAACAGTCAACGAAATCAACATGAAATATGCTCAGAAGCACGAAAAACGCCTCCATCAGCACGAGAACCCGGAGATGTTCAACGTTTTGGACAACGAAGGAGAGCTGCGGCTCCTGAAGCGAAACAAGCCACTGGACCTGGACTGGATTATAAGTGCAAGCCAGTTGTAGTGTCTCAGTTATAGGTACAGTCTTATTCTGAGGGGTAGGTTGCTGAAATCCCACCCTGTCTACCGTGTCTACTTCTGAGATAAAGTATAGCTAGATGATGTATCTTACAATCAGCTGCAATAAATAAAACCACGAAAAAAAAACCTCCGGACTAGACGAATGTAAATTATTGCCGACTTGATAATAATGGACGTGGAATCGTGAGCAATAAACCTGTACTTGGTTTTGGAAGAAAATATCGGTCCCGAAATTAAATGATTTACATTACCTGCATAGATTTAGAGGGATCGATAAGGAGAGCAAGAAAAAATCGCGTCGTCTTTTTTTATTCATTTTTTTTATCGTTTGGACAAATAATCAGCTTCGACAGTTCAACTTTACAACCTTTTCTACCGCGTTCCGTTGAGTTGGACAAGGACAAGATAATCTTGACAAAGAGAATGAATTTATGACCTGTTCTGTAAATTGGAAATCGTCATTCCTTCGAAATCTGTTTTTACTCCGATTTTATCAAGATTTCATCGGTTATAAAGAACATTTTCTGACAAACATCGTCAGTCTCCAGAGTTCGTCATGTAAGTATCGTATCACGTTGGCGTTTTATTTGGCTTCCGAGTCTATCTTTAGGTACCGGCAGCTTTGTTTTCACTTTCGCGATATACCACCCTGTATACCGTTTTTCTCCAAAATCAAGATTTCCACTCTCATTTTGCGTTTTTGACAATTCTGATCAAAATCTCCTTTGCGCCTCTCTGTCTGTACGTGTGTGTCGGTAGACGCTTGTATCGAGCTTCATTCCTACAGTTTGTGATGGATATGGTTAGTCGGCCCTTCCCGATTTTAGAAAACCGACGCCTTGGGGGATGAATCAGAAGTTTTCAAGCGTCTTTTCAAGGATCATTATTACCGCATCCACCTCAATGGAAGGGGCAACTATACCATTCCATCACCTCATAAGTTTTGTCCCCAATGTTGACAAAATTTTCAGGGTATGTGCAGTCTACGTTGTACACAGTCCTTCATGAATTCCGAAGCTCATAAACATTACATCACTCTGGGCATTCGCAAAAGTAAAATTCACTCAACATTATTTCGTCAGTTTCCAATCAAATTCGAGGTGTAGTTGTGGAAGAGCGGAGCAATGATTTCATATCAATTTCAAAGCGGTAGTCGTAATAATTGAGACTAATTATTAGAAGCGACTGAGCGTCAAATCCTTGTAACAAACCTGAATCCTTCAGTTTATATCTAATTATTATGAAATTTTCAGGGATTGTGAGGATTATGTTGTATACGGTCCCCTATGAATTTCATCGCTCAAAATTAATACTCACTTCAATCTTCGCAAGAGTGAACGTAAAATACCCCGAGGTCTATTTTCTGGGATTCCAGAGGTCCGATCTGTCTCTGTAAGACGAGAGCCCCCATTTTTCCACGTTTTGAGAATATTCAAAGTTTGAACGAAATGTTTTAGAAGCACCATACGAAAAAAATAGGTGCAAATTCGTTTAAGTAATTTCCAGTAATTCTACGTTCATACAGATGAGAAATCCGTTTATAGAATCAAAACTCATTCGGTTCTCAAATGAGTACCAAACTAAATCTGGCCCCAATAGTGTTGCTATCTCCTACCACAGAATCTCACCTATACATTAATACATTTAGTTGAATGCCGTGACAGTACCGAACGGTAGATGAGACCCAACCACGTGGCTGAAGGACCAAACGTAAAATATGCAAGCTTTAACTCGCTGTAAGGTTTATTTATTTAATACAATACGAGTAAAACCCAATACAGAAAATTTATAGGACAGAATCATTGAATAAATGAAGTAGCAAAATAATATTAAGTCATTCAAAATAAATGAATCTGAAGTCAGTCCAAGCCAGTATTACACGAGACTCATTGCAGTAATTCACCGCACCTCCTCCTAACCACGGTTAGTAGAAGAAGACGGTAGGGGTCATTAGGAAGCGAGTGGCTGCCTCGTGACGTCACTGGTGAAGACCAAACCAGGAGCTCCGTTTCTTTTGCATTAAACTAAACGTTTTTCGGGAAAGCGCCGTTTGGTTCAACCTAGATCCTCCTTCTGTACTTGTTCTGCTAATTGTATTGTATTATATTTAGTATACTGTAGTATACTGGCTGCATCCATTTATCTACTATACTCCTAATCAGCAGTACCTGCACACACCTATGAGGTCCTCTTACTATTTCTTCGGTTGAATCAAAACATAAATCACCATTAATTTTCATCTCATCAAAGCTGATTACTACGTCTTTCTCGAGCTCGGAAAACACTTGTGCTTGTGCTTTTAAAATATTCAAACTAAGGTGAATGAAGCCAGGAGTCACTGAAAACTGACGAATCCGCCTCTTGATTGTGCTCTCACTTGGAAGTGGGTAATTCAGTACATCTTTTGCAAAGTGAAATGCTTCATATGACAAAGAGCGCAAAGTAATAGCCTTCGCGATATCATCCGTCGACCAACTCTTACATCTTCGCTTTAACAGCGCTTGCTGCTGATTCGATGAAAAATGGCCATCAAAAACCGATGTGATGTTTCGAAACTTAGCTAATTCTTCCGTCAGCTCTTCGAGACGTAGCTTTAAAATTTCATTTTCTTTCTTCAACCTTTCACTAAAAAGGAACATTTTTGGCGGCTGTTCGTTGTCATCCGTCTCAATGGATATCGTGGCCACATTTTCGTCTAAACCATTCGTAATCTCGTCCATCACATTTTCATTTGATTCTTTTAATGGTGATTTCAAAGATCCTTCAATTCTTTACGTGCGTTCCGTTTGTTTGATCTTACTTCCCAAGCCAGAGAAGAAGGTGTATTTGAATCGTCCAAGTAACTACTTTTCGGCAGGAATAAATGCGGAACCGCATCCGGTTTAGCTCAAATTTAGGATGGTGTTGAGCAGTTCATTTATCAGCGAATGTAGTCCGTGTCATCAAAATGAACAGAACAGACACGCGAATGATCCACCGAAAATGCGTCAGCCCGCTTACAAACGTTCACCCACTTTGATCGCAATATTTTGTCCCTTGGAAAACGGCGAAAATGAAATTCGTCACAACCAGCAATTGCATTGCACACCATATCCGAGCTGTAATAAGCAAAAAAAACGTTGTTTAAATGAGCTAAAGAACATTAGACTGTGACCGGTGTTGGGCGAGGGCAAAATGGAGCGGTCTTCACCAGACACGTCACGTGAGTTGGGTTTTCCCCAAGCGTCGAGCTGATGACCCCTACCGCCTTCTTCCACTAACCGTGCTCCTAACTACCGCTGGTGAAAGAGAGAAGATGTCCAACTCGGGGCGTTCTTTGACGACATAATTCACACGCCGAGGCATTCTGCAAAAAGGCCTATTGTAAAGATAGTTTGTTGGCGAGAAGGGGACCGAGAAAAAGAGTGCTTGATCGGGAGCTGAGCCGTGGGACAACTAATCCAAACCTGGCCAGGAGGGAAGGAGAGTCCAACATTCCTGTCGCCAGTCTGCAGAAGTAAGTCACATCGGCCAGGTAGTGGATTTTAGGACTCCGCACGTCACAAATCCTCTCCAGAGCGGCAAAGTCCACCTCTTCCTGAGGAATCCAGGATTTGTAAGCCACGTACCGCAAGAAACGACGGTGCGCCCTCTGCAGCTGTTCTATCAGCTATTTGTAGTAGGGGGTCCAGATGACTGAGGCGTACTCCAAGATAGTACCACCAGAGCCCTATAAAGTGTCACGGTTGTTGGCACATAGTTGAACTCACGCGTGTTTCGTTTTATGAAGCACAGGGCATGCATTGCTCGGCTGGAGACTACAGACACCTGGCCAGAAAATGAGAGTTCTCAATCGAGCACACCTAAGTCCCTCACTGATGATACTCCCCTCCGAGCATGTAGCTATGAAGATGATGAGCATGAGAACTATGAAAGGTCATAACGGAGCATTTACAGGGGTTGAGAGCCAAGCCATTTTGTGGGCACCACTGAAGAAGAGCATCGAGGCAACTCTGTAAGGTGGCACAGTCAGATGAGCTTTCAATCGAACGATATATATTGAGGTCGTCGGCCAACAAAAGATACTGAACTCCACCAAATACGGAGCGGACATAATTAATCACCAGTAGGAAGAGCAGTGGCCCAAGATGGGAACCTGGGGAACCCCAGATGTAGCAGGGAATGGTGAAGAAGTAATGTCCCTTAAACGAACTCTCATAGTTTGGTCAGCCTGGTAACTTGCCATCCAATCAAAAAGACACCCGAATACACCCAAGGATCTCAACACCTCTACAATGACTTGATGAGACAATCGGTCGAAAGCTTTTGAAAAGTCAGTTGAGATCAGGTCAACCTGATGCCCTCTCTCGAATGCCTGGAGAGTTTACTCTTGGATTCAATTATAAACAAAATGAACTCCGTTGAGTAAATGAAGCACTGTTTTCCCGACGTTTCAAAGGTTTATTGCTTCATTTACGTACATTTTCGATACATCAACTGACAATTCGAATCATTCCAGACCTCAACAATCGAACGAAAGAGAATCCGCCCGCCGTACGAAGCTTTTCCCCAAAACTACTGGACAGAAGTCTACGAAATTGGGCTCAAAAATCCAAATCGATGCGGGGTGCCAGTAATATCGGCACCTTGATCAATCGATCCTAAGAGATAAAGGGACATTCCACGATTAAATTATAAAAACATCAAAATTTCAAAAACTCAGAAGAAAAGAGCGTAGGTTTTGTCTGATTCAGATAGAAATTCGTTCCTTGAATCGAGTGGGATCACTCGAGTTGCTGTACCATCATCCGTTCGCTCAACATTTGAATGATCGGACAGGTAGACGGTCGGACTGTAGCCTCAAAGTTCAACGGGAGGGCTAGACCGTGTGGATATCGACAACCCAAGTATTTTAGTTGGTTCTGTACGATTATACTACCTGTAAGGCTTTCTTTTTGCCTGTATTCTTGTTTCATCTAGTTAAATTTCAATTGGATTTCTGCATCTGATTCCCTGTGTACCTGGTTCATACACAGAATGTCTTGAGGCCCGTGTGGTCTCATTCAATTCACCGAGCAAATTGCAAATCGAACTAAAACTACCATCTTACAATAAAAGTTTTGTAGATTTCGATTTTTTTTTAAATAGAATAATCCTTAATAACAATCCCTTAGGGTTGACTGTTCAAGTTAGCGATATTACCGATACATAAGCAACCATTATTGTTCTGGATGTTCATAAATGACTTGTGCCACGCGTTTGATGATGTCAACTACCTGCTTGACCTTATGTGATCTTCCATGAGGTTCGCTTACAACGAAAACTGGATCGGCTGCACCAGTATTGCTGCCAGAATGGTCTGCAGCTTAATGTGGACAAATATTGCTCAATACTTTTACTCGATCCCAGTCACCACCCTCATCATCCTATTCCATTGCTGGCCGGACTTAGAGTAGGGTTAGTGAATTCAGAGACCTGGGATCCATATTTCATGATAAACTAACCTTCTCCAAGCATATTTCTTCCATGGTCTCAAATGCTGTGCAATAACTCGGATTCTTGATTCGAAGTACCAAACGTTTTCAGGATCCACTTTGATTTTTGGAATTCCCGAATTTGGAAACGTAAAGCAATTGTGAATGGAACTTCATTCTCTAATTTTGCAGGATGTTGCAAACACTCGCGGTTGTCACAGGGATGTTGGGAGTTTGCCTAGCATCAGACACTCCTCTCGAGGGCGATTCTTGGGGTTTGCTGGTTGCCGGATCTAACTACTGGTGGAACTACAGACACCAGGTAAGTTGATCGTTAGTAGTTTTATATTTGATTTTCAAAGAATTCAGGACGCATATTGATAATTGAAACGCCTAGAAATATTAGAATGGTTCAAAAGACGTCACCACTTACTACGAAGAATTGATGAGAATGATCCTTCATCAGGCAGTGGGACAAATTAAAATTTCCATTTTATCTTACGAAATTTTGCTCAAATATCCAACTTCGATCCGGGATATGCCAGTAATCCCGATATCTTGTTCAATCAACCATAAGGGGTTATAATTAAGGATTGAACTCTCAAAAAACGCTATCTCAAAAAAATTTTCATTCTGGATTCAACTACAAGATACGGAGGAGTTTAGATTATGAACGATAGAATGCGTCTAATATACTCGTAGATACATCTGGATTTAAGTAGAAACAGAATCTAATACAGACATAATAAACCTCCGTGTAATAATTGGCAGCGATTTTTTTTCAATTCCAACTTTGAAATCTACGAATCTTTAAATGTAAACCAATAATTTTTGAGGAGGGATGAAAATTATTTTGTTCTTTTTTATCTGGTCAAGCTTTCTCAGTCCCTTGTGGGAGTTGAGTCCGTCAACAAGATTTCTTATTTCTTCCTTCAAACTGTACCTCAACTGCCTAATTAACAAGTTTTTCGGTCAGTTTTCAACTCCTTTCTTCCCAAGTAGCGAGCGGTATGGGTGGATGAACTCTAATCGGGTGACGTCCTCTCAAACTTGTATAATTCTACCTTACTGAGCTGTGTGGACAGGCAATACCTAGTTTTGGCGGTTCACTTTCCTCCCACTATCTCTCCACCAGGGCAGGCACGTATACAGGGTGGAAGCGAATAAGTGACGAAATTGTTTTTCTGTTAATTTGCATCAAAAATGTAGTAAAACCCCGAAAACCGAACTTTTCTATCCCAACCCGTTCTCTAGATATAATTTTGGTTTATTATAGTGAAATTTTCTTTACGACCAATGCACATTCATAATCATAAATGAACCCCTAAGGACCGCAATTGCAGTTCAAACATTGAACATTTTAAAAAAATTGCTAGTTTCTGAATTACTTTTATTTTTACTGCACTTCCAAAAAGTGCCTAACGTTTTTTCGCCTTCAAACTGGAATTTCTCCATGAGACCAACGCAGGATCGCAAAGTTGACCATACCATTAGAAAGCTGATTAAATTAGCAAGTTTTCCTGAGGTTTGACTGTTAATATAAAGTTCCTGTACAAGAATCGTGCTCGAATAATGAACATCAATCCAGTAGTGATGAGTTCCACTGTCGTTTGTGAATCAGTCAAGAACATGTGTTTTTGGTTCAAGATCTCCCAGTTCATAATTCCCGTTGCTAGTTGCTTTTCTACAACGAAATATACTATAACGTAAAAGACGAATTATAGCAATAGAAAGATAGGTACACAGCGAGATATAGTAGACTTAGTAGAAAAGAATGGAACGATCCAGTTCAGTGAGCATTCTTCTAAATTATCATTGACAAGTTCCAGCACGTTTTTTGGAAGTGCAGTAAAAAATAAAAGTAATTCAGAAACTAGCAAGTTTTTTTTAACATTCAATGTTTAAACTTCAATCGCGGTCCTTAGGGGTTCATATGTGGAATGTGTATTGGTCATAAAGGAAATTTCATGCTGAATCCGAAAATGTGGTCAAAAGTAGAAAAAAGTTGTTTTAAAGTGGAAAAACGTGGGGTTTTATGTCAAAAAACATGGTTTTTTGAAGAAAAAAAAATGTTTTAAAATTATATCTAGAGAACTGGTTGAGATAGAAAAGTGCGGGTCCCCGCATTACTACTACATTTTTGATGCAGATTAACAGAAAAATTATTTCATCTCCTATCCGCTTCCACCCTGTACATCCGGTGACGCCGTCTAATTTTGGACCTCTGGTTCGGGGGCTGAGGAATGCTCAGCAACACAGATCTCCCCTACTCTTCTCCATACCTTCCACAAATTCTAACCAAATATTTGTACACCAATGGTTACAATTTTCAAGGAAAACTAGACAGGCCCCAACCTTGCTCCATAAGGAAATTGGTCCTAACAAATTAATTTGTGGTAATCCTCATCGTGCACTGATGTTTCTTGAAACATGGTGCCAGGAACCTTAATAAACTCAAAGCTGTCTCTCTTTCTACATACATCTCTGATGTTACCGATTTCGGAATATGGTGCAGATTGTCTAAATGTTACTGGAGTGAGTCCAACGTAGATTTCTTAAATTCGTGTCAATCAAGATCAAACTGCCAATGGAGAATCCTGACTTCAGTCAGCTCTAGAGAGTCGGTGAAATTTCCAATTGGCGAGAGAAACTGATTAATGGTTCACTGGATTGTTCCTCTCGCCTTGACAACATTCAACGGTTGGTTAATCTTCAAGCCACTCGTTCGAATGCCCTTACGCGAAGTTTTCATCTTTCAATTACTTGCACCATCACCCCATGAGTCGTCTACCATGGAAGTTAATGGGCTTTTTGATCTCTCCATTAATGTTTTTTGAAAAACTTGATAGCTACAGCCGAACCTTCCGAGTACTGAAAACATTGATATACGATTACAATCTTATGAATCTATCAACTTTTAAAGTTCTGGTGGTACATACATCCACTAGTTCTGAGTACCGAAATCATTTAGTACAATTATCATACAATGCTGTAAAATCTCGCTTTGATAGTACAAATAGTTATTTCTGTCGATATGATGTGATAACAGGCAGACATCGCTCATGCCTACCATGTGATGATCAACGAAGGTATCCCTGCGCATAGGATCGTCGTGATGATGTACGATGACATCGCATATAATAAGGAGTGAGTACCTACACACTTATAAGTCAGTAAGCAAATGCTTATAATTTATATAAGAAAATTAGATTATAATTGAATGTTGGAGTAGTAATAATATTGTTTCGAAGTATAATGGTTTTATAGTAAATTTGAACGGCATTAAGCAGAAAGGAATCAACTCCCAAACGAGGGGTTCAGCGAGCCAAGTCGTATCTACTTGCCCCAAAAAGAAATCAACGTTATAATGAAGTCTTCCACTAAAATTCAAAATCGAAAAACTCTTTTCAGCTTTCGCCTTCTCGTAGAACTTTTAAATCGAAACTGCACTGTTTAATACCGTACCATCATCAAATAGTACCTTGTAGTTGAAGTAGAATTGTAAACTTTACAGTACTTATATTGTGATTTATATTTATTGTAATGCATCAAATGTGGGAGTTTGTGAAATCCAAAATTTTTGTTTGAATAGCAAAATATTGATTGAAAGATTTGTTTGCCGTAATAGAGTTGTAGACATGATTGTGGTGTTGTGGTGTGACGACTTTCAATTAGAATAGCAAAGCGGAGCGTATACTTGTTTATATTCCACTGTTTGTCTAAAAAGCCTATGAACTTATGAAAAGAGGGAATTTTTTGGTTTTTCAATTAAAAAAACCTACACTTTTTAAATTTATTTTTGTCAAAATAACGTAATTAGGAAACCATTAAACAATAATGCCTATGGAGCGAAGGTGTAAAGATGGGAGGAAGTCATATTTAAGGTACATGAAATGCACTGATAAGGGTATGACTATTCCTGCAAAAAATTGAAATGTGGATGACATGGACGTGTTAATGAGTTGGCTGTACATGATTGGTTATTAAATGATTAAGAAATGAATAACAGGACTGAGGAAGTCCCCGTAGTGGGGTGTAACGTTTCCAATAAACAATGAAATAAGAACAAGTATAAGCACCACTCTGCTCTTCATAATAGAGTTACAATTTCCATCGCTTTTAAAGTTCTCAAACTACAACACGATTTAACTTAAATTTAATGCTGCACCACTGGAACTTAGGGGGAGAGTGAGGAGTTTGGGGTCTGGACAGGCAATATTAAACGGGTGAAGAGGGGGTGAATTTAAAACAAGGCCTGCTACCATGTGACAGAGGGGATGGAATTGAATAGTTATACTGTTAAATCGATTTCGACGGTTAGGTCATTATCAGTAACAAACATGAACTTACTTACTGATGATGACCTAACCGTCGAAATCGATTTAACAGTGGAACTCTTTACTTTAGTGGAAATATAGACAAAGTTCCATCCTACTCCGTTTTTGTTTGAAATGGGCTTCCACAACTTCGTCACAAGTGACTTAGTCCGTAGTTAGGCACCCCTTCCAAGTGAGGTAATTGGCCTTCAGATCCGGAAACCAATGTATTTTCTTGAGTAATTTCATTTTGTTTGTCTCGTAGGTAATATTCTGTAGTTTTTAAACTTCACTTTTGAATTCAGGGACGTAAATGTAGGTCGATGCTTTCGATCCCTATGTTGGGAGGAATCGGTGATTTAGATATAAAAAATCGTTGAATTAAAACTTTTTAGAAAAACATCACGCATAAAAACCACATACTCCGCAAATATTTTCTGATCTCAGGAACCCAAACCCTGGAGTCCTCATCAACAAACCCAATGGACCGAACGTCTATGCTGGCCTTAAAATTGACTACAGAACAAAAGTAAGTTTTTTTTGGAATACCTATAAACTGGAAAGTATTTTCTTTCATCAACATTACTAAAAAATATTGAGAATGAAACATTTTATTGTGTTAATATTCCAGGATGTTACGCCTACGAATTTTTTGAAAGTCCTCAGCGGAGACAAGGCAGCCATGAAAGGCATAGGAACTGGACGCGTTATTGAAAGGTATCAGCTATGTATGAGCTTCATTTATTGACAGTCAAATATGACGAAGGAATAACATCTAATGATAATGTTGGGTGGAGGAACCCAACACCAAAATTACTGAATGGGTCCTTGGCAAAAAACGTAGGGAACTAAAATCAATGGTCGGCCTTATAACCGGCTTTGCACCCCTAAGAATTCACCTACACCGCGTTGGGGTCACACAAAGTTCAACCCTATGCAGGTTATGTGAGAAGACTGACGAAACGGCATTACACATAATATTTGAGTGCCCAGCACTCCCCTTTTTCAGAATTTCAAGGCATTTGAACTCATTGAATCAAGGGCCTCAAATCCGAAATCTTCTTAAATGCGAAACTCTCAGGAAAGTACAATAAGCCAACAGGCTTCCATGCTGGGAGCCCAAAATCCCCGCCCTGAGAGTCCATCTATTGTCTATCGTCTAATGATAATTGGAGTTCCCAAATGAAACATACATACACGTTTATACTGTCTGTTCTACGGTACAGGTTGCAATTTTGGAGGCATCAACTTGAAATTAGATAGATCAACTGGATCCTTAAATACAGCTCAAATTGTGCTGAATAGTTTTTGGTGATTGACATACCTAGTAATGCAGGGTGGCACGAGTAAGACTGGTGGATTTTAAATAGTCGCCAAATCGTCAATGTTGAAGATATCGGATTGAAATTAATTTTAAATTGTTAAGTAACAATGGAAATTTATAACAGAAAACAATTTTCGTTAATTATGAAGGATTACGTCTTCCTTCTTGGGCGATACATTCTTAGAGTGGGTCCTCCACGTTTTAAATAGCTTTTAGTATGTGGTAGGTATGGATTTCGATTGTCTATGACGTGTTGAATGGATTGAAACGACTTTCCATTTTTCCATAAAACCTTGGAAGAGAATCAACTCCAAGTCAAACGAGCTTTGCAGACCACTAGCTTTACCCAACATAACACGAAGAAATCACATTTGCAAAAGAATTGATGTCCGCAGAACGATATTTGTCCAGTTGGGAATCCATTTTTGGCAACATTTTCATCCGCAATAATATATTTGGTGTCATGTGAGAAGTAAAGCTGCTGTCAAAGTACCAACAAGAAGGGTTGGAATAGTCCACATTGGTGGTAGATGAAAGACTTCGATTGGCAAACATGTAGGTTGCTTCTTTTCATTCTTTTGGATGTATATTGTACCAGTGACTCGCAGTTTCATGTTCTTTATGGAGATTTGTTTTGGTTTTATACATATTTCTCTAGTTGAATTGTTTGTGGTTCAGATGTCGCCAGTAAAATTGCCAATCAAATTTATCGCATGGCGAACAAAAGGAGATTTCTCCCAATTCACGCTAGTGCTTAGTGATACTAATAATTGATATATATATATATATATATATATGCGACAATTATGATGATGGATATGGTATAGTTGCCCCTTCCATTGGGTGGATGCGGTAATAATGCTCCGCCACGTTCAGAGGATGACGCAGATGCTTGAAGGCGTCTGATTCATCTCCCAAGGCGACGGATTCAAGAATCGGGAAGGGCCAACTAACCATATCCATCACAGGTTCAGGGAGTTTAGTTGTATGGCCGGGATTTCACAAAACTCGTTAGGAAATTCTACAATTTTGATCTTCTAGGAGTGAATACCATTGCACAGAAACAGGGCAGAACCACCTCCACGCTTAGACGTCCTTGCAAAAGAGAATACCATAATAAAACCGAATGGCGAACAAAAGGAGATTTCTGCCAATCTGCATTAGTGCTCAATTAAACCAATAATTGAAATATATGTGTGGCAATATAGATGAAATCGAGCTCAGTCAATTTAATGGCAGGCCCTGTTATACAGGGTGTCCCAGGAGTTATGCACAATCCGACTCCTACTCGCTGAATCGAATGGTGACAACGCCAGACCTCTCACGTGACGATTTAAGTTAGTTTTGTCGGATGCCTAAGCCCGTTCGTTTGTGAACAGCGTCTACGGCATTTCTAAGCTGTCCGGTCAAAATCAGGATAATCGAAGAGCCGAGAGACGGCGATTGTTTGTGTTCATTTACGATTGATTGCGATGGGTTGCATTCATCTTTTTGCTGACACTATGGACCCTTATCAAACCAGGCTTCCGAGAAAAGTTACGTATATCCCGCCACCAACATTTTTTCGTCGAGTCTTTTGGAAAAACCTCAATTTTAACAGAAAACACACGTTTTTCTGTAGTTTAACACCATTTCCTTAACTAGAAATATTTTTAAAAACGAAACGACTACGCCGTTGGAAACCTGACATTTTGGCACACGTTTTACCTGGCCTGCATAGTTCTGCGTGAAGCATTCATGGGGTTTCTAGGCGAGATAAAAACAGGCGATTTCAAGATTTTGACAAAACTGCCATTTCGCGCAGCAATCTCACATCTTCAATACAATTTAAAAAACGTTTTCTGACATCAAATAGATAGAAAATTTAACGTTCTTTCCAACGGTGTCTTCAAATTTGAGGTATCTATACGATTGAGGGAGTTATGACAGTTTTAATGACATAAGATTGAAAACACGAAAAAAATCTTAAATCGCGAATAGCTCGGAAACAAGTCCTCTGGCAAAAAATAGCTATGAGACATTTTTGGTCGGAAATGAGTTGTAGAAGGCGTAGGAGTCGTATTGTGCGTAACTCCTGGGACACCCTGTATTTGTATAATAAGTTTTACTTAACTCTACAGTTTCCATGCATGTTATTCAATGCTACTATTTATTGGTAAAGGTTATTAATGGTGATCTGTTTAACGTTTATAGTAATGAAAACACCAACATCTTCGTGTATTTCGCGGACCATGGTGGTGTTGGAATGCTCTGTTTTCCAGACTTTAATATTCTGATGGCCGATGACCTGGAACGCACCCTAACTGAAATGCACAACTCTAAGAAGTACAAGAAGGTTTGTTTCAATATCGATTATTAATAATTTCAATTCGTTCTAACTGTTGACAATTGTGGTCTGAGTTTAACAATAATTATTTCACTAGTCAAATGCAGTCTGCCAGCAAGCAAGCGAACAAAGCACAAAAGCTGTAAAGGTACAAAAGGTGGTTAAAATAAATGACACCAAATGTCTCCCCTTTAACCGATCGGTGTCCCAACAGTAGTGGAGCAGCCGCTAACCTTTTAATAGAACTGCCTGCAGCAAGTGTCCTGTTGAACAGAAGGAACACTTGGATTGCTGGTTGTCACCCGCCCGTTTCTGGGGTGAAGGCCCTGGTAACATACAATTAGTTTGAAACCATAGTGCGAGTCAAAATGGTTGAATGCAAAATAAAACGGTAACATACCTGTATATTTATAAACGAGCGCATGTCGTTTGGACGCAACCCCCCAAAATCGCAGACCGTTTTGCCGCACATTGACAATCCGTTCGGACGCACCCTTGGAGTAGAGTAGAAGAACGAGCGCTCACCTTTATATCTGCAGCATGAGTTGCATTGTCGTTGATTGTTACGGAATCACTCGGGACAACGCCCATCAAACGGGGCATTCACGGTCCGATTTTTCATCCAATTTGTCATCCGACATCCGATGTTGGAGTGTGAATGGGGTTGTTGGCTCGTTGGAAGTCTAGTCGGACGAGTCGGAACATTGAGAGGCCCACCAAGAACGTCCAACAAGTGACGGAGTCGGAACTTGAATCGTGCTGTCGGATCAAATCGGATCGATAAATAGCCCTGCAGGTTTCTGGTATCACTTTTCCGAGTAGTTGTGGAGAGATTTGGCAGCTGAACTTCAAATCCTCGTATGACCTTCCGGTGGCCAAAAACCGTTAAGTTGCTACAAGGCGTTGTTTGGCACTTACACTATCACGAATGATGGTATCTTTTTTACTAATGAATGGGCCAACTTTTTCAAGTAAAAGCGTGAATGCGGAGTTGTCCATTCGGAGGTAGTTTTTTTAACCGTCTTCTTCCACGATGAGGAGCAACTTCGAGTCACAGTAGTTAACACGATCTTCGAACAACTTCTTGACCCAAACCTTTTTTTTTCTTTTTTAAATGATGCGGCCAAAATGCACAAACCTGTTATTTTCCGTTTTTTAAAGCCAATTGCGTGGCCAGCACCCGATACATTTTTTTCCCACAAAGTTTTCGCGATGAAAGCAGAGCGAGGACTGAAGTTGGAGCGTGAGTGGTGAAAATAGATCCGACTACTGTTCCTGCTTGCTGGATGAAAAATCGGACCGTGAATGCCCCGTTTTAGCAACGTCTTGCAGGTAGCCGATGACGTCTTTGTCTACAACATATTCAGCCCAGCTGGTGTTCAAAAACTGATTCAGGGCGGATGGGGTTGGTCGATTCTCTCTGTATGCTTTGCAATTTCAAGCAACTCTCCCCTTGTATGTCAATAAGTGCGGTTATGACCTGGTGTATATTAGGATGAGGGGCGTAAGATTGATTGTTGAGATCTTTGTGGAAAGATTCTGATCCATTTGTTGTTCTGCTTGTTTACCCAGGTGCGTCCAAAGTGATGGTTCTTGAAAGAGCCACGTGCGTCCAAACGTCACTCTCCCCTATATGTAGCTTTTCCGCGTCAAATTAAACGTTTCCCTAAACAAATTGAAGGTTTTCCGAAACAAATTAAAGGTTTTCCGAGACAAATTAAAGATTTTCCATTTCAAAATATAGGTTTTCCATTCCAAGATAAAGGTTTTCCATTTCAAAATAACGATTTTCCATTTCAAAATAAAGGCGTTTTATTTTAAAGTGTCTCGTCTCACACGGGTTATATTTACAAATTAAGTATATATATTTACGTATATGTATTGTACCTGCATAATTTAACAATTTGAACATTTTTCAGTTTAAAAAAATA
Source organism: Creontiades dilutus (assembly GCA_031894815.1). NCBI lineage: Eukaryota > Metazoa > Arthropoda > Insecta > Hemiptera > Miridae > Creontiades > Creontiades dilutus. The sequence continues at coordinate 703,907 of JAVIWC010000341.1, forward strand.
TTCTTTATCAAAATTGAACAAAACAAAACAGAACAATAATAATTTCACATATCATGCTCAGCTGCTGCTGCAGGAAGCTGTAGCATCATGTCCATAACATAATTTGAACAATCCGTAGGGGTAACAGTGGCTACACTACGAGCAGTCACCGAAACTAAGTCATGAATTTCGCTTGGCTGGCTGAGCAAATTCTCGCATGAATCTTTACTTTGGAAAACACCTTTTCGCTGCTGGAATCAAGGATCAAGGATCTTTACTTAGAAATTTTGGTAAAGAATAAAAAAATCAATTGAAAAATGTTCAACATGTTGAAATTGTTAAATTAGGAATGTAGGTACAATAGGTAGGTTCAAAATCTGTCAAGCAACGGCATCCACCGTAGTTTGACAGTGCAGTATGGACGGGAGGTTCTTGGACGACTTGATTCCCTCGATGACAACTGTTTTGTTCTTCTTAAAACTCCAATAAAAAGCAATGAAAACAGCTTCGAATTATTACGAATGGTTGTTTACATATCCGTAAAAACTATTAATTTGTAAATATAACCTGTGTGAGACGAGACACTTTAAAATAAAACGCCTTTATTTTGAAATGGAAAATCGTTATTTTGAAATGGAAAACCTTCATCTTGGAATGGAAAACCTAAATTTTGAAATGGAAAATCTTTAATTTGTCTCGGAGAACCTTTCATTTGTTTCGTAAAACCTTTAATTTGTTTCGGAAAACCTTTAATTTGACGCGGAAAAGCTATACATGCAGAATAGGGCTATAATCCATTTTCATGCATTCGCAAATAAGGTGTGAAGGGGACCTTCTGGGAATGAACTGGCACAGTCCCTGATATGCCCATCAAAATCTATCCACTAGTAATAGTTTGAAGGATTTTACTTTAGTTTTGGGGTCAACGAATTTTAGAACATTCAATTTCATCAACTCCTAGTCTTTGAGAATGGACTAAAACGGATTTCCATTCAGTTATTTTATTTCATTTTTCATGTTTGGGTTGTGAGATGATTCAGTAGGGGTTGGGAAACAACACAGTTAGTGGAGAAATTGGTAGGTGAAGCATAAAAAGGTAGGTTTCTGCGGTGAAATCCGCTTCGCAGGCCTACTCACTCAACAAAGGAGGGATTTTTTGGCTCGTTCCCCTGGTCGAAAAGGCTGAATTAACAATTAATAGAATAAAATGCGCAAAAAAAAAAAGAAAAAAAAACAAACGAGAAAGCCTCAACAGAAAGGAATCAAACACGGAGAGAAGTGTATCAGATTCATAAAGCAGTCTACAGAGTGCATTTTGGAGTTGTTCATCTTGAGCGGTAGAGGGAGAAGTCTGTGTGAACAGCTTCTATCTCCTGGAACGAATTATAAACACATGGGAAGCTGCCTCTTCTTTGTATGGTTTTTTCACAATATTTGATTCAACATTTGTCTTGTTTCAGTTCATTTTCTACGTTGAAGCTTGCGACAGTGGGTCTGTATTCGAAAACATCCTTCAAGAAAATATTAAAAGTATGTACCTTACAATGTTTTTCTGAGAAAGAGAAATAATATATTATTCGATATATATTAATCTGATAGTTTGGAATTTAATTTTTATCGAATTCTTAAAGAAAACAAAAGTGTGGGTTTCTCACCGTAAATTGTAAAAATTCGATTTTCTTCTTAAAAAAACCGTTAAGACCATTTTGGAAAGGTTTTTTGAATATTTGTATTGTAATATGTGGGAACGCTGTTACAAATTGAGTTAATCTTTTTACAAATGTCAAGACTACCAGAATTAACTGTACATCTAGAGAAAATGCTTCCTAGGACACGTGAAATACACGTGGCAATCTAACTTAAACTCAACAAGATTGTTCAGATGTATCTGAAATGGTTTCGGATCATGAAGAGATTTTCGGTGTTTGGGTCATTCCTTCAAAACCACACTTGACTCGTATTCAAGGGCCGCAGATAACGGTGACCATACTCGCCACTGTTGGTACCTCATTGTTCGATAATCCTTTTCCCATTTGAAAATATTTAAAGCCTTCAATGGACTCAAAATTCCCCAAGCTGCTTTGCGCCGCGGGTTTTTCCCAAGCCACCCTTTTTCTGGCAAACGGTCAGTCACCCGTAGTCTCCCCTCCTAGCACCCTGGGGTTTCCCGGGGTAGTTGTAACCCCGTTCCGTGATTGGTTTCTACTACATTTCTTCTACAGTTTCTACATGATATACAGAATGTCTTAGAAATCCACGAATAGAACAACTGAAATTTAACTAGATAAAGTATAACACCTGTCTGTGCTTCGCTTATCCGCAAATATGTGGATAATTTGTGAAAAAAATCATTGGAAATTACAATATGACTAATTAATTTGTATAGATGTATACATCTTGTAACAGTTCTGTCTCCAGTCACTTTTTGCATACGTGTGTTCAAAGACATACCTGCGATTTGTGAGCGAACAGAAACGGGGTTTTACACGGACATGGGGCCAAATTTTAAGTTTTTCCGATGAAGTCCTATAACAAGTACTATTACTTGTTAATTACACTTCGGTGAGCCCATCAACACGTTCCTGACCCTGAAAGTCAAGTGTTCGTCAGTTGTTCGAATATCTCACTTACAAAACAAGCTTATGCCCGTCATTAAAACAAAACTCATGTTAAATTTAACTAATAAGATTCCTCACTTTCTAAGCTTTCTGAATGCATTCTAGCAAGAGTTAGAAGTGAGGTTAAGTTAAGCCAGGGAAAAATGGACACAGGGTATCTTAGCTAGCACATGTATTTTTCCTCGAAATACCGCGTTTCTCAACGTACTTTTAGACAAGAATTTCTGGCGACGTCTATTGTTTAAAGGGACCCATGATAGACTTCTGCTTGTATTTGGCGAGCGAAAGATTATCCGATAAATTCCGAGTATTCAGTTCCACGGGTACAGATCATGTTTGAACAAGTGGCTCATCCCGGGTCAGAGTTCATCCAAACTATCGGTAAAGGCTACCTGTTGTGGGCGATGGATATTTTTACAGTTAAGTATCAGTTTCATTTCGTTGACGGTTGTGGTTCGTCGGAGACGAATGAAAATGTTTCAAACTGATCGCAAGGTGTTTAATTTTCTCCAGTGTCTGACTGACCCACATAATATCGTAAATCTAAAACGTGAGATTTTGGAAAACGTCCCCACCCCCTTCTCACGACAGGCTGTTGAGCTTCTTGGGGACAAACTAGCTACGCCTCTATCTCATCTTAAATCAATATGAGTATCGTGCCCGTACAAATTCAACTATTTTCTTAAAAAGATGGGGTAGTGGCTAGATGAACCATCTGTCTTTCCGAAGGGATTTTCTCAGCCTTCTCAAGGTTTTGGAAACCTTTCCCAACATTAGGACTAAGTAAGGCCTTTTTAGTGAGCTTTCCGAAAGGCACAGGAAGGGCAGGGCAAAGGAGCTCATGGAAAATCAATCTGCGGAGTAGCTGCTTTTTGCTTGTCCATAAAATTAAACGGACCATTATTATTCGAAACATTCTGGATTCGGGGTGCTTCTAATCGGCTCGGGAATGGCCTCAATCGATTCAGCATTCCCAAAAACAAGTTAGACGATACCCCACTTACCTATACTTAGTAATAATTCAACCATTTCTGGACATCAGGTTGCTCTGTTCAGCCTGGGACCGGTTTGCTGGTTAACGAACTTGTCTTTTTTTTTGGGGAGACTGACTATTCGATGTTTCCTAGCCAGTAAAACCACGATGAAGGGGCAACACCTTGATGTACGGATAAAACCCCATTTCGTCCCATTGTGGGATGATCGAACAACAACTGGAATGTTCTTATTCGATTCACTCATTTCTATCTGAGTCCAACAAGAAAACGATAACATTTGCGATGTAGATTTTTGTGATAGATGATTCCTCAAATATAATCTGCGATCGATGTTGAATTTTTGAGCCGAATTTTGTGAATTTCGGTTCAGTAGTTCGGAGAAAAGCTTCAGATGATCAGCTTAAAGTAGACAAACGGATTTGCTGGTTTATTATTTCCAATTATAAACTTTGGTAATCGACCACAAGAAAACATTCAACCCTCAAAAATTGTTGGTTTACGTTTCAAAATACGTTAATTACAAAAATCGAAAAAAAATTCGACCTTCCGCAGCTTTTTTCTAAAACTACTCCAGCGAAATTTACAAAATTTGGCTCAAAAATCCTACATTGAACCATGATGTACCAGTAATCTTGTCATCTCGATCAATCGAAATGTAAAAATTATTTAGCCATTACTTCATTCGTAAAGTGTTCGAATTTCAAAGGGATTTACCACAAAGGTACCTACTACGAAAACTTCACTGTTTCATTCCTGTTAATTCCGCATTTGCAAGACTGGAACTTTTCTGATATTTGCCAAGAATTGTTGCATTTGTGCACTTTTGGGAGTTCTTGTTTCAAGGTGGAGGGGTTTGTGTTTTGACATTAGTGAATCATTAAGAGATGTGAAAAGTGTGTTAACTGGCTCAACAACCAAAAAGTCACATGGATACTGTTGAATACGGTTGGTGACTGTGATTTTAGTTCAGATCAATAGCTGGCCAGTCTTTGCTTTGGCTAATTTTTGTTTTGTTCCTCCTCCCTCAGTTTATGTCATGACTTCCGCTGCTAGAGACGAAAGCTCTTACGGCACTTACTGCGACAACTCCTTACAAGTCTGCTTGGGAGATGAAAGTAGCGTAAGTTGGATGGAGAACTTGGATTCGGTAAGTACCTATCATTATCTGCAGATGCAAAGGGATTATGCAGATTTAGACTGGGTGCACATGAGCTGCAAAGTAATCGGGACGCTGAAATTGTTTTCTATCCTATCTCTTTGATACCCATCCGAGTTCTACGCACATGAAAGATAGAACGCGGAATTTACAACTGGGTGGGGATTCTTTCTTCTTCAGTGTTGTGTGTGTTGTTTCACGAGATGGATCGTGCGCAAGTTGAAATTTATAAAAACGAAGATTTTATTTTCATACTTTGTGTACAAATACATTTATGAAAGTGACCATAAAAGAAGATATTGGATTCATCCATTTAACGATGTTTAAACGGTTAAACGATATTTAAAAGGCGCTTCCAACACCATTTTCATTGAACGGAAGGAAGATGAACCAAAATTCTTCAATTAAGTATTTTCGAATGTCTATTCGTTCATTTGATGAATTGGATGCAAGAATCAGCGATGCATTAAGATAATTACTCTCGAAGAAAAAGGACGAAATCGGGTCAACTGGTGGGAGTTGTGAAAAAATACATACATGAGAGGCATCTCTCCTTTTTGCAAGAGTCAATGGCTACGGCTGTCACGCAGTCCTCGACTGAAGATCCAGGCCTTGATTCTCCGTTGTCACAACCAGCTGAAAACACAGAATCGCCGCCTGATGATGTTATGGTTTCCAGTGGCCCTTGCCACTCCTGGCCCATCCTATGGATCAGGCAGGAAACCAGGCAGTCGAAGGCAGAAAGGCAGCGATGCGTTGTCACGAATCACCGAGTGTTATCGACAACTCACCGAAAAATCACCAGATAGAACGGACGCAGCAACATCATGTGCACTGTCCCAATGTCTCGTGTGTACTAGTTAAACGCGTGGGATAGGATATGACGCAGACAGGGGGAGAGACCAGCGGCAGCCCCGATACCTATCGAGATAGGTCGAGCGAATCGGATAGCTATCAGCGTCCCTTGTGCATTGGTCCATTACTCCCAACGTCTGTCTGACTATCCGATTGAAGACAATCTCAGCGTACCGATTACTTTGCTGCTCATGTGCAGCCAGCCTTAGGCGGACCTGCAAAAGTCCTGTGACTGTCTTAGCGAATCAGAAAGCTTACCCTGTTGATCTGGGGGGTAACCCGCCATTCGGGTTAGACACTAGTGAGGGTCACATTAACTCCCGGGTTGCCAACAGCCATCCCAGACTCTTGAAGACCTGGAGAACAACATTTGGAAGGGAGTGGCCAACATAGTGGCTGACTGGTTAGAGAAGGGTCTTGCCAAATCAGTTCGTTCAGTGCATCTAAAATGCAGGGCATTGCTTGGCCGACATAATGTACAAAACCTCATGTCTTTAGCACTTTTCATTTATTGTGTAAAAATATAAGGAAATTATGCCCCTTCCCCCCTCTGTATTTAATTTAAAAAATATTGAAAGATTTTCAAAGATAAAATATCGAAAAACCTCTTCAAGAAGACAATCGGAAAAACGACTCATAATTATGGCTTTTAATTCTCAACTGGGACGTTTTATTCCATTGCATTAATAATTTTTTTTATGACTGTTATATTTATAGGGGAAGAAAGGTAGTTTGGAGACGTTTTTCCACCAGTACCAATACGTGAGGGCCGCTACGAGACACAGTCATGTGCAGCTTTATGGAGATTATTCTTTGGGTCCAAATGAGCTGACTCCCAACAAAAATGCTAAAATGGTTTCTGCCTCAGTAAGTTAAAGATGTCCAACCATTTAATGTTACTTGACTTTCGATCTGTAGTCAACTTCGGGCAAAATGCGTTTAGCTAAGTGCCTCTTCGTGGTTGTAATATGATTGTGTGGATAGTTGAGAGATTTACAAAAGAATACCATTCAATTAGAGAATACGATGGGAGAAGGGTGTTCAGTGGCGTTAGAATAGTGGCCTTGTCCACTGATGTAAAGTAACGTTGAACTGACTTTGACAAATCAGGGTTGCATAGGTATTTTTTCTTTAAATAAATTTGCAAGCCTGCATAGTTAGGGAAATTCGCTCTTAATATCACCATTGAATCTCTACCACCTTGTGAGTACACTCGTATTTACGAGAGCCAAAGAAAATCACGATATTGTACTTTTTGATCATCAGGCTATTTGCCTCGAATAATGCTTTTTGCTGAGTCAGAATGAAAAAGCATATGTGTGGATTGAGAAAACTTCTTTATATGACTACATATCCTTGTCATTGGGTGGTAGGTTCTGGTAACTCAGATTGTATTATTGGGTCACCCATGAAATTTTGAAAAATAGCATGAATTTGCGAGGCACCACTGTTAATCTCCAAAACCTGAGCTTAATCATTTAATTGACAGATACGATGTTGAAGATAGGTACGAAATTATCAGTGGAATCGGAGACCCCATACAGTGAGAGAGGAATCAATGTCAGAACCTAAAACGCCTTGCTGTGGAAGAAATGCCCGGAATGACAGGCTACACTAGTCAACTACTCTTGAATAGGTGCACAGTAGTTTTCACTCGTCGTAGTTCAGGAATCAGTCCTATTGAATGCAATTGATGCCCATACGATATTGGGAGTCCTTCACTGCAAATCTATCTAGGTATTGATACATGCTCAACAATCGCTCGCATTGGTGGAATATTGGAATTAATCAAGTTCGATTATACTTCAGCTCATGGTTAAACCCTTGAAAATTAGGGAAATGATTGGGCACTTAGGAAAAACCACTTTTAGAACTTGATTGTTATCTTGTAAAATTATGTTTTAGCAAATTTATGTTGCTCTCACCATGATGATGATGAACAGTTGTTGTCCAACACTGTTCACTTGGAGTGTGCTAGCTTGGTTACTCTTAATGTTTTGTGTGAGTAAGACTTTCTCATGCATGCGTTTCTCCTTTTTCCAATCTATGTTTTCGTCTACTGCAGTTCTCAGAAGGTCTGCAATAATGTACAATGATGCACCTTGAAACACAAACACAGGATGGGAGTCTGCCCCTTTACTATTCAATTCTGTTGAATGACACCCGCTTACTCTTCAAAATTGTTAAAGCCCCCTCAAAAGTGGTTAGTTCAAGTTTCAAATTACATAAATTTAAAAAATCAATTAAAAAAAATCCTTCCGTCCTCCGTTCTTAGCTTTTTTTCAAAACTGGTGGGCCAACGTTAACAAAATGTGGCTCAAAAGTCCAACATCTATCCAGAATTCGTCAGCGATCTTGATCAATCAATCCTAATTGATAATATTTAAAGATTAAATTATCGAGAAATGAAAATCTCAAAAGCGTTAGATTCAAGAGCTTAGGGTTTTTAGACAGACATTACTTACTTGAATTGAACGAAACCACTGCGGTTGGTGTACGATCATCCGTGCTCAACATCTGAAAAATCGTCCGGGTAGAGGGTTGGAATGCAGAGCCTTATGGTTCAATGGGGGTGGGGGACACTGAGCTAGACCATGTGGCGGGAAGCACAGTTGATTCTATTCCATACTATCAATAAGGCCATCTCCCAAGCTTCAATTCAGTTGAGGAGAATAACTATTTTCATTTTATCTTGTTAAATTTGTGAGTGTATCTAAGAAGTACACAGCTCTGTAGAGAGGGGGGAGGCATTGGACCCGATGCTCTCGGGCCTGGCCTTCCTAAAGAGGCCCGGATTTTCTTGAGGGAAATTTAATTTTTGTAAAAAGAAACGGCGGAGGAGAGGTAAAATGGGAAAAGGAACACATCAATCTTTCCTTTCCGATCTGGACGTGCTTAAATGCTTTTGGTTTAAGGCACCTGCTCAGAGGAATGCACATCAAACAATGATTGGGCGGTTTTTTTAAGGGGCCCAGAATTTTGCCCTGGTGGGAGATTCTGGCTCCACTGCCCTGGATGAACAGTCCAGTTGTGGTAGACCGGTGATACAGAAGTCCAGTGGTTTCTAATACAGAAATAGTAAATCTTTTGTGAGCATTTGCAGCGTTTTTGTTCCAGTTTAGTTTTTGGTGTCTCCATGATTTCAGGAACCAGGTGATGTCGTTTCCATCGACAGCAGAGAAATAGCAATTTACTACCTTCAAACGAAGATCGCCATGTGCAACGATTCGGCTCAGCAACAAACGTTACAAAGAGAACTAGACCAAATTCTTGAGGTAAGAGTTAACTGATAAAACGGAATTCTCAATATATAACAAAAAACATTCTAATTAAAGAAAGAGAGATACGATTTTAAGATGTTGTTTTTGTTGTCTGTTTTTTGGATTAAAAAAATAGGGCACTTGGAAATGCCCCTTAGCGGGAAGCAAAACTTTGTCGGATAAATTATGAATGACTCTCTTAATACGATAGTCATACAATCCGGGAATACAAGTGATTTGGGCTGAACCTGAACTAAAACCCTTCAAAGGTGGTACCAAAGCTATTAAATTTGTAATTATACTTTGTCAAGCTCTTTTCAGAATGAAAGAGCTCTTTCTAGGAACGCCAAGCTAGAAAATATCAGGGTTATATGACTCCCAAAAGTTGGGCTAATGGTTTTAGCACGATTCTCAGCTTTCCCAGGCCTTAATCATGATACATATTATGTATTAGCAAAGTTTTTTACAAAATAAAAAACAACAAGAGATCATCAGTGGGAATTAAGACGGTGTTCAATTGTTATTCATGGCTAATAAAAGTTCATAAATCCACTGGCTTCGAGCAAGATGAGACTTTACGCGGCGATCAAGTACATCAAAAAAACGTCTGCCAAGTGGGTGTGGCACATAGCTTCCTCGTATCCATAACATGACTGTATAGATCATTGAAAATTATTATTGACTAAAGAACTTCTTTCGAATGAGGCGAAGTAAATATTGAATTAGGGTAAATTTATTGTTATGCAGGAGCATAACTTGAGAAAATAAAGGTAGGCATGTTCAACTATTGAACAAACTATAAAATATACCTAATAATTCCGAACAATCCCTGAAAATTTCATCGAAATCGGTCAAGAACTCCCGGAGTTATGCTTATGGCAAGGATTTCACGTTTGCGCATGCGCACAGGCTACTATTGATCCGGGGTCATGAAACTCAAAGGGGACCATCTACACATCAAACCGAACAATCCCTGAAAATTTCATCGAAATTGGTCAAGAACTCCCAGAGTTATGCGCGTAAAAAGGATTTCACGTTTGCGCATGCGCACAGGCTACTATTGATCCGGGGTCATGAAACTCATAGGGGACCATCTACACATCAAACCGAACAATCCCTGAAAATTTCATCGAAATTGGTCAAGAACTCACATTCCGGAAGTGAAAACAATGCTTCCGCTACCTTAGTAGACTCGGAAGCAATCGGTAAACGAAGACGAGATGTTTCTCATATTCTAATCTCTCGTTTCGGATTCTGTTCACGTACAGTTACTAAGTGTACTATAGACTGGAGAGACAGGTAAGGGCGGGTGTTGTCTTACGAGTTAACTTTTACATGTGTAAGTTGAGGAGAAACCGACTCTGTTTATAAATTCATTTCAATAAATTGTTATTGAATATAGTTTTTTGTTCTTTGTTGTGACGCTATAAGTTTCTGCATTCAGCAAGCTTTCCACCGAATTTTGTATGAAATCGGTGGACCCATTGCAGTTGGATTAGCTGGAACCATTGATTTTCCACAAAAATAGTGGTCAAAATGAATCAAGGAGATCTGTTAATTTATGATGCTGCAGCAGAACAAGTTATTGTAAATGTTAGTTTTAGTATGTAGCAAACTAGACAGGTGCCGATTGATACACAACTTATATTTTGCAGGCAAGGAAAAAGGCTGACCAATTGTTTGATGAATTGGTCACTTCTGCAACCCCCAATTCACCTAAATTGAGATTTACCATCACCTCAGAGAGGTTCGTATTGCGGAAAGATATATTTCCGTGCTACAAGAAACTTGTAAACCTCTTCAGAGAGACCTGCTTCAGCCTTGTGGTCAGTATACCTAATCTGATCTTAGGTACATATTTATCAAAATCCACTAATGTCTACCACCATTGAGTACACCAACACTATTCCTAGGAATATTCATTAGGTTCCATTTATAATTGGAGTCCTTCATGATTCGAACATTTTAATTGGGGAACGAATTGAATGACTTAGTTAAAATATAGCGAACTAAGAAACATTATAGGTAGGTGCACAATTTATTGAGTTATTGAAAGCTCATTTTCTGAAACCGGTTCGCACAGTTTTCTAGATGCCGTAAAAATCTTTCCACTCACAAATAGTGTAATGAACCTAACACAGATTTACCTCCTTCATTCAAAATATTGCTATTTCTTCGTGATTCACAAAATCCATCCAGCATATCACATTATGATCCTAAGATCTTGCACAAATTTTAGGATAGTTGAAAAAGTTGATCGCATTGTTCTGTAACACGTCGACCCACTTGCAGGCGTTAATATCTGTAGAAACATGTCCCGTGACATTTTAGTACCATGAATCCTTATAAAAAGATTAATTTCCACAACTTTCAAGATTAATAACCCTTTGATGTTAATCTAAATATTTAAATGATATAAGTATACATACTTATAACGAACGTTACCTATAATAGGAAGATAAGTGTTTTTTATCACCCTTTCCAGGTTTTTTTTCAAAATTATTCTCCGTATGATAGGAAAAATTTATTTATTCCAAATGGCGTCTACTGTTGGATGTGTCGATATTTGTCGGGCAACTCTCGAAACGCAGCACTACAATGCACTAGTTCTAAATTAATACTTTCTTCACTTACAAACAAATAATATAATTAATACAAAAACAACATGAACATGAAAAATCCAAAGAACGTTATCTACTTGGTTTGAAAACTCGGCTTTTAAAGCAGTTAGATGACAGAAAGCTGCCAACAATCAATTTAGCTCCAGCTATTATCGTAGAACGTTTGCAATCAGGGAATAATAAGGAAAGATAAGTAGATGACGTTTATTTTTATTGATCAAATGATCGTTACAAGAGAATTAGGGAACAAGTAAGGATACTTAATTATTGACCAGTAGTAGGTAAGTATGTTTTATTGATAAATGACAATTGAATGATTGATTTTCAGAATGAATACTTCCTTCAACACGTTTACAAGTTCGCCAACATGTGCCTACTGAATGCTGATGTCACGAGTGTACTGCGAGAGATGCCTCACCTCTGCAAACCATACAAAGATGAAATCCAAGTCACGATTATGTAGATGTCGCTGGATAAATCCAGATGAACATCATCCACCTTGTACCCTACCGAGATAATGTTATCTATGTAATACAGATTGGCGTACATTAAAGATGTATCAATTGCACGTAAAATAGTTAACTCTCCCTCGTATCCTTGTACGTCTCTCTCTCTCATCTCTGAGGCAAGCTAAGAAATTATTGAGGATGCTCTAGTTGATGCTTGATCTAAGCGATCAAAAGGTTTGTGACATTTTGAATCGAAAGTACACTAAATGCAAAGAACTGTATGTCAGTATTCTCGTTACTCTGATGACATACTTGGTAGCATGCTAAGCGGTAGTTCTAGCAACCCCCACCTCCATCCCCTCTGTGGAGATTCTTAAAATTGTCACGTCTTCAGTGAGCGTGATCGAGCCACTGGAACCTGAGAAAATCATGCCTGGTGAATTTTACGTTTGCCCACGAGCCGAAGATGTATTCGTTTTGGAGCATTTTTCCGAGTTAAAAGAAATTTAATGTTATATTTCAAAGAATATTATTAAAATTCACTTTGTGATAGGAGAAATTCGTTTCAGTTACTCACGTCAGAGAATGAGTTTAGCAGAGCGGAGCTAATGTTCCTTTATAAGTATTTCAACAATATACTATGCACCCAGCCTTGTTATTTGTTTTTCACTATGAGAAATGGAGATAGATTAGATTGAAATAAATAGTGGGATCAAGGACTATTTCTCCATAGAGTCGATCGATTTTGTAAGGAATGAAGTCCGTTTTAAGTTGATATAACATTTGATAACAAAAGGGAATATTTATACATATTATGAGGGTGAATCAAATATAAATGGGCTTTTGGACCTACTAGCTCAGCAGTGATGGAAGAGCGTTCCTCCGTTGTGGGGTGTTGGGTTGATTGGTGAGGAGTGGGGGAAGCACATGAGCTAGCCTCCTCGACTCTCTTAGTATCCATCATGACAATGACTGGCAGGAGGTACCCTCGTAAACGTATTGTGATCAAGTACAGAAGGAGTTGAACCAGCCGAAATCTTAAGGAGATTAACTGCATAGTTCAGGGAAGAGACATTATCAAGAGCTATAATGTTTGCATGGCACAAACGATTTTTGGGTGGTCATGATTGTGTTGAAAATGAGAGGCATGACCGCAGACCCAGCACCAGCATTACTGCGCGCAACATTAATAGTGTTAGACAACTTGTTGAAAGTGACAGGCGTCTAAATACTGCTGACATTGCAAGGATGTTGCAGTTATGGGAGCAGTTACTCCGTATTCGCAGAAGACGAGACCTACCAGTGAGAGAAGTGATTCTTCTCTAAGAGAATGAGATTTATCTCCCCTACAGCGATCCTAACTCCAGAAAAATTGGTGCAACTGGGTTGGGAGACACTGGAACACCCTCCTTACAGTCCAGACTGGTCTCTTCTTCCGTGTGTTTGGTTCCCTTAAGGAAGCTTTGGGAGGTCATAAGTTTGCCAGCGATGATGAGGTTGGAGCCTACGTGTGCAATTGACTACAAACACGACCTGACTCTTCCTACACGGAGGGCATTGGAAAATGACCTACACGTTGAGAAATATGTGTTTCCAAATCAAGACATTATGTTGAAAAATAGAAAAAAATTGTTTTATTTTTGTTAAAAATTAATAAATTAACAAAAAGAAGAGTTTCGATCATATTTTATTCACCCTTGTACATCCCACAACACCCCAAGAGTCACTGTAATCTTTATAGGTATAATCTTTCTAAACCCAATGCCTGGAGAGCAAGCTAATATGTTAAGCATTAGCCCATTTTATTGTAATCCTCGAAAAAATGTCATTCATTCTCCGTAAATATAGGTGAACATATTTTGATATCACCAAAACTGTGGCCAAAAAAATTGGAAAAATGAAGAAAATGCCTCCTGCGCAATCTTCCATACAACACCCTTCCCTACATATGCATTCATTTTGAAGGGGGGAATCTGGCAATTCTGCATAGCAGGATTCTCTTTTACCGGCAATATCCCGTGAGCAACAGCGAGAAAGAGAAAATACGATTGTCCTGGTGACGGTTTAGATACAAATGCTAACTGCCATAGAATTTCTAGGAAGATGAGACTCTCAGCGATAATGAAGGTCTAGGAGATAGGCAGCACCTCCTGAACCCCAGACGTCTTCCCCCCTCTCCGACCGAATCGTACTCGGAGCCCAATAGAGCTGTGACATCAAAGGATCCGCAAACCAACTCGTGATAAATGATACTGGCGTCAAGTTGCAGTCTGTGACAGATCCTTGTCCTCGCCTGTCTACGCTACTACGGTGAAGATAACGACCAAACGAGTTACAGCGCACGAACGTACGACAACATTTCATCAAAACCGGGTACATAACAATATTTGTACGCGAGCGCATGTTGTTGATACTTAATAGAGAAGGAATCGTTTTAGAGTATACCGATAACATATAAATACTCACCACAATAAATGTTGTAATTAAACCATTAGCATCAATGACACAATTCGATTACATAGTTTCATTGTCATTGTATTTGTTGTTGTTTTTCTCTATCAACACTCAACAGGTTTGAAGGGGTGTTGTGTAATAGGTTTGAATAACATTTTCTGTATCTCCTTCGAAGTATGAATCTTGATATATTTTCGGTATAAGAACGACGAAACTTCAAGGATCAATTCAGCAAATAATTTTCAACAACTTTTACCACAAAGCAATTTTTTCAGTCCGCTTGTTTTATCCCTATTCTACGTCAAAGTTCTTTTTCGTATTTTCGACCTTACTTCACCGAAATGGTCATAACTCCCTTAATTTACTAAGAAATTTAATTTTAAATCATACCGTTGAAAACAGCGTCGTATTTTCTTTTATTTTCATTCAATAAAATTTTCTCCCAAGTCACGTCGTACATGGTTTTGGCAAATCTGAAGGGAAAACAGGTTGTGATCTATAAAAAAAAAAAACGTATTTTTTTGCTACAAAGAAATTGAAAATACAGGAACCTAATGTACAGGAAAGCTATAAAATAATGTTCGTTGATTTGGTTTGGGTTTTTCAATATTTTCAATTATTTTCGAAGATTGTTTCCATGGAAATTCATTTGGGTGCACTCTAAAACTCTAAACTAACGCACAAAATCCTTGGATTTTGACGTTATCTCATTTATACGTATGTGTCACTACAGATGATAACTATCCTCAGGATAGACGGAAAATGCAGCAGAATTGTTACACAAAGGTTTATTATTTATGTATAAGGTAACCCTTCTAGGTCTACATCCACTGCATGCTGTCTAAGGTACATTATCTAAACCCCGCGCTTCCATACATTTTCAGTTACCCTACTGCTGGCAGACTAGAAATGTTGTCACTTAACCAGAACCCGTTCCGCTACGCAATTTCAGAACCTATACAATTTTATGGATATCAGTCTATAGAATGCCTTCGTCATAAATATGAATCCATAAACAGCAACACGTTACAACACGTTACAAGTCCATCTGTAGTACTCAACAAAATCTGATATCTAAATGGGTACCTATCATGGTGCAAATCAAACACTACATAGCTGCACTGTTGACTCACTGAGTGGCTAATCAACTTTTGAGGGGAGATGGCTACTAAGATTCATTTTTGGAAACAATAGACCGAATTAAGAGAAGAAATCGATGTGAGCTCTCTCCAGCCACAGGTGAGATGACGCCAATAGGCGCAAAATATCATCACCAAATATTTCAAAACACTAAAACTGCTCATTGCACCTGTAAAACGCAGCTAACAGGACTATACCGGCAAAAATAAGACTTGCGCTCCTGGACCTGCGACTGTACTGAACTGATTCAGACAACATTGTGGATCTGGATCGTATTATCGTCTATTTTCCAACAAGCTCAGAGGGCTGTCTCCATCCACTCCTTTTTTTCAGCCCCCGAGTTGAACACAACGCACTCAATTTCGTTTTTTTAATCAAGAACAAGCTTTGTAATTTAACCCAAAAAAGCTAAACCCTCTCAAACGTTGTTGGTTCAAGTTTCAAGACACTTGAAACTTAGATCGATTAGATTTCCAAAATGAATGAAAAAGAATCCGTCCGTCCGAAGCTTTTCTCCTAAACTACTGGACCAAAGTTCATTGAAATTGGCTCAAAAATCCAAATCGATACGGGATGACAGTAATCTCGGCATCTTGATCAATCAAGGAATAATATTTTAAGATTAAACTAATAAAAAAAAAAAGAAACTTCAAATTTGTTGATGTAAGAACCAGAGTTTTTTATGTGATTTAGATAGGAATTACTTCCATGAATCGAAAGAGATCACTCGGGTTGGGGTACAATCATCCGTTCGCTCACTATTTGGAAAATCGGCCAGCTAGACGGCCTGACAGCATCCTTAAAGTTCAGTAGAAGATCTGGGCAAGACAGTCTGGATCGCGACAACCGAAGTATCAGGGTTGATTACATACGAGTATACTATCTATAAAGCCATTTCCCACGATTTAACTCAGCTGAGGACAAGAGGAAGCATTTTAGATGCATGTAGTTTCGTGTTATCTTGTTAAATTTCAGCAGGATATCAACCTCAGTTTTCGAGTGTAAATAGGAGTATTTAGGGAAGATATACGGGAAAAAAGGCATGCTAGGGGGAACTTCACATCAAAACGCAGACACACCCGTTTTAGCACATATTCTGATCCATTTGTCCAACTGATCTAAATTTTACCAGAAGGATCGGTTTTTGATGTTTCTTTTTGTTTTGTTGTCTAGACTACCAAGCTAGACGGAACACATGTCTGCCTTTCCCCCTAATGAGTTGTTCACCCTTCAGCCACTATATCGCTAACCTGCACAATGTATGAGATTTTCAACAAAATTGGATGAAAACTGTAGAAATTGGGTTGGTTACAAGGCTCTGGGGACACCCGGACAGACAGACACATGAAACGAAAGTCGCTCAGAATGATCTAAAACGCAAAATGAGAATCGACATTTTGATTTTAGAGAACAAAAACAATGGTTCCGCTACCTGTGGGTGGGCTCGGAAGCAAAATGTGCATTTATCATTAGAAAAAAAATCTGGTACGTACTTACTCGGATTTAATCGTAAACATTTCCAAATGGTTCTCCTTGTTACAAAACAACTGATCGATCGATCACTGTTGACATATCCGTTTCACATACCGATTGTCGTGACTCCGATACCAACTAGAGACCGAAAGTTGCGTATTGTCTGGCAATTGATAACTCTGCATAATTGTTAAGAAGCTATCACAACCAGTGAACATAATATTGCATCTTCCGGTAGTATTCCCAATTTTGAGATCCTCGCAAAATCGTATCTTTGCCTGTAGGGAATTTGAATCCCGATCTTCCGGGCGACTGATTTGCATGTTTGGCCATTCGGCGCGTCTCTCCGCACTCGAGTTGAGTAAAGGCCCCTTTACACTAGCAACTTTTATTGCCGGAATTGGGGAAATTGCTCAACAAAAGTCGCCCGGCAACTCTCGGCAACATTAATTGCGGCAACATTTCTTGCCGAAGGTTGCTCAATAAATATTGCTCCATAAAAGTTGCTCAATTTTTACGTTTACACTATGAGGGAGATTTGGAAACAGTTGCTCTCCATGGACGAAGATCACCATCGCTGCTGCTGTCGTCGTCATCGCTGCCAGCAGAAAAAGGAAAAGAAAGACGTGGCAGAGGGATTTTCCGACGGGAGCGATTACGTCGGAGCTGCTGTTGGACGGTGAACTATTCGTTAATTTTGCACGTATGAGCAAAACCGATTTTGAGTTTTTGTTGCAACTCATTGCACCAAGAGTGGCAAAAGAAAAAACTAAACTGAGGGAGCCCGTACCCGTTTTGACAAGATTGGCTATAACCATGAGATATCTGGCCACCGGCGATTCGTACACGAGTTTGATGTATCTGTTTCGAGTACATTATTCCACAATAAGTTCATCGTGCCCGAATCCGAGCTCTAATTGAAGGATTGCAAGAAAATATCAAGGTGAGTCCACAATTTATTGGTAAGGTAAGGTAGGTATTGAATAATAAAAAGATGTTTTTTGGTTAAGAAAGTCCTTGAACGGGATAGTATAAATAATAAATAATAAAAGATGTTTTTTGGGGGGAAAAATCCGAGCCAGAAGCATATCTGCAGTATCACATGTAGGTAAATATAATATAGGTTGGTAATAAATAATAAATAGGTAATATAGGTAATAAATATAATATACATTATAAGTAAATATAATACATTATTATGATATAGATATAATTATGATATAGATATAATAAATGTCGTCGGGATATAAACGTCTTCAACCCTCTCCAGTTGGAAAAGTAGCTTGGAGTTGTCCATTTATCCGGACTTCATCGGCAACACGAAAAAAGTTGCTGAAATGGGTTCAACGGCCGGAAAAAGTTGCTCCACTCGCGGCAACTATTGCCGGCAACACCAGGCAAGTCTTGGCGATCTTGCCGAAACGAGAATAGTTGCTCGGCAATATGGAGCAACATAAATTGCCGCTAGAAAAGTTGCTAGTGTAAAGGGGCCTTAAGGAGTGGGGAAGGATAAACTTACAGCTATCTGGATAGAACCATCCATCGAAATAATGTCGATTAAAATCAGATAAAACATTAGGTTCCCTTGTACCCTGAAAGTTTCAAGATTGATTTGATTCAAGAGTCATCTCACCGCTTAAATTTCCTCCTTGAAGTTATTCGAAAGTGAGGCTGAAATCTTGGACAGCGTGGAAATGACTGGTTTTTGAGCTGAATATTTTCAACTTTCATTCAGTTGCTTCGGAGAAAAGCTTCGGATGAGGAGCAAACCGATATTTTTCTTTGATTCTTGGAATTCCCAAATTTCGAAAAGTAAAGAAATCGTGAATGGAACTTTTATTCTCTAATTTTGCAGGATGTTGCATACACTAGCGGTTGTTACTGGGATGTTGGGAGTTTGCCTGTCATCACCAACCCCATCACCTACTCCTCTCGAGAGCAATTCTTGGGCCCTGTTGGTTGCCGGATCTAGTGGCTATTATAACTACAGACACCAGGTAAGTTGATGGTTGACAGTTCTTAATTTGATTGTAATACAGTTCATGACACATATTGACACTCGCTCCTGGGAATGAAACGCTATTTGGACATGTTATAGATAGTTAGGAGCGCCTAGACTTGCTATTAATGGGTGGACTGGTGCAGGAAGTTGGCCACATTTCAAAACAAGTCCAAAACCAAGATTATTTGCAACTACTTCATGACCTGAAGAACAGGACAACTTCATGAGTAAATAACGCGTTCTGAAAAGTAGTCTCTGAAACGAAAATCAGCTCCAAACAATAAACTAAAAGAAACCCCAAAATCGATCAATTCTGAAAAATGTTTTATCAAGAAAACATCCATCTCTATGTCTAGATCACAATAAGACATTTTCACGTGTTGCTTGTTACATATTAGACTTACTTCATAATGCTTACGTAAATATAATTAACTATTGCACGTTTGGTACGGAGTGAAACAAACACTCTTCCCTTCTTTTACTGATATCACTTTTGCAAGGGCCTTTTGAACTTAGTAAGCCCTTACGTGAAGTTGCCATCTTTCAGTTACTTCTACCTTCACCCCATGAGTTGCGTGCTATGCGACGTTGATCGGCTTCTTAATAAATGGCCTAACTTCAATTTCAGCTGAAAAATCTCACGCGGAAGTGGAAAATGACAGGGTGATGGGGGGCGCGAGATATAATATAATATACTTGTAAGTCTACCTGTGAGTCCCGAGCTTGAAGAGCTTTCGAAAGTTTGATCGTTAGGGTAGCTGACCTGGGGGGTCGGGGATCCCTGAACGAGGGTTCAAATGCAAAAGATCCAAGCCTAAGCTGCAAGGAAGTCAAGGTTACTAAATGATAAAGACGAGATCACAACGAGCTATTTATTAGGAACACAGTATTTCAAAGAACAATCACAAAATATACAAAAGCAATGGAACGAGCGTAAATCTAGGTGGTAGCGAGATCTTACAACTACCTTAAGGCCGTCCACGCACTTGCAATTTTCAGCCGCGCGATTCTTTAGTCGCAGAAATGCAACCCAAAAGAAATAGAGAACACGCACATGCGACTAAAAAGATGCAGCATGCTCCATTTTCCCCGCGACGCGACTGGAGCGACAGAAAATGTGAAACACAAAATGGAATGACCTCCACTCGATTAGTGTCGCGCTTCTTCTTCTGACTTGTGCATGCGGTTTCTTCGTTCCTTCCGGCTTTCACAATGTCATCAGATGAAAATGATGTTTTGAGTGATGATATTGATAGTATTGTTGCACCGGAATTCTTCGTTGTTGTCATTCTTGGACGTATAAATTCTAAAAGTTTATAAAATCTTTTTGCACTAAGCCGGTAGTAATTGAAAAACTTGTCAGGATTTTGCAACAAATCACCATTAATTTTATAGAACTGCCCCTTGCTTTCTGTTTGTACCCAAAATCTTTTTTTGTGCTACCGTCGCCGACACTTTAATATTAAAGCCAACGCAATCGCAAATGTTGTCTCCAAGTCCTCCATTGTCGCACTGCTAGAATCCCAGGTGCGTGTGCGGCAATTTGAACGCGGGACAGCTACTTTTTAACCGCCGCGACTGAAAATCGCAAGTGCGAGGATACCTTAAACGAGCTCAAACTTAGACCAGAGCAATGTGAATACCAAGAGTAAATGGGTGCGAGCACCTTTTGAATTCCTATCACTTAACTTAGAGGAAAAGGCTGGAGAGCTCAACGAGCTCAACTAATACCGTGAAGCGGTTTACGTTAACGTGAGCGATCGAGATCCCAGTGATTCTCGTTCCTTTATAGGGTTGAACAATGAACGAGCACAATATTCCTACGAGCAGCGGGGTCTAGTAACTCTAATGTAACCACTACCTTATCAGGTGATGAGGATTGCGAGCACAGTCCTTGGGAATGACAAGCACAGCCGAGTACAGTCTTGAGGCGGTCGCGCCTTGCCAGGGATCTACTGGGTAACAAGCTTTACACGCCAATATACTATAGCCTCACTACTTGGCTTCCACAAAACACAATGATCACAAGCGATCCTGACACAGTCTTTGGTAAGAAATCTACCGAGCTCCTCGAGCACAATCGTCACACAGGGGACAGAACGTTTAGCAGGGTTGTTGTCATCTCTACAGCAGAAATATTGTCGTAAGCGACTCCCTGGAGAGAGGAAACAGCTGGTCAAGTCTGGGGATAACCCCACCCCAAATTGAGTTATTAATATTTCACCTATATCTATTTGATATGAATGTAAAGTTTATATCTTTTCTACTATTACCAACTGCCATCTATTTGCTGGTATGGTAAACTGCAAGTGTTTGTGGTATGATAAACTTTTCTAATAGTTTCCTCATATATGATACTTGTAACATACATGTGTTCAAATAAAAATAACCCGTTTTTTCCAAATAGAGAATACTACGGTTACTCTGAAACATGGGAATACAATCACTCTTACAAATCTACCAATTTTCGAATTTCTGCTGGTACATCTACTAGTTTTGAGTAGTGAAACATTTATAATCATCATACAATTGCTGTAAAATCTTGCTTTGGTAATACAAACTGTTTTTAATGGCATGATGCGTTAACAGGCAGACATTGCTCATTCCTACCATGTGATGATCAACGAAGGTATCCCAGCACATAGGATCATTGTGATGATGTACGATGACATCGCATATAATAAAGAGTGAGTACCTACACACTTGTGAGTAAGTTTTAAAGAAGAGAAAGAAGTTTAGCGAAGTAATAGCTAGTAATTACAGTGATGTTAAAGCACAATTACTTTATAGTTCATTCGGACTTGGGATTTTGCATTAAGCAGAAAGGAATCAACTCCAAAAACTGGTTTATTGGATTGAGAGTTCTATGGGACGGCACGAATTGTATCTACTTGCCCCAAAAAAGAACCATCGTTATAAGTAATTAAGTTTTCCCACTAAAATTCAAAATTGAAAAAGAAAAAAACGTTTCAGCTTAGACCATCCCCTGGAACTTTTAAATCAAAACCTTACTGTTTAACCTTCTAATGACGTATAATCATCAATAGTAGGTTATATATACCCAGTAGTTGAAATATTACTTCAAATGGTGGGTGTTTATGAAATCTGAATCTTTGTTTAAATAGCAAAATATTGATTGGAAGAAGTTTTTTTTTCAATAAAATACATATTTAACAACTTCATTATGCACAGAGTTGAACACAATTTACCATTAATGTTATATGATAGTTCAGGGAAATAATTTTCTAATTATTTGCTCATACGATCATGCTGCATGACTGGAACTTGTGGGAAAGTGAGGGGCTTGGGGTTATGGCAAGCAATATTAAATGGGTGAGGATCGGATGAATTGAAATCAAGTCCTGCTACCATGTAACAGAGGGGATGGAATTGAGTAGTTAGGTACGGCTTTCAAGGGTTGGGGTGATCAACGTTCCAAACAGAAAAACAATCCATTTTCTTCTTTGATTTCTGTTTGTATGTCTCGTAGGGAACATTTTGTACAGCTTGTGCATGGGGTTGAAACTTCAATCCGAAAGATTTGCTCTTAACTACTCCTCTTCAAATTCCTCCAGATGGAATCAATATTTTCAGAAAAGAAAAGTAACCATCCGAATCGGATTGATATCCAGTCCAGCCACAAAATAACGATCTGGGCCAGAGAGAAATTTTTCTACCCAAGAGGATCTGATCTCTAGAAGTATACGCAACGTCTACCCTGTCAAACTTACGTACACCACACCTCATACACCTCCCAATATAATATTTATACTGGCTGTCCACCTTTGGATCTGTTAAGGCCTTAAATGAAGCCTTGGAGTTTACTCCCTCTTGATTTTGGCCATTCTAAAGCAAAAACGAGCCGGTGGGGAAAAAATAGAGTCTGATTTTTATCGATCTGACCCAGATAGAATCCTCTTGGGATGGAAAAATAAGACTCTGGCCTGGATTGAATCCACACCAGGGCATAAATAACCATCCCTGCCAGATTCGATTCAAAATGGAGAAATTCGTTAGGCATACGTATATTTCAGTGCCAAAATGATGGTTTCATTCAGAGCAGGTGAAATATATATCTATATATCAATTTCATCCCCCGGTTTGTGCTGACTTCAAACATGAAGGAGGTAACCAATTCACTTTTTAATTCTGAAATGTATACGTTAATCGATGCTTTTTCCTATGTTGGGAGGAATCAGTGATTTAGATATAAAAACCGTTAAATTAAAATTGTTTAGAAAAACATTACGAATGAAAACCATATTGACAGCAAACATTTTATGATCTCAGGAACCCTACGCCAGGTGTCATCATCAACAAACCCAATGGAACGAACGTCTACGCGGGTCTTAAAATTGATTATAAAGAAGATGTAAGTTTTCTTTTTTGTGGCACACCTATAAATTGAAAATTATTTTCGTTAGTTTAGTCTAAAAAATATTGAGAATGAAACGTTTTATTATGTTAATATATTCCAGGACGTTACCTCAGCGAATTTTTTGAAAGTCCTCAGCGGAGACAAGGCAGCCATGAAAGGCATAGGAACTGGACGCGTTATTGAAAGGTATCAACTATGAGCTTCATTCATTGACAGTCCAATATGACGGAGGAATAACACCTAATGATAATTCGAATTTGCAAATGAAATATGCATACACTTTTAGACTGTCTGTTCCACGCTACAGGTTGCAATTTCGGAGACATCAAACTGAAACTTGTTAGGTCAACTAGATTCTTAAACACAGCTCAAATTATGCTGAATAGTTTTTGGTACTAAGTATACCTGGATATACCTAGTGGCAGTATGTGGTCGGTATGGATTTCAATAGTTTATGACGTGTTGAATAGATTGAAACGACTTTCAATAATTTTTTCATAAAAACCTTGGAAAACATTCAACCCCAAGTCAACTGAGCTTTGGCAGAGCACTAGCTTTAATTATCATAACACAAACAAATCACATTTGCAGAGGATTTGCTTAGTGCAAACCTTTTATTAAAGTTCTTCATAGGGAAGGTCTCTTTGGTGACCTAAGTCTGAACACACACCTTGTAATTTCCGAAATGTCATTTGCATCAAACCATAGACCACAGATAATTTCTTGATTTTAGTGTGTTTCAGATCTACCTCATTTACATGTCCGAAGTTATGATACCAAAGCCTTAGGGTGCAAACAGTACGCCGCACCATCACTGTTCACCATCGATGTTGGGACCCTCGCGACAATAGCGATGTAAAACATGTACATGTGATGCTATGGGAGCGTTCATAGTGACTCACTTTCACAGCGATGCGACTATCGCACCATCGCGGTCAACCCTCGCTGTTTTCAGAAAAACAAATTCATTTGATTTCTCCGCGTAGTCGCGATATGGGTTCGATCGTGATTGGCTGACAGACCACCCCTCTGTCTTCCACTGTTCTGTGAAACACATTTTCAAGGTGCCCGTACCACCGTCTCCTCAGCTACCCGTCACTTCTCGGCTCTGACGCTCTGTGTCAGTGGTCTGAGCTTTCAAGTACCAATTCTTCACTTCGGATTTTTGATCAATAAATGGATAAAGAAGCATTGATTGATTCGGTGTATAATCCCCTCCCATTTGGGACAAGAGGAGCAATCACCACCATAACTGATAAATCCTGGCGATACACTTAGCGGTAGGGCCCATGTCCAACTAATCACCACTATCACTGTTCACGTTATCCACCGATTTTTGTAAACTTACAACCACTAATGTCACCTCTTTCAGTGCTCTTGCCAAACTGGAAAAAGGAAGAAGACTGGAAAGCATCGATGGTGAACCTCTCAAAAATAGACTACTATGAACACGCACCATCGATGTGGAACATGGTGAACAGTGATGGTGCGGCTTATTGTTTGCACCCTAAATCGACTGTCTTAATTGATGGTATTCTGAGGCTTTTCCAAGTTTTTGGAGATATTTTTTGCGTTAAACACTCACAGCACTCAGTTTCTTGTGGTGTTGGTGATTTCGACTTGATCCTTATGAAAAATAGCTTTCAAGTCATACATACATACTTATTTAGCTACGTAATTTAGCAGCAAATGTATTGAGAGATCAAGAACATTAATTGCTTCTTCTAAATTGATCATTAAGTCATCTTTCAAAGAAGTACCACTGCTGCTGTATACTTTTTAGAAGCAAGTTTGAGAGCAGTAGTTCATGAGTAATCAAAAATTTTCGAATAATCTTGAATTTAATTCAATTATCCTATATTCTGTACTTCTATCTAATTGAGCGTTTCTACGCTCAGAACCTGTTATATTTAGGTGACCAACCTAACAATAACTATCGAACATTTTAATGTAATAACCATAAACCGTCAATGAAGAATATGTTAAGTGTAGATCCATTTTTGAATATCATAAACATGGATGACGGATAAATGGTGACCCTTATCTAGCAGACACTCTGGCAATCAATAGTCATGGTGAGCATTTTTCAAGGAACCACTGTTTATCACAATGATACTGATGATTATTAACCTAAAGAAATATTAATGGACTTCATTGAATGTTTACCGTTATTTGTGGCAAAACAGAATCCTAATGCCCCGTGCCCATCACCTGGACTACAAATTTATAAATTATAAGTTTCACTCAACCCTACGGTTTCTATGCATGTTAATCAGTGCTACTATGTATTGGTAAAGGTTATTAATGGTAATCTGTTTAACGTTTATAGTAATGAAAACACCAACATCTTCGTGTATTTCGCGGACCATGGTGGTGTTGGAATGCTCTGTTTTCCTGACTCTGATAATCTGATGGCCGATGACCTCGAAAGCACCATCACTGAAATGCACAAGATGAGGAAGTACAACAAGGTTTGTTTGAATATCGAGAATAATAAGTCATTCACTGGCCAATTGTAGTCTAGCAGCTGGAAGGGGAATATGGCACCAAAACTGTAATGGTTAAACTAAAACTAAAAAACATAATGGATTAAAATAAATTACAACAAATGTTTCCTCTTCAAGTGAACAGTTTCCCAACAATAGTTGAATTGGCAATTAACATACCCGACCACTTCTGGGAAGTAGGCCCTGGAATCGTTCTAATTCTTTTAAAAACAAAGAACTAGTTAAAATGATTGAATGTGGAATAGAACAGTACCGTAGAATACTAGCAATGGGGATTGGATCCTGAATAGGGACGTTATTGGTAGAACGAGATTCAAGTAGCGACGGTTAGGATTCCATTTGGGTAAAATTATGCTTTCTGCGTGGAACCGTACCATCGTGCACTGCAGCGGCTGCTCAGTGGCGAATCAATTAGGCAGGTCAATTCTCAGTTCCTAAACTTTTTTTTCGTAAACGTGTGTCTCACATTACATTATATACTATTCTTGTTAACATTATACATTTTTTTAAAAAGGAAAACCTTGTCCCTATTGATGAAATGGATGATGTAAATGGGTTTTTGAAGAAAAATTCGGAGTGTCCCTATTGCAGAATCGGGACACTTTTTGAAAATAACAAAAAATAAGAAGGAAAATCATTTTTAATGATTTTCCAACGTCATTATGTCCTGGTTACTCAGTAGAATGCAAAATTTGGGTTCAAAGTGGGGAAAACCAGGTTTTTCTGAAGGATAGTGGTGGAAAACCTCTAAAATCTGTCCCTATGGCGGGCATTCTACAGTAATATGTTTGAATACATTTATTTGTAGAATAGGGCTATAATCCATGTTTATGCATCTCTTTACTTCTACGAGTTGATCACTACTACCATGAGTTGAGAGGATTTCAATGGTTAGGTCATCATTAGTAACTGCAACTGCTATTAAGTCAAATAAACTAGAAGCAACTAAAATAACTAGACGAATAAAGACAGCACATCAGACGGTCAAGAACGATGAGCAACAACAAACAGAAATCGAATACAGAAAGAGAAGTGGATCAGATTCATAAAGAGAAAGTCGGAGTGCATTTCGGAGTGACTCCTCTTGTTCTCTAGTCGGCCTCAACCGCCTCTACCTATTCGAATGGGTGGACACATGCTACCTCTTCATTCTATGGTTTGAACAGAATATTTCACTCAACATTCGTCTTGTTTCAGTTCATTTTCTACGTTGAAGCTTGCGAGAGTGGGTCTGTATTCGAAAACATCCTTCAAGAAAATATCAAGGGTATGTATCATACTCAATTTTTTTCTGGGATATCGAGTTTATCTTTTAAAAAATACAAAAAATGATAATCTTGCACGAATGGGAAAATCATAAAATTTGTTTCCATTTCTGAATATCATTTAGAAAAATATAGTTTGCCATCAATATTTTCGTGAATAAAACTGCAATCAAATATTGCATTTAAAAAAGTAATTACAAATATATGTATATAAATAAATAAATTTAAAAAAAAAACGGATAAGTCAGCTTTAATTCCAACAATTGGTTTTCTGCTGCATACATGCATGCATATATGCTAAGTTTGTTATATATTTCAAAGAAATATGTGCTTTAAAAATCATTTCAAAGGAAACCAAAAATTTGTTTGCAAAGCTGAACATTGTAAAAGGTGTAATAAACCTAATGGTAAACAATCCGGGGATAAATTCTAAGGGTCATTTCCGACAAAAAATTCCTCGTAAAATTTTCTTTTTAGATGTCAAGTTTCTGCGTTATTTCACTTACAAGAATTTGTTCACATCTTTGACCTTACGTCTCTAAAATGGCCTCAACTTTCTGAGAAAAAAAACTGTCAAGTCAATTTCGACACCATTGGGAAGAGTGTTGAATTTCCTATCTCCGTAGCCAAATAAGAAAATTTCATCATGACATGGAAGGTCCAAATATCGAATTTTGAGAATTTTTAAAAACACGACTTTTTTCATATTTTTTCTCGCACCTTCTACCACATCATCTGTCACCATTTGTCACCTTCTATGTCATGTTCCAAATTTTCTCCTTTTGTCCCAAGGAGATAGGAAATTTAAAGTTATATCAGACGGTGTCCTCAAAATCAATTTTTAACAGTAGTTCAAGGGAGTTATGGCCATTTTAATGACTCAAGATTTGAAACATGAAAAAACTCGTGGAAGTAAAACACTTGAAGACGAAGCCTCCAAACAAAACAGGCATTGGAAATGACCCTTCAGAATTGATCTCTGTATTTTTGACCTGTATAGAAAAAATGTTTCATACATTTTTATGAAACTACTTCTATTACTGGACATAATCCATGCTTTGTAATCTGCTGCTCCATGACACGGATTGGGAGAGTATGTGGATGATGTGCTCTGGTGGCTCTGCTATGAAATGTGTCAACAACAGGAATAAGGCCAATCGTATTATTAGAACAAGTCATGAAAGTCGTGAGGAAAAGGCTGTAAATTACTCTAAAGGAGGTTGCGGGTTCAAATCCTGAAGATGGGAATAGTGTTTTTGTTGTTGTTGTAGGTTTACACATTCTACCATTATGATTTACGTTTTTACATCAAAACAAAGATACAATAGTTCTAACACAGATTCTGGTCAATTTGTCCAGCTAATCTACACAAAATTACATCAACTAGAATTATTGATTTAGGATACTTTTTCATCTTTGAGATCCGAGCATACCAAGTATCCACACCACCAAATTAGATAGAATGACAAAGACGAAAAACGCAAAGAACACAACAGATTACAAGAACGCATGACAGCCGACACGATCAATAACAATGTTTAACAACAAAGGAAAAACACTTACGGAAGGGTGTCACCCTTATATAAAGCAGCCATCAGAGTGTAATTTCGAGTCCCTCATTTCATGTCCCTGGAGGAAAGTTTATTTCGTACAAAAAGTGTTTAAATTTCAAAAGGATTTACCGAAAACATACAGAATTAAAAAATAACCTATATGGGGTCACATATATCTGGAACTTTTCTGGCATTGCTTTGCCAAAACTTATAGTATTTTTGCACCATGATGCCAACTTTTGGGAGTTTTCGTTTCAAGTTGGAGGAGGGTGTACGTTCACAAGGGAATTAAAATCCATCAAGTGGTACGAAGAAAGTGTCTTAGCTAACTCAACAACCAATAAATGACTTTAATACTGAATGACTGCTATTTTCGTTCAGATTGATAGCTGGCCAGCCTTTGTGTCGCCTAATTTTTCTTTTGTTCCAACTTCCACAGTCTATGTCATGACTGCAGCTGCTAAAGACGAAAGTTCTTACGGTACCTACTGTGATAGCGGCGTCTGCTTGGGTGATGAATTTAGTGTAAGGTGGATGGAGCACATGGATTCGGTAAGTACCCACCATTATCTGCTGGTGCAAGTGGGTAATGCAGATTTTGGTGGAACTGCTAAGACTTCCCTATTATGTGAGTCGTACCTGAATTTTATGAATTCATCGAACAATTGGATTGAATTGTAACGTGCTAGTCGTGTTAGGATACATCATAAATGAAACAAAGGAACTATGGGTGAGCATTCAAGTCAAATACAATGGATTTAAGGCTCACTTCAGAGTACTTCACTAGTAAGCTCAAGGAGCCATTTTGCAATAAGTCCCTGATTGTATAAAAATATTGTAGGCTAACCCTATTATTTTCTTTGTTCTTTTTATTATCCTCAAAAATACATTTATTTATGTGAATTACTGCATTCCCAACATCTAGTTTCAGAGTTCTGGATCATGTATTTTGATAAATTTGACAATATCCTTACAGCTACTATTGTTTATAGTTAATCAAGCTCTTCAATCATAGGAGCTAAATGTTCTTGGGGACGAGATCATTCTTCAGAAACACCCTTTGTTCTTGGAAACAAAAAATGACCTATATTTATTACTGTTGAGTTCAACTTGAATTTTTTACTCCATTGCATTAATATTTGTTTACGCCTGTTATATTTGTAGGAGAAGTCAGGAACTTTGGAGACGTTTTTCCACCAGTACCAATACGTGAGGGCTGCTGTGTTGAAAAGTCATGTGCAGCTTTATGGAGATTATTCTTTGGGTCCGAATGAGCTGACTCCCAACAAAAATGATAAAATATCTTCTCCCACAGTAAGTTACCAAAGGCTAACCATTTAATATTACTTGACCTTCGATCTGTAATCAGCTTCTCGTTGGTTGTGAAGATAGTTGAAAGATTTACAAGAGAATATGATGGTTTGAGGGGAGAAGGGTATTCAGAGGAGTTAGAGTAATGGCCTTGTCCACTGACGTAACGTAACATTGGACTGGATTTGATGATTCAGTGTTGCATAGGTCCTTTTTCGTTTTGTTAAGTTGCAATCCTAGATAGTTTAGGAAATTATACTACCACTTCACCACAGAAGCTCTGCCTGAAGCTGTGTGGGCCAAAAGAAATCACGATATTCTACTTTCCTTAGTTTTTGATCATCTGGCTATTTGCCATAAGTAATGCTTGATGTCAAATCAGAAAGAAATGGCGTATGTTTGGATTGAGGAAAACTCATGTCCTGAATCAGTGCAATTTATTGAGTTTGTGAATGTTGTCTAACGTGGTGTCAACCTTACTCCGTCTTGGCTTACCCAAAGGGATCAATGTGATTTGAATGCCAGGAGCCGATAGAGTGTAAATGTTGAGAAAATTGGTAGGAAGGATTGACTAATCCAAAGAAGAAGATCTCATTAATGAAAAGGGGGTCATGTAAGAGGGACAGTGATTGAAGTTGTATTTGTGAAGGTTGAAATTCCCAGAGACATTGGAGGTACCTAGTATGGGATATCCTGGAAGTGAGGTCCCAGGTTCTGATAAATCAGATTGTATTTCTGGATCACCAAGTTCAAGTTTTGAAAAATCAGCACGAATGTGAGGTGGACCACTGTTAATCTCAAACATCCAATTGTAATAACTTAACTGATTGTGACGATATTGGAGATAAAAAGGCCATCACAGAAGCGCTATCTTAGTAATGAAACATCCTCGCCAATCACTAATAGTTCATTGGTGAAATAATCAATTTCGAACATATTTCAGCTCATAATAAACCCTTAAATGTATAGAAATAATCAGGCACTTGGGAAAATAATTTTTAAGACATGTGCGATATCTTGTAAAATTATCAAGGTTATGTTGCTCTCACTATGATGAACAATGGTTGTCTGACTCTGTTCACTTGGAGTGTTTCAGCGCAGTAACTACCTAAGTTTGTGTTGCTAAGTCTGTCTCATGAATGTGTTCTAGGTCTCTAGATTTTTCATCTGTTTTTTTTTCTGCTACAGTTTTCAGGAGGTCTTCAAAAATTTACCACTTATTGATCTTGCAGTGGCTAAGCCTGTGGTCATCTCTGGATTCGGCAATGACCAGACGATTCAATAAATTTAAAGAATTAGTTAATATTAATGTTAAATATATGATTTCCTCTTCACAAAAAAGAAGTGTTGATGCTAGCAGTTGGCATAATTACCGCCTCATTGGCGACATTAGCAATTGTGGGGAAGCGCTGTCATTCTGCGTTTTTCATACCCCCCCCCCCCCCCCGCAGAGGGCCCCCTCCTCTTACTCCCTCCGAAACATACGACCAATCAAATCGCTTCAAGGATCGTGCTGAAACATGCAAGTCCGGCAACCTTCAGGAGCTCTCTTGACTTCTTGGTGGCGTCCTTGGAATTTTGGTTGAAAGTCACAATGACAGGGTTACCGTCGCAAGCGATTTTCAACCTTAAGGCAGGGTTTGCAGCAGCCACTGGCGATGACTTAGCAAAAATGTCACGCCTTGACGTTTACCTTGGGAACTTGATTTACAAACAGTATGGTTCAAACAAGTGGCGATGACCTACAGCCTCATTGTAAAACACTTTCAACTTGGATGATGTCATATGACATCATGACGATTTTCGTCACTAATTGGTGATGTCACAGACATCATTGGCTCTTCTAGCTGTTCCAAACTTTGAAAATTCCGCCTGAGTACCTAGCTCCATCTAGAAACCTCTTGAGGTGGTATTTCTCTTCATTAGTTCTCTATATACAAAATAGAATGCGCCATTTTCACCTTGATGTGTTTATTTGGTGCGCATCGCCTGTTGTTCAAGCGCGTGAGGTGAACCTTATTGCATGGGCCTGGTGAGCACTCCTGTCAGGGGAGTTGGGTCGGGTTTCTAGTCCCGTGTTGAAAGTGTTAATTCTTTCAACACACCATATTACTGCCCATTCCTGGTCTGCAACTCTCACTGAGCTAGAAACATGATAGTCTTATTTGAATTAAATTCACACTTTCATCTTCAACCAAATGTAACTTTCTGCATTTTTGATATCAGTTTATCAGAAAAAGCAGAAGCCTTCTTGTGGCCTGTATTTATATTTAATCTAATTAAATTTCAGTTGGGTTTCTATGTGTACCTAGGAAGCTTTATCTCTGGATGTACAGTCCATTTCTGGTAGTCTGCTGATCCATGTGGGAGAGTTTTCCAATACAGTAATCATTATTACATTGTGTAACAATTTGCGGCGTTTTCTTCTGGCTTATATAATGTCTCCATGATTTCAGGAACCAGATGATGTCATTTCCATCAGCAGCAGAGATGCAGGAATTTACTACCTCCGAAAGAAAATCTCCATGTCCAATGATTTGGCACATCAACAAAAGTCACAAAAAGAATTAGACCATATTCTTGAGGTAAGAATTGATTGACTAAATGGATTTTGCTATATAAGTTACCAAATTTTATCAGCAGGTAACATAGGTGAATGCTGAGATCAGCACACCTGACAATATAAGATGGACTGTGCACCCTCAGCGACTCAGTCTTGTTGTCACACTGTTCCCATTTGTCTCACCGCCACTTGTTACCCTTATTACCTGTGTTAACCGTTATTCTGAGTTAGTAAAATTGTGAAGTGAATCAAAAACTCCTTTTTAAAAACTCTCCCGGTGGAACCCGTACGTAACTTGCATATATAAATTCACTAACTCCGAGCTAAATGAAGCTATATGTGGTGATCATATTCATTTACAGATAGGTGAATCAATAAAAGGAGTTTCTCATATTATAACCTCACTTTTTGGATTCACTTGACGTATACTTACTCGGGAATAGTGGTAATAGGTGTCTGGGGATTGGAGAGGCAGGGGCGGATGTTTGTTGTCTTAAGTGTAAACTTTTTCATGTGCGAGTTGAGCACAAAACTTGAGTTATCAAATCAACATTTTCCCGGTGCTTGATGATCATTGTTGGTAATGTAAATAAAATTGTTTTTTTGATTCCAATAATAAATTCATCTCAATAAATTGTTATTGCATATAGTTTATTGTTCTCTATTGTGGTGCTATAGGTTCTGCATTTATCAAGCTTTCCACCCGATTTTTAATTAAATTAGTGGATCTATTGAGATGAATGGATTGGATTAGATGGAACCATTGATTGTGTAGAAGATTATGTAACAGTAAAAGTTCGTGTTGGCATGCAGCCCATTAGACAGCAGACGTGGATTAATACAAAACTTATATTTTGCAGGCAAGGAAAATGGCCGACCAGTTGTTTGATGAATTTGTCATTTCTGCAACCCCCAATTCACCTAAATTGAGATCTGCCATCACCTCAGACAGGCTCACATTGCGGAAAGATATATTTCCGTGCTACAAGAAACTTGTAAACCTCTTTAAAAAGACCTGCTTCAGCCTTGAGGTCAGCATAATTCTAATCTTATCCAATATCTAATCTGATATACCTAGCGATTTAGACATTATTCGTACAACGAAAATTGCCAATAATTGGTGATTTTGTGACTACCAAAATTCAACAACATTGATTTAGACGCCACAACTCTCATTTGAAGGATAATTGCTTGTATTAATAGGGCTTAAGTTCATTAATAAATGACAATTGAATGATTGATTTGCAGAACGAATACTTCCTTCAACATGTCTACAAGTTTGCCAACATGTGCCTATTGAATGCAGACGTCACGAGTCTATTGCGAGAGATGCCCAATCTCTGCAAACCTTACGTAGGTGGAATCCAAGTCAGGATCATTTAAACTGCATCAAATCGGATGAACATCATCCACCTTGTATCCTACTGAGATAATTTTAATCATGTAATATAGATTGGTATACATTAAAGATGTATCAATTTTATGTAAAATGGTGAACTCTCTTATATCCCTGTCAGAATCTCTCTCATTACTGGGGTAATCCCTGAGATTATTCAGGATGCTGTACTTGACCTAAGCAATCAAAAGGTTGGTGTCATCTAGAGTTGAAAGCACAATCAATTTAAGAACAGTTATTGTCTGCTTCTCATGATGATGACATACCTATTAGGTATTCAAACGCTAAGCACTCCATGGGGAGTCCATTAAAATTGTCCCTACTTCAGTTGAAGGAATACATATGCAGTCATTGAACAGCTACTTCTTTTTTTGTGCACCAGCCCTTTACAGGTGCTACCGGGGTCAACGAGACAAGTTTTATCGCAATCATGATTCATCATATTGCTCCACATTACTTCCTACTCGGGGAGTCTTCAGTTTCACGATGGAGGTCATCCCAACACTTACTAAGCGAGGAGAAAAGCTGTTATTCGAAAGGTATCTGTACAAGCAACACAATACATTGAGCGTAATGGGTTTGGGGAAAGTAAGAGTGAGAGCAAAGCAAAGTGCAACGGTCTAGGGGCCAAGGTGCTTGTAGCTATCTTTTGATAAATCTTTCAGTGTGTTCGAATGTGTTCTGTCTAGTTAGCTGGTCTGGATTCTTGGTTTGCTTGCATCTCAAAAACAAAACAAAAATATCCTGAATCAATCCTTCCAGTAGACTATAGATCAGTTGGACAAATAGATCATCCCAAACCCATAGCGTTTTCGTTCTACTACTACTTACACTTGATCCTAAACTTATTAGGTGAATACGTTCCACGTGGATAAACATGAATATATAATATAAACCGTATGTACCCATAAAGCTATAAATGTACTTATTTAGTATTTTTCCTTTTTCAGTAGTTTTCCGAAGTTGGGGATTTTTAGTCCGCCCTAGGGGATTTCTTGTCCAATTACCGTAGTGGCATTTATGGTTCGACTCCCTGAATAATCACTGATAGCCATTCACCGTATTTATACTCAAATTTATTTCCGTTGTCAACTCCGCTCGAGCACATAGTCATCCCAAATATGGAGTGACTGTCTAATAGGGAAATAAAGTTGCACAATGCAAGGACAGGTGTGCGACGGAAATTTTATGAATGCTTAAACTTTAACGATCAAGGTAAAAGGCGCTGGGGAAACAGTTTGAGAGGACGATGTGGATATGGAAGCTTTTAGCTTCCAGGTGTACTCTGAGAGTTTTTGACTTATTACCTTAACCCTAGGAAAGTGCGACCACACAATTCCGTCACCTCTTGTAAACACTCACTGGAAATACTGACCACTAATTTCCAACAGTCCTCTGTCAAGCTGGATTCACATCCATCCGGCAAGCTATCCGGAAAGTGAATACGAGCAGCTGATTGGTTGGAAACTAGCTGGGGAGAGGGAATATTTTTTCCGGACAGGCAGTTTTGAAACGAACTGTACGCATCTGATTTTTCAAATATTTTTCTTTCCGGATGGCGCAGTTCACTACTGCGCATACGGAATGGCGTCGGGAACCGAAACAGCTGTTGAAGGAAGCGCGGGAAACGAGTTGTTGGCTTGTGTTCGGCCGATTCCCCTCCACTGCTTTTTACTAGCTTCCCCTATCCGTATTTCCGAACGATCCGGATGGATCTGAACCCTGCTTCAGTCATGGAAGATTCACTTCCACGGTAGAATCTACGGTACATATTCCATCGTGATCTATCCACCTGCGTTCTTCCTGCACAGTATCAAAATTCCTCCAAGAAAGAATGCAGACAAGAAATGAAGAGAACCACCACCACCTACTACAAGAAGAGGAATACAGTTACATAGATGCTGTCAGCGGTAATTGGAAACTTGCTTTCTATCTATGATCCGGCTTTCAAGTAGCCCAATTTAATGCCCGATTGCAATAGCTATCAGACCTTGAGTGTAAACTCGACTTGGTAACGTGAGGGTGTTACCTATTTTCATCTTTCTGAAAGTCGTGGACCATACCGGTATGTACCTACTAACCATAATTATTATTACTTCTTTTTAAAAAATCGTTCTCGCCCACTATTTGATCTAACATCATATTGTTAAAAAATGGCTTGAATGCTGATTTTACTTTTGTAATAAAATTATATCAATTTTCAGGGTAAAACGAAATCAGGAATCGTATTTAGATTAGAATTAGTAATTTGTTACGAAAAGAGAGTACATTCGTAGATTAGGTTCAGTTACGTCGGTTGTAGCTGATTTAAGGTAGAAGTCGAGAATAGGTGACACCTCAATGATAAGACCGTCGCCATATTGAAAAACCCGATGTCTCCTATCGATATAGGTCCACGCTTTCGATGTGTGTTCTGTCTAGTTTGCTGGTCTGGATGCTCGCATCTCAAAAACAAAAAAATATCCTACATCAATCCTTCAAGTAAAGTATAGATCAGTTGAACAAATAGATCAGAATGTGTTAACACTTGTGTCTTTGCGTATTAAAAATACTTTTATCGATGTAACGGTCGTGAAAATCATTCCATAATACATGGCAGTGGTATCGATATATTATCCTACATACACATCAATCCTAGTACACATCGATACAGTCTGATAAGAGGAAGGGGTCACCTATTCTCTACTTCAGCCCCAATTTAAATGAGGTCCATGTAACTGCCTACGTATCTGTCATCATAGTCTGAAGAAACGAATGACAAAATGATGAGATCCTACGTTAGTAAGCGTTTTATTCTATCTAAATGTAAAGAAGATTGCGATAAGAATGTAGTTTTGTTCATGATAATAAATTAACGAGAGAATGAAGTAGAGGAACTGATATTCAGCGCGGGAAAATAAAACACCTACCTACCCTGCACTTGTTCACAATTATATTATTTAAGACTTGAAAAACTGGATTTTAACCCATTTCTGACGTTAAATCGAGTTTTTGAAAATTTGTAAACAATCTTTAAAAAATGAGTATTTATGGTCCTAAGATAAGAGTTATTACAGTCCTTTCTTCTTTTTCCATCTAGGATATTCAAAAGTACACGTTACATAAACGAATAGTGCAGTTCAGGGTCCCATAGACTCTCAACAGAAATAAAATTTTATCATTGAATTATCGTGTTACCTCGGCAAAAATGAACATTACTAGTTTCAATGATTACAATCAAAATCATGTTAAAGATTTTGAATTTGTGATTGAAAAAGTTGGTACTTGAGAAATGGAACTGAATGACAAATAACTAGATTTGTCATGTAAAATACAAAAATAAAACCCCCATTATTATTTGTTTAAATGTCACAAATACATGTATACTGATGAATTATAAAAAAATTCTGAAATAAAAATTATGGTTGCTGGTTATTCGGTCGAAAACATCATATTTGCTGCATTTGGATTTTAACCGATTATTTGCAATGCTGGTTACCACATTAGGGATGGGACATTCTTGAATGAATGTATAGGAACATTATGTTTTTGGAGGTTTTTACTTGTAAGGCTTCATTTGCTGATATGTTTTTAGGCACTTTTCTGATCAGGGTTGAATGTCCAATAAAATCCCTTAGGGTTATCCTCTTTTTGGGGTCACCTTGTAGAGTTAGCGCGATAGAACTGCAATACGTGTCAACTCAACCATTTAAGGCACTGATGTATGCAGGAACATGCCCCCTGGCATTTTTATTTATGGATAATTGCAACAAGCTTATACTAATAATTCTAATTCTACGATTTAGAGTCTGTCAAGGTTATTTACAACCTTCAATGATCTATACATTGATGTCAATAATATGAAGAAGGTACATGCAACACCTAACTTATGTTATTGTAATAATGTTTCTCTTTTTTATCAATTAGTCTTTATAAATTTAACTGAAACTCCACATCAACAGATACTTTTTAAAAATCTCACGAATCGTTGATTTTTAAATATTTTTTCTAGTTGAATAATGGCATCTACTTCACCTGTTCTACTTCGTCTTTTGGCAAACTCGTACTCAGTCTCAGCCAAAGCTGGCCAGATCATCCGCGATGTCATGTCTGGAGGAGAATTGGGAATAGTCGATAAGGTTGGTTCTCATCGTCATTGAAGTACACTCTCAAAATTTGAAGAAGCTTGGAGTGACATTAGATTGACTCCCTCTACTGGCTGTTGACCACGAAATAACTGTTGTGTAGTTCTCCAGTTTGTACTGCACAGCTCAGACCTGAAAAGAGCTGTTGGAAACCTTGTGAACAATGTTGTTTGAATAAGGTAATGGTAGTAGTATTTCAGTTGAAATCCGAAAAAAAGTAATAAGAGTATCAAGCTTTCTGTCGAAATAACTTCAGATAAACGTAGAGGCGTGAATTAGTCACTAAATTGAGTTTGTACCTGCACATTTTCCTTGCATCCTATAGAAAACTCAAGTTTGGAAAAATTGTAATCATTATGGTTTTAAGCGCTAGGAGAAAAATAGTTAAATCTCCATCCCCACTGCTGCGTTTAATTTTTAGGATTGGTAATACCCCACAGAGTTAAGGGGCTTGGTTACCCACAGACGCTCCGCGTTTCGCTGAACAGTGCGGTTTTACATTACCCACAATTATGTAGGACAATTAAGTCATAAAATAACTTTATTATATACCATTGGGTTCTAATTTCGGTTCGGAACTCAAGTTTCCAAAAAGGGTCGAATTTAGCCAATCCATCGCTCATCTATTCTTTTCAAATACCATTGGAACCTCAACATTCCATGTATATAATAAATTAAAAGAACTGCTTAATCGTTGAAATAATAAAATTAGCCAGTAGCTTAATTAATTGTAAAATAAAATTAATCATAAACCTCTCTTACTTTTGATTACCCTTATCACAAAAAAATTGTGAAAGGTAGTACACAGTATTTATTAAAGAAAACTTAATGGTATTATAAAGACAAATAATAACTGTGAGACAACGTGTAGAGCAGAGCACTAAAAATATTGATAAACTGCAGTTATGCTAGCTGGAGTCGAGCACTTTGATTAAATGCAACAGAAAGTAGTCTGAAGATATGTAGAGGGAAGTTCATCAATTGTCAAGGTGGAGAACAGTTTTATTATTGTTTATAGTTGTATGAATCATTCCTGAAGATTCACATGGGATTTTCCAATTTGAAATCAAT
This sequence comes from Creontiades dilutus, assembly GCA_031894815.1. Lineage (NCBI taxonomy): Eukaryota > Metazoa > Arthropoda > Insecta > Hemiptera > Miridae > Creontiades > Creontiades dilutus. Next base: position 743,077 of record JAVIWC010000341.1, read on the forward strand.
TGAATTTTCTTACACAGCTACTTGCTCTATTATGCGAATTACATGACTGTAGATGCATAATTGGTTGGTTGATTTGTTATATTATATTTTAGGGCATAGACGACCTGCAGACCCTGGCTGACACTTCAGCTCAAAGATGCATTATTGCCTCTCTGACCAAAAATCATCCGAAAGCCACAATAATTGGAGAGGAGGGCCAATCCAACATTGAGGGTGTTCCCCAAGAATGGATGGATATACAGCCGAATGAAGATATTCTAAAACACAATTGTCCTCCTGAACTGGCCAATGTTCAAGAAGAAGATGTGAGTTTTTTATTATATATTCGATGATTTGTTTCCAGCTAAGCTGGATCAGGAAACAGCATGCCAAGTAGATCCAAATTGAGGAATGGTTCCCCTACACCATAATACACCTCTGTACAATTATTAGTAAAAATGTACTTTAGTTGATTCATAACTTGATAGCACTCACCACGCCACTTATCATTTCCTATCAAAAGCATTTCACCTCCTTTGCCCTCCAATGTACATTTTCATCATTCAAGCATCGTTATTTTCCTGGATACTGTAAATGTTAAGACCCTTTTCAGTGACATTATCTAATCACAAAGTGTTTCCTCATCATGCAAATGTGTTAGTCAGATCCAACTTTCCTTAACTGGACGTTAATTTCCAGGACAGCGCTACTACCCTGACCTCTGCGGGGAGTGCTGGAGGTTTGCATGTTATATGTATCTTGGTAGGTATACATTGTATATTGTATATTATACAATCACCTAGCTACCACCATCACCTTATCTTTTCCCTGCTGTTTTCCTACTCTCTTTCCGTGCTGCTGTGTACTGTTTCATAAAGTAATAAGTAGTAATACTGTACAAAACAGTACACAGCAGCAGGAAAAAGAGTAGGAAAACAGCAGGGAAAAGATAAGGTGATGGTGGTAGCGAGCTGATGGTATAGCTACCAAGATACAGATAAGATGCTAACCTCCAACATCCGCGGAGAGGTCGGGGTAGTAGCACTGTCCTGGAAATTAACGTCTAGTCTTTCCTTATCCATGCTGAGGCAAATTTTTTACACAGTTCAATTTTTTCTGCTCAGTCCAAGACTTATGGCCAAACCTAGAAAACTCATTTTCTGTTCATACGTGGGAAACACGAGGGACTTGCATTCACAAGAAATTTCATGTGATAACATTGATATTTTATAATTATTTATCTTAGGTATAACATCTAAATCCCCATCAAGCTGATGTTATATGGTTGAGAAAATATTGCAGTATTTGAAGTAGAATTTCAGGAAGATCTTTTAACTGCTCTCTATAATTGAGTTGCTAAGAGAAACACACTCACAAACACTGAATGCCTGTTGGTATACATTTAAAATCTCGAGTTTTTATGTATATGTGTTGAGATGTGTTTTAAAATTTCTTTTAATACGATATTTATCATAATGCAATATCAAAGCTTATTTCCGTATGGTTGTGTGAAGTATGAGCCCAGCTAATTGGTCCATCTATAGTATTGGTACATTTCAGTTGAATTAAGTTCAAATGCAAGCGCAAAAGTAGTTGGTAATAATTATCTTTAATTTCTGTTCTTTTAGATTACTATTTGGGTGGATCCTCTTGATGGCACGAAAGAGTACACTGAAGGTATGTGAAAACAATATACTTGCTGGAGTTATCTATTAGTGAGCATAGGTACCCCAAATTTATAAGAATGTAAATAAATGTCAACTAGTTGATGATACAAATAGAACAGAACTAAGAAAATGTAAGGAAACATGTAGGTTGTTTGCATGAAATATAGAGTTACAACGATAGGCCCATTTGTTATAGTTAGGTCAGTAGCAAACAATAATTGAACATACATCCGAGGAGGTACTGCTCATATAGTCAGAGGTGAAGGAGCTTGAATCCCCTCAGTCGGGAGAAAGGAATGGCTGTGAGATGCAACCAATCAAATGCAAACAATGTGAAATGATTGTATCTAGTCAAATGAAGTGAAGAAGATAGATAGCAAAAAGTGATAATATCAAGGGTTAGAGAAATTGATCTGTCAATCTGGTAATATATTGTAATATCCCCTATGAAAGGAAACCTAACAAAGGGGAAATTCGCCAATCTAAGTAGTACCACTTTTTCAAACTTAATTTTTGGTAATTACCTATTCTGTGATGGCAATAATCTTCTTTTTCTTCACTGGATGTCCTGAAATTGTAGACACAAAAATTATTAAGTAGTAGAAACACATGGGCTGAGGATTGGTTGACAGGGAATGGCGTTGTGAGATCCATCGACGCTCATCTAGTAATGGGGCTGTCTTCTTACAGAAAAACGCCCTTTTCCCTACAAAAAAAAAAGTTTTCCACCTATAAATTCTCAGTCGAGTTCAGAAGCATTTAGAAACAAATTCTTTCTCAAAAAACTAAATAATGACAGCGTTTCATTATCATCCAATCTGTTGTCTGTCATTATTTGGGAGAACATTTTTATGACTGACATTTTTTATGGGGTTCACGTCGATCCAGTGAAGAAACTCTTATACAGTCTATTATATTAATAATAATTTCTCCAAATTGAATATTCAAGTTCAGAATTAAGGCCAACATGACCAAATGAAGGCGAAGCAAAACCCTCACTGATGGTTGTGGAGGTTGCACCCATTAAAAGTCAAATATCCATTACAGTAGTCCAGTTGGCAAGTACTTACTAAACATTCTGTACATGTTTACTCAAGAGTACAAAACGCAGAAATAATGTCTTTAAATTAGGAATCACCTTCAAAATATGCATACAAATCTTGTATAAATGATGCATGAATTCGAAGATATGGTTCTTAAATAGACCTTCCACCTCAAGATATTAACCCTTGCACTGCTACACCCAGCTGTGCTGGCTGAAGGGAACTACATACATGCTTCCCTGCTCATTAAGTTTCTCTGTGCTAAATACTTTTTTTTGTAAGGAACATGCGATTTTTCTACTTACAATGTTCCAGTGATGTTAGAGAAATGTGAAAAGAGTGAAAAAAAGTAGCCCAATGTATTATAATTGACCAATCTCTGGATTGAAGGATAAAGAAGATTGTAGAAAAAGAACTGTGTTGGATTCACATTTGAATGAACGAATTGGAATTTAAAATAAAACAGAAGGCTTATTTAAAAGAATTATCACGATTAGTAGAAGACTATTAAATAGCCAAATATATTACAAATTTTGTAATATACAAACTATAATCGTTGCAAGAAGAATGGTTGTGGAAGTCGAAGGGGAACGATTGGAAGTTGAACCACTTGGAAAATATCCAAACAATCCGGTGAATATCTCATCTTCATCATCACTATTTCCAAGAATATCTAAAAGTTCTTGGTCTGTGTAAATACGATGAGACATATTTTTGGTATAGTTACATACTCACGATTCATGAACTTTTAAACAATAGACAAAACTAAAAAATGAACTGATGAACAAACATCTTTGAATACCACCAGTGTCACTACCTGCAGGACTGCTGGCGAAATTATGAGTTTTGAAATAACTTGTAGATAGAGCGAGTGAACGCGAGAATATTCAGGCATAGTGTACCATGAAATCTTCCAATAACCTGAGTATTCTTGGGCTTAGCATGGCTGGTGAGACACTTCTGGCCCCAATATATTCGGGCATAGCAACAGGTCTAGAGTACAGAAATAATGTCCTTCTATTAGAAACACCTCCCAAATATGAAAACAAATCTTGGATAAATGATGCAGGAATTCGAAAATATGGCCCGTAAACAGTCCTTCAACCTCAAGATATTGAAACTAGTCTGTTATGGAATATAAAAATAGCTTAAGCAATCAAATTACCAGACATGGAATTTACACGTTTGTTTAAGTTTGTTTAAATTGATTGAGTACCATCAGTGAACATAGCACATATTATTTGCTCTTGAGATGTGGGATTCGTAATCGTCATTATTTTGGTGACAATGAGAATATTATCGACTAACTGGTTTTTCTACATGTGCAATGGTCTCTTTCAAACAGTAAACAGGATTGTTGGTGAATGGTACAACTACATGAACCAAGATGATATATTGTTATGAGATTGATTTATATTGCGACAGTCACGATATTGGTACTGAGCCGTTCAAAGTTCTAGTAAGTTTTAAATAGAAGAACATTTTTGGATGATAAATATATATTTTACAGTGTTGTTACTTGAAAGAATACTAGTAGCACTCATGGAAATTGCATAAGCTTGGGAAACTAGAGTGCTAACTCCAGCCTCATATTTTGAAATAAAATGTCGGTCCCTCTGTTCATCATTTTTCTAGGCTTAATATTTTAAATCTCAATTTTCTAACACGTAGTATCATTTCAGGTTTGGTGGATCATGTGACAGTTTTGATTGGGATGGCCATTGGTGAACGACCTGTTGGTGGAATAATTCACCAGCCTTTTTATAACAACAGTGGAGCGATAGGCAGAACCATATGGGGCATGAAAGGAGTTGGTGTAGGAGGGTTCACCATTGCACCGCCAGATCCCAACAAGTTTATTGTGACAACGTCTAGATCTCATTCTAATACTGTAACTGAAAATGCAATGAAGATTCTGAATCCTGACGATGTTATAAGAGTGGGTGGTGCAGGATACAAGGTATGTTTTAACTATAAGTACAGTAGTTTTAAAAAGAAGAGCCTTTTGAAAAGAATATCGGAAAACAGTTCTAATAAATTTTACTCATTTCCCACATTGTCTAGAGTTGTCTATGTACCCCTCCAAGTAACTCTTGCAATATTCAATCAGTATTAAAATTCTTCCCAAACTCTTTCTAACATATCCGGAATAACAGGTTGAATAAGTAGCGGTAATCCTTTCCTTGAGGGATTGGCAGAGAAGCTCAACAGAAAATCTCAAGGTGTTATGTCTGGTGACCTTGGAGGAAGAAGTAGGAGATCATTATCTCCCAACTGGCTGATCTGCCTTTAAGGGAGAGTCAAATCAGCTGCTGAGCCTGAAAATGAAATCTTCTGGATCTTCCTTTTACAACTGAGGAAACAACCAATCTTGGAGTTTATAGGTAGGAAGCCCCTGCCACTGCATTTCCTTGAAAAAAGAAAGGTCCATACAATTTCCTCGTGGAAAGACCACAAAAGATGTTGACGTTGAAGAGTCGCTCATGTTTGAGTGTTGCATGTGGGTTCTCAAATCCCTGAGTTTTTTACATTATGACGATTGGCTTTCCTGCTCAAGTGGAAAGTCACTTCGTTACTGAAGTTGATTCTTGAACAGAACTCTACATTTGTAATCAAGGTTAAGAAAATGGTTATTGCCAACTCCAATTGTCAAGTCTTGTCATCTCGTCAATGTTCCTTGACAAACTGCAAGTGACATGGTTTCGTAACTAACCATCGTCAGAGCATCCTCAACACACTTGCTGATGACATTTGTAACTCAACTTCCTCGCCTAACAGATTTAGCGGGACTACCAGTAGATGCAGGTTCAACTTTGGCAACTTATGCAGCAGAGGAAGCAATTCAAAGTTGGCAAATGCTATTACCTTTGCCGAGACATCCAGTGTCACAAAACTGGTGAAACCTTAGCCAAATGTTGTCGTCATTGAGAGGATTAATATTGCTGAAAAAACGTCCATCGCACTGTAATTATTAATTGAGTGCAACTAAACTCGAGCCCACAAAACCTTTTCATTGCTTGTTATTCTTGACTAACATCAACTGCACATGAAACTAATAAAAAGACGTTAACATTGCTTTGGCTAGCGCTAGCACTACTTACGACCAACCAAATGAAACTAGATAACTTCCTCTAACATCTGTCCGGTACCATACCATTTTTCTGTGCATGATTGCACATCTATGGAGCCATAGAACTTGAAAACTATGTGGGAAATAATGAAATTTATCAAAACTGTTTTTGCGTTAATGTTCTTACTAATACAGCTCATTGAAACTCCGATATTCTTTTTGAAACACCCTGTGTTGTGACTATTGTTATACCTCCATCATTCTCTAATTATGTTTCAATTATGAATATGGCGTGATTATGTATTCAATTTCCATAAATTATTCCAAGAAATACTTAGTGGATTTCTCGTTAGGTACTTGATCAATGGAAAATGATTCCATTGTTGAGTCGAAAAAAATCTATTATTGATTGGAATGAAGCTGTTGCATCCTTCAATTTCAAAATAAATTACCCAAATTTCTCTGTCAAAATCTATTTTGAGGCAATCTGAAATTCTCTTTAGGATTGAGACAAAAAATTTCTTTCAAGTTGACTGATAACAATTTCTTAGCTGCTAAGTGCTTCAATTTCAAGGCAATTCAACATAAATATAGTGTGACAGTTAAGGAAAATTCGCTCATACAGTCTTATTGATTACTAATGTGTTATATTTTATCAGTTAAGTGTTCACATTAGCCCCTGTTACTTTGATATGGCTGAAATGAAGTTATGCATCCAGCAAAATCATGATCTATTCGCTAATCTTACTGAAATCATTCACAAACTTGACATATTTTTGGTTCTATAACATATGTATTCATATATTTTCAGGTCATACTGTTACTGGAGGGACGGGCGCATGCATATGTTTTCCCAACTCCTGGATGCAAACGGTGGGATACTTGTGCACCAGAGGCTGTGCTGAACGCTGTCGGAGGAATCATGTCTGATACAAAGGGAAATTTATACTCCTACTTGAAGAATACGGCGGACGTTGTAAATAGAGGAGGTATTATCGCTGCCTACAACGTGGACTACCATAAACGTTGCATTGATGCTCTCAAATCATAGTGCATAATTTGTTGATTTATTCCCTACCATGCTGTTCTTCTACCATGGTTCAACCAAAGTATTTTCCTTTCTGCTATAATTTTTCTGGAGGTTTATTTAGTGGTAACTTTTTATAACAACCAACTTCTGCTAAACAAGTGTCTGTTTGCTGAGTTGGTTCATACCAAATTCAAGTGAGGTGAATGACGACTAAGGTTTTCAAAAACTAGAAAAACCTTAATTGACATAGCACAAATAGGATAAATGAACAAGATTACGTCTGCTCTCTGGAGCTATATATACAAATAAAGATAGCTAGGGCTCTTATAAAAGATAATGAGATTTAAAATACCTTTAGAAAGGTGCTCAAGGTAGTTTACCAGCGATTGGGGTGAGTCATCTATGGTCATGATGTAACTCCATTATGCATCTCTTTGTTTTAATTATTGTACTTAGTTCTTAACAATCTCTGTTCTTAACCATCTCAGAACTGAAAGTTCTGCAGGGAAGGTTCAATGTTCCTCTCATAAACTGTTGTTACTTATTCATCACTATAGTGAATGAAATAAATTTTCTTCATTGTAAAACAACGCTGTTAGATTTTCAAATTGAACTCGTACCTATTTGGAACTGTGATGATGTGGCAGCGATATTATAGCCATCGTTGTTTACGAAAACTGACCTATTGTTCTGGTGATATAAATGTTCATCAATATTCTGACATAATAGAACATTAAGCTAGTGCTTTAAAACTTGACGATTTTTATAAAATGCATATACCAAATGAAACAGAGAATCGCCTAGAAAGCTATTGGTATGCAACAATGCACATGGAGAAAAATTAACCTCTAGCACAGTTTGTATACGAAAAATTAGAAATAATGAATTCAGTACGCAACAAACTGTACACATTCCAATTACACGCTAGGCGTAATTTGTTAGCATATAATTATTGCCAACAATCATTATATAATCAATGTTGTAATGTTATCAAAAAACTACCTGTGATTTTAACATGAAAATTTAGAAATAAATCAATTATATATTTTTGTTCTAAAGTTCTACTTCATTTATCCCTCAATCCTGGGAAACATTTCAGAAAAATCGTGATAGATTTATCCTGTATGGTGAGAAGGATTTACTTCCAATTGTTATCAAATTACATTTGGGTTTCGTTAATTAGGAAAATATCGACTATTCGGTTCTAAGACTCCTCGAATAATTGTTGATCAAGGTTTTATACTTCCGATGCATTTCATCAAGGTCGTTGTCCTGTAATGGTACATTTGCTAGAAATTATTAATTTTCTACATCGTTGAACCTCTGAAGGGGTCGCAGATTTTCGCTAATAGGTACTGTCCAAGTAGTGGTCAGTGTGGAATTATCGATTTCAATGTAACCGTAAAAAAAGTGTCCCTCCCTAACTTTGTCTTCACTTATGATCACAGAAAAATATCACCACTTGCATTATAAATTCGAAAAATTGGGTACTACTTCGGACTTCTTTCTGCAACCTATCTGGTATTAAAAAAGAAAACTGAAATGTCTGATCGAACTGACCAATTTTATCATGAGAATTTACCCCTGTACCTGCTAGTCCTTAGCCCAGTATCAATGTACGTACCAATATCCTCTGAAGATGAAGTTAGGAACATCGTAACTGCATCAATTGCCCTTGGAGTTCGAAAAGATTCGAAATTTTTATTCTTGAATCCAACATTGGAACCTTAGGACAAGAGAATTTTACCAAGTTGATCCGACAGTTTCCCATAATAAGGTAGGTATATTAAATCCATTTTTTCTCTTCCAACTCGATCTCTATCACTGAATTACACACCCCTTCCCTATTCTTTTTCCTAAGAACCTTATTCCAAATGGAATCAACAAGTTCTCCCCCATATCCATTACTTACTTAATTTTAATAACAGATTTTTCTCCCAACAAATTTGGGTCATTCTATATAAGATGTGCTTTCTGCGTATGGACAGTGCCCTGTCTATCGTACTATGGAAGGCGGCATGTTTACGAATGATTTGAAGTGCTATGAATAGTTATATCGCTGTAGGTGATTTTTTCTATGAATCGAGAAATCTAGTCGTTTAGGTAATCAATGACATGGACAAGTCAAGAAAATTCAACTGATGAGCCAATAGGATCAATCTCCTTTTACCTAGGCCTGTATCAGATGTGCTTTCTGCGATGTACCTTCAGTTCATGTTTGTTACTGATGATGACCTAACCGCCTATACCGATTTAGCTGTGGAAATGCAGAAAACGTTCCAGCTTACTCCATTTTTATTGAAATGGGTTTACACAACTTCGTCACGAGTGACTTAGTCCGTAGACAAACAACTTTCTTCACGGAAATCCTGTTTCAGACACTCTATAAAACGATCTTGGATTATAAAGCTTTTCAGTTTGTGTGTGGCCGTTCTGACGATAACCCTCCTTGAATCAGAACGTAGATTTAAAAAAAATTATCATTTCATAAAAAGAAGAGTTCATTGGTAAACGCCTTTTACCCAAAATAAACTGATCAAATTTCAACGATCCATTACCTACTATTCAATAACGCGATTTTCACCCCGCAATATAGATCAAATGTTAGAACTGAAGGTGTGTACCCCACCTCGAATACATACAGAATAATATAAAAGTTATGCAAAATAAAATTTTACGTACTAGGTACTTACCCATCTTCTCTTCAGGAACACAGACGATGTTGAAGTTCGTCTTGAAACGGACGCTGTGTGGAAACATTTATTTCAATTCACTACAGTCACCATAAGTAAACTTCAATCGGAGGATGCAACCCGCAAATCGCGCCTTTTATTTCCTAGACTAGAGTTATTAAAAACGAAAACTCTATTCTATCTTAACGGAGTTCGAGGGAGGGTGAAACACCGCGAATAACTGCTCCACGAAATCACTGCCTTCTGAATACGGTGAGGTGGATACTGTAAAAGTAAACCTAGGTAAAAATTCAACAACAAACCATCTCAACACTTTCTTTATCATCTTTCTACACATCTTTCCCGCTTTCCAAAAAGTTCAGCGACCCAAGTGGGGGAGGCGAAGCCATTTGCATCTAATCGAGTCAATTTCGATTGATCGATTCGATGCAGTAGGTAGCATCCATCATCAAGTTTTTTCAATTCATAAAAGACGTAGTTATTTACGGATTTTAATTTGCGTCCCAAGGAATAATAATAAATTTATAATAATACCCTCTTAAACGGAAAACATCTGATATAAATCAACCACTGATGGTGAGTGAAATCGATATGAATAATCGAATCGAACGACCAAACAATCGATACGTGAACCATTCGATAGTATATTTCGTAGTGAGTTCTGTTCACCTTTTCGGTTTGTTTACGTTTTGAGATTTCTGTTGCCGGTGATTTCGAGTCGCGTAATGTTCTTTCGTGTCGTAGATTGTGATAATTGTGAGGAAATCGTGATTAGTGGAAAATTGGCTGCTGAAGTATCGCGTAATACGACAAGACGATTGGAAGCGGTAAGTCTATGTCCCGTTCATTCCAGTATTCTCAGATAAAAATACAATCTTGTTTGGATAAAGAATGTTCTCTACGTGTTTACCTACAAACAAAGCACAATGTGCTCTCTTTTTCTTTAAAGTCACTAGTTAGAAGCCTATTAATTTACACATAACTATGTTAATGTTCATCTTCCCTGGGCAGGTAGGTAGGACGCAGATTCTGTTAACTCGAAGGTGATTGTTTTTGCTCTGTAATTGTTAACAACGAATCCTTACATTTTCGATATCCGGATCGGGTGACACATTTCTTCTCAGCTAAATCAACTGGCTAGAAACATATGGGTGATTTCAAAATTTTGGGGTTATTTTGCACTCCGCCGTTCTCCTAAATTAATGTTCCGATTTCTGCATTTGTTTTCTCGTAAACCTTATTTGCATGGGCGGCCTAAAGTACCTATTTCGATTTTGTAGGGAGATTTTTTTGACTAATATTCTACTTAAAAATGTAAATTCAACGATTTGCAGCCGTTTTTGTACCATTTTTTTTTTTTTTTTTTTTTTTTTTTTGTTGACGGTTTTTGAAATGTTACCAGTTTAATGTGATTAAAAAATGTTGTCCAACGAACTAATCATTATGTTCAGAAATGTTGATTTTTCGCAATACGTATATATATATTTAAATATAAATATTTACCCTGATTCCAAATCACCAAAAACCGAACAGATTTATTGAATAGCAAGTAGAAAATAAATACCTACCTACAAAAGAGCTCTTCAGATAAGGTAGGTATATCTAAACAAGATAACAATTTATCAGTTTTCCATGAACAGTGGCTCACTTGAAGTTCATAGGTTGATGGGCAGAGACAAAACTTCAAGGATAGGGAAGCGCCAGCAAAATCCTGTTTCCCAATCAATATGGCTCCAACAGGGTGTGATAACACAAGGATGACTGTCTCTCACCTTATTCCAGAAAAGTACAAATTCTGTGGTACTCCCGATGATCATCCACGGTAATCACACTGGAGAATAATCCAATAACCAGGGGTCCCCCCCCCATGTAAGTTGATATCCCCTCCCCAAAATAAAAATGTAAAAAACACTCGTAAGCACCCCCCTTATTTTATTTAAAACTAAAAGAAGATTTATGTTGGTATTGAAAAAATTCAAACCCGGCCGGCAATAGACAAAACATGTATATTTCTTGAGATTCTTTACACAGCTAACATCATATTCTCAATGGGAACATTCAAAAAGGTAAAAAACATATATTAAGTAATAATATCGTAAAATAAAAAAAAAAACTGACAGTTTGTAGGCAAAAATTTCTGGTCTGAGATCATCTACAAGTTATCTAGGCACCTTCTAAGATTGTAAAATATATCTCTACAAGCCCTACAAAGCAGTTTTTGTCTTTGGCATGAGGAAACAGAAAATCTTTCAATTATTTCTTCATTAGAAATCTAATCTATCTTTCTGCAGCTAGAACTGTTAGATTGGACAACCATGAGTCTCCCATAGCTGATCTGAGTCTGTTTTTGATCATTTTAACTCGACTCATTGCTCTTTCCGCTGAACAACTAGAAATTGTTAAGGAGAGTTGTGTTAACCACCTTCAGAGCATAAAAGCTAGACAAATTCATCAAACTATATAAGGTTTCAAAAATCCAAAAACTCTTAATTTGCTCTGGGAAATCTTCACTTTCACTCTCAGACTTTTCATCAAAGTCTCTTTCTTGTGGATTGTGTTTGCTTTTGCCTGAGTTAGTGACTGTTGTTTGCTTTTTGGGAGGAATCAGGCTATAAACTGGAATTCTAGGGCGATCACGGAGAATATTCGAGCAGTGTCATAGTCATTTTCACGTAGAAAAACAAACCATATTTGGTATTACTAGGTTCATTATTATTTACGTTCTATCTAGTGATGTGATATAGTTTTGTACGTCGTCACGTTAAACACTGTTTAAATCAACTTTAGCCCCCCCCCCCCACTTTTTTTGGACCCCCCCCACACACACACAATTTTTTTGACCCCCCCCCCCAAGAATTTCAATGACTCAGTCTTCAATCTGCGTCACAGCGCCCCGCTGTGGGCACCCCTGCAATAACTAATGGATAATGACTAGTGGCCACTAGATTCACTGAAAACTCTGAACCTTCTTTTTTTAATGAAGAAAATGGGAGAATAAAACTGGAGACAGATGTGATGCACAGGATGGTCAAATGAGCTGTTGCTTAAAAGAAAATTCACAGGTAACACAAGTCACAAGTTTACAAGAGGAACAATATTATTTATAAGATCTAGTTAGTTCCTAAGTTTAGATATAATTCAAATACATATTATCATTATTAATAGTAAGTAGAATATAGTATTAATTTTAGTTGTAAGACGTTGTATTAATTTCATTAATAGTTAGTTGTTGTTATGCATTATACATTTTTATTATAATTCTATTTTTATATTTTATGTCTTTAGGATAAATGAATCCTAAACATGGGTCATTCCAAAATTATGGGTGATTTGAGGGCAAACAAAATCCCAAAATTGAACTTCGATTTTCCCAAGTTTTTCGGTCCCTTTCGATTCCTGAACGTGTCCTTAGGCTAAATCTGGAGTGGGCACACACTTCACTGCATAGTTTTGAAGATGTGGAATTTCGGGGGAATTTTCCTTTTCGTAGGGCCTGAGTCGTGAGAGAGTTGTAGGTTGTGAGAAAAACGTAGTTGTAGGGCATTTCTTCATATAAGGTATTTTTTTCCTGTCTTTCAGCTGTTCATGTTGTGTAGTTATTGATGCTTGACTGCCTCGCCAAAAATCAATCTCTGCCAAATTTCGCACTTCTTTCCTCGTTTCCGCATTTGAGCCACCACTTTTCTCGGAGAATATTTGCCTCTATTTTGCTTCCGAGTCTACTAAGGTAGCGGAAGCATTGTTTTCACTTTCGGAATGTGAAAATTTTGTTGTCTCCAAAATCAAAAATTCCACTCGCATTTTGCGTTTTAGACCTTTCTGAACAATTTTGGTTACGTGTCTGTCTGTCTGTCAGCAAATCCTTCTTACGTTCAAAACTACACGAAGTTATAGTATGATTTTGATGAAATTTTCAGGGATTGTGCGGGTTGGGTGTAGATGGTCCCCTATAGGTTTCATGACCCCCGGATCAATAGTAGCCTCTGCGCATGCGCAAACGTGAAATCCTTGTTACGCGCATAACTCCGGGAGTTCTTGATCAATTTCGATGAAATTTTCAGGGATTCTTCGGTTTGATGTGTAGATGGTCCTCTATAAGTTTCATGACCCCCGGATCAATAGTAGCCTCTGCGCAAGCATGCGCAAACGTGAAATCCTTGTTACACGCATAACTCCGGGAGTTCTTGACCAATTTCGATGAAATTTTCAGGAATTGTTCGGTTTGATGTGTAGATGGTCCCCTATGAGTTTCATGACCCTCGGGTCAATAGTAGTCCCTGCGCATGCGCAAACGTGAAATCCTTGTTACGCGCATAACTCCGGGAGTTCCTTGACCAATTTCGATGAAATTTTCAGGGATTGTTCGATTTGATGTGTAGATGGTCCCCTATGAGTTTCATGACCCCCGGATCAATAGTAGCCTCTGTGCATGCGCTAATGAAATCCTTGCCACAAGCATAACTCCGGGAGTTCTTGACCGATTTCGATGAAACTTTTAGGGATTTTTTGGTCTCATTAGGTATATTTTATAGTTTGTTCAATAGTTGAACATGGCTACCTTTATTTTCTCAAGTTATGCTCCTGCATAACAATAAATTTACCCTAATCCAATATTTACTTCGCCTAATTGAACGATGTTCTTTAGTCAATAATGATTTTCAATGATCTATAGAGTCATGTTATGGATACGAGGAAGCTATGTGCCACACCCATTTGGCAGACGTTTTTTCTAGTCAGTCTGGACAATCCTCACAACATACAATTAAATTGGAAGTCGTTAATCCAGTTCAAGACTTCTCCCTGAAATCATGTGTTAGTTTTATATTGTTGTGTTGCCAAATTAAAAGTTGAGTCTTGCTTTGGAATTCAAATCTGATATTCGCTCATAAAATATATTAGGTTATTAGGCCCAGAAAATGCTGAATTTCGAGAGAAGACATAATTCTTTGAAATATGTGTGCGAATGTGATGAAGGTTGAGCTACTAGGTAAGAACAATTTTGATACCTGGGTCATGCACATGGTGGCACTAATTATCAAGTCCGTAGGATGGAACTATATGAATGAAAAGAGAGAAAAACCGACAGACGATGCTGGAGCAGCTGCATGGGATGAAAAAGATGCAGAGGCGAAGTCTGATCTCATACTTTGTATTAGTCCATCGAAACTTAAGATAGTGAAAGGCTTGAAAACTTCAAACGAAGTTTGGAGGAAACTTCACGAGGTGTATGCATCTAAAGGTCCTGCACGTACGGCTACTTTACTTAAGAGGCTAGTGCCTACTGCACAGAATGAGAATTCGGGGCGATGTGAGAGAACATGTCATGAATTTCTTTGATGCAGTAGATAAATTATCAGATATGGAAATGAAAGTGAATGATGATTTACTCTCAATCATGTTGCTGTATAGTCTACCAGACGAGTACGAAAATTTCAGGTGTGCGATAGTGTCTCGAAATACGTTGCCGACGCAACGCTTAGGACAATATATGCGTAGGAAAAATATCATTTAAGAATCGGAAGCTAGGGAAAGAAGTGTGAAAGGATCGAGATTCAGATGCATTGTTTGCTCGGAAGAAATTTCAAAAATGTAAAAAGCCTGAGTATAAAAAGAACGAAAAGAATAAGTTTAAATTCAAGTGTTACAAATGTCATAAATTTGGTCAAGTTAACTTTTTGGTCAAGTTTTTGATAAGTTAACTTAACTTATTTTAGTTAATTTTTTCTGAAATAATAGTTTTTCTCATTTTTTAAAAATGCGTTACGCCGTTATTGCGCAACATTTTGCTCTGATTCAAACCATGAATAAGAAAGATAATGACGTAAGTTAAAAAAAGTTACAGAGCGAGTTTGAGCGCTTTTTATTTCAACAGTGTAAAACAAATTGGTCTGAAAGTACCAAAATGGACTTATTTCAAGGACAATTGAACTAAATTATGTTAGTAATAAACCACCCAACTATCACAGACAAAAATCATCACTGTTTTTAACAAAGATGGTAAACTGTGATATTTTATCGAATGCATTTTTCTCAGCTGTTAAACAGTGCTAAGCTGAATAACTAGGTTAGAATTTTAACAAAATTTAAGCACTTTGGAAGAATGCGCCACTTATTTCAGCTTCGAGCCCTTTCATTTGAAACCAATATTCATCAAGCCCATATTGTAGAAATGCATTAAAAATGAGTTCCGCCATCTTGGATCGTCCACCATATTGAATTTAGAATGGCGTCACACAACTAATCGTGCATTGTCATCCAATCTAAACGTGTGTACAAAATTTCAGCTCAATCGGTTGAGAGTATCTGCTTCAAAATCGGGTCGCGAGATTCCACTCAAACATACATACATACGTTGCAAGTTAAATAAAAGCTTTTAAAAATCCAACATCGATCCGGGATGTGCAATATTCTACTTGGTCCAAAGGGTTTCTCCCAAACTATGTACTACGGCTATACTACAAACTACAAATATTGATCAGGTAATATCAACGTTGTCGGTACATGGGATATCGGTATCCCATTCTTAATTTTGATCATACTAACATTTTGACTTCGAGTTAATTCAAGTAATGTAATCCGAGGTCAGGGCTTGAGTGGTTCTTCACTAACTCACTCTCTCACCTCACATTCCGGAACACTTAATTGTAAACTATATTATTTGCAATACAGTTCCTTTTCACCTCAGCAATTATTTGTGAAGTCTGTGAGGTGATGGAATGGTATAGTTGCCCCTTCCATTGAGGTGGATGCGGTAATAATGCTCCGCCACGCTCAGAGGATGACCCAAACGCTTGAAAACGTCTTTCATCTCCCAAGGCGACGGATTCTAAAATCGGGAAGGGCCAACTAACCATATCCATCACAAGTTATAACGGTTCTCTTAAACTATATAGGCTAAGGTGGAACACATTTAAGGAGGAAATCGCCAAACTTGAGCAGGAAGTAAAAACTACTAAGATGAGTTGACGTTTCTCTAGAATTGGACGAGGAGGAAGTAATTAAAGTCAGGAGAGTTCCAAAACTGGGTCCGTTTCTGGCTGAGACAGCGCGACGTTTTAAATGTCGGAAACAACGCGTAGCTACCAGCTGCTAACTTGCTAACTCGTTAGTGTCTAACCTTGTTAATCAGTTTCGGAAAAGGGAGTTATTCAAACGCCACTTTCGAATGCAATTATCATTTAACGATAATCGACCACAGAATTATGAACCTACTCGTACATCTATACTAGCATATGCGATGAGTGTTTTGATTGTTGCTTCCGAGTTTTCTTTAGTTAGCGGAAGGTTTGTTCTCCCTTTTGGGAGTTGAAACATGTCTTTCTCCTAAATCAAAGTTTCCATTCGTTTTAGAGGATTCTGAACAACTTTCGTTTCGTGGCTGTCTGCCTTGTGTCTGTCGTACATCAGCAAACCCTTCTAACAAGTTTAATTTTTTTTCCCGTGATTATTAATTGCCACTGAAAAATCAAATACATTTCATCTAGCAATTTTACATATCAATATAGGTACACTCCTAGAGGGTAGGTTTACAGCAAAACCCAACCCTTTATTATATAACTCGATTAAAGAGCACTGAGTTCGATTGCACTTCTATTCACGCAGCACAACTAAATCCAGTGGTTTGTTTCGCTTGAGACGTCGGATTTCACCTTCGTTGTCCAAAACGTAGAGCATCTCCGGGTTCTCATGTTTGTGGAGGCGTTGTTCATGCTTCCTTGCGTATTTTGCAATAATTTCATAGACTGTCTCCATCCTCAAATCTCGATGAATACCATCGTTTCGCATGTACCAAGGTGCTCCAACTATACTTCTCAGTATTTTATTCTGAAAGGTTTGGATTTTCTTTATCTTTATTTGATTTCTTGGCACAGCCCCAGATCTGTATCCCATAGGTCCAAATAGGGCGAAGGATCTGCTTATAAGCTTATATAAATATATAAGCAGTTTGTTGTGAAGAGAGAGATGGGAATTCCTTCCCATTAGCCAATACATCCTTCTGTACTTGATTTTAAGTTCTTCTTTCTTCTTTTCTATGTGTTTATTCCAGTTTAATTTGGAGTCAAGTGTCAAACCCAAGTATTTAACTGCTTCAGTATGCGGTATTTTATTTGAATTGATCTCAACATCCGAGATTGGGATTTTTTGGTTACAAGTTTAATTGCTACAGTTTCTTCCAATCTTGATGAAATTTTCAGGGAATGTGCGGGTTAGCCTTAGAACCTCCTCTTGAGTGGGGTTTCTCCCCCTTTAAGATATTAGAGAAGTGGTACAGGGTGAATTATAGGTAATGAAGTACAATTGAATTTCAAAGTGTAAATGTTTGTGATCATACGATATGTATAAAAATACATAGGATAAGGTGCTGTACCTTGAGCCACTTTTTGCATTTTGATTTTTCCTGGAGGTAATTATGGTCCGATCAATTCGGTTTTGGTCTCAATCCGTCCAGAAACAAGTTGGCTTCAGAAACCAATTTTCATAATATTTAAATCAGCATTCATCTGTACATATTACCCAATTTCCCCAAAACCTCCAAACTGGCTCATGGTACAAACACGGTTGTACCTGGAGCCAACTGTGGATGTACCTTGAGCCACATATACGATTTATAGTAATTCGAGCAGTTTCTCAGATTCAGCAGGAAAGTTAAACATGACTTACTAAAAACCTTTCTTTTATTGTCACAGATGCAAATAGGAACTATTAAATGTCATTCATTTCAGGTGAGATCTCACTAAAACTTAGGAAAAATGTTGATATAATAATTAGGACTGAACTATTTTGAAAAGCTCATTCTTGAAATATTGACTTAGGTCTATCGATTGACTTAGATAGGATGTCATTCATTTAGGTGAGATTTCACTAAAATTCAGGAAAAATATTAATATAATAATTATGGACTGAACAGCTTTCAATGAAGGTCATCGATTGACTTAGGTAGATGAACATTTCAATGAAATCAATGCTCAGAGATCTAAAAGAAAGAAAAAAGTAGGAAGTGCCCTAAAATGTCAGGCTGAGTTCATTGGAAGGACCCTTAATTTTTTTAAATCACTTGTTGAGATCGAGTTCAACCCTACATCATATGCATTCCGTTGAATGAAAGTCCAAAAGTAATTTCTCCCCTCCTACCAATGCCTTTTGATGTTCAGTTTACTCCGAGGCATCTGCAATATACAGATTCAAACCATAAAACTCCTATCACCATTAACTCACCTCCAAACAAAGCTTTGTCAGATGGCTCATGGTACAAACACATAAGTGGCTCTAGGTACAAACGAGTATATCATACATGAAAAACAGCCCGGATGACCAAATGTCAATGTTTTGACGGAGAGTGACTTGATTAACTTTTAAATAAGATACTTCACTACAAAGTTCAGGATTAATCACCTTAAATTTGTACCCACTTTGGTGGTAATCACTTCCTCAGCTGCCTCAGAAAATTACATCACAACACCACGAAAACGTTATAACCTTCCAGTTGGATAATAGTCTTGCCATCAGCTGTGAAATTGTATTCCTACTGTTTGGAGATGTGTGGGCTCGTGGATTATGGGAAAATAATATTTCTATCGTTACTCCAAACTCAGAAAGTTACGGGTGGCTCCAAGCACAAGCATGTGCAAGGTACAGCACCTTATCCTACATAATTCGGTTACTGATGAAATTTTGAGGGCATGTGCGGGGCTGGCATTAGATGGTTCCCTATAAATATTATTGCTCCAAAATTAGTAATTCACTCAGTTACTGTTACGAGACGCAGTAGTATCTGCCAGTGAGGTAAGAAAGGATATAGTAACTGTTACCAGGTACCTTGGTATCCGCCCTGTGTACTATGTAGGGGAAAGATTTTGTTTACTCTCTGGGTGTTCGACCATACACGCACTAGGGTTGAATGGACGTATTGGGAGGGTTACAGAGGAAAGCTAGTGTTACCAGTCACAGTGTTATCTGGAACTGTCACAGTGGTATCAGTAACTGTTACTAGTTATTCTCCGGGTGTTAAAATATAAATACAAATTTATTAGACCTATAGAAAGGTAATAAAATGTAGATGTTTTTACCGTAGAGCTCATCCGTTTTACAGTCGATGGTATGATGGAGAATCAATATTGAAAATTGTCAAAAAAGCGATAGGTTGAGGAAAATTCAAGTTTAGGCCAGAAAAAACCGTGTACGACGTGACTTAGGAGTAAATTTTATGGAATAAAAATTGAAGAAACGTTAACGCTCTATGGTATAATTCAATGGTATATTGTATTTGGTATATAATGGTATATACGACCAGCCCTTCGGCAGCTAGTCAGTCAGCTGGTGGAAGCCCTTCTGGGAGTATTAACAGATCACTTTGCTTTCTTACTCGTAACTTAACTTCTCCTACTAGCTAGGTCACTTGGTACCTTCTTCCCCGTTTCACCTAGGATGGAGTAAGAGCGGATCACGCTATCCGGTAACGACTGCAGCTCCGAAGTGTTATCTCTCCTTAGTAACGATGGCTTACACTTCCTCAAGGTTTAGTCGGGAGGGCACTATGGTGTACTGGTAACACCGACTAAATCACTTCTAATCCTCCTCCGATCGGGAGGGCAGATATTCTCTGGTAACACCGATTGAAGGTACCCTAACATACATATACCAGCAACTACCTAAACCTAAAAGGGAAAGTTCAATAGTTTAAGGGCTGTGTTCCTAAAACTAGTCCTTAAAAACTTGTATGGCACAATGAATTAGATGTTTGGGACCAACAAAGAAATTTAAAAAAAAAGAAGAAAAAAGTTCCTCAGGTTTGGAAGCAACAACTCTGAGAATTTGCGCGTGGATTACCGAATCGCTTGATCATTCCAATTGTTGCAACGTGTTTCGATGGGCAAGCGAGAGATACTTTCGGAGGACTTGTCGCACGTTTGACAAAACTCGTAAAACTATTACGAGTACATCAAAATATCGCGATGTCGTGGGAGCCGATGTCGAGAACACAGATCGATACCTATTCATTATTTATAGTCGGCAACAACGGATGACTTGCAGTCACAACAGAAGAGTCGCAATTACTTATTTGGAAGTGTTCCAGAAATAACTCCGTCACAATTTATTCAACTCGAAAACTGACCAAGCCGCCGTCGTCGCGGTGTGAGGTTCCCCTTCAGACATGGGCAGAGATCCGACGCTGATGAATATTTCAACCGATACGATCGAGTTAAAGAGCGAGTTTTTTAGACGAAGTATAATTATTGTGACCGGAAATAGACGGGAGCACAAATGACGTGTGACGTAGCCCTATATAACTATCCATAAAAGATGAATAAACACGGTGACGCTGGAAGGAAAAGCTGTGAAGTTTCCCGCACACCGGGCCCAAATTCGATATTGTGAGCTATTTATCGTGATTTGATAGGGTACAGGGACATCACAATATAGCAAAACTGAGATATACTTATAATTTGTTACGGACAGAACAGAAAGCGATTCCGAACAGATTGATAAGCAAAGAACGGCATAAAAAGGAGGCAAGCGACGTACGAGCAACGACAACAACGATATGCAGAACGACAAGGGAGGACTCAGTATTGTTGCAAAGTTAACTAAGGTTATTACAAAATTTTGCGCTGATTCCGTATATACCTGTAATTACTTCTTTCACAAGGCTTCCTTAAAAAAAAAATAGATAGGTCCCTTGACAAATACAGCTGGTCAAACGCCAACAGCCTGAACTCCGCCAGCACCGGACAGTTGCACAGAAAATGGTACATATCCTCCCGTTCGTGTCGGTTGCAATGCAACCGTTGCATAATGAGCATTCTTCACATTTGTCCGTTGTATAGGGCTTGGCGTTCAGATGCAGTAGCTCACCACTGACCTTGAATAGCCACCTGATATCAGACTGCCTGGTTTTTTTCTGCTATCCAGTTCTCTGTTTAGGGTGAAGTTCTCGGAGTGTAGTGCTCTTTGCAGCGCATTATTTTTCTTTTCTTATCTGAATCTCTCCAAGATATTTCCCGCGTCTGTCCTCAACTGTCCAGGATCCAGGGAGACAAGATTGTTTGACATACCGTACCTTGAAGTTAAGTATTCCCAATTTTTCGCCCAGTAAACTTTCTTTACTATCAGTTCCTGAGCAACTATCTTCGGAAGTCTCGTGTTCTGGAGCCCTACCATTTTAACTAGATACTTTGAATGGAGCTCTAAGGAATACACAGTTATTGGATCCAACTCAGTTCCGAGGAGCAGTATGTAATTGGGCGCGTACCCTGGCAAGTGAAAGAGCCTGCGTATAAACATTTGCAACACTCCCTCCACAGCTCCAAACTCCAGAAACCCCCAGCACTTAGTGGCATAACAAAGAATTGCTCGGATGACTGCATTAAAAACCTGCATCTTTGCGTTCAGAGGAACTGCTGAAGTCTGAAACATTTTGCTCCATACACCAATCAGAGCAAATTTCGCCGAGGCCGACTTTTGTTTGATGTGGTGGGTGAAGTTGACTCATTGCGTCTACACGTATTGAAATAGTGTGCACCACCCATAAAAATATTCCAATCTAACTGGTGTACCTGTTTCGAAAATTATGTACCAATATTTAGGTGTTCCTGTTTTGAACGTAAATGAATTCATTTTGAGAGAGATAGCACATAGACGCAAAACACAAGTTGTTCAGAATGGTGTAGAACGCTAACAGGTGAATGGAAAATTTGATTTTGGAGAAAAAAGTGAAATCAAAACTTCGTCTGACTTCAGGTAGACTCGAAAGGAAAATATTGAAAACTACCAGGCTGCTCCTTCATGTAAAAAACTCGGATCATTGGACTGAACATGGCAGAATGAATGCGTTGTCTAGTTCTCTCCGAACTGCGACTTGCTTTGAATTGAAGCTTGGGAGACAACGTAATGGATAATATATTCGTCCAGGATCCACCGTGCTCATAGGGCAGTCGTCAGGCGCTCGTCTTCGCATAGTCCTCGCGTTAAAAAAAAAACCATTTGAATTCTCTCTCAAATAGGGTGTGAAAGGATGATTATACAGCAACCCAAGTGACCTAATTCAATTCTGGGGACTAGTTTCTATCCGAATCAAACAATGCTCTTACTTATCCTAGATCGATGGATGAGTTTTGAGCTAAATTTCGTAAACTTTGGTCCAGTAGTGACGAAGAATAGTTCGGATGGCGGACGGACGGGTTTTTACTAAATTCAATTTTTGGATTCTATGCATCTTGAAATTTGTCTTGCATTTTTTACACATATTGTTTTGAACCTACATATCATCATCATTAAAACGCTACAAATTCTTTCACTGGGGTTTATTATTCAATTGGCTTGCATTCATGATTTGAATTTCGACTAAGCTTTGGAGTGTAGGCGTTTCACAGGTGGTAGAGCGATTATCGAATTTCAGGAAATATGCATAGAGCACGTAAATCCGTTCTCAACCAAAATACCTATTTGGATTGATCAGTTGATCATATTAGTGTGCCTCCTACATACAGCGTTTTGTTTTGTCTTGGGCCTAGGTGTGTCTGCGGGGCAAAACGTTTCTCTTGTGTCCAAGTGTGTATACCATATTCATATGGGGCAAAAATTTTCCTGCCGAACGCGGGGAACGAAACCGAGGACCTGGGGTTGTGAGTCCCACATCGAATGACCTTCTAATTTGTTTACTTAGCAATGCGAAGATGGATGTTGGCAGCATAAGATCATGCCATACATCGAGAATGGTTTGAGCTACAGACCTAGGGAGGGGCTCATTCGATTCTTCATGGAAAGTTCTTCAAAAAAAGTCCATATTTAGGCCGCCTTGATTTTTTTTTGAGATTTTTAGGGATTTTACAAAACTTTGACAACCGTTAAGGGGCACTATAAATTAAGTGAGAGAGCTGGCAAAAGAATTGGTGCGTTGTTGGACCAATATGGATTTTCTCTGAAAATTTCAGATTTCTTGCTCCAGCCGTTTGGGAGAAAACGTGCGTACGGCAGCGGACGGAAAAATTTTTATTGCAGATTTGGATTCTACACCCTTTGAAACGTAAACCATGAAATTTCCAGGGGGGGGTTAGAATTTTTTTTCAAGAGGGATTACAATGGTTTATTATTGAATATTAAACCAAAACAACAAACCCAAATCAAACCGGTTTCCATTGTGAAAATTCTTCGCTCACAATACAGAACGAGGTTTCCTTTCGGTTTTGTTTATAGAGGTTGGTGCGGCGGAAAGTTGTAATAAAAGCGCCCTTTCAAAATATGTGGCAGGTACAAGGAATCGTTACTTCATCCGCGGCTCAACCTTCAGTTTTCGTTCATTCTGCGAAAACAACTCGGGGGCACGCAATTACCGCTTTTCCATATCGTCGAGTTCAGTTTACATTGGACGCGTGGTTTAATATCGTAACTTGATGAGCCATAACCGTCGTTGATACTAAATACGTTGATTCGACGTTGGTAACAGCTAAACACGGGTCAGATCTAATGTTATCTTTTGTACCGGTATTGAGCAAAATCACTTTGTTAACCTAATCAAACTTTTGAGAACATTTCCAACCAATACTTTCCAAATGATTAGCCTCTCATTCATACGTTGTTCGTGTTCACCAACTGCGGCCAACACTGTGCTATGATGAATGTTATCGAAACCTATATTCTTGAAATCACATCCAAACACATATTGCTTTTAATTCTATATTATCAGGAATCTTTTTCATTTTGGTCAGGTGGTGTAGCTGCGCCTTTCCTCCTGTCAGCAGCCTCCCCTGCTTCTTTTACTGAATTCGCCACATGTGTTCATTAAAACGATATTGTTATGAACGTTGCTTTTACATCTTGATGAAGATGCTTTCATATTCAAGATAAACGCATGTTCATCTTGAAATTACATTACAATGAAGATTAGCTATGTTATGTGGGAGGATTGCGACCGTTTAAACTCAAACCACCGGTGTTTAAACTCGAAAAACACTCTGGTGATAGACCAATTTCGGCAATCTCCGCTATTTTACCATTCTCTTCTATCTTAAAGGGGTTTAATTGTTTGGTGTAAGTCACTCTGAGGGCCTGTCAGCTGTTGTCGAGATGTTGTCATATCCGAAAGATTGAAACAGAAACAATGCAGAAACATTTTTGTAGCGATCCGCGAGGAGTTCCCATCTATTCCGTTCTTCAACCGTCCAATTGGCGGTGATCTGTTTCTTCCATATCGTTGTCTCTCATTCTGCACATGCTCCTCGAAAACGTTTAATTACTTCATTGCCTCCTCGTTTCCAGAATGCGAAATCTACGTCCAGGATACCGTCAGTTGCCTCGCGCTGGCATCAACGTCGGTAATTCCGTTTGATTTAAGGTCAGGGCCACAGAGGTGATTGTTTGCTGGAAACGATTTTTCAACTCCGCCAGATACACATGAAGCTATACTCCAGAATTGAAGTACCCTCATTATTTAATGACAGAGGCATAATTAAAAGCAAAATGTAAGTGACAACATTCGTGGTGTTGGGGAGTTACGTTGCCCAATAAGAAGAAAATATGTCAGCTGTACGTATCTCCTAATTCGTATAAAGTAATATCCAGTTGAATCAAACCTTTCTCCGAAGCAATTAAACTTTTACCCAAAATAATTAAACTTCTTGCGGGAAAATAAGGACCTGCAGGAACTGCTGAATGGTGAAACAGTTTGATCATGAGTTAGGTTGAACAACGCATCAGAATAGTGAACAACAAAGGCCTGGACGAATAACGAAGGGTCAATGAATAATGAAGCCAAGTACAGTTGTTAATGCAGCGGGTCTCCATTCGCTGCAGCGGACAACAGAGGAACATGTCTGTGACGAAGTTCGTGCAGTCTTGGGGGCTTACTGTAACTCTGCTTGCTGCAATTACTTGTAGTCCAGTCCCCAGTAGAGGTGTGTGAACCCAGGTCAACTGAGGGAGTAGACTCCCTGTTGGTCACTCAGTCCAAAGACAAGGTCAGTGGGAGAAGTTCAGCAAATCACTTCGTAGGTAGGTAGTAAAAAAAAAAAAAAAAAAAAATGCAGAGAAGTGGAATGAATTTGTTAATGATCGACCATTGAGGGGATAATTGAGAGCGTAATAATTACGCAATTATTAAGCCGCGTTTATATTTGTCTGACGTGTTGTGTCGTGACGCGTCAGAACGGTATCGGTTTCATACAAAATATAGGAGAGTTCACATTTGTCTGATGCTCTATGTTGTGACGGCTTCTGATGTGTCGCATCAGAAGCGATCCCGGTCCGCGTCATATTGGTGACCCCCCTCTGCCGTACGGGGGGCGAGGCAGCGACACCACAGAGCGCCATTTGCTAGTGTGAACGCGCCAGTATTCTGTTTTACTCAAGACTCAGAGATTTGGAGTCTAAGGTACTGGGACGAAATTGAGATTATTCCGTCAAAATTTCTAAAAAGTATACTGCTGCTTCCTCAGAGTACCCCTGGGTACATGATTCGTGCAGAAACTGGGAGGTTGCGTCTCGGTGTTAAGATTTTAGAAAGAGTGTTGACCTGGTGGGAGCAAATCTTGAGAATGGATGGAGGGAGGTATCCAAGAATTAGCTATAAACAGTCGATAGTAACAATTAACTTAGGAATGAGTAACATTAAATACAATCGGGCAGCGCAGTTAAAATCTATTTTAGAAGGTCTAGGCCTTTTGAGAGTGTGGCAAAGCCAAGATCCAACAGAAATTAAAAAATCAAAAAAGGAAATAGTCTAAGCTTTCGAAATGAAAACCCGTTATCAGGATCTGGAAAGAATATTATTTTCATCTTACCATGAATATTATGTTAGATACTACTCAGATTCGGGCCCCGCGAGTTATCTTGTATTGAAAGGGTCAATTAATATTAAGCGGCTCATCGCTCAGTTTAGACTTGAAAATGATAAGCGCGTGCACTACAGTCTAGGGAACAGTTTTTATTCAACAGATCATACGAATGTCTCCTCTGTAATGCAAAGAATCCAGAAACTGTAATCCACATTATTGGCGAATGTCTTCAGTCATGTAACCAAAGGTTGAGATATTTAGGTTTCCGCTTCTTAAGTCAACATTCTGTGCTGAATATGATCTTAAATTGTAAAACAAGAGGAGAGATTTCGATTTTAGGATCTTTTCTGAAAGCTGATGCAAAATTTAGGACCTTTGTTTATAATTTGGCACAAGACGCTGGTTTACAGGATAATTTTGGAAGATATTGGGAACTGATATATGAAAACTGTATTTTCTACTGTTTTATTTTGTCAATTCGAAAATAATATTATTTGCGTATGTAGGGTAACAATAACATAGGAAAAATTTATTTTATTTTATTTTTATGCTGTTCATATTTTGATAGGATGATACTTATTTTCTATTCTTTTTTATGAACTCCGTATTGTACAGGATGTACCTTTTGCAATAAAAATACTTGATTTGATTTGAACTTTTCATCATCGTCATTAGCTTTTCAGACTGTTTTTCTTCATTAAAAATATAAAGAAGCGTGCTGAAGCGTTTGTTCAGCGTGCACTTCGAATTGAGACATTTCAGCCGAGTACAGCAGGATTACTGATACTCCAGGGAACGTGGTAGTGTACAACGAAACAGAAGCAATGGGGGATCAAGTTCGTTTTAATTAATACTAAATCGGTAAATAATGGTTGGTAGAAAGTCAGGATATTTGTACTCTTCCCTGAATGAAACAAGAAACAATTGATAAAACTTATAGAACTTTTATTTATGAAAATTTGCGGTTTTGTCGAATATCTCTAATTGAATGAATTAATTTGGGAAATGAAATTTATTTATCGGTCAGCTTTGGGCACAACCTATTCTGTCGGCTGATATAGTCAGTAGCATAATCTGCCTTTTGATCTGACGGTGACCAAATGAAAACGCGAATACAGAAAAATAAACCCTCTAAAGTGTTTTTAATTTGTGTTCAGGAACTAGGGGAGAATTAAAAAAAAACTTGATTTGAAATGATCGGAAGTACTTCTCACGGTCAATTCGAAGAAAACAACCGGATATCGTGCGTGGTCGGGAATAACGAGGTGATCATTCCGCGATCCATTGAATGTGCGGTAGAACTTCTAGCAGCTTTGACGCAGAGTGATACACAGATGGGAGTGGGCGATACGGTTCGAAGGTTGGTCAAACAATATTGTTGATATCAAAACAGTGAAGAAAGCGAGAAAACTTCGAACGAAAAACGATAACAATTGTAAAATGGGAAATCAAACACGGGGATCAGGACAACCGTATGAGGGTCATTCCATACCCAGACAGACTCGAAATGTACCAACCCCTCCGATTTTGTTCATACTTCGAGTAGTTGCTTCTATCAACGAATAAAAAAGGCCTACCGGGTCAGTTCCTCCAAAAATGAACGGTTTTGGAAGCTATCAGGTAACGGTACCGGTAGTGGCCACAGTTAAGAATTTTTTTCTTTAGTTTTGACAATTGTGGGCCAACAGTAGCACTGACTTTCTTCAGGACTCATTTAGAATATAGCCCGACTCTTCCCTAACAAATCCATTGCCTAAAACTATCAAAAGAACAATTTTTTCATTTTTTATCAATTTTTTCTCACACCTTTATTTTGATCTAGTAGTGGCCACATCAAATTACGAAATTTCCAGTAGTGGCCACGTGCATGTCTCAGTAGTGGCCACTTGACATTTTGCCCTCCTTAGTGTTTAATATCATTAAATTCAATACCAGATGAACGAAATTGATTCTATCCAGTAGAAGCTCTAGGATACAGCCCAACAAACGAGGAAACTGGGGACGGTCATATTGAGAAGTTTACCTCAATTTCCAATGATGCTCTGCGCACTCCTAGTTCAACCTCTGACTACAAGATGACATGAGCTGTACCTCCTGAAAGTTTGAAGCCACTAGGAGACCGGGAATCCTTATTTCTCAAATATAAACTTTAAAATGGCCACCACTGGAGCAGTGGCCACTACCGGTGCCGTTACCTTAGCAGTATGATATTTTGACGATTTTTTCGATTTTTGATGACCTAAACATGGTTTTCTGTTCTTCTGGTCTTCTGTTCCAATCGGTCAAATTGAGCGTTCGCGGTCTGATTTTCTTCCTAATAAAGTATAGAACTCAACGGACCCTGCAGAAAGCCGGTATGAGCGTCCGTTTTGTTTGTCTGGCGGATGACGTCCGCAAACCTTTAAAAATCGATTTCTCCCGAGTCGCTCAGTAGAATTAGGCGTTCGAGGTCTTAAAATGTTTGCGATTACTTGTTTTACAATGCCCCCCACGGGTTTTGTGTGTTATTTTCATTTGACGGAGTTATAACGATTTTAAGGGCTATGCACCGCCATTATTTCACTTTATTTCGCCTTTTACCGATGTAAAGCTGAATTATCTCAAGATATCGAAAGTTGTCATGGAAGAAAAGTTGTAGCTGTTGAAATGTCCATTCGGATGGACTCCTTCCACTTTTCTTCCATAGCTCCAACCGTTTACGCGGTATGAGCAAAAAAAGTCTGCCCATTTACGCGTATTATTAGTATTACGGGTAAGAAGGTAGCAATGGCAAAGGGAGTTTCAGAGTCAGTAGAGCTCCAATTCTACCCATGAGGTGCAACACTAGTTTGACCCGTAAAACTTGAAATTTGTTATTCGCGAAGGTTTATTGGAACAGCAAGGGGTCACGGGGTGGGGGTAAAAAAAAATATATATTTAGCATCTTAGAAAGAGGCCGGTCACGCCGCTTCGGGAGAGGGCAGGGGGACCCGAGAACTATTGTTCGTTTTAAAGAAGAAAAGTACAAGTTTTACTGCTACCCATACCGTAAACGGTTGGAACTATGGAAAAGTGGAAGAAGTCCATCCGAATGGACATTTCAAGAGCTACAACTTTGCTTCTATGACAACTTTCGATATCTCGAACGGTTTTCGAGATAATTCAGCTTTACATCGATAAAAGGCGAAACGAAGTGAAATTATGGCGGTGCATAGCCCTCAAAATCGTTATAACTCCGTCAAATGTATTAAACGAGTAATTACAAACATTTTAAGACTTTGAACGCCTAATTCTACCGAGCGACTCGGGAGAAATCGCGTTTTAAAGATTTGCGGACGTTATCCGCCAGACAAACAAAACGGACGCTCATACCGGCTTTCTGCAGGGTCCGTTGCGTTCTTTACTTTATTAGGAAGAAAATCAGACCGCGTAAGCTTAATTTGATCGATTGGAACCGAAGATATAGTCAAAAACCATGTTTAGTCATAAAAAATCGTCAAAATATCATACTGCTATAGCTTCCAAAACCGTTCATTTTTGGAGGAACTGACCTGGCAGTCCTTTTTTATACGTCAATGGAAGCAACTGCACCAAGTATGAACGAAATTGGTGGGGTCGGTACATTTCGAGTCTATCTGGGTGTGGAATGACCCATGAATAAGCTAGGACCTGCCCAAGGGGATTCATTCGGATCCTCTCTCTTGGTTCCCTCACACTATCCTAATCCTACTCTGCTCTTTTAAAATTTAGCTCTAAATCACACAGGTGTAGTAGGTCCTCTACTTTCCCCAACTGTCTCTTGAGGTCGTAGCTGTCATAACTTGCTTGGAACCTCTCATAATGTACGACCGAGTTGAAGCTGTATTCCTCCTCAGGGAAGTAGTTGCTTCTCGACATGTCGTAGATGACACCTGAAATTAATACGGGCGATCTTGCTCCACGGTCCCTCCGTCACTCCTTCAAGGAAATACGTAAATCACCATCATGTTCAAATACCTATTTATATTTCAAATTTAGCTCTTCCGTTCAATTTGTCAAAGTTCACATGTTCAAAATTTCGCAACTTTGTGGTTCAGTAGTTCATTATCTAAGACCACTACAAGTCACTAACACTAATCAGCGTCTGGTCACAACTAGGTCCAGCGGCTTGGTCCTCTTGAGTCGCCGTACCTCTTCTCTGTTGTCCAGGGTATACAGGATTTAGAGATTTTGGTGTCTGTGCAGCCGAATTTCGTGATCCGCTGCAATTCTTATCGCGTCAATTCACCATTTCCGCTTTGAGGTCGCGGTGGAGATCAGTTGTCGTGATACACCAGGGTGCGTTGACAATGCTCCTTAAGATTTCATTTTGGAGTGTCTGGATAGTTTTGATGATTAATGATATTTTCATTGTCCAAAAATTGCTAATTAAAATATTATTAAAAAAAGGTAGTCGTTTCGAAACAGAGAAATTGTTCACGCTGTTCAAGGTCCCTACACTAGCTACTCTGATCGAGAGCACTACTGCCATCCAGGTGTATAAGGAGTGGAAATCTGGTATGCATGAGGCTTCGGAAACCACAGATCGCTCTGGAGCAGAGTCCTACTGAGAATTCCTTTGATGCGAACTAGTTTCGGGCAAAGGGCTCACCTTTATAGGGGACTAGTACAGTTTAATAGCCTTCCTGAGAACGTGAAAAGATTGCACTCTCTGCCAGCTTTCAAGAAGGCCATAAAGACTATTTGTTGTAACTAATGGTAGATTTATGTAACTATTCTTCTTTATTAAAACACAAAAAAAAAAAAAAAAAAAAATTGAACAGTTCAGTATTGCTCTTTCCTTTTTATTATTATTATTATCTTTTTTTCTTTTTCTCTACCCCTGGGACGCATTGACTTGTTTTCCTGTTGCTTCTCGAATAGCAGAGACTGTTTTAAAATAATTATTTCTCAAATAAGAATGTAAATTTAATTTAAAGTGTGAAACCTTTGAATGTGTTTTTTATTTTTTTTACCGTCGTCCCCCCACCAGCACAAGTGTTTTCACTTAAAGGTGTGAGTTGTATCTTGTACCCATAGAAGCTGTAATTTTGTTGTAAATTTTCTTAAATCAATAAATACTTATTGAAAAAAATTCACATGTAAACAATGAAATGAAAAGATGAATTCGGTTCGGATACTGCGTACATACTAATTGGTAACGTATGTCGCTTGACGGGGCGAGGGGTCTTGTTCTGTCACGCTAACCTCGCCCTATAAAATTCTCTTGACTGATTGTCTTTATTGAATAGCTAGGGCTGGCACTGGCAGCGCCGGTGTCCCGTCAAATAAATCACTAAGCGGGACACGGCTCACAATGTCCCATCGAGCGGGACAGTACGGGAACGGAACGGGACGATAGAATGAGAAGTGGGAAGGAAAATAATAAAATCGAATTTTAATGATCGCCTTGGCGAGCGGTGAGGAGGAGGAGCCCGTTGCTTGTTACCTGTTGATCCACTTCATTCATCCACGATATATGAATGAACAACTGTTGAACTCCTGCCGCCCCCACCACCACCAACACCACCGCCCTCCGTCCCCCACCCGTCACTTAGCGTCACTTAGCGTTACCTGATCTCCTGATTCAAGGATTCTCTGTCCCGGGACGCTCCCATTATGCCCATTTACTTCTCCTTCGGGATATTCCCCGCCGTCAATAAAATCACCTGACGATTTTATTTAACGACTTCTCCAAACCATCTTTCAGGATCACTAAGCCCTTTCACCGATAGCTTACGCATCGATGCATTTTTTCTTAAAAAGGATACGGAAAAGGGAACGGAAAAAAAAAATTATTCATCCACACTGACAGCCGTTGATTCGGCGTTTGGCAGCGGTGGGTGTCTTGACGAATGGAGTTCTTGATCGTCCTTTTTCCTCCTCCCTCCACCCACGCGGGATTTAAATGCATTAAGACCCGCGTTTGACTGCAGCCAATGAATTGGACCATTAAATACTTTATCAATATTTTGGGAGGAATGGCGGAAGCGCATGCGCGACCGTAGAATCAATGTGCCCAGGGACTCAGGGGACGGACGGGAGCCCACTTGTTCACAGTGAGCGAGGCAGCGCGAGAGACGACAGACGCCTCCCTCTATCTCTCCCCCTCTGAAATACTCTCGCGCCTTGCCACTCCACTCAGAGCATCGCCCGTAGCCAGGTGAACTCTCAACTCTGAATTTCAAATTTATACCAATTCCTACCTCAATCATTGAGACACTTTTAATTTGATTAAAACAAACAAGACGAAAACAATTAAAAAAAAAATTCTTTTCTTTTAATTTTAACTTTTAGTTTTGTAATGATCAACCAATTTATTTAAAAAAATGTATTTCTCTTGAGTTATGTAGAGAGCGTTAATATGGTGTGTATTTTATTTTTCAGGGATAATGGTGTTTCGACCGAGCGTATTTTTGACTCTCTTGTGCATCTTCTTGCATTCTAATGCGCTCCCGCAGTTCCAAGTGGGTACTCGTGCCAAAGGCTCTGTAGAGGCGGCGCCTATAGCCACCTCAGAAGAGGATGCTATCGAGGACAAAAACAGAGCCGAAGGAGAACCTAGTTGTGCTCAGCTGAAAGAAATGTGGAGGTTTTCTAAGAGGCAGTCTAGGGCTCCTGAGATTACGAATGAAATACCGACTTACAGGGATCCTTTTGCCGTCAACATCTGGGACGACTATGCCAGGCCTAGAAGCGCAGGGAGACTCGGCATCTTGTACCCCCGAAGGCAGATGGTGTATGGTAAGATGGTCCACGCTCTGCCTAAAGTCCCCGACCACAGTCCGGAGAGGATCAAGGCCTTCCAAGACGTATTCGCCAATAGGGAATTCAACATGGCCAACATGCAACACCACAGGAAGCAGAACAACTTTCACCGGCACGGTGGCGGCGGAGGGATGCGACCACAACCGCCGCAATCTCAAGGCAGCTTCCAACATCTAAAGGAGCTGATCAGGAACGAAAGGGCGCGGGAGTTGCAGGCCCAGAGGACGAACGACGAAGAGCGCAACAGTGGCAAAGACTCTGGCAAATACCCCTATGGATGGCTAAACGAGAGTCCTCCCTCTTCCGACAACGTGATCATCCGGAACAAGCCGGTCGTCGGAAGCAGAAGGATGGCCGGGTACCCGGAGATGCTGATGTCGGCTCGCTACTTCGACGATGTGAACCCCTACCCGAACCAACACGTGGAGATGGACAGATACCAACCCCAGTACGCCGACACGAGCTTGGTGAGTACCCTTCACGTTCCTTCCATTTATATTACCAATTGTCTGTCCATGCCAACTGACAAGAAAAAAACTCACGCACGATTTCTTCTACAATCTTCAATCATAAATTTCTATACCATCAAAGACACGTAACTAATCACAAATCAATATATCTATACGCCATACATCACTGTTAGCCTCATTTTCAGTTTATATATCCGAATATATTTTGGTGGTACGAACGAATATAATGCACCACTCAAAAATCAACCTTAAAAAAAATCATGACATTTGTTATTGATGCTACTCATACTATAACAATGTGTACATCTTTCTAATATTACAATTGAATGCCTTCTTTCCAAACCTTCATTTGTTAAGGTTTAAAAAGAAAATTGCTTTTTTAAAATGCACAATACTGGTCTTCTATCTTATTATTGGGTACCCAATAGTAAATGATGAGGTACCTTATTGTTGAACAAATTCTAAGTTTCTACATTTTTTATAAATCGAATTTGCTTTGCTCAAAGTTAATCTGCTTGTTAAACAGAACTGCATTATGAGCGAACCAAATTTTAGAGTGAGAAGGCTTACTTGATGAACGTAAAGCTTAATTTTTTGGCAATCAGTTTCCAATGATCAAAGTTGTTTTCAAGACATGAATAATATCCATTTTGTCTGTCGGAATTTCAATAAAAAGTATTAGGGAAACTCTGTTGACTTCTGTTTGAATTATATATTTTCAGTCGGTTAAGCGAGGAGTAAATTCTATTCTCTAAGATTAAGACTTACACATTCCTTAAACAACAAGACTTTGAATGAATTATTGAATCAAATGATTTATATTAAGTTGAGTTCATTAAAAGAAGTGTTATGGAACAAACGGACTCGAGAAAATTCATCAAGGATGAAAATTTTGTTTGTAACTTACGATTTGTCGTTTTGAATTGTGGAAAATTTACAAACACTATCGTCACCGACTGAAAACGCGTTTAAAAAAAAGGAAAAAATTAAACAACTTTTGTCAGACGAAATATCGAAAATTAATGAAAAGTACTGATTTACAATTTCAATTTGACGTGAAATATTCACGAAAAATTCTGTTTTCGTTTGAGAAAAACTGAAATTTTCTTCACGGAAATCGTGTTTTGACGGGGTGGCTAATATCGAGTCAGAATTACGCTTAACAGCTACGTTTAACCTTAAACCACGAAATTGTTCTCACTTGGCCTTCAAACTTTCCACTGAGTTGACTCCATTGTTCCTCTCCGAGACGTTGATAATGAACAATCGAATCGGATTGTTAAATTCAACCTGAAACATATAAATGATTCGTGGTTTTTAAGAAGTACCTAAAATCATATTGAGAAAAGGGAGTTCAGATAGGCAAATCTTTTTTTTTCCCGTGATTTATTAATTGCGACTTAAAAATCAAATACATTTCATCTAGCAATTTTACTTATCAATAAAGGTACACTCCTAGGGGGTAGGTTTACAGCAAAACCTAGCCCTTTATTATATAGCTCAATTAATTAGCACTGAGTTCGATTGCACTTCTATTCACGCAGCACAACTAAATCCAGTGGTTTGTTTCGCTTGAGACGTCGGATTTCACCTTCGTTGTCCAAGACGTAGAGCATCTCCGGGTTCTCATGTTTTTGGCGGCGATGTTCATTCTTCCTAGCGTATTTTGCAATAATTTCATAGACTGCCTCCATCCTCAAATCTCGATGAATATCATCGTTTCGCATGTACCAAGGGGCTCCAACTGTACTCCTCAGTATTTTATTCTGAAAGGTTTGGATTTTCTCAATATTTGATATCTTGGCACAGCCCCAGATCTGTATCCCATAGGTCCAAATAGGGCGAAGGATCTGCTGATATATAAGCAGTTTGTTGTGAAGAGAGAGATGGGAATTCCTTCCCATTAGCCAATACATCCTTCTGTACTTGATTTTAAGTTCTTCTTTCTTCTTTTCTATGTGTTTATTCCAGTTTAATGTGGAGTCAAGTGTCAAACCCAAGTAATTAACTGCTTCAGTATGCGGTATTTTATTTGAATTGATCTCATCTCCTAATTCCGTGCGAAATCGTAAAAGAGTTGTACGTGAAAGAGCCGTAGAAATGCTGGTTTCAAAATGACTCATACAATGTTCCACGCTTCTTCCATGTTTCATTCGGCTCCTGACATTGTTTTGTGACAAACCGTGGAAATCGTAGTTTTGGACGAGGTGCATTCTATTGCTCTCGCTGCCACGTTAAGCTCGTCCAAATAAATTGAATAGCTTGGAGCCGAGAAAAGCGGTAGGGACGACTCGTTTTTTAGTATCCTGATTTATTTTTATCTATTCATTTATTTCGTCATGAATTTCATGATGATGTTTTTTGGCAGTGTTACTCTCTTGAAACTTCAACAAATTGTTCAAGTTTGACAATATCTTTGAAAGATAACGGGATAGCTATCTATATATTACATATACCACAGTCAGATCAACACATTAGGTAAATCATTAATGCTGCTCAAATTCGAAGTTTGGCGATGTTTTTCGTTTTTGGAAAATCAAAATTTGTTTTCCATTTACTTAACTATCCTTTCTCCTCGGGGCCGCTGAGATAGTTAAAGTTCGAACTGTGCATTGTGGGGAAAAGATTTTTTTGTCAATATTCTTCGACATTTGAGCGAATTTTGAGGACGAAAAATATTAACAATCAAATTTATGACGATGCTTAGGTTTTCTAAACCACCTTTATCGCCCGTAAAATGAAAAAAGCGTGTTGGTAATTTATTGCCTCCTTATTAGGCCATTATTTCAAGCAATATTATTGGTATATGAGTACTATTAAGTTCTCCAATAAAACAGCAACGACAATCAAAATCAAGATTTTTGAAAAGCGGCAGTGAATTATGTTTCCGATTTAGGTGAGCCAAAAAATGCAAATTTAGTTTTGATAAATTGGCTCGTGTGTCTATTTCGGATAATTTAAAATTGTGAAAAATAAATTTTCTACATCAACGCTTTGTTTTCCTACTTGTAACCAATCGTAGTTGTTTTATACCTGGTGAATTGTTTTAAACAGTTGAATATAGGTAGTCACGTTAAAATTTACATTATCACGTTACCTTTGGTATTGATGATTTAAATTACCGATCGAATCGAGAAATTAATTTCATTGAACAATAACTTTAATTGTTATGCAAACCGAAATCTCACCCCTCCTGGTACGGTTTGTATGCGAGAATACGAATATAATATACATATGATTTAACGGTTTAACGATTTCGATGAGTGGATTCCTGAGTGCCTTCCGAATTCATCTTTAATTTTTGTGTGTAAAAGAACGAATATTTAAATTTATAAATCCATCTAAAACGAATGATACCTGCCATGTATATTGTGTTTTAGTGCTCTCGAACCGATATAATTTCTGAAGTGTTTTAAGAGTTGTGTCTCCTCGTGTTGGAGCAATTGTAATATTTAATTGTGAGCAAATTTTCGTAGAAAATGTTAATATGTTTAATGGAAAGTTCGGTTCAGAAGAGTTAGGCACGAAAACAGTGAATACCAAATGAATGTGCAAATATTCAGATAATAAGCCGGTAAGTTGGATCGGTATTACATTTGTTTTGCATCAGCTTTACATATAGTAGGTGTCCCTCCACTACAGATAGATTTACATTCCTGACACTAAATGTCCGTCCTCAGGGCATTCGAAGTACGAGTAATTTGATTCACAGAAATGCAAAGAGAATGATTGGTTGAAAGGTAAATCATCCGTCGGTATTTATTCCTCTGCCGGTTGAACCTCAGTTGAAAATTCGCAATTGATCTCATTATTAATCAACGTGACTCGTAACTAAACAACTCCGATCAAAACGGTGTGCGATCCACATTGCTCCCAGTCGCTTTGACAGCTAATTGTATACTCGCGATTTTGACAGCCTCACCACCTAAAACGATCCATTATACAGCAGAAATCGCTTACAGTAGACACCCAAGGGCGCTTAATTTTTTTAAACCTTCAGCTTTCAAGTTTTCTCCATTCGCCAGTTTCTTTTCTCTCGTATTTTCGACCTTTCGTCACTAAGGCCGGAATTCGTTGTCGAAACTTCAGGGAAGATTTTTCCACGCTTGAGAAAGTAAAGAACTGTGACTAAGGAAACCTCAAGGTAGCTCTAGACCTTAATGGATCGTAATATAACTCAAAATACTTTGAGACTTCACAATTCGGAGTGTTTTGACTTTAATCGGTGTAGTGAACGTGTGCAAAATGCAAAGTTTTTGGGAATTCTTATTGATGAAAAGTGGAAATGGGATCGACAAATAAATCAAACCAATATTAGATTGAGGAAGTTAATTTACAATGCCAAATTAACAGTTTTGTTGACACGAACGGCCTACGATTGGTTTACGGTTCCTAAGTCTCATCTATGACACTTCCGACCTGGTGTGGTGGACACGCCGCTGGTTACAAGGCCATCAATTTTATTCAAAAATTTACTATCCGGATAATGGTCCATTTTAGATCCCGAGCGCCTCTTCTCTGCCTCTTTTCAGCAAAATGAAAATTTTATCGTTCTCTTGTATGATGTCACTTGCATTTCGCAAATGCTGCGGGAAAACACGTTGTCACCACCTGATCATCAACTCTATACGAGATCGAAGGTGTCAAGCGTCATAAATTAACTTATCTATTGAGCTACATTAGCGCAATTGAATTATATAGATACATAAGGTTGTAATCTGTTTTAATAAATTAGCAAAAAAACGAACAAAATGATTGACCAAATTCTGAATATCGGTTTTCGAAGAGTTTGTGGATTATAGGGGTTGGTTAACAGTATGTTCTGTGATTTGTCATGTCATTCTTCGTTATTCTTACTTATATTGTTCAGAATCAATCAATTTAACTCATTTTGTCTGCAGCCCGATGTTTTATACGTGGAGGCGTGGTCGACATATAAATCAATGTTAGTAAGGGTCATGTATTTCGGTCACACAATGCTTAAGGACACTGTTTGCTGCTTCAGTGTCAATATATAAAAATTCGCAATGGGAGTACTTATTCATTTCACAATTTCTCTTTATAGGTAAAATCCTTCCAGTGGTTTTTCAGTTTAACGTGAACGCAATTCCTCGTTCACCATCTATCTTCCAGTATCCTTCTATATAATATTTGCTCAATTGTCAACCAATGACGCGGCCATGTTTGAGAATCAGTCATCCAATCTGTCATCCAGTCTCGGGATTCCGTACTCCTAGACTGTGTGTTTGGATAGAGGTGTACACTACTCAAACTCTTCCTCTATCCAATCTAGAAGGATAAGCAGACCAACTCTTTCTTCTGCTTTCGCGCGTCTGTGTTCAGCGTGGGCTCGGGCAACCCATCTGAACTACACTTCATTAGGTATACTGGAACTACTAAGGGGTGATCCACTAGTACTTCTTTTCACTCCTAAAATCCCACAAACCTTGGGACAATAAAACACTGAGTAGAATAGAAATACCAACTATGTTAAACATCAACGAGAACAAAGAATTTCTTCAACACCAACATCTGCTGATAGGGAACTTCGAATAGCTGCTACACGTTCTCTGCCCCCACCCCTAAGCGTCTGTATTAAATGAATCTAATCAACCCGCAATAAACAAATACCCACTGAAAGCATTGGAAATAACTACGATGAATAACAATACATGAAAAGACAAAATGGGAAGCCAATTTTAAAGGTTGGCAACCTCTAACCGAACACAACAGACAGAAAAACACATGTTCTTGACTGATTGACAAACGACAGTGGAACTAATCAGTAATGGATTCGAGCACGATTCTTGTACAGGAACTTTATCTTAGCACAGTCTAGCCGTAATACCTAGGAACATGTTGACAAAGTTTCTTATAGGAGCTGCTATTTTGGTTGATGAGAGTAGTTGGCAGCTTGATTCTTGAAGAGGTGTGAACCGCCCTTCCCACAGCAACAGCGACGTAACGTTAATTTGGTGGGTAGCTTTTCCCACTTAAACAATAATGTTTGGAAATTTTTCTTGTTCACATAGCAAGTAACCAAATTTTTGTAACCTTATGAACCTTCATTTTTCAAGCACTTGCTTGAGCACTTCACTAGGGAAATAGTCAGTGACTATGAATAGCGAAAGTGGCCACCGCCCCTAAGAGCTTCACTTGAACATTTCCTTTCGACTTCTTCTTCTACATCTTCGTGGCACTACAATCCCAGTAGAATCACAAGGCAATCATCCTACGCACGACGATATTGCCTGTCTGTATTTCTTGTACCCTCGTGCATAGAATCATTACCTAGTGAAATAATCAAAGAATGTTTCTCTTTCTCTGTTTCTTGCTGTTCACATTCTTTTTAGATCTAAGTTTCCGACGATATAGCTCTGTTGATGACACAGTTACGAAAAATAGGTACGCAAATCGATAAACCAAGAGCGTACAAGTCTGCATATGCCTGGCTGGAGAGTAGGATGGCATGCTGGTATGAATCGCCAGCACGGTCTAATCGAGTATTGATCCTAACATCTTTGGAACATGTCGAAATATTCACAACGAGAGTTAATCCGATCCAAACTCACAAGTTGTAAAAAAAGTCAAAACGAGAACGTTGATATTACCGATCTGGTGGTAATCAAGTTTTTCTGCTTTCAAACTCAATTTTCTAATTAACAGAGTAAAATTAAATAATCTTCTTCACAAATTGATCGGGGAATCAAGTGCAGTCAGTATTTTAGAATTCGTCAATTCGTGGACAACATTGGCAATGCCATCCACACTTCTCCTAATCTAACCAGCCACCTGGTGTATTTGAGATTAAGGGTTTCCACAATGGTTAAACCCAGATGTATTATCCCTCGGAATTGCCTGTTGTCGGTTTAATGGCGCCCATCAGGAGTGTTGAACAATCCACAACCGTAACGTCCAGGACGCTGCCGGGCTCCAAGGAACATATTTATGTATTTTGGATAAGATGCTACACAAAAAGCAAGTATTGGAAAGAAAATTTTAGGAAAATATACTGATTAGGGCGGCGATAATCCGGCTCTAGATTAATTACGATTAGTCGAAAACGAATAGTTGTTACATCACAGATATGTGCTGATAGAGCGCATGATCACTTGCTTCTCTGCAGGGGGACACATTTTCGATTTTATACTCTTCTCGGATAACTGTCATCCAGATCTGGAAGATTTTCACGGAGGAAGTGATTGACTACTATTGCAATTGCTGAATTGGTAGAGAATATTAGTGTTCAACCCATCATCCTTATCACATTGCAATATTACGCTGTCATATTCCACAACGTAAATCAGCAGCGCTTTATAAGTATGCTGCATAATGCATGCTCTCGCTGAATGAATGAATCGGAGTCGAATCTGAGCCGTCGGCCTAGGCAGTGTCCACCATCTGTCGCCACTGCGATCAAAAACCCGTTACGCCCCATGAACGCCCAACCGCCCCACGCACGTCCCTTCGGGGAGACGTTAGTGCTCAGTAGCGGAAAAAGGTTTAGATAAAGTATTTCCAACTCGGCCAGGCGCTACCAGAGATTTGGATACTTGATGAGATTTCTATTACACGATCAAAATACTTCCCTTCAACTCCAGGAACTTGTAGTAAGCCCATTAGAAAAACAAAATTAGAAAACGCTGCCAATTCTACTGGAGTGGCTTAATAATTTTTGACAAATGCGTGATTGCTCGTTTGTGGGGTCTGGTGGGCAACATTTTTTTTATTGGCTTTTTACAGTTGCAGGTTCATTTGGCCGTGCAACACAGTGAATGTTCTAAAATTGAAATAAGCTCTCGCATTTAAATTACTATAAATACAGAAGCAGCTCGTACATGGTAAATTCTTGATCTTAGCTTATTTAAAAATTCATATCTATATAAAAAAGCAATTTTCTCTTCAAGAATTGGTTTGTAGTGCGTTGGCTGTGACAATAACGGCGTTATTTCATTGAACATTGTTAGCCTCTTATCTTGATATTCCGAGCATAGCATCACAATATGCTCCAACGTACCTGTTGCACCCTCACATGCTTGCCATTGTGTAGGGCTATCAGGGAACAAGTATTTCTGCCCATGGTTCGGGTGCAAGTGACATATGTGAACAATTAGCCCTAAATATGAAGTAGAACCAGCCAACCATGGCGAAAATGCCGGTTTCGTTTCAATTTCTTTATGTAAGTGGCCCTTATCGCCCATTCCATATTCTTCGATCTAGAGAGACCGATGAAAGAGACTGATGACTGGATAAAAATCGTCTTCGAATAATCGGATATGAACTGGTATATCGTCAATAGCCCCTTGTTTGCCCATGATATCTACCTTATCGTCATAACAAAAACCGCTTAACCCAATCAAATTTAACGGGTATTCCGGATGATTCAGGCACTGCTCACACGCGGATACAGAAATCCTGCGATAGTAGAGATTTGGTTACTCAGAGACTTGGATACCCTAATACTGGGAGACTTCAGTTGCCTCTCATCTTCACACAGCTGCTACTCGGGTTGCTAGTATTCAGTTTCCATCGAGCTGTAGGAGAGGTCTGTTGTTGTAGCGTTGTTCATTTTTTATAATATGACGAGTGATTCTAGTAGTGTTGAGGACGGACATCATCATCCAATATTAAATGAGAGAGATGTGGTTACACCCCTACGTACAGAAGAACATAAATTGAGATTAACTTTCTTGGCTACTTCATTCCGTAACATCTTTCCTGGAATATTCTTTGAGTTTATAATTGTACAACACTGGAAATTTCTCTACTTCCCCGACAAATTTTATGTTGAAAGCTTGCTCGTTCATCGCGATCAGGCAACTGAGGGACTGGGAGACTGGCAAGCCGAGTCTCCGAGTTTCTGCGTAGCGACGTTGCTAAGTCTCCGATACTGGAATCACCCCATCTGAGCGGCAACATCTAAAAACACGTGCTGGGTCTCCGAGTCGCTGCGTATCCCAGTCGTTTAGCAATTTGAGTATCCCCGTGTGAGTATCCGCCTCAAGGTCAAACAATATGCGAAGTCCGATAAGCGAATCGCGAGCCCTACGTGGTCCGTTGGGGCAACATTTAGATTCAGAAATTGCGTTTTATTTCTTTGGGTGGATCTCTACGGGTCGGAAATCTATCCCAGTCGATTTTGCGTCCAAAATGGCCCCCCCCCCCGCCCCTCCCACACTCCAACACTTTTAAAAACGTTTTTGACCAGCTTTGGGCGATAGCATCTATCCTTGTGAAGCGGTCGGGCCAGCTAGAAGTTGTAATTTCCACCCTAACATTTTCCGGCTTGCTGTCACAAAACAACGATTAAACAGATTTTTAGTTTCAAATCACCTTTTATCTCAAGTAATTACATTCATTTCAGTCTGTAAAATGTCATAACGAGTCTTTATGAAGTTTGACCAATTACCTCAACATCTTTCATCTGAAGATTTCTTCATTTTCTATTTTATAATGGTGTCACTTTGATTGTAACGAGGAACCTGCTGTGCCATCTCCTTGGTAGTGTATTTCAATGTTATGATGCCATCTTCTACACAAATCGAATTAATTTATGGCGAATGTCGATATGCTTATTTCGAAAGTGCCTCAGATTTTCCTCAAAATATTGTACCCCTTGGTGTTCTCTATTTTATTTCCAATGGGCTACATCGCTTGTGGAGTTCCCTCCTTCGGTGAGTGCCATGTACTCTCCGTTTTCCTCCACTGTTGGAAAAGTAACCTCTGTTTCTTCCCTCGATATCGTGGCTCCACCTTGGATGAACGTATAACCAGTGTAGCATCTCCGATCGTCCAGTAATATCCCCTGTCCTTATCTATGAAGCCTGTGAGATTCGTTTGAAGTCGATCCCATATCTTTGATGTAGCGGAGAATTCTTTTAGCTGCAGCTAATTGCTTGTATGTTGTAGCAGTTCTTCTATTAACTCAATCAATCAATCAAAATTTTATTGTAAAAATTCATGAGAATGTTACAAGAGTTCCTTCTTAAAGTTGAACAAAATGACGATAGTTAAAAGAAAAGAAAGCCACACAAATATGATCAACTGATCAATACAAATAGGTATTTTGGTTGAGAACAGAATTACGTGCTCTATGCATACCTCCTGAAATTCAATAATCGCTCTATCACCTGTGAAACACGCACATTCCAAAGCTTAGTATAAATTCAAATCATGAACGCAAGCCAATTGAATAATAAACCCCAGTGAAAGAATGTGCAGCGTTTTTTATGGTTTTCAGAATGCTTCAACCCGTGTATCGGCTACGAAGCCTTTTAGGAGTTCACTCCAGTATCCACATTACTACATCACTACGTCACTAGGTTACTGATATCAACACAAAAACAATAATAAACCAAAATAACGCGAATGTTGGCACCATAAAACGGACCACAGATCGGGAATGGTTTGACCTACATACCTGGGGAGTAGCTCATTCGATTCCTCGTGGAGTGTTCTTCAAAAACAGTACAAATTTAGGCCGCCTTGATTTTTTTTTGAGGTTTTTAGGGATTTTACAAAACTTTGACAACCCTTTAAAGCACACTTTAAATTAAGTGAGAGAGCTGGCTCAAGAATTGGGGCGTCGCCGGACCAACATGGATTTTTCCTGAAAATTTCAGCTTTTTTGCTTCAGCCGCTTGGGAGAAATCGTGCGTACGGCGTATGGCGGACGGACGGAAAATTTTTTATTGCAAATTCGGATTCTACGCCCTTTGAAACGTACACCATGAAATTTTCAGGGGGGGGGGGGGTTAGATTTTTTTTTTTTTTTTTTTCAATAGCGATTACAATGGTTTATTACTGAATAATAAACCAAAAGAAAAGGAAGAATATCTCCAGAAAAATTAAAACAGGTAAACCTATTCCTATGAAATGCGAAGTATACAAGACATAAGATGCATATCTAGCAGAAGGAGTTAGCTTGAAAGCATAAGAAATATAAGGATGAAACAAAATAAACTTTGGACAATTTTTCACAATTCACAAGGTAGGAGCAAGATGAGAGGGGCAGAATATAATCTACCACTAAGGACCGCACACTCCATATAGGTATCAGGTTTCTGGACCATTAAAGTTCGTCTGAGGCAATTGATCGCAGCAAAAGGGATCTGAGTGTGAACTGGTAAACATTATCCATCTTCACTCTGTCGTCACCGAAGTCCAGTAGTTCTGCCAGCTGTGTTTCGCAATTGTTGATGGGATACAGGATGTAAGCCGCAAGGTAATGGCTCCTGTATGGCTGGTATAGGGGGCAGATGAGCGCGAAATGTCTCTGGGGCTTTGTTATTGCACACATTACATAGGTTACTATTTGCTAGTGCATATTTATTTCGTTTGTGCCAAAAGCG
This sequence comes from Creontiades dilutus, assembly GCA_031894815.1. NCBI lineage: Eukaryota > Metazoa > Arthropoda > Insecta > Hemiptera > Miridae > Creontiades > Creontiades dilutus. The sequence goes on from JAVIWC010000341.1 coordinate 787,914, forward strand.
TATCTCACCCGTCTCCTGATTATGTGTGGCGAGACGCAACTGAGGAAGTTGACGCTGCTTGTGTAAGTTGTTCACAGGATCAAGGTAGCGTTGCCTTCCATAGTAGTTTAGCGTTTTTCGGAACATTGGATTATATGCGCTGTTCTGCATCCTTCCTACATCCAGTCCCAATACATGGTACTTGTATCGCTCTACAATGTCCGAGTAAATTGCACGGAGGAACTTTTATGATATAGAGGACCACTTCAGGGATACACCTAAATATTAACTGACGGAATTTACTGCGATCGCGCTATCAGTTCTTGTACAAACTGACAAATACAGCGTGTAACAGACATGATTGCCCAAAGTTAGCGTTTTCTGTTCCAAACTTCAAACTTCTTAGTTTTTTAAACTTAATTCTCACGAGATATTCACCTTTTTTCTGTGCTGGAGAATCAATTCGGTTTTCATTAGAAACATTCTCGAACTATTTGCTTTCCGACGGTATAATTAACTTCGAATGAACGTTAATCTTGAATTATGTGAACACGTGAGTGGTACCTGTGAATAATACATCCATCGCGGGAACCAATATCATTGAATGTTTGATACAAATAATCATCGTAGAGAATTCAGTTTGCTTGCGCAACAAACTGTACTGTATTGGCGCCTCTGGCAATCAAATAGGAAACTAAGTTAATAATACATTATTGGGTAGGCCTCCCTCCTCCCCCATACTGATGGGAGTTACCCGTGCCCTCTCTCTACTCATATCGTGATATTACTTTACTTTATTGAAATACCTGCTTTCTCGACTATAAATTTTTTTTGTTTTATCTTTTAAACAAAATTTTTTCGACTTTTTAGTGCGTTTAATGAACTTCAAGTACATTTCAACAAGTACAAGTTGTAAATAGAAATCAAATACATGCGATAGGTAATGTAAAATTTACCAAAATAATCAACCCCCACTTTGGAAAACTCGTCACCTAACACGTACCAATCAGATTAAAGAAAATGAATGAATATGGTATAAATGCACTCGTGCCAATTAATGTTATATTTTAAATAAATCTGAATTTTGGGTTATTATTCAATAATAAACCATTGTAATCGGTCTTGAAAAAAAAAAAAAAAAAATTCTAACCCCCGCTGAAAATGTCATGGTTTACGTTTCAAAGGGTGTAAAATCCGAATCTGCAATAAAAATTTTTCCGTCCGTCCGCCGTACGCCGTACGCAGGATTTCTCCCAAACGGCTGAAGCAAAAAAGCTGAAATTTCCAGGAAAAATCCATTTGGTTCGACGAAGCCCAAATTCTTGAGCCAGCTCTCTCACTTAATTTAAAGCGCCCTTTAAGGGTTGTCAGAGTTTTGTAAAATCCCTAAAAACCTCAAAAAAGTCAAGGCGGCCTGAATTTGTACTCTTTTTGAAGAACTTTCCACGAGGAATCGAATGAGCCCCTCCCCAGGTCCGTAGGTTAAACCATTCCCGATGTATGGCCCGATTTGTGGTGCCAACATTTGCGTTATTTTGGTTTATTATGGTTTTTGTTTTGATAGCAGTAACCTAGTGACGTAGTGATGTAGTAATGTGGATACTGGAGTGAACTCCTAAAAGGCTTTGTAGCCGATACACGGGTTGAAGCATTCTGATAACCATAAAAAGAACGCTGCAAATTCTTTCACTGGGATTTATTATTCAATTGGCTTGCGTTCATGATTTGAATTTCTACTAAGCTTTGGAGTGTGCTTGTTTCACAAGTGATGGAGCGATTATTGGATTTCAGGAGGCACACAGATAGGATCAACTGATCAATCCAAATAGGTATTTTGGTTGAGAACAGATTTACGTGCTCTATGCATATCTCCTGAAATTCAATAATCGCTCTATCACCTGTGAAACACGCACACTCCAAAGCTTAGTAGAAATTCAAATCATGAACGCAAGCCAATTGAATAATAAACCCCAGTGACCGAATTTGCAGCGTTTCATGCATATTGATACGACTATTTGGATTTTGTTACAAAAGTCGTCCTTTTGCAACATTTAATTAATCCAATTTTATATGGTTTTCCCAAAAAACGTGATTCTTTGAATGTTAGCAACGTATTCATAATATTTTGACTCAGGTATTGCCACGTTTTTTGTCCTTCAATTTTCTTTCCCGCTCCGACCTCGTAACTTTTCCATGCGCTACTAAGCTAAGCGTTTGTTCTTTTGATTATGAGAATATTATCATCGAGCGTAGGATAATTCTTTCGAGTGAGAGAATATTGAGTTTTTGGAAAAGTCCCTTAGATCTTGTTGTATAGCTATTTCTAGTCATTATGCGAATAATACTTTTTTGTGCAGAAAAGATGGACCTAATGTTATGTTTTGGTGAATTTCCCCAGGCTACGATAGCATATGTCAGCTGTGATTGCACCAGCGCAAAATATACCGATCTGAGCTGTTGGGGACGAATATTCCTAAGAGACTTGATCACATGGCAGAGTTTTCTGAGTTTCCTTACTAAATTTCGGTGTGGTTTTTCCATTTTAAGTTTTCGTCTAATTGTACCCCCAATTAATCGAATCTACACTCTCTATTGTTTTAAATCTTTTGTTTCCCCACTGCATGTAGATAGTTATTTAGAAATTAAAACACCATTCTCAGATAACTGGAGAATTTTTTAGCGTTTTCCGTAGAAAAAATAGTCTTTTGTAAACTTGATAAAAATGGACTTAGGTCGGTCTTCTTCTGTAGTCTTCATGTGGTAATAATTGTTTGCTAGAATGTGAAGACCTGCAGTGACGGATTACTTCCCTATAGCTTCGATCAAAGCAAATTCCACAGTTAGAGAATTTGGACATTCACTTCCGACGGTTGTCTGTCCGGCTGCTGGGCGCATTCATCCGCTTTTCCCCCTCTCCCTCGCCTCAATCAGCAAATGAATGAAGACGGAGAGAAACAATCTTCCATCGACCGGCACTTTATTGGCGGGGGAGTTTGTGGGAGCGGAAACGAAGAAAATGAATCTGCCGCGCCCCATTGAGAAGGTATCCCCATCCATTCCACCAATTCATCAGCTCAATGGAGCCTCAGCCCGATAACGACCGGCCTTTTCCTTTCATTTTGTTGTTTTTTTCTCTCTCTCTAAAGATGGGATTCTGTCTCCCGAAGGAGAAGTCTTAAGGGTCCGTTAGGCCTCCAATCGAACGGAAAAGCGGAGAGATTCAAGTCTCGGATCATCGAAGTTGTGGCAGCGTCGTCAGTTGCAGACCTCTACTCCCCGCAAAAGCCTTTAGGCTCAAGGTTTCCGTTATCGAAGTGCTCTTTGGCAATTTCTGTTAACGTGCAGTTCAGTAAGGGCTTAACAATAAACCAACTTATCCCAAACAATTTATGGGGAATAAATAAAAGAATTTAAATTTCTGAATACGATGCACATTCCTAAAAGGAGCTCCTTTGCCCTAATTATATTGCAGGTAGTATCTTTATCTTTAAGACCGGGATTCGAACTGATGTCCTCCATAGAAGTGTGTAAACCCAGGTCACCTGAGGGAGTAGACGACCTGCAGGTCACTCAGTCCAAAGACAAGGTCAGTGGGAGAAGTTCACCAGTTCACTCCGTGGATGAATGCGACACCTGCAGTTCACTTCGTGAATGAATGGGACCTGCAGTTTGTCTCCATTCTGAGACAGTCATTACCACTACTGCTATCTCGTGGCATGACAGTCAACCTCTATTATCTTCGTCATCCGTCAGAATTCGGTAAATGACAGTCATCTACTGTTCTCTTTTCCTACTCCCTAGTCATTTTTCTAGTCCTCATGCAGATTTTCATATAAATACCTACTTAATTAAATATAATCGACTCTGTGATGAGTATAGTATTTACCAGTATAGTTTAGTATTGAGTAAATGTAATTGGTATTGACTCTGCAATGACGGGTGTCTTTCGTTGACTAGAAGGAAACCCGAGCTAATGGGTGAACTGCAGGTCAATTCGTGAAGAACGGTTTCACAGACCTGCAGGTCTCCGAGTAGTTCGAACGTCGGCCGCGGGGAGCCATGCTGTCGCAAAAGTCTTGAGATGAACTTCAGGTCTTCCCTCCGCAGGTCATTTGGGACAAGTTCACTTGAAGGGGAAGTTCTTTGAGACAAGGTCACTCACTCACTACCCACCTCTAGTCCTCCAGGGTTTGTTGTTGATAAGCGGAAGTTACTGCGACGAAGAAAAGACTCCTGGAGTCCCACAGAATAAGCGTGCGATGAAAAATTGGAATGATGTAGAAAATTTGCTTCCTCGTTTAGTTCGGCACAACTGAAAACGGAAAACATGGCTCCATTAGAGACCTTGCGGGTCCGGGGGAGTTGGAACTTGGCTGGCGAATTATACGACCAATTACTTAAATGATCCGTTGATGAATGGATTGATTGATGAGTTGGTGATTGAAGTGAAGTATGGTCCCTAGAATCGCGCTGCGGATAAGGAATGTAGTAAATGGGATGCTGATGGCCCAGTAATTGCTTGTATTTAGAGGACTCTGGAGACCTCGAATATCGGGAAAGACGATATGGCTATTGACAGGAATTGTAACGACGAGACGGCGGCTTGCTCGCGTGACGTGACAGACACTCGCCGACCGTACATTCACCAATAATACGCAAATATCGCGAAACTGGGCAAATAAATTGTAGCTAGAGTTCAAAAAATAGAGTACAAAATAAAAAACTTGATAGAAACAGTTCTGAAGTGTTCATATTACTGAACAATCACAATCAATACTAATTGTGGACCACACACTTTGATTCACAATTAAAAAGCACCCCCCTCCCCTCCCTAAATTGCGCCGCATTTCTACGGATATGAAATCCAATCTAGTGGGTTTGCTCATTTCGATAAAAAACACGTTTTTGGGATGTTCTTATCCCGACCATCTATGCGTGTGAGACAATCGGGCTGCCAAGAAGTTGGCACTAACTCGACGAAAGACAGAACTGATTTTCGGCATCATTCGCAAGACCTGTTACGGCCTGTGCGGAGGACGGACATAGCAGATTTTGAATATAGAGATTTTGGATTTTAAATCTTGAAAATGATGAAGTTAGTTATGGTGAAGGGAGTTATGAAAAATGTTTTCTATGCAACTACCAATGCTCGTTATTGAAAATTGAAAAAAAAAAGAAAAAAATGCCTACGTCTTGATCTGGCCCCTTATTCTGGGATTCCGTGCCCTACTGTCGTTTTTATTTGGGGTCGAATTTACTGCCATTCGGTCAGTTTTGGAGGTAGGATGAAATCTTTTCACACAGGTATTGGGCAGTCTAGGTGCTAATTTTTTATTTCGCGTGAAAAATCATCATTTATGCCGACTTTCGACTCCCAGATTAAGATGATTTTTCACTTGATCACTGAAGGAGTTTCCAATCTCCTACTTTTACATTTTTCAACCAGACCTTACAAATTAATCCCCTTAACAATCTGAAAACAGGCGCCTAGAATAAAAAAAAACGGACTCGAAATAAACAAATTTCGGTCATTATTCCGCAAAAATTGGGTCAAATCAAAAAACGGATAGCATCTCGTGAATAAGCTTTAAAAAACGATGAAAATTCATATGCCACACTTGACAGTTCACCATCATCCATCATTTGACAAATTTGGGGTTGCGCAACTTTGCAGGCTCACTGAACCAATTACGCAAAAAAAAAAAAAAAAAAAAAAGTTGAGGAGTCAAAGTTTCATGAAATCCGGCGTAGAATCCGAATCTGGAATATAAATCCTAGTAAAAAATCTCGTATTTTTTTGGATTTTCAACCTGCTTTATTATCAGCTACAGATCCATCGGTGAATATGCATATTGATCGGGCCATTTATTGAATAGTTGGTGGGGTAATGTTACATTAGGCGTTATTGTGGAAGTTTTTGTGTTGAGAAGGAAGGTCACCGATATTTTTTGGATCAGAGCCTCGTAGTCCAAGAGATACTGCCATGGTTTGGGGGATTTAGATAGCCAACGGATGATATGAGAATGGTTTATAAAGCTATTGCATAGAAAGGCCATTTTCCGGAATTTCCAATATCTTATAGTCAAATTGCTAATGGCTCCCTTGTCTTTTCAAATCCCATTCCCTCTCTAGTTGCAACGGAAACTAGAATCCTACTGGACAACATGTTTCGTCGAGCTGCTAATGGAGGCTCTCCAGCATCTGCAAAAAGTCCATTGATAGGAGTAGGAGTTAAGGCTCCTAAGACCAACCTCACGCACTTATACTGGACGCGATCTAGCGTTTGAAGTACTGTATCAGTACGAATCGGGGACTTTTCCCAATGTGTAAATCTAGTTCTGGATGCTCCCTCTACACAAGACTTCTCTCTTTAACTGGGTGTAGCATTTTGGCAAGTACTCACGTGTGATGATGTTTTGCATACAATTTACATTGGTATAATAATTATCCCAATTATTAAGTTATGAGTAAAATGTGAAAATTGTATGTTTCTCACAAAAATAAATGCAAAGCCATATACAGGGTGTTACATTTCGTGAAGGTCACAGGCCAGGAGAAGATTCTACGGAAAATTTCTGATCGAAAATGCCTCTTAGCATGCCTTAGTTTTTTTTACTGGATACTCCGGTTTTTCATCATGCGTTGATTCGTCTGGTGAACAGAAAAATTCGAACTCGGATTTTTTCTAAACTTATTAATGAAGCATTGTGATAAATTGTACATTTTTACTGTGAATACTGTTCAAATCTACTGTTCTATGATCTCCTTCTATCAATGAGCGACGCAGATTTGTACACGAAATAGTCAGAGTCCGCCGGGCTGTTCCAAAAAAACCTTTGTGATAATTAGTTGCTTTTCGTTGTCCGCATCAGTACAATGCCTGTGACATTCACCAATGTGGAATACGCTGACATGATGCTTGTGTATGGGTACACAAATCTAAATGCCCGTGAAGCTGTGAGGGAATATCAAAGGCGATTCCCTAACAGGCGGGTTCCCAATATAAGGGTATTTCCTCAGGTACCTAAAGTATGATGTTTACGCGAATGCTGTGTCGTGTAACTGTTACTCACAATGCGGGTTTCGGCTCATCTGTATTTAGGAAAAAAGCAATGGTAAGTTCAGCGGATTTTTTGGAACAGCCCGGCGGACTCTGACTCCATCTGTGTACAAATCTGCGTCGCTCATTGATAGAAAGAGAGCCATAGATTGAATGGTGGGCATTTTGAAGAGTATTTACAGTAAAAATGTACAATTTATTACAATGCTTCATTAATAAATCCCCTCACCCCCCCCCCCCCCGCACCCCCTCACCCGAATGCCCCGCAGTGCAAATTTATTTCTATCTATGTACCCCGATTTTCCACTCCCTTATCAACTTTGAAGTCCCTCATTTCATCTTCCCCATAGCTTTCATCTAAATTTTATCTCACCCCCACCGACTTATCAATATATATATACTTTATTTGGACATTATGCTTATTATCCATACTGAATGTAAATTGGGCTTGCCCGTATGATTATAAATAAATAAATAAATAAATGAAAAAAAAAATCCGACTACGAATTTAGAATCTTAGAATTGTAGAATCTCCTCCTGGCCTATGACCGTCACAAAATAAAACACCCTTTATTAAAAAAAAATTCAAAAAAAAATCCACGAACGAACAGCTGCCAGTGGAAGCCAACATCATAATGAAGTCAAAATCCCAGCGGCGAACCCTCTGAAACCTTGTACCCTCTCATACCCCTTAAACGAACCCGACCATGTAAACAATTTAGATAGTTCGGGAACTACGTCAGAGCGCAATACCAAACTTAACCCGTCTGTCGAGTTATACAACTAAACTGCCCCGGACAGAATAGCTTCCTCTGTTATTGTAATATCGACGTGTAGAACTAGTTGAAGAACTATGAATGCAAAATAGGACTGTAATATAAGCGGGTTCATGCAGAACAGAGCTATAACTTGTGCTTGAGTGTGAGCAGACAATACCAACAGTCCAAAAGTTTGTTGACGACCAACTAGGAAATAACCTTATACAGGGCGTCCAAAAAAAAGATAACCCTTCAGCATTTAATGAAAAATTGAACGCTGAACAAAAAAGTTGAAACAAAAATCCGATAAGACTCAGTTACCAATGTTAAAAACCAAAATCACGTGTTTTGTTACATTCATTCAAGAATTCCTATGATACGGCTCGTTATATCAAAAAATATTTCAATTTCAACTTTTTACGTCATCAATCATGGGGTAGAATGCCAACAACTGATAGTTTTCTACCTCAGCCTATTGCCGAGATTCAATTTTTCTGAAAAATGAGTTTTGTAACGATATGAAATGCCCGATACGAAATGAAGTCAGGAAAACGCCCGCGAATTCCACGAGTTTCCTCAAAATCGGATGAAAACTCTACAAATTTGGTTTGTTATGAGAATTTCGCAGTCACGTGTGGTCAGTAGCAACTAATGATACCAACGTGTTGAAATTGATATCATGTAATCCAACCGCTTTTCCCTGACTACCATGCAAATTTAGCCGCTATCGAGCCAAATTTAGAGCACTAGAACCTGAGATAATGATGCTTGGTTGATTTCGTTAGCTTAAACGCAGATTGATGTAATTGTTTGTGAGCTATTTATTTATTTATTCATAACACGGCCTTATCAGCTCATAATAAAATCATATACGAACTTTGTATTGCAGTAGTTGCGCGCAGGCTTTACAAACAAATTCAAATAATAACCAAAAATACCTAACTGACCAAAGCACTCAGCTTTAATTTATTTCAATTTTATTTCTGAAATATTGAAGATGCTCGCTCCTAAATTGTTCCAGTCCTCCTGGCAACGATTCAAAGGAGACCGCAGAAGGTAGTTGGCTGATCCAGGTGAAATTTGGAACGTCTACTCTAATCTTGTATTGCGAGGTGGAACAAAGTAAATTCATGCGGGAAAAGAGCCCAGGACAGTCCACCACACCACTGACCACCCTGTGCAAAAGCAAGGCGCCTGACCTTCGCCTACGTTCATCTAGGGCCCTCAAGTTAAACAGCCTCAGCGCCTCACCCACATGAAATTCTTCCCTTGCAACTCCAGACTTGAACGAGGCAAAACGTAGGAACTTCCTCTGAACCTGCCACACCAAGCTGATGCACAGTATTCCAAGATTGAACGAACGAGGGCAACATAAAGCGCAACGATGGCCTCCACAGACGAAAGATCGCTGGAATAACCTGCTTCTAATGGGCTCGATGTGGGGCCTGAAAGTGAGTGAGCAATCGAAGAGAACACCCATCTGCTCCCTAAAACGGACATTCTTTGGAAATTTCATCAAACTCTCATGAAAATTGTAGCAATTTGGCTTGTTACAAGGATTTCATGTTATTGGAACCTGAGCAAGTGATGCTTGGTGGATTTCAGGTTAGCGTATACGTAGACTGATATAATTGTTGTTGAGCAATGAAACCATCTGCTCCCTAAAACGGACATTCTTTGAAAATTTCATTAAACTGTCATAAAACTATAGCAGTTTTGCTGTTAGTTGAATCTGAGAAAGTGATGCGTGGTAGATTTCACTTTCGCGTATGCGTTGTAGCTACTAATCATACCAACACAATGATTGTTACAATGAGTTTTTGTAACATTCCCGATACAAAATGAAGTCAGGAAAACGCCCTGACGCAGTAGAGTAACTTGCCAATTCCCTAAATTTCATCAAAATGGGTTGATTCAAGGATTTCACATTTGCATACGCGCAGACTGATATTACTGTTTATGAGCACCCTAAATCGCACATTCTCTGAAAATGTCATCGAAATCTCAGGAAAACTGTACAAATTTGGGTTTGTAAAGAGGATTTCCCGTTCCCGTATGGGGAGTAGCTACTAATGATACCCACGCGAAAATTGATATGAGGTAATTAAACCGTTTTTCCCTGACTCCCATGAACATTAGCCGCTATCAAACCTAAGTTTGAGCAAGACTAAACCACTAAAACCTGAGGAAATGGTGCCTGGCAGATATTTAAATCTGAACATTGACACTTGTTAGTAGAAACTCAACAATTGTAATGTAACATGTAGTTAACAATACACGGACGAAGGACGATCCAAGAGTCAAGGATTACGCGTTTTCTCGGTCACGGTGGAACGGATGGGAAATCGCACACTATGGTCAGAACACCCGTATAAACAAGCCCGGACCAGCCCAAAGGGATTCGTCATGATCCTCATTCGCGATTCCTAACCTATTCTTTTAAAATGTAGCTCTAAATTCACAGGTGTCTTAGCTGCTCTCCTTGCTCCCTCATATTCACATTGTAGCTGGGTTCCTCGAAACCCTGATCCCGTACAGACGAGTTGTAGCTGCAATCCTTTTCATGGAATTATTTGCTCCTCGACGTGTTTACCCCTTGAAATTAATTCGGGTGATCCATGGTCTCTTCGTCACTCCTTCAGCGAAATACGTAAATCACCATCATGTTCAAATAGCTATTTATTATCAAAATGTAACTCTTCCAAATTAGAAAGAATTAATAGGACAACCTGTTATTTTCACTATTTGAGCAAACGTAGTATCTGAAAACATATCGTGACTTGTTTCGACGTGTTCGAGTTCCCAGACACCGTTGATGAGAGAGCAGATTTGCAGAGTTGGACTGTTACACAGACTAACAGACTGTTAGAGTCGAATTGTCTGGTTACAGATAACTGCTCCATTGATGAATGATGTTACTTTAGCTTACAGAAAGGTGGGTGTACCACAGGGAACCGAAAATATTGCATTTATAAGCTACACCATTTTCATTTAAACTGCATCGATCTCAAGCAGTACATGTCTTTGCTAAAGAAGAAATGTATCCGTCCTCTTACGTACGTGATGGGTACTCCCGGAGTACTACTCCGTTCTCTGTTCCTACGCCAGAGAAGCTCTTTAGAGTAATGATAACTTGGCCATCGGACCGACCGGACACATCGTCCATTAACAAGGCCTTCATCTCTGAGATGATTACACATAATTCGAAGGTAATATGTACCTACCCCGCCGCTCATCGCAGAACCGCCCAAATCACCAACCTCACCCCCGCGACCCGTTTGCCGATCGTGGAATAGCACGATGGCCTGATGGGATTTCGAGAACCAATCACCCGCACGACCGCTGTCCAATGAACGGCGGATTTCTGGAAACTCCACCTCCTCAACGGCTTCGACTCTTGCTTGAGAACCATTACCACTGATAATTATCTAATTCTAGATGATAATTGAGCAATTGCAATGATTGAAGAATGGGGCATTCGTTTGAGTTTGCTACCTACAGGCCTACCTTCGGGATATAACAATTTGTTTTCTTCTTCAATATCAAAATTTTCTCTCGTAGTTAGGGCTTCCGACTATTCTGATCAACTTTCGTTCCATGTATATCTGTCCGTGTGTCCGCAAATCTTTGGATTAAAGGGCTTGATGGAGTGGTAGTTGCTCTTTCCAAGGCTGAAGAGATTAGTGGCTGTAACCCCCAGAAGAACCACTTCAAAGGCATCGGATTCAAGAATCAGGCAGGAGGAGCTAACCTTATCCGTTACAGTTTTCGACCGATTTCGATGAAATTTTCAGCTCAACTGTGCTGGCAGTCGGTAAATTGCCCACTATGAGTTACATCGCTCGGAATTAATTACGTCTTGCATGCGCTAAGGAAACCCACCAAGCACATTTTTCCGGAGTTCTGAGGGTCTGACCGCAGTCAAATTTCTGGTTTGTTGGAGAAACGCGGTCTCGTAGTTTCTATGAATGCGATAGGTTCATAGTAGGATATCCTGTTAATAACCTTAATTAACAGATGTCATCCGATTTGGATGACACTTTTCAGAGAACGTGCGGGTTAGGACTTAAAGAGTCCCCTATGAGTTTCATCGCTCAAAAATGTTTACATCACTCTGCGCTTGCGTAAAGGTAAAATCCACCGAGCATAATTTTCTCCGAGTCTAATGATCCGATCGCGGTTAGATTTTTTAAATATTTTTTCAGGGCAGCCGGTGGAAAATTATCTGATGATTTTGAACGTTGGTCTCTCGCCAACTACGAGAGAGGAGAACAAGTAAATTCGAGGGAAGAGAAAACCCATCATTCCCATTCCGAAACTTTCCCCCGGGGGCGAGTCTCCCTTCGTGCGTATTGATGGTTATTAGTCATCTTCCTACCTGTATCGCGTTACCTTTCTTCTCTCAGGTATTCAATTATTAACAAGATAACAATACCTCGTATACCCAAACGTTGCCAAAACCAAATGAAAAGTTTATATTGAGCACGTGTTTGTTCATTTAAATTAATTCTCTCTGCGGGACGATCAATCATCAATTAATCCTCTCGTTACACGATATCAGAAACATAAGAGCCGATGCACGAATCTCATTAAACCCATCAATTAATTCCTCTTCGTCAATAAGTTGAAGAAAAAAGTTCACCCTGTCATCACCAAAATTGCAATGCACCTATTTATTATAAAGTATCATTAGATGCTGCTAGGAGATAATAAAAATTAAATTCATTTATATAACATAAGTATACTCGAAATAAAGAATTTACTTATTATACTAAATTGATTTCCAAATATGCCCCATAACCCTTCCGGAATCCCCATCAAGTGGTCGAGTCCAAGTCCCACACATCAACCGCTTCTCCGTATTTTAAATCAACACTCCCGCAATATACAGGGTGTCCCAGGAGTTATGCACGATCCGACTCCTACGTATTCTACAACTCATTTCCGACCAAAAATGCCTCTTAGCAATTTTTTGCCAGAGGCCTCGTTTCCGAGCTATTTGCGATTTAAGATTTTTTCGTTTTTTCGATCTTATGTCATTAAAACTGCCGTAACTCCCTCAGTTTTGGAGATAGCTCAAATTTGACGACACCGTTGGAAAGCTGAAATTTTGGCGCACGTTTTACCTGGCCTGCACAGTTCTGCGTGAAGCATTCATGGGGTTTCTAGGCGAGATGAAAAACGGGCGATTTCAAGATTTTGACAAAACTTCCATTTCGCGCAGCAATCGCACATCTTCAATGCAATTTAAAGAGAGTTTTCTGACATCAAATAGATAGAAAATTGAACGCTCTTTCCAACGGTGTCGTCAAATTTGAGCTATCTCCAAAATTGAGGGAGGTATGGCAGTTTTAATGACTTAAGATCGAAAACACGAAAAAAATCTTAAATCGCGAATAGCTTGGAAACGAGGCCTCTGGCAAAAAGTTGCTCAGAGGCATTTTTGGTCAGAAATGAGTTGTAGAACACGTAGGAGTCGGATTGTGCATAACTCCTGGGACACCTTGTATGTACATAAACAACAAGAAAAACCTTGCAAAATGCAGAAAATGTGATGAGATAATGCCAGATGAAGAAATAAGAAACCAAATTTTTGTGTCGAGTGAAACAATGCCTTGATTCAAACTGCGCGGTTTACAAATACGATAATTGGAAGACAAACTCACAAGAACCTAATCGAGATATATTTGTAAATTCTGCAATTGAAAATGACCAGAATCGTCAATCGCCTGAAATTGCTTCCGAGAAAATGCTGATAGTTGAACAAAAATTACAGTTTTGACAACATGTGGGAGTTGGACGGGGAACGTCAATAAGTTAGCGGAGAGTCGGCGAAAGTGTTATCTACTTGAATGATGTTGCGTTGCCTTGCAAAAGCGTGAGAGAGTCCGAAATGGTACGAAAACTTCAACCTCCAGAACCCCAGAGTTGATCACTAAGTTCATGAGCGCCACGCGCTTCATCAGCCCTAAATCCTTAAGCTTTATAGAAGCCACAGGTGTCCATAAGCGGTGCTCTACAGAATAAGGGGGAAAAGGGAAATTTACAATATCAATTCATTACATTCATTCTTCTTTCTTGAATGAAAATGTTTTATATAAATTGTATTCATCGTCAGATTTATATTTGTAAAATAACTCGGCGTTTCTTAACAAAATAGAACCAAAAGCCAGGGATGCCTCCATTCGACAGAATCACTTGGGGAGATCCAGGATCGCTTGAGCGTAGGAAAAGGGAGACTTCGATATCAGATGAGGCCTCGTGACAAACTCAAAACTCCTTTTGTTCATCAACCCGTTTCTGTAAGTAAGAACCGTCTATACCAGGGGTCTCCAAACTACGGCCCGCGGAAGGATTCGGTCCGGCCGCGGAAAAAGTTCATGGATGGAAAAACTTGGCTACCGTCAGAACGTGATGACTTCTAAGAATCAAGAGTTTTTCCAGACAAATGATAACAGTTTTTGGTTCAACGTATGTTTGCGAACAAATCTTTTCAAAAATGACAGATGTCAAATCCAAATATCGAGCCATGCTTTAAGAAGAACACTTGAAAAATTTGCTTGTGATTGTAACAACTAACTTTGATCCTTAGTGGAAAGACATTTATTTATTTATTTATATGGAAACGGGTCAAGCCCAGTTACAGGAAATACAGATTATAAACGAAAATAAACATCCAATAATGAAAACAATGATAAACATACATTAATGACAGAACATAAAGATCAACAGCATCAAAGAAGGACTAAAAAGCGTGAACAAGGAACAAATGTAGATATTAAATTGTCTAAATAGTTTTATGGTTACAATAAGAACTCAATAGATGAGATGGGGTCGGCAAACAAATCGAAACCGTGCACTGAACACACTACATTGGCCTCCCTAGGCACTCGGAGAAGAGGGCGGTAGAGGAGATAGATCCTGCTGGCGAATGGGACAAAAAACAATGCAGGATTCCTCGTGCGGTGTCCTGGGAGGCACAGACATTGTAAACTAACAAAAATTGCACATTTCACATTAGAATGGTTTTCCAAAAATAATTTTTTGAATGTAATAATTTTAAATAAATAAAGACAAAATATATATCTCTTAAATACTTTGTTTTTATACTCCTGAAAATGAAATTGTTATTATTTCTTGTTGAACAGTGAAAAATTAATAATCGTGGAATTAAAAAAAAAAAAATATTTATCATTAAAAACTACGTTTTGGTTCCTATATTAGGCCCAACTTTGAATTTGTCAAATTCTTCTTGAAGTCTGACTTTCAAAATTTTCCATTCCTGAAAATTCAATTGTTACATTTTTTATTAAACAAGGAAAATGTAAGTAAGGAATTTAAAAAAAATACAATCACTAAAAACTTCTTTTTTGCACCTATATTAGGCCAAATTTTGAACTTGTAAAACTTGTAAAAGCAGTGCTTAAAAACACTGTTTTCAAGTATCTAATTTTCAACATTTTCCGGGGGCAAATTGTTCCCCTATCGTCCTGATGGGGAACCAACTTTTTTGAGCCGGCAAAACGGGCGAAAAATCACCTTGAAAAAACACATTGTCAACTCGTGGAGATCTCGACTTTCTTCAAACCCTTATGAGTCCCTGTAATAAGTCATGTGAATTTTAGCCTGTAGTGCGTCAAAATCTACGTTTTCCAGCGATATAACCAGATTTGAAATTCCGTGTATTTTTCTGGGAGAAAATTGCTTTTCAAGTAAGAAAAACGTGGTTTTCCACTGGATACTCCGGTTTTTCATCATGCGTTGATTCGTCTAGTAAAAAAAAAAAAAAAAAAAAAGAAAAAATGCGAACTCTGATTTAAAAGAAAATTTTTAATGAAGCATTGTAATAAATTGTACATTTTTACTGTACATAATGTTCAAATGTCAACCATTCTGCTGAATGCAGAGACGGCACCGCCGAAAAATGTCGACTGCTCGCTCCAGATCCCTGGTGTTTTATTTATGATACGGCCCTTGGGGCAAATATTTTGGAGACCCCTGGTCTAGACGA
The DNA here is from genome assembly GCA_031894815.1 of Creontiades dilutus. NCBI lineage: Eukaryota > Metazoa > Arthropoda > Insecta > Hemiptera > Miridae > Creontiades > Creontiades dilutus. Next base: position 803,722 of record JAVIWC010000341.1, read on the forward strand.
AAAGGACTTCCATAATTCTCTCACTGCTATTGAAAATCAAAACAAATGAAAACTCCTAACATTCATTTTTTTTAAATTCATATTTTTAATTAAGTTTTTTTTTTTTTTTAATGTCAGCTGTTTTGAAAAGACCAACCTGCCGTTTCGATATTTTGTCATCTGAATAGTGGTCCCGAAGTGCTAATACTCTATCATTTGATTCGATTGTCATTTGATTTTAATATCAGTTTTTGTCGTAAACTCAATTTCACCTTCGATGTGCACGTGATCAAAAGTTTCACCCAGATTCCTACTAACCCTGCTCATATTCAACTGGTGTAATGGATGTACACATCGGTCGGGAGATGTCCGTTTTGCCCGGTATATTGGTTGGCGTACGGCAAGCAAGTATTGCGAAGACGTTCCACAACTCGATGTAGATTGCAGTTCTCGATGAATCAATTTCGACAGCAATAGGGACAGGGGTACAATACTAGTTTGAATCTCATTTGCTGGCTAAACGGTGACAGTAGTTTATGGCAGGTGTACAAGTTCTCAAACCTGTAGTTTCCGATAAAGGCTAAGCTCTGCTTAAAGTTTATCGCCGTCAGTGGGCGTTTAAACTCAGTTTCATGGGTTTTTAGAAGTGAACTTGGTTTTCAACTTACTGCCAGTCCATTATTTCGTTGAATTTCCATTGTAATTTGCCTGTCCGCATGGCGTACGGATGGTTGTAAACTAATTGAGGCCCAAATAAGCATATCAACCAGGAACAACGCCGTGGCTCCTGATGTAAAGTTTCTGCCGAGATTCAGGAATCATGCAGCTGGGTGTATGACCAGAGTAGTCAATGATTTTGTGGAGTCAACAGCATGCTGAATAGTACGACTAGCTTCAAGTGTGATTCCGAGAATGCGTCCTCGTTACATTAGTATGCCAAACGGAAGGGAGGTAGACCAATTTATGGCATTGTTTTATTCAAAATTTGGTATCCTAGATGCTTTGATGCCGTCGACAGTTGATATGAGAAAATCCTGATCCACGGAAATCCGAACGCAACCGTTAGCAACTGTTTTCAACTCAGGAAACCAACAGGTCTCCTTCCCCTTCAAGGTTTTGAGTAATGATGCCCGAAAACAGAAGTTGCCTATATGGAACTATAGTTGATTTTTTGTTCCATGTGCTTATGCTGCTTTCTTATCTTCTTCCTCTACTCTTCTAACATTCAAACTACAGTTTCGTAAACCTCTGCGATAAGGGATTGTATACTCGGTAAACGCAAACAGCAGCTTAAACCAAATTTCAAAATTAAGGAATGTTCAGCTATCACTCCGTTTAAACCTCAACTTGTGCCTGGACAATCTTTAGCCTTTTGTTTGTACGGAGTCCGAACCTCATCTCTCTCGGATTCTGAACCATCTGACTGACGCCTTCGTTCTCTAGAATTGATGCCAAGCATTGCCTATTTATTCTTCAAAATTTCACTCGTTCGTCCACGAATACCCGCAACTGCTGCTAAAAGAAAAATCCACGATCGAACGACGAACGCCTTTTTTAGTTTGGGCGATAAGGAACATATTGTTGGCCAGCAGACGTTATCGAATAACTCACCGCATTATCAGTGTTTGCCCTCACAGCAAATTGCATCTTTGTCCTGATAATTTGTACTCGGACGTCCTCTTGTTTCTCTTTTCTCTAGTTAGCAGCCATTATCTACCGGTAACTAGTATCCTATTAGCGCGTAGTAATAACGATCCTCCGAAGCAAGGCTTTGACAACAGAAGGGACGCATATTAGATTGATCCGGTGATCTGGCGGTGGGGCATTCCATACGTAGTTCCAGATGATTAAGGGCTGAACAGCTGTCGAACATGTCAAGCCTGTCACACCTGGTAAAGCCGATTGGCAATGTTGTAGTGGATGGAGTAGGCGAAGATGCAGAGTGTAGGTGTGCGGAGCCGGGCTGTGGACATCTCCTCCCGCCTCGCCCCGACCCCCTTCCGTACCCCTCTCGTCTAGGCCATAGCCAAGGACAGGAGGGCATTAGGTTAGATTAGAACTGATTCCAATCGGCCCATTTGGAGCGGCCCCGGCCCTAAAATGTCGTAACCGCTCGAAATGAGACCAACAGACGCGAACATCAAGATCTATTGTATTGTCAGCTCTCCCATAAAGGACCTCACCTGTAGTGCTATTAGACCGTATGTCCCGCGTTATTGAATCCTTACTGTAATCTCGATCGTTATCAACCAGAGATGCAGTACGACAAGTTTCAGTGATAAGGTCATCCATGTAATTGTGTTCGTTAATACGAGAAATACACAAGAAGGAAGACAAATCAGATGAGTATGATGGTTAGTTACCCCCCTTCTATCTTCCTGGGCTTGAGTGATGCCTCAAGAATATGAAGTTTTTTGATTTACTATGAACCTTTATAATCGATCAAGAGAAGAAAATGTATCCCCCTCAAAATTTGTTGTTTCACTTCAAGGTGTTAAGAATCGAAAATCAAATTAAAAAATATGTCCGTCCGCGGTCCGGAGCATTTCTCTGAAAGTACTGAACCAAAGTTAATGAAACACCGCTCGAAAATCACTGTTCTGGTCTGTTGGGACTACATTCTAGGTATCAGTCAATCTTAAAGTGTGGAGTCTGCTAAAATATTAAAAAATTGAAATATCGAAAATTCTTCGAAATTCTCTAATATTTACATGTTTGTTATTGATGGACGGCCATTCAATGAATCGAATGAACACAGACGGAAAGCTTAATCCGTTCAATCTTCCTGAGGGCTAGAATTTGGACTGAATAAACAACGTCAACCCGAATGTGAATATGAACGTGCTTGGACGTGCTATAAACTGCTATGGACTATACGTAGTGTCATGCGAGGATAGAATCAGCTATTATAGCAAACGTCGTAGAATAACAAAACAACTCAAAAAACCTGATTTTCGGAAAATCGCGTGCAAAGATTTGCTCCTTCGGCGATGACCATATCTCCATGGTACGTGGAAACAGACTCGACTGCTCTCTCGTGGAGCAAGATTCAATTAGCCTATTTCCTATCGAAGAGCAAATCTCCTATTTTTACGCTTTTCAACCAGACCTCGAAAATTAATTCCCGTAAAAATTTGATAACAGACGCCTAACATAAAAAATGGACGTGAAATAAACCGATTTCTGTTATTTTTCCGCAAAAATTGAGTCGAATCAAGACATGGATAGCATCGCGTAAATGAGAATCAATGAAAACGCATGTGCCACACTTTACAGTTCACCATCATCCACTATTTGACAATATTGGGCTTGCGCAACTTGCAGGTTGGGGAGACTCTGTGATCACCTGAAGAACCCTTATTGCTAAATCGCTCCTAATCGACCTACCAAACTGAAATATAAAAGGAACTTTTTGCAAAAAAAAAAAAAAAAGAAAAAAAAAAAAAAAAAACAAACAAAAAAATGGCACCGAATACGAAATCACGAGAAATTGAGGAACGAGGAGCTGAGTTTAGATAATGTACCACAGACCTCGTCTCGGAGATGGGCATCTTGATTAACGAATACTTTTACGATTACATTTGCGATTACAAAAGTATTCGTAAAAGTAATCGAATAACGAGAGTAATCAGTTACTTTTGTATTCGCGAGGTGCTATTACTTTTTCGAATACTTTTTTAATCGCCAAAAGTATTCGAATACAATTGTAATCGATTACAAAAGTGATCGAGTGTGGTGTGCCATAAGGTTACAATTTTGAAGAATTTGGTAGGTATTCCTGCATTTTCCAAATTTTTGGTAAATTGAAAAAACTTTAGGCTCATAAAATTGTTTGTGATGCAAGTGAGGGTACTTGAAAGGAATATCAGTTATAGTTATACATAACATTATGAATAGTGATTACGGAAACTTGACGGTTTTGTCAAAGGATTTCGAGAACAAAGTTGTGTGGGGTATCGTTTTCGATGTATCTTGTAAATTTGGACGCTTGATTGATTGGAATGTGTCCTGGATTGGACATTCCAATTTCAAGAGCGAAGTATGGTTAAACTGTCAAATTTACTTTTCTCAGCCCAAAAAAAAAAAATTATGACAACGAAAAACATAACTTTCCTCTTAATTTCACTCAACAACGAAGATTCTTGGATTCTTCGAAGATTCTCACTTCTGAGACTTCAAAAAACAAAGTAATTGTCATTCGTATCTGTAATAGCAAAAAAGTATTCGTTAATCCCGAATACTTTCGTAATCGTTAATCGTTTCGCCAACGAATAACGATTACTTCAGAAGTAATCGTAATCAACGAATACTTTTCACGATTACATTTGTAATCGCAAAAGTATTCGTTAATCGATTAACCCCCATCTCTGCCTCGTCTAATGTACGTAGATCAGTGATAAGATAGAAAGGTTATTCTAACACAGAAATAATAAAGATCTATTCAATCATTTGCAGCGGTTTTTCGAAATTGTAGCTACTTCGGTAACACTGTGTTATTTAACAATTGGATTATAGCGCGTTAGATCGATACTACGCGAGAGAATATATAAAATGCGTAAGGTCACAGGATTGGGGTAAAGTAGCTAAAGTAGTAGTCATGTTCAGAGTTAATTTTGTTTCATTTGGATGACTGCCTCTTGCCGTTTCAGATTATAAAGGATGCTCAAAATATACGAAGAAGAGAACTGGTTTTACTGAGGAAATATTCTCGTCAGGAACCTCGGGATATCGGAGCGGGAGGTAGCAACTTAGCGTATCGAAAGAACATTGGAAGTTGGCTGTTTGAGTTGCTCTCGATCAAACTTCATCTAAGGGAGAAAACCGAAAATACAATATCCCGAGGGTGATGAAGGAAGAACACTTTCCCTTGCCAAACAAACGGCGAGAATAAATTGCGGCACTGACTAGCTGGTAAACCCTTGCGGTGGTCGGCCTGACTCGCATACGTTCCGCATTCAGAAATAGCTTCCCAAACTGGTTAATTTTTGTGGTGAGAAAAAAATGTCTTTTCTGAATGTGGATATCAGACATGTCCACGTTGCAAATCGCTTGCATGTTCCATGGTTCTTCTATCCGTAAGTTCAGGGCTTTTTTCCTCTTTTTAAATTCCTATTATGACTTGATTTGCGGATATCATCCTACTACCCCCATCCACAGAGAACCTTCTCAAAAGATCCTCCTCCTGTCATGAGCTAGCTACATTTAGCGGCTCAGAATTCGATGACGGATGTTCCGGCATGGATAACAGCACTGAAAAAGATTCCGCGAGGTGGGCGGTTGCCAATGAGATCCAATTCCCGGGAACAGAATTTTACGTAGGATTCCATTGTTTACCCCCCGACTCGCACCTCCACCGTCACCATTAATCTTCCTTTGCTTTCAAGTTTAATTCATCTCCGTTATGGAAAAACTCGGGAAACACGAAATTTTTAGTGGTGAGCGCGTTAAAGCTAATGAATGTATCGCCCAACAACACCCAGCGGCCGATAAAATGTCTGGGATGAGATATTCTCTTCACCTCCTACGTTGAATGGACGATGTTCTGAGAACCTCGCGATTGGACGAGTGGGATGGAAACACATGCCTGCCTGCATAATGTTCAGTCGGCTCTGGAGCCCTTTGGTTTTGCAACACGGATTTGGGAAATGGTTAAAATACCGTGAGAAATCAAGGAAACAGAATTACATGCCATTGACATTGAACATAACCCGCATCCGTTTATTCTGTTCATACCTGCTGGGAAAACCGAAATGGTTCCGTCAAAATTCCAAATATTTAATTAGTTCCTACATTTACCACCTACACACGGGTGACATCACATTTTACCTTCTTCCTCCACAAATCAGCGTGAAAGTTGACTATCAAGTTCGGTTTTATGGTGCCCATGATTACGACACTACCGCTCTCTCGTGATTAATCTTTTACCTAATCCCCCAACTACCTGTTGGTCACCTGTCAACTCCCACCACGCAGTGATAACTGTTGACTGTTTCCATATAAAATAAATTGCCTTCAACTTGATTCAAACAGGAAGGAATTAAGTGGGAAATTTGTATTTGGATTGGTTGTTTGCAGTTGAATACAATGATAACTTATCGAAAGAGAAATTTTTCTGTGTGTAAAACAATCGCCAAGATGTTAAATTCATATTGGGCCATGATGAAGACAAGTCTTTACGAATAAAACAACTCTAATCATAATTAATCCCATAGTACGATTAGCTCGTTGGAATTTCAGAGTTGGAGAGTGAGTGTACACATGCTTCAAATTACGGATGGAGTGCTATACTCTACCTACTAGATTCTTGAAAACTCAAAAACTAGCAGCAGTGTATGATTGGTCGTTCTTTTCATTCATTCACAAAACCCGAATTTGAATTACTCAGTCACTGAAAAAGGAAGGCTGACAGTGATTACGGAAACACAGTGCTTCCACACCTACATTGAGGGACGTTAATTTGCAACTCACTTGGATTATCTAGGTTTAAGCCCAATCCTCAACTCGAATAAACCAAAGGGACGACTTGAAAGATGACAACAATTCGTATGGGTTGTCAACGTCAAATTAACATTGAAACGGCAAGGAACTACAAGATCTTAAATATCTTAAACTGTAGAAGTTTAAGATACCATTTCAAGATGAAGCGTTGAAAGTCAAAGTTTGGTGAAATTTGTGAGGCATGAAGACGGAAAAGTTGCAAAAAACCTTTCAACAGGTCACCTCGATGATCCAAGTTCAGGTGGACATGGAGGCTTAATGTACACTTTCTTGGAATTAAGCAGTTGATTCCGGTGGACAAACATGAAAAAGTCACTGTTGAAATATGTCGAAAGTTGTCGCGATTATTAGTTCTTAAATTTGAAATCCCCTAAACCTGATGATTCGTCCGTCCCACACCATCCTTAACTCCCATTGGAAACCATTAACTTCCAGTAGCTATCCCCTCGTTTTGTCAAGATGGAAATTCCATAACATCTCCCATATCCCGCAAAAATAGATCCCTTATCACCTTGAGCAGACTGAGGGCTGCCTCAATACTGGAAGTGTGGTTAGAAATGTGTTCGTTATCACTTATCGGTCAGGTTTCTTCAATGTTTCTCGTTCAAACATTTCGTCCATGAAACACTTTCATGAATTGAGCTGCAGGCAAAGTTTTGGGGCAAGCGGTACATTCTTAACGCGAAAGATCACCGGTTGTGATGTTTTAAATGGCGGCATCCAACATCTCCTTTCTTAGTCTGGTGGTTCTTGTCAGCATGGCTTTGGGCTTCCACGTGCATTTCCAACTGCAATGCTCTGATGTAAGATATTTATGAGTGGTATGGGAGGAAGGCTGGAAGATTGATCGGCACGTAGATTTGGTAGTAGAGATGGAGCATAAGGGATGGATATGATGAGAATTTATCAGGGCATGTATGTACCAACAAGGTTTACAGGGCTGTAGCATGGGGTGATCTCTTCACGGCCTACAGCAAGTACCATATACCACATTTAGACCAAAGACCAGAGATTTAGAACAAATCTTTTTATAGTTTTTTTTTAAACAACGCAACTTTTCCTTCCGTGAAGTATTGAGTAAGTGCTGCTCGGGAACCGGTAAGATGTAAGGATCATTCTCCCATGACAAATCACAGTCGAATAATAAAGTTGAAGGTTTCGTATTCGAGGGGTTTATGAATCAACGGCTTTCGGATCCATCTCTGAACATGTAATGCGCGTAGTCAATCGAAGCCATCGATCACACCTAATCAATTCCAAATGAAAACGTTCAACTAGTCGGTTTGGAATAATGATGAGGCAATCCAGGGCCTTGATGGTGGAAGTTCGGAAGCTACTCTGTTCCTGGTTCGGCAATAATAACGGATAGAACTTCTGAATCGTCATCGAGTCTCGAACATTCGCTTGCGCGTCTCATTTTCCTCGCTGCTTCACGCAGTGTCAATAACTCTGATAAAACATGATTAATTCATTCGTTTTAACTGATAATATACAACTTTCAATTCTCCATAAATAGCCGTACGTGCATTTCATTTACTGCTCCTCATGAGAACAATAAAGTGGGTTGTGATACGAGTCCGCTCAGTGTTGATTGCAAACTTAATTAGCAACGATTAATCATTTCATTAATCATGAAATTCATTGGTGAGTTTGTATTCATCTTTTAGCGTTTAATTTGATCATCATTCCAGATTTAAGTGCAGGCTAACTTTACAAGTGCTAAGGTTGACACAAAGAGCGCCTCACATAAAAATTGTTTCATTTATTTATTTGGAAAAAACACGAGTGTAGCATAATAATATCATAGCATTTTATAATGGTAATACGGAATTTAAACGAAAAGTCATAACCAAAGGGTATAAATTAATTTGTCAGTGGAAATCAACAAAATTGATGTCTAACGAAATATTAAATAATAGCAATGGATCGTCTTGGAATGAATATTGATAACGAGAATTGGGACAATGGAAAAATAAATAGAAGCTCCAGTCGATCCCAACGCCTAGCATTATTGTCTTCAAGTGGCTTGCGAGCAAACCGAACAGATCGAAATCATGGGATGGTCTATTGTAACCCAGCTGCAAAAGCATGATTCGACTATTGCGGAGGTAGTTTGTTGAAGAGGTCAGCGAGTACAAGGTTTGGGAGGATTAGTTGGCATAAGGAGGCGCAGTAGATTCTAGCGGCTGAGAAGGGATGGGTAATCAATGTTACTCGGGATATCAATCCTTCGGGGACAAGGACATCGGTCTCTTGTCGGCCGCATTCCAGCGAGGTTATGCCACAATTCACCATTGCCCTTCGGATGCTGAAGTCCCAAGACTTTCCCGTCTTTGACCAGTACCGCTAGAACCACTTCTGAAATTTTCCAGGAGACTGTGGCGTTGATATAAACTGGTGACCACAATGGTGCACAGAGCTCCATAGTTAGCGTTTTCTCTTATTTGTATAGTACGGCAAACCCTTTTTCAAACATTGGGGGCTAAGCAGCTTCAAGTGGAATTGTCAGAACAATATCTTATCCTCTTCAGGCAGACAGATGGAGGTGTAAGCGACGCATGGACCATCACCGCTTTCAACTACCTATGTCTAGCTATTTGTGTTGACATCTGGAACAAGCATGAGGAAATGGATGGTGTGGGGACGGAAGTCCAAATTGAGGAACCATTGTTACTAGGCAAAAGAAGATACGAGGGTCAGCCAGAAAGTAAGGTTACAACTGCTGGTAAAAATCGAAAAATGCATATATTTTATTCAAATTTTGAGGAAATGTAGCAAAATATGTCCTTATTTTTCTACATAATCGCCACCAACTTCAACACATTTCTTCAGCCTGGGCACCAGCTTTTTTATGCCCTCGTCATACACACTTCGCTCCAACTCCGAAAACCACTTCTCGACAGTTTCCTCCACCTCCTCGTCGTTGGAAAAACGTTTTCCACCCAAGAACTCCTTCAATTTGGTGAAAAGGTGGAAGTCCGAAGGAGCCAAGTCCGGTGAATATGGTGGATGGGTCACAACATCCCATCCAAACGACACAAGCAGATCCTGGGTCAGGCGAGGGGTGTGGGGTCTGGCGTTGTCGTGAAGAATTTCACCCATAAGGCTTCGCGAGATGTCTGGGAACATTTCATAAACGGTGTCAAGGGTCAGCCGCCGATTACTGCGAATTTGATTGTCAATTTCCTGCAGAAGCTCTTCTGAAATGAGAGTCGGCCTCCCACTCCTTTCTTCGTCGTGTGTGTCGGTGCGACCTTCCTTAAAAAGCCTAACCCACTTGAAAACATGCTGACGGGACATTACCTCAGGTCCATAAGTTTCCACAAGCTGACGATGGATTTCGGAGGCAGATTCGCGACGAAGAGTGAGGAACTTGATGACCGCCCGAATTTCGCATCGGCTGTAGGTGGAGCGAACGGTCCCTGCAGAGACGAACTGATGCGGGCGGGTGCTTATTGTGACTACTAGGAACCCCCTACATGTGGTAATACCAACCCGAAAAAAAAAACAAATTCTCTGCATCTTCCAGGGAGTTTGTAACCTTACATTCTGGATGACCCTCGTAGAATAGTGGCTGAATTTTAGCTAGTGATCGAAGAGACTCCTGTTTTATTCATTCATTGTTTATTAACAGCATTAAAATCTCTATCACAACAGTGAAGCACTTCACCTAAACGGGCAAAGTTGAAACGTAAAACAAGACAACATATACTATTAAAAAAATGAAAATAACGGCCGAACTTGCGTGAATGGTAGATCGTGTATTCATTCTCGCTAAGCCCCCAACAGATGTCGCCAATCATGCTACTTTCTAAAATTACCTTCCTACCTGTTGAAATCTAAATATAACCAGTCATAAAAATGCGATCATCAAGAAGAAAAAAAGAATCAACCGTGAACAAGACACAATCTCAAAAAGAACAACACAACACTTGCTGAAAAACCTTAACAACAAGTTGTTGTCAACAACCGCAATCTTCCAATTTCACTATGGAACATCCAAACCACTACTCTTCTTCTTCTATTTTTATGGTCGGGCCAAGACTCTTGGCCACAGCCCAAGCAACTACTTGATATCCTATGGATATTATCCATGGATAGATATCGATATTCCAGCCAGACGAACTCATTTTTGTGGGCATAATATTTTTCAAACTCGCGTGATGTGAAAAAAATGGAACTTACGATCGATATTAATTTATGAGTCAACATAATATGTGAAATTATCAGATGAAGCCGATATATCGCTTAGAGAAAGATATCGGCTAACATATCGGTCACTAACTATCGATATCCGATACTATTGGCCCTTGCATCATCGATAGAGAAATATCGATTTATCGGAGGAAAATATCCCATCCCTATTTCGGACGACCAATGAAATCTATTAAGAGAACTATCCTGAAATTTTGCTTAGAATCCAAAACTGCACTAAAAAACCAGGGTTGCCTTTTGAAAAAACAATAGTTGTTTTCGATTGTACACGGATTCGCAATGGTGCTATGAAAATTTCATCATTTTGGAAATTTACGAAATAATTACGAATTACGTTTGTTGCGAATCTTTAAACTGAAAATAAGTTACGAGGGTAGTTACTTGGACACGCTGAACACATGAGAAGGAAAGAGAAGCCAACATTTAATCTCCCCTCCACCAACCCTACTTTAATATGTAGAAGGTTATACAAGATTTCGCTACTCGTTTTAATATGATTAAGAAGTTAAATATGTTATTTTTTAATGTTCATTTATTTCAACAGTATGAAAACTAAATCTGAGCTCCGCACGGGTTTACCAGCTTGTTAGGCGGAGGCATAATCTTCTATCTTGGGGGAGAATCCATCTAAGTCAGTTCCGTAGTCGTTTCTCGCCGTTTGTTTGTCGAAGGGGAAGTGTCCTTCCCTCGTCACCCTCGGGATATTGTATTTTTGGTTTTCCTGCTCCGCCTTCGATGAAGTTTGATCGAGAACAACTCAAACAGTCAACTTCCAACGTCAACACGTCTTCCTTCAGATACGCTCCGTTGAGAGCGGCGCTCCGACAACCTGAGGTTCCTGGCGAGAATATTCCTTAGTTGGAACTTAGTTCTCTTCGTTCGAAAGTTTCAAATTCACACGGATCAGACTGCAGTGGAACTCTTGATAATCCGGCCGCAATCTTCAGTATGCATTCACCCGAAACAGCTAATTCGATAGTGTGATTCAGAAAAATTAAGCTCGAAGTTCTGTTCGTATTGCTGTCAGTGAATTTGTACATGCTTAATCATAAGGTAACAATGAGATTCATTGGAGTCCATCTTAACCCCAACTTGGACAGGCTTGCTTTGGTTAGCAGTTCAAAATGAGCTGCGATGGTGGGAAGAGGATGGTTCTTCTGGTGTGGGGTACCACATGTTTCTGAGAATCAGTGATTTTGGTTTTGTTCATTAGTGATTTATGTGATAAGAATTAACTACATGTTTACAAATATATGACTTATTTGACTTAAATTACATATCTCAGAGTTTTCGGCGGCAAATTCTTATGTAGCTCGATGTGTTGCCACGAAGTCTCAGGGACAAATATTCCTCATTTTAACACCTGATCCCTTTTTAGGGCGTCCCTCTGGGGTAAGGCGTCGTTAATAGAGGGGTGCCTAATAGAATTGATACAGTGGGGTGTGGAAGAACACAAACATGAGGGAAACAAGATACGAATTTGATGCAGATCGTTCAAAGACTGAATCCGTGGAAAAATATAGGTATGTGTATAACATCTAGGTCGTTGCCGTAATCCTGTCAAGGCGCGGAGTGGGGTGCGGGAAAAGTGCCAAGCAGCGTCATTTTTATTCATCGGAAGGGGAATGGAGGAGGCAATGTCCATTACGATCCATCAACAGAAAATTCACGTCATTTTAAAAAAAAAGTATTCTATCAAGATTTTGGTTTAGTCATTTAAAATATTTCAGAATTTCCAACTTTGATTTAAGGGAGTGAATGGAGGGGATGATGAAGATAGATCGTTATATCTTCACTATTTTGATCTGCGTTTATTGATTTCAACTTTGATTTTGTTCGACCTCAATTTCAGTCATGTGGTGAATTGGAACGATATATAAATTAACAAAAACAAATATTGTGAAACCAACAAACCCAAGACCACTCAAATGGAGGGGAAGGCATATGAAAGGAATTAAAAAGCAAACATGGAAACGAACAGCTGAACAACGTGTTATATGTAGTGAATTGGGAAAATGGAGATGTGAATATCGTACATTACCCAAAAAAAATTTAAAATGATGAGAAAAAATCTCCCCATCCGTAGGAAGTTCGAAAAACAAGTCTCTCCGTCACTCCATGAAACCCGAGTGAAATGCGATCCAAACCAACTATTTTCGCACAGAATTCATTCCACGGAAGGGGGTCATGTGTGAATTCATGAATACTGTCTGCTGACGGCCGCCATCCTCCCCGGGCCGCGTCGCTGTCCAACGCCCCAGCTACAAGCCTCATACAGTTGGTTTTCCGATGGCAGCGACTTGTACCTGTGTTGTAAACTTTGACAGCGTGCCCCGCATCAAGTCACAACATAGGACGATGATTCTGTTGGATTCAAACCCACTCAAACCTCACCTTCCTTTCCCACGTTGGAACTCGGCCTGTAACTGTTGACCACATTACTTCAGGTCAAGTCCTTGGGAGGTATTTATTCCTCTCGGCTCGTACAAGAGATCACTGGTGGTATAACACGATCGGGATGAAATCGGTGACACTCGTTCTAACTTGAACTTTCGGTATTTGGTTTACCACCTAACAATGACTCCGGGGGTTCGACCTTACCTTAGTAAAACGTACTTAACTCCTTTAATTTGTATGCAAAATAAAATCTGAAGATACCGTTTAAAGCTGAGATTCTGAAGGGAGTTTTTCCCGAGGAGTGCTCGACTATTCACCTCTGTTATAACAAAAATGATTGAAGAAGAAAAAACGGTGATTTTAACAAAATCTTCGAATTTCAAAGTTCCTCCATTTTTGTTTACCGGTAAGACCAGGCTAAAAAAGTTGAATTTTGTATTAAACTGAAATTTGACGCTCTTTCCAACGGTATCCTCAGATTTTTTTTTTGATTTTTTTGCAAACAAATTAAGGGAAATACGTTTTACTAAGGTAAGGTCGAGAAGACGAAAAAAATCTTGAAAGTGAAAAAAGAAGGATTTCTAGTTGTTAGTTAGTTAGGGTTGCTGTCGCACCGAGTTGGAGGTGCATAGTGCCGATTTGAAGGCTTTCCACCGGCTCCGGTTCATGGCTGTGGCCTTAATCTGATTCCATGTGATGCGGGAACAGCGTTTGAAGCTTCTGCCATTAAGCTCCTCCGCCAAGTGCCCCGTGGTCGGCCAGGGTGTCGGGATCCTTGAGGGTTCCAATCAAGAGCCTGCCTGGGAATCGTATTTGCTACTTTCCGAAGAGTGTGTCCAACCCATCTCCATTTCCTTTAAGCAGATTGATTCAGAGATGGGTTTTTGGTAACACCTTCGGTACAGTACCTGGTTTGAAATCCAGTTCGCTGGCCAACAGACTCGGATTATTGTACGGAGGCATCTGTTGACGAAGGCTTGGAGCGTGGAGTTGATGCTTGCCGACACTAACCAAGTCTCGCATACATACAGCAATACAGATTTTACATTTGACTCAAAGATGGGACTTTTGTTTTTTAAACTAAGCTGTGTGTCCAGATCTGGTCGAAGAATAGCAAATGCACTTCTTGCCTTATTTATTGGAGAGGACACGTCCAAGTGTGTTCCACCATCGGTTGCAATTTGACTTCCTAGATATGTGAAGGATTCTACTTCTTCAATCTATTGATTTTCAACAGAGAAGTCAGTAGGGCGGTGAACATCAATTCTCACAGCCTTTGTTTTGGGAGCATTAATCTTGAGACCTGCAGGCTCACTGAACTTTCGCAGGTCATCAAGTTTGCTGTCCATGGTTCTTTTTCTTCTTTTCGGTTTCAGTAATCGTTTACAATTCAGACTATCAGGTGATTAGCCTTCTGAGCCCTAGCTTGCCGTGGGGTTGCCCCTGAGCTGCAAGCCAGCTTTCTCTCTACTTCGGGACCAAGATGTTGAAGGTCCTTAGTTCCTGAGATAGTGGTAACGTATCTCACCCGATCAGGTTGCAGAGAGTTTCCCTTTCAGTCGCCACTTACGACACGCAGGGACTACGTCAGGAGTATTCTAGGCCCCCCCACTGCTGGGCACCTTTCTAGTTGAGGAAGAAAAAATCTCTAAGAGGAATTTTTTGTTGGAAATGGCCCTTAGAATCAACTCCTTGAGTTTGGCCTATAGTTAGTGTGGGCATCCTGTATAATTCTAGCTCAATTCGGAATAATCACATCAAAAATGAGTTTCGACCGTAAAACTGGTCATCGGTCGTGCATTTCCTCTTAAACTTTTTCTGGGGTATCACTTAGGCAGACATAATCAGGGATTACATCATCTTTTATTTACAAACAACTCTTTATTTACAAACATGAAAATGTATAAACATCACTTAAATTGAAAGTATAAATAGTGTAACTGTACTTTTCCTGTTTCTCTCCTAGCTATATCTAGGTAAACACACTTGACAGAAGATCTCGCTCCGCGAAACCTAGACGGACTGGATGTCCTAGAACAAAGGGCTCTAGGGGTTATTTCAACACTCACAGCGATTTGAGGAGACAATTCTCAAAACCAACCAGTGCCTGCAAAGTTGAAACAACTACGGTTATAACAAAGTTATAAATGGATCTTCTATAAGTGTGATCATATACGAATCGGATTTAGGGACGTCCCTGGAATGCATTAATTACTTACCAGTATGTTTTCTCCTCCGTACTCAATTTAGAACTGTTGAACAATGTGAGGCCGAGTCAGACCAGGTGACGGCATACAAGGTGTACCTGTCTGCAGACAGATGGAGGTTGGTGGGAGTAATAATGATAATAATGAGGTTAGACAAGTTCTGGCTGTCCGGAAGTGCGTATTGCGGCCCTCAACCTCATAACTCCGCCAGCCTGCCCTGACACCGCATAAATTACTGCTGCCCTAGATTACGTAATGGCCTTTCGTTTCCTCATTATATTTTCTCCAGTGGGGACTTCTCTTTTTATACTATGTATATTTGTGTTCATCGCATAATGAGTCGCTTATTATACTAATGAATGGCCTCAATGAACACCTAGTACTTGAGTATTTTCTCATTTCGAGTTTAATCTTAGGTGTTGGAATTCAAATTTAGCTTCCAGTAGTATTTCGTTTTCTCTTCATACAAAGCAGTACATACAGTTACATACATTTTGATAACTTTTGAATACAAACCTTCAGACCTACTGGTTTTTTATCTTCATGAACCTTCCTAATCGACCTAGAAAACATCCTTCCCACCTCTACTTCTAAAGTTATTGGTCCACATTTCGAAATACGTACGTAGATTTCAAAAATCGAATACAAAGCCCATCCATTCGGACCAAAGTTTACAAAATCTATCTAAAAAATCCTACGTAGATCAGGTATGAGCCAGTAATATTTGCTTCTTGATCAATTAACCTTCAGCGAAAATACAGGGTGTCCCACGAGTTGATCCCCCCCCCCCCCCCCCTCCTAAAATCGTTAAAATGGGAGGAAACAAAAAACTTTTTTTTGAATCTTCATATTTTTTTTCAAGGATTTCAAATATCATATTTGCGCACTAACTTTCTTATTTTGAATGAGAACCCCCATTTTTTATTGCAGATTCGGATTCTACCCAAGATTGCATGAAATTTGAGCCCTCAACCAATTTGTTTGGTTGCTCATAACCGATTCAACGAGCAACCCCAAATGTGTCAAATAGTGAATGATGGTGAACTGTAAAGTGTGGCACATTAATTTTCTTTTTTTTAAACGCTGATTCACGTGATGTTTTCAATTTTTTGATTTGACTCAATTTTTGCGGAATAATGACCGACATTTGTTTATGTCGCGTCCGATTTTTTATTCTAGGTGGCTGTTTTCAAATTGTTACGGGGATTAATGATCAAGGTCTGGTTGAAAAATGTAAAAATTGGAGATTGAAATCTTCTTCAGTGATCAAGTGAATGAAAAATCATCTTAATCTGAGAGTCAAAAGTCGGCATAAATGATGATTTTTCAAGCGAAATAAACAAATTTTGGTCATCATTCTGCGAAAATTGAGTCGAATCAGGAAACAGATAGCATCACGAGAATCACGTTTTCATTGTTTTTTAAGGCTGATTCAAGTGACGCTGTCCGTTTCTTAATTCGACTCAATTTTCGCAGAATGATGACCAAACTTTGTTTATTGCGCGTGAAAAATCGTCATTAATGCCGACTTTCAACTTTCAGATTAAGATGATTTTTCACTTGATCACTGAAGAAGATTTCAATCTCCTATTTTTACATTTTACAACCAGACCGTGAACATTAATCCCCGTAACAATCTGAAAACAGTAACCTAGAATAAAAAAGCGGACGCGAAATAAACAAACTTCGGTTACTATTCCGCAAAAATTGAGTCGAATCAAAAAACGGACAGCATCAAGTGAATCAGCGTTAAAAAACAATCAAAATTATTGTGCCACACTTTACAGTTCGCCGTCATCCAGCAATAAAAAAAATTGGTTGAGGTTGATATCCATTAAATCTTAGGTAGAATCCGAATCTGCAATGAAAATGTGGGTTCTCATTTGAAATAAGAAAGTTAGTGTCAATTGCACATGGTTACGCAGTTGGGTGGAGTGCGCAAATATGATATTTGAGATCCTTTATGTATATGTGAAGATTCAAAAAAGATGTTTTTTGTTTCCTCCCATTTTAACGATCTTAGAAGGGGGGATCAACTCGTGGGACACCCTGTATTAAAGAGTTTTAATTTAAAAAAATAAAATTTCGAAAACTTTTGATGTATAACAGTATAGTTTTTGTGTGATTCAGATAGACATTAGTCCTCTGAATCGAACGAGACCATCTCGGTTGCTGTACGATCTCTCCGTTCCCTCACTATTTCATAAAATCGGCTTGTCAGGTGAGGTAGACGGTCAGCCTGCAGACTCGTACGTTGCGATAATATCAGGTCCGAGAGGAACGGGGTGGTTGGCGACTGGTCTAATATCACGGTTGATGCAATGCGATTATACTATCCATTCCTCAAAATTCAGTTGGAGAGAATAAGTGGAAGCATTCTTTTTGCCTGTATTTTTATTTTATGTCGTTTAATTTTAATTGTTCTATTCGTGGATTTCCAAGTGATTTCTGGTGTAGCATTGTGTCGTAGGTTGCATCAACTCTATTTGTATAGTCTAGATCTGGTGGTCCGGTGATCCGCATTGGAAGATTATCTGATACAGAAGTAATACACCTTTCTGTAATCATTTGCTGCATTTTGTCCTTCTACTCTTTGAAGGAGTTGTGGTGCTTCTTACGTCGATTGTCAGCCTGGGGTTCTGTTGAAACTTACCTTCCAGATAAGCGTTTAGCATTTCTGTAGTTTTTTTTCGATTCCTCGATACAAGGAATTCTAAAGTACACACTGACTATACCATTGTTGCACGTATAAGTAAGTAGAGCCTGATTTGAATTGTGGCTGAAATTTGAAGTCACAGTTTCAATCTTTAGAAAAAGATAGATTCCTTGTCTCTTGAAACTTCAAAATACGTTATTTTTCGATTCTGTACTCAAAAACACGAGTGAAAACCGACTAGAAACATTTCTAAAAATCATTATTCACTTCTTAAGACCTAGATGAACTTGAAATATGTAGAATGAATTTTCGTTTTTTCAACGAAAGGTGTTCCATTTTTTAGGGTTCCTTTTGACATAAAACATCGGAAAATTGGGGATTTCCCGTTTTCTCAAGCTACAGTTACGATATCAAATCTACATTTTTCATTTAAATTCTTGGTATATACTAGTTTCTGTATAATGAACACCGGTTGTACATTCGAATTGTATCACCTATGTTGAAGAAGAAGGATTTTCGCCGCCCACAGACCGTTGCGCGGCCCTGTGCGTTAATAATCAGGTGTATTGACCGACCTTGTAACGATCCTCAATCATCACATTCGTAAATGACCCTGGATTTCCCCCATTCACTGTATATAAACGGTTATTACTTGAAAGCTTCCGATGTGAAGGGATTATCTGGTCAGTCAGCGTTGAAGCCGATGGTCTGTAGGCCAGAGGTAAATACGTCCCGATTGATGGGTGTACATAGTTACGTGTGCGGGCGGTAACCGTAGGAAAGAGCATGAATACCCACACACAAATATAACGACGCTAAACTGACATCACCTAATCACTCTAGTGCTTTCAAATCCCATTTCACTGCAAACCAATACATCTAGTTCCTCCTTAATGAATTGCGTCTAATCTGTCTCGGCCCTATAATCATCGGATTTGACGGAAACCGGGTGTTCAGGGACATTGATTATTCTAATAGGCCCTCCTTTATGGATTACTCGCGATTTCCCTCATAAATAGCAATTCCGTTCTCGTGCTTGAGAGCACCACCTATATGCATAATCGTTGAACGGCAATCCTCTCTCTGCATCTGTTGTGGTGCTCGCGCTAGTGCTTGGACTGACTGATGAATATGGGATCAGTTCACCTCATTAGTTTCTGATCCACGATTGAAAGATAATTACAATCCCCACCCTTATGCACTGGGAAATGTGGTACGCACGTGGAAGCAACTTGAATATTTATAATCCTCAACTCGAATACACTGGGGTTAACAACACGTGTATTACAACTACTGTTTGCTCGGGGCTCACGCTGGCTTTGCCTTCTTTATATCTGCAGTGGTGAATGTTGTAGGAATAACTCGTGTCCTAATCGGATTCAATTGATGCAACACCTTGTACCACTAAGGCCTAATTCGTCTTTGAATATTGTTGACAATATATCATTGATACCGATCTTAATGAACTCAAAACGCTTTCTTACCTGGAAGTACCAAGTTTTGATTTGTTTTATTAAAACATGAACTTCAATTAATGGGAACCGAGATCAACGTGAACGGCAGAGTGATCTCAGTTTGAGATCTCCTGAGATCGACAAAAACTTTGGGTGCCAGTTGCATATGCGATCTCAGTTCAACCTGCGATCTACGCGACACACCTTCAGTATGCGATCTCATGGGGAAAATGCGGTTTGTGGAAAATGTTTAGTCTTACCTTTCTTAGCAAAATTGAAGATAGTCGTAAAGTTTCGCTTCGTGGATGGAGGTCGTTCGTGATATAATATTATATTACATGAGGTCGTGGTTAGCTTCAAATCCTCAAAGGAGGCGTTGAATACGTCTGTCGGATGAAGCGAGCGCCAGCACTCCCCATCAACTGCCGATCCAACATGCTGCCAGCTCCATTTACTTTTATATTGTATCGTGCTTTTACGTGCCGCCACAAGGATTCTATGGTCTGAGTATCAGCTCCAGTAAGCGGGTCGATACAATTTTCTGAGTGGTTTACAGTGTTGTGGGTATACCCCTCGGTGCTAAGCGTACTGTAGGCCCTCCACTTGTCCGAATGAAGCACAGAACCAACCTCGATTTCGTTTTTGATGATGGGCAGCAGTGTCCGTCCGTCCCTTTTCTCAACAATGAAAAACCGACGCTCCAAAACGTCCCCCTTCTTACAGCACATACCGAAGACCCATGGGCCTTGTACTCTAGTGCCATAATTCCTTTAAATATTGTCCTCATCGTCGGGTGTGTCTGAATCGGATGTGGTTTGCTGAACGACCGGTCACGGAATGCTGACTAGACACTTAGGTACTAGCGATATGAAAAGAGGAGGAACTGAGAGATAAGAAAGGTAAAAGGCCGAAGTTCTGCGTTTAGTGTTGAGATCGCGTCCTCACCATTCACATCGCATATTGGTGCGTCTGAGATCGCTGAGATGCAACTGGTACCAAACTTTACCAACTACAGCTGATCCGTGGATGAAGTTTGATTCGGAAAGCATTGCGTTGTCTGGTAAGATGATACCGAGCCGGGTTTTTGATGTTATTCTCGTCCTACTCACTTTATAATTCATCGGTCTTCCTGTGTAAGGGTCTTAACTATGCTGAAGCGCTATCGCATCAAAGGAATTCGTGATCGGTACCGTAGACGTTACTGCATGCACTTCTCTCTCTGCTTGTTGGACACAAATCTCCTTATATCCTCTGAGTATAATTTCTGCCTATGGGAGTTCACGTTCTTTGGTGAAAGTCGCTTTAAGTCTTTTATCTTGCCTGGACAACAAGATTGTTTCAGATGGATTTCATCTTGTCACGTATTAATCCATATTTTCCAATGAAAATTTAATTAATTAATTTTTTAAATCCCTTTCGGCAGCCATTCTCAAGATGTGGGGCGCCACCCACGAGAGGACACAATGAAAGATCAGCGATGTGGAGGGGGGCGTTCCTGAAAAATTAATTAAATTTATTCATGAAATGAGCTTGACAAATAAAATAAAAATAAAAGCTCTGGACTGCGATCGGGGGGCAGATAGATTCTTAAAAAATGTATTCATGAAATATTGTTATTATTCTTGGTGTCTTGTTTTCTTGGTTGATTACTACAAAGGTTCATTCTTGAAATCAATCAACCAAAACATGATTCTGAATTGATTTTCCGAGTTCAGATATGATTCAATTACATTAAAAAAATGATATTAACGATTTCTAGCACTAACCAGACAAAGTAGGGTTGTAAGACATGTGTTCTTAACTGTTCGTCCCACGCGTGGAGAAAGAACCTTCGTTCTGTCGGGATCGGTTAAAAAATGACGAGAGAAGAAGGGTTCGTTGTTGGACGTTCGTTGTGTGCAAAACTTCCATTCCCTATTCACGTGACGGCGGTGTATGGGAAATTCAATGCGGACATTTTTCAAGGCGACTCAAGAGGGACATGATGAGGTACAAAGGTCTCCCCAAGGTAGAATGATCCGCGGGTATGAATGGTCGCCAAGGGCCATCCATCATGACTGCAGCTTTGTTGCCGATACAACAGCCGGTTTACCTTTCCTTTCCCTCCACATTGAGTTCGGGTCGCAGTCGTGGATAGCGTCGGGGTCGAATTCTTTGTAAGGGTACCCACAAACACACACACAGTATATATATATATATGCGTGTGATTATAGTTGTTCTACTGAACTGTATGTATAGTAATTAAATTGATAGAAATGTCACAGACAAAAAATGAGAGAATAATTTTGATATTTCGATATAAATCTTTCTCAAACTTTCAGACTATTCTTCTACTTTTGAAAATGATTTTTATCGAAATATCAAAATTATTCTCTCATCTTTTTGTCTATCAATTTCTAATCTATCAATTTAAAATATATATATAATTTGTTTTTTAAAAATAATAGAGAACACAGAAACTTGAGAAAATAAAGGTAGGCATGTTCAACTATCGAACAAACTATAAAATATACCTAATAAGTCCGAACAATCCCTGAAAATTTCATCGAAATCGGTCAAGAACTCCCAGAGTTATGCTTGTGGCAAGGATTTCACGTTTGCGCATGCGCAGAGGCTACTATTGATCCGGGGGTCATGAAACCTATAGGGGACCATCTACACCCCAACCCGCACAATCCCTGAAAATTTCATCAAAATCGGACTATAACTTCGTGTAGTAACAAGGATTTGCTGACAGACACGGAACCAAAATTGTTCAGAAAGGTCTAAAACGCAAAATGCGAGTGGAATTTTTGATTTTGGAGACAAAAAAATTTTCACATTCCGAAAGTGAAAACAATGCTTCCGGTACCTTAGTAGACTCGGAAGCAATAATTTGTATGTTGATGGGGAGATGGGATGATCTGTTGGTAGGGAGATGTAATGACTGTCGATTGGCTTCCGTAATGTTGATTTTAATCATCAATGTTGAGGCCAGGATGTTGGTTTGCTTTTATTACCCACTTGTGTACCCTTTCTGACTGATGGAGCTGTCTGTCATTGGATCCTGGTGGCATCTTTTTGAGGACTTTCACTCGAAAACACTCATCAAATGATGCATCGTGGGATCTTGCATGTTCATTGATGGGGAGTGGCCGATTGTGGGGGATTGAGGCTCGGTGGTTGTGTACTCGCAGATTCAGCTGTGATGCTTTGCCATCATAAAAAGCTTTTTGATTGCTGTCGCATTTTTGGCAGAGCAACTGATAAACGCACAGTTCTGATTGGCATTCTGCTGGATTCACACATTTGTAGGAATGTGGTGTTAACAGGGTGTCCCAGGAGTTATCACAATCCGACTCTTACGTGTTCTAAAACTCATAATAGCAATTTTTTGCCAGGGGTTTCCGAGTTATTCGCGATTTAAGATTTTTTTCGTGTTTTCGATTTCTTGTCATTAAAACTGTCATAACTCCCTCAATTTTGGAAATAGCTCAAATTTGATGACACCGTTGGAAAGAACGTTAAATTTTCTATCTATTAGATGTCAGAAAAACATTTTTTTAATTGCATTGGAGATGTGAGGTTGCCGCGCGAAATGGCAAACTCCCCAGTTTTGTCAAAATCTTGAAATCGCCTGTTTTTCATCTCGTCTAGAAACCCCATTAACGCTTGATGAAGAACTCTGAAGGCCTGGTAAAAAGAGCGCCAAAATGTCAGCTTCCCAACGGTGTAGTCGTTTTGGTTTAAAAAAATATTTTTAGTTAAGGCAATGGTGGTTAACTGCAGAAAAACGTGTGTTTTCTGTTAAAGTTGAGGTTTTTCCAAAAGTCCCATTCATCATGGTGCGCTATAGCTATTGAACATAGCTGGTAGTAATAACCAAAACCTTAGCGACAAAAAAGGATTAGTAGTAGATAAAAAAAGATAGTTTACTAGATAAAAAAAGGATCAGTGACATAAACAATATTATCGACCAATTTTTCCTCATACTATCCGACGTGTTCGCAAGCGTGTAAGTTGTACAGAGGAGGAGTGTGACTCAGTTGCTGCTTCAGAAGCATTACCATTGGCAAAACTGTACACAAAAATCATGTCAACCTACTCACTTGTGGTATAGCTACTCAACTGAAAGCATCTCATCGCAATCAATCGTAAATGAACACAAACAATACCCGTCTCTCGGCTCTTTGATTATTCTGACTTGGCTGGACTGGACAGCTTAGGAATGCCGTAGACGCTGTTCACAAACGAACGTTTTCATTCATAGAATTCCTTTTCATTTTTAAATATTTATTTTTTGGTGTATTTCTTAACAATCTTTTTTAAACTCTAACTCTTTATATGAACTCGATTTAAACCCCAATATCTTACCATTGTCCTACAACTGGATATCTTGTTCGAGTCTACAAACATTTTACTAAAACTGTATTTGGTCAGAAACAACAAATTAACAACAATGCGACACCCAATGCTACGGCCATATCAGATTGGGGTTGATAATACACGGCGCGCAAAGCAACCCCTCCTTCAAGACCGGGGGGTCGTGCGGGTCATTGCATATCTTGCCCCTGACCAGGACAATGCCTCCTCCGTAGCTTTCCTAATTTTCAAACACTAGGTCTTCTTTAGTTATACGTTGTGTCCCATGAGTTATGCACAATCCACTCCTACGTGTTCTACAACTCATTTCCGAACAAAAATGTCTCTTAGCAATTTTTTGCTCATCGCAATCAATCGTAGATGAACACAAACAATAGCCTTCTCTCGGCTCCTCGATTATCTTGACTTTAGCCGGACAGCGTAGAAATACCGTAGACGCTGTTCACAAACGAACGGGTTTATGCATCCGACAAAACTAACTTAAATCGTCACTTGAGAGGTCTGGCGTTGTCACCGTTCGATTCAGCGAAGTTTTGTATATCACGCCTCCAACATTTTTTTCGTAGAGACTTTTGGAAAAACCTCAATTTTAACAGAAAACCCCATTTGGACTGCATCAACGTTGATTGGCTGTGGCATCTTCTTTAAGACCTTTACTCCAAAGCAGTCGTTGAATGCGATTGTGGGATCGTGTGACCTTCCGTGCAGCTTTAAAGGTGGGGGCCGATCTTGGTTCAACGAAGCTCTATGGTTGTTAATTCTTAAATTGAGTTAGGAAGCTTTCCCAACTTAGAAACTCCTGCCCTGATCCTCTTCACACTGCCGATAGATAACCTGGAACATTAACATTCTGCTTGTCCTTGGTATTTGTAGTAGTGGGTGGCATGTAGCGAGGCGAAGTGAGAGTCTTCAACAACAATGTCACACAGTTTGCACCTCAGACGCTCACATCGATCTAGTCCAGGCTGCTTCACTCCTAGAGGTTGCACTTGTGGATGTTCGTGTGACACACAAATGCAAAAGTCGATCTTTTGTTGTCTGTGTCATATTTTTTCAACTTCAACGTCGGAACATTAAATAAATGTGATTGACGGTACGTGTAATTGGTTAATTGATGCTGAGTGATTATTCATTCTCAAGTTCAGTTGTGCGGCTTTTCCAACATGGAAGCTTTTTTATTGATCTTCCGTTCACTTTTTACAAATCAGTTGGTGTTAGTCCGTACGTGATTGACAATCAGCTGCGCCCTGGCATCTGTAAGGATGAGTGGTATTTGAGGAAGTGAAATTTTGCTCATCTATGGCAATTTTGCACAGCTTGCATCTTGAACGGTGGCACGGATGTATTCTCCGATGTTACTGATGTTGAACCTTAGCGGATGGATGCCGGGGCCCCCCCAATTTCGTCCCCGTCTGTATGTCAGTCGTGGTACTTCGTTGAATACATCAGAATAAGTCAGCGCACTTGAGTCTAGGATTGGCTGAAGGTCCCTTTGTATTCCACTCATTTTTATGGATACCAAAGAAGAATGTCGTCACCTGAGGAACTCGATCAGTAGTTGGCAGTGATGTTTCTTGATAATGTACATGAGTTGGAACCATTCTCCTCTCAATTAACCGTCGTGCGTATCACCTTTCTCTAAATTTATCTCCAACATCCGACAAGCAGTTTCCCGGGTTTTCCCGGACACCACATTCGACCCTTTACTGACGAAGCCTTGCTTCTAAACTCTGAACAGGGGTATATTGATTACCCACATAAGGGATGTATTTTATCCGTTACTTGAATGTCTGTTTACGCTCTCCAACGTGTTTTGTTTCCCTTCCGTGAAAACGTCAACAAACAAAAGACACTGTGAAAAGAAACTTGACACTATTCGTGTAAAAGGTAATCTGAGAATGAAAATTGATCCCTAATTGGGTACTTCTTTTACTGGACATTGTGTAGCGCGTACTATATTTATAAACTTTAGCAGAAACGTTACTCTCATTCGTCAACGCGTGAAACTCAAAGTGACTGACCGTTCAAAATGTTTGAGAAACAGAATTATGATCACCTCAGCCTACCTTCAAAGGAGCTCCTTTCAGCCGAAGAGGTAGGTAGAAGCTGTCTTTCTGTCAAGGTTTAATCAACATCCTTTTTTCCTTCGTTCTCGTACCGCAGGACTTGAGGCCGGGCTCATCCCAGCGTAGCAGACGCCTTTGATGGGGCGGCTTTAAAGAATGAGACGTCATTCACCATTTATCCCGGAATGGAACGAGCGATCCAATCATTTCGATGCCAAGTTGATGATTGGTAAAACTCGTTTTTCGTTGTTTTCATCTGTTTTGTCGATTTCTGATATAACCAAGGAATCTAATTAGAATGGAAAACAACTGTCACTTAGTTTAAGCTAAATTACCTTCAAGCCGAAATGATTGAATGCAAAATAAAACAGTAAGATATGTTTTTCAGCCATCTCTCGAATAAATTAGGTTTCTCTGAAGTGTTTTACACGCTGAATTCGAATCTTCAATTCGTTTTTTCCCATCAAGTACAGGTTTTCGGTAAATTCCACTCAAAGTGTTGGAAAAAAGTCACCAGTTTGCTGTAGTTGAAATTGAAATACTATTTGAAGGTCAAACATTTGTTATTGACAGCTAATAAAATGTGACGCGATGTTTGATTACTACTCACAATATTCTTGGTGGAATTGGCGCTTCCTTGACTTCCTTGAGTCACATCTTCGGCCTTGAAGTCCCTCTTTAGGTTCTAGCAGTAGTCCGCCATCATGGTTGCATTCAATCTTCCCTGGAAATTGTTCCATCAGATTTATATCTTGGCGGAATCGCTCGCCTTGTTCTTCGCTGAAATCCCCCAAGTTTTCTCTAAAATATTACAGATGTGACCGGAGGAAATGGAGCTTGACGCTCATGAGGCACCCGAGTTTCTGGATGTGTGTTAGCAAGCTCTCCATCAGACCTCTGTAGTTGGGATCCTTGTTGTTTCCGAGAGACCAATTTACAACTGATTTAAAACTCACCCACGCCTTCATCTCCTTGGTATCCATAGTTTTGTTTTTCAAATTCAGGGTTCTTCTTAAGTTGGCAAATTTGAGGGCCAACGAAAATTTCAGCTTTGATATTTTCACAAGTTATTCTGGAAAACTACTCATGGCCCCAAAATTTCCCTCCTATGCCTCATGAGTGACGTAGTTGTAGAACAGGAAAACCAGGCGAGATAGGAATAAAAAACTCCTTTTTAGATTTGCCGATCTGAAGCTGACTGGTGCGTTGCTTTTGCCGGATGGCGGGGTTCACGTAGGGTCGAACTCTTCAAGAATAGGTATGCTCGATTTGTACCCTGAAAGCCGATGAAGACGACCCATTTCTTCGGAACTCACTCTGTCTTGCAGGAATTCAGGTTACGTTTACCTGGGAGAGCGCTATGCGTGTTAACTGAATGGCGGAACTTGGATAAAGAGAGAGATTGATTGGTTGAAGATATTTATTGTGCCATCCGGGTAGGTTACAGCCTTAGGGCCTCTCTTCCACTTACTCTGAAATAATATCTATGTTTTTCTCCAAGAAACTTCTATTACCACATCATATTACACAATAATTAGCAATTTAAGTTTTTAAAATAAAATTATGTTCCTTTCAGGTCTTCTACATAAAAATAACAGTACAAATAAACTTTCGTCTTAAAGCGATAATAACCTGACAACATAGTTTTTTAATTGTCCTCGTAAACATCAAACTTCCATTGACCAAATAACTAGAGGTTCTAGTGATACAATTTCGACGCTTGGGCCTCGATTCTCCGCTGTAGGTATTTGCAATTTTCGTGTAGGTAGGGTGGACAGTGGTGGTAGAAAGTTCTAAAGATCAGGGCTGCCGCCAGAATTTGGTACCTCGCTTTGATTTTCGACCTGCCTAGGTGATACTATGTTGGCCTGAATCGCCCATACACGCTGAGTCTCAGAGCGAAAGGTAGAGCTGTATTTTCTGCCTTTAGAAGCAATTTCGACGCTTGGGCCTCGATTCTCGGCTGTAGGTATTTGCAATTTTCGTGTAGGTAGGGTGGACGGTGTTCTAAAGATCAGGGCTAAATTGGTACCTTGTTCATATCGCGACACTTGATATAGCGGCTTGCCGTAGTAGTCGTAGTAAAAAAAAAGCAAATTTGGACAAGCTGAAGCCGCACGTGGGTTGGGAAGTCAATGGCGAATCGACGTAATTGGTAAATCGCGCAGAAAGCACGATTGCTGACGGCGAGAAAGTGTGTTTCACTCCACCACATGCCGTGTACCAAACAAATTGGAATCGCGTTGTCTATTAGAAGACTCCAGTCTGCACGTGCTTTTTGTTAATAATGTCAAACAACGGAGTAGTTCCTGAAAAGAATTCCGTGGACGATTTTACGAAACCCACGCAACCTCCATGTTGAACCAGAGTAGAGAAGTATAGTAACGAGATAGAGAGCATTTATTGCCGGTAATTGCCTCAAGTCAAAACGCCTCAAACAGGGTGAAAAAAAACAGGTCTCATACCTTCAAGTGATCGATTCTTCAACTAATTTACTACAAAAATGCCTCTTAAAGTCTTTTTCTAACTCCTGTACAAAGTTATGACGATTCAAGATTTTTTTCGTGTTATCGACCTTAGCCCTAGAATTTCGTTTAGCTCTTGCCTCTTGTAAACATTTTAAATTGATTTGCCTTTAATCGTCCTCGTTGAACCTACAAGTGGATGCGAGTTGCCGAATAAAACATAATGAGTGTATCATTAACACTAGAAACATTTTTTGATTCGCGCCCTACCCTACTCGCCGGTTACCGGCTTGTAAACTCGCTCCGTGTAATTTGCCCTCAAATAAAATTCTTCCATTCAAATTTTTTGGATTTTTTGAATTTATAGCATTTTTATTGGAATTTATAGCATTTATAGTATATTTATGAAGTGAACTATGAGGTCCTACTGGAGGGTTGTCGCCTTTCCTCCTTGGAAAGACGGCGAACTATCTCAGACCTCAACCTTATGTGAAGGCTGCTGAACAATGAACTATCCTGTCCAGACCTGCTCTCCAAGTTCCCCGCATCTCCTCCCGTGCACCTCTCAACTCTACCTGGAGTTATACCCCGAATGCGACTTCTTCAACGATTCCGACACCATACTTAAATCCCATATTTTATCCCTGCCTACCACCCTGTAACATCATCTCTTTGTTACTACTGCCACAGTAGTAAATTTTCAGACTGGTTTTTTCAAAAGTCAACGTATCCTCAATCTTTTTCATTCCGCTTTATTAGCAGTTCCCACAAAAGTGCTCTTTTTCAGAGCTGATAATTCGACTTTGTATTTACCTTCGAGTTTCTTCCTAATTCCGAGAAATGGGTAGAGGTGCAGTGTTTTTGTTTTTTTCGGTGGCAGGTGAGGAAATCTTTGAGATGGTTAGGTCTAAATCGGATCTCCTAAGATACCCAAAAGGTACCGCACTTTGGGTTATGTGGGATTCAAACCCACTAAAACCTCACCTTCCATTTCCCACGACGGAACTCAGCCTGGAACTGTTTGACACATTACTTCAGGCTGGTTCTAGGGAGGGATTTGTTACTCCTCTAAGTCCGCGTTCTCTCTGCTCTGCCTCTACCGTTCCTTCACAGCCTTTATTTTCAGGATCTTAGAGGTGCAGTATCGGGGAACATAGTCTAGGTGTCCAGTTTCAAGAGATGTTACTGCCGTTCGCTAGCACCCAGCAGTTCTCCTTAGATCCAGGGCTAATGTCCTTTCCTTTGCTCTTTGGAATTTTCGCCGCTAATTGTTCAAATCTACTCCGTTTATTTTCTTGACTGGAGTTTGTGAGGTGATGGAATGGTTTAGTTGCCCCTTCCATCGAGCAGCATGCGGATATAATGCTCCGCCACGCTCAGAGGATGACCCAGACGCTTGATAACGTCTGATTCATCTCCCAAGGCGACGGACCTTAAAAACGGGAAGGGCCGGTTCAGTTCCGTTGTTACCGTGGTTTGAGTTCATTTCGGAATTTGGCTTCCTTACAAGTGGCTATATGTAAGGAAACAAAGGTAGATTAACATAAGAGACGAAAAATCTCTAAGTGAGGAGCGACATCTTAACCAATTGAAACGTCAACAACGGCCGAATCAACATTATAACAAAAACTAACAATGTGAGCGCATAACTGTAAATTTTAACATCTGATCCTTTTCGGCTTTTTCAAAACTCAGCTCTTCCATGCATTCCAATCTAAAGTCAACTTTTCCTAAACACTATCCTAGATATCAGACGAATGAATGGTCTTCATTGTTGACCATTTGGATCATTTGTATTTCCCGTAAATGCTAAGCAATGACTTCTCAAGCCGTTCAAAAAACTCAAGAG
The DNA here is from genome assembly GCA_031894815.1 of Creontiades dilutus. NCBI lineage: Eukaryota > Metazoa > Arthropoda > Insecta > Hemiptera > Miridae > Creontiades > Creontiades dilutus. The sequence goes on from JAVIWC010000341.1 coordinate 833,870, forward strand.
TTATAGGTTTTTTGCGTTTCCTGCAAAATTTGTCAAAAGTGGGGAAGTTGTAATTTGCTGTATCATTCCTCAATTATGTTCAATTTAGGTGGAATTCAAGCCCATTGTTAACGAAACGAATGTTAATTATAAATTTGATTGCGAGAAACCTATTTTAAGGGGCTTTATGAGTGAAAATCAAACATTTTTCGACTTTTGTTCTTTATTTTTATAGAATTTTGCCGGTTTTCCCAGACGTTTTGTAAATACAAATATTACATTTGAGCATGTGCATAGCAGAGATATGAGTTTTCAAAGGTTGAGGAGCTAAGCTAAAGCTTAAGGTTCCAAATTCAAGAATCATGGTAAATTATTAATCCTATGAAACGTTAGATATCTAAGATTTGTCCCTGGAAGATATTTTTCTGCCTGACGTCAAGATATCATTGCAGTTGACGTATAATAATGTGACGCAAACTCTACAACTGCTCTCGTGAGCCCATTGTGATAAGTTTCTGTTACAAGTTCTATTGAATTGAGTCTCATAGTTTGACTTCGGGTCTCTTACGTTCTGCACGTTATATAATAGTGTATCCCATTCTCTCCAGTTTATCCAGTTTGAGATACAACTAGAGCTGAAATGTCCCCTCTACCGTTCAGAGAAGCCTTTGTACACTCGCCAAATAGGTCCGCCGGATTCTTTGAATACTTCGCTCGTCACGATGTCAAGAGAGGACAGGCCCTATTGCGGCGAAGCTCGGATCTTGAAGGCAATAAAATCCTTCCCAAACATTTCCAACCCGCATTCAATACACGTTAGGTGCTCGCGGACTCCCGCGTTAAACCTTACACGATGACATTTTGATGGGGCTGTCATGGAGTGGGGAGGATAATAGACACCTGTCGTTTACCCCTGCATGAAGTGCATCGATGCTACTCTCACATGACGAGGTTTTCCCTTTTATGTATTCAACTGTGACACAGCTTTTGACTATCTTCAAACGCAATATAATACGGTTTGAAACAAATAAAAAACACCGCTACAGAATCCCACAATTTCTCTGCTTTTGTTTGTAGTGAAATTCGAAGGTTGGTTAATCGTCCAGGACGAAGGGAACTAGATCGTACCCATTGGTACTTTTGAATCCAATTTTGACCTAGAACAAAATTTTAGGTTCTTCGCCCCAAGGATCGGTAGACGTTTTTGTTGGATATGGTTGGTTTTCCCTTTCGATTTTTGACTCCCCCACCTCGGGAGATATGCCTTGCAGTGTGGAACATCATCTGAGTGATGCGGGCGTTATCGCATTCAGCTCATTGAAGGGGCAACTGTACCATTCCATCGCCTGATTATGTCACATGTTTCTGCAGATCGTAGCTTCGTACAGTTTTGAAGTTAATAAATTGGACTAAAAAACCAATCAGTAAACGTTTCAAATAATGTGTATTAGGAAAACAACAGACTTCTGCGAATTCGGACTTTGAAAAATCCGTAATAAAACCTATTTAAAGATCGCGGAATCTAGTAACTCGCTGTCATACCGAGTATTATATTATTATTCTAGCTCTTCTATAAACGACCCCAACTTTTGCTTTCATTGGATAATTATCTAAGACGTGGCGAGTCCACCCCTTTATAGGGCTACAGAAATTGGCCCTTTTATGGTGCTCGGCCCATCTTCATACTTCCGAAATGGAGGTAGAAGTGTTACAGGAATGTGAAGCTAAGCAATGAGGCACTTTCCTCCAAGTTGTACTTGGAAAACAGCTCAAGGTGTGTTGTACATTCATCCGAAGGTGTCCCTTGCTTGAAGGCGATGCAACGCAGGAACCTTCTATGGACTCTTTCCAGGACATATTTGTGGGCTGAGCACCTCGAAGACCAAATGGGAGAAGCTTACTCCAGGTTGGGCAATACTAGCGACATAAAGTAAAGTGATTGCATGCGTATTGTGGAACTCCTGGGTGCTGCAGTTTATAAAACCGAGGGGTTGTATGTTATCGATGTGACCAGAAAACGAGAACTTGGAGTCAAGGGAGAGTGAACAGCAGTTTTGAACGAAACGGCCAATTTTGAGGTCCCAGTTCGCATAGAAACAGTTGAGTTCTTTTAAATATAACGCAACCTTTCGATGCAGCTTTGAACGGAAAATTAGAATCCACCAAGAAACAGTTTTTCATGAAAAGTGGGAAAGTTGGGTTTTACTAGAACACTCCTCAATTAGAATACGCTCATTCTGTCTGGCTGGAGCTTTTCGTTGGTGGACTACTGAGGTTCTTTACAGAGTTTAATAATGAACCAAAATCGGTTCCGCCTCGAAATTCGCTCGAGTACACTTGGAAATGGGTTCCTTCCGGTTATTAGGCCTAACACAATACGCAGGAAAAGTTGGTCCAGAAATGAGCGAGCGGGCAAACGACCTGGAGTATTGAAGAAGGATCCGAAATCGGAATGAAATTCCCTTTCCAAGGTTTGATGAAAACACACGGCAGATACAGAGGAGGTGTAGGCGGTGGGGAAAAGGAGAGGGGATGGGTGGATTCAATCAGTTCCCTCTCCTTCCACTTCAACGGAACCCAATTTGGAAGCTTTAGGAGTTTGTTTCTATTTTCATACCCCCCCCCCCCGCCCCCCCCACCAAAAAAACTCCCTTCTCGTCACCTACCGCTGTTTTCTCTCTCAATTGATTTCCAATGCTGTGGATCATTTCAGAATAAGTCATACGACCGAGGGTCCCATTCATTCCCCTATTTTTATATTTTCTATCTCGGTTCATTCGAATAACGAGTGGTCGCGCTAAAAATACCCGTTTTTTCTGTCTCGTTAAGCTCCGTATTCAATGCAACGCTTTAAAGTCTCCGGTTGGGTTTCTATACAGGGAAAATGTTCAAACACAACGGTTGAGGAGGGTATAATCCGCCACAATTGTATTTTAACCAGATAAGAACGGCTGCCAAGCTATTCGGTGCGTCTGTCGTCGTCTGCCGAGCCGTGTGTGCTGCAAAAGTCGTCCGGTAGATCACTGGAATGTTTTAGAATGTAGAATATTATTCTGTTCGTTGTTACAAGATTCAAGAAGCCGAGATTTTGCGTGAAAAGTCATCATTTACGCAGGCTCTTGGCTCTCAGATTAAGATGATTTTTCAGTTGCTCACTGAAGAAGGTTTCTGTTAAGACCTAATCTTAACACTATGTTCCTGCCTTTAGGTTATAGGACATATGTATGACGGAGCGAGGATACCCGTGAGGCGGATGTCCGCTTCAACGTCATTTCGGTACAGACGGAGCGAGGGTCCCTGGAAGAGGGAGACCGCTTCACGTGCTGCCCCTTAACGGGAGCGAGGATCTCTTGAGGAGAGATCCCGCTTCACCGTTTTAGTTCGTCAGGGAGCGAGGAACCCTTGATGAGGGAGACCGCTTCAACCTGATGACTATGCTACCGCGAGCGTGTACTCCCTGAAGGGGAAACCGCTACAGCCGTAGTATTTGCCGGGAGCGAGGGTCCTTTGAAGAAGGACTCCGCTTCAACCGAATTTTAAAAGTTGGTACAGCGAGCGTGTACTCCCTGAAGGGGAAACCGCTTCAGCTGTCGTGCTGATCGGGAGCGAGGGACCTTTTAAGAAGGAAACCGCTGCGACCGTTCTGCACCTTGATAGGAGCTAGAGTATTCCTGAAGGGAATATCCGCTACACTATCGGAATCGGAATTTACTAAGGAAAATAAGTACACAAGTTTTAGCTTGAAAGTAGCTATGAACCGGGTGAAGGCAGGATCGCAATTGGTAAGGAGCTAGGGGTTCCACACAGTCACACATACTCGACGGAGTGTCCCTCCTCCGCTGCCTGGGGAAAACCCAGGGCTTTGAGGTCCGTGCCTTCCTCCGCCCGGATTCATGCATGTTTTATTTGATTATTAATATATGTTTGTTACAAATGTACATGTTCGGGGTTGTAACAGTTTCAATATCCTATTTTTACATTTTTCAACCAGACCTCGACAATTAATCCCACAAAACAGGCGCCTAAATAAAAACGGACGCAAAATAAACAAATTTTGGTCATTATTCAATGAAAATTGAGACGAATTAAGAAACGGATAGCATCACGTGAATCAGGGTTAAAAAACAATGAAAATTCATGTGCCACACTTTACAGTTCACCATCATCTACTATTTGACAATTTTGGGGTAGCGCAACTTTGCGTGCGCGCTGAATCGGTTACGCGCAATAAAAAAAATTGATTGAGGGGTCAAATTTTTTGTTTATTCCCATTTTGACAATTTTAGGAAGGGGGGGGGGGACAACTCGTGGGACACCCCGTATATTATTTACGATCAAAATATCATTTTATTCAACGTTTATCCTCCTTTTTCAATCCTTCGATAGAGGTCTAATGTATCCTGCAGGATCAATACGTAGTACGTCGGTAAGGTCTAATTTATCCTCCAGGATTCAAATTTAAATTGGCATTAAAAATAGTTATAACTTGCATTTTTCTTAAAATAGAGCAACAACGTCTCTCCTAGAGTTGAGAAATGCACTCGATATCAAATGTTCAGTAGAAATAACCAACTCAGACCTCAAAGGGTTAAGATTTCCTTTGATCCATTCAACCAGTTGTTTGATAGTTATACCAGTTTGTAGAGAGAAATATGTTTTCTTGCCTGTTGGAGGGTTGATGAAGGCATAGGGATTCAGACCTTCCCATATGGACTGGGAGGACAAGGGAATTTATGTACATACAAATCACACTTAATGAGGCCTAGTGGCGCAACTTGGTCGTTGTGGAATAAAGCGGCCCAGAGAAGCTCAATGTGCTATATTACGGGTCGAGCGAAGATATGAATGAATGAATGAATGATTTTTATTAGCAATCGAAGTATGTACAAGTAGGTAAGCCTTAAAAAGAAAATCAGCCAGAAAATAAAGATAATTATCAGAGAAAGTAAATAGGCACAATTGAACTGAAAAATTGCTCCCCGAAGAATAAGTTTCAAAAACTTGTGCTCTTCGGAGGAGTTCAAAACGAAAAACAACACAGCAGGTGCCGGTTCAAAGCAAAAGAAAAAAGGTAAAAATCAAACTAATAACTTATGTACCGTCAAAATAAATAATTAAACATACCGGTTTCTGAAAATAAAATAAAAAACTAAAACAAACGGCTATTTAATAATTCCTCGAATTTGGAAAACTTATTAAAAGAATAAATATTAATCTCATTTTGATAAAGGAATTTGAGCCCCGCAACATAAGAGCTTCTCTTGTAGAACTCCGTGTTGACAAGGGGCAGAATATGATACAGATATGATAGTGTGTAGATGAAATTGAAAGGCAATACAATGTATTGCGTGATGTTCGAAAATTTGAAAATATTGTACCGACCGTTGACTTCGTGGAATCCCGTCGCCCGTGATAATGCTCCTTTTGTCGACCAAAGTGAGGAGTGCGTCAAATAATTCAATAACTTCATGTCTGTATTTTCCCCTATCAATCAATCAATCAATTATTAAACCACCGTTTGGGACATCTGCCGAACAGAGGTTCTTTTAAAATTATTTAATTGGTTTCTGCAATTGGTCATTGATTAACAAATATGTGCATATACAGTAGTACGTCTGTGAATATACAGGTTGGAAGCGGAAAAGTGACGACAAATTTTTTCTGTTAATCTGCATCAAAAATGTAGTAAAACCCCGCCAACCGCACTTTTCTATCTCAACCCGTTCTCTAGATATAATTTTTTAAAGGTTTTTTTTTTCAGAAAACCACGTTTTTTGACATAAAAACCCTCGTTTCTCCACTTTTAAACAACTTTTTTCTACTTTTGACCACATTTTCGGATTCAGCATGAAATTTCCTTTACGACTAATGCACATTCATAATCATAAACGAACCTCTAAGGACCGCAATTGCAGTTCAAACATTGAAAATTAAAAAAAAATTGCTAGTTTCTGAATTACTTTTATTTTTACTGCACTTCTAAAAAACGTGCTGGAACTTGTCAAACCTTAGAAAACTTGTAAATTTTATCAGCTTTCTAATCTTATGGTCAACTTTGTGATTCCGCTTCGATCTCATGGAGGAATTCCAGTTTGAAGGTGGAAAAACGTTATCCACCTACCGGTCTTAATAGGAAGATATTCATGTTTTCTCTTGCCATGAGTCTAGGTAAACTACCATTCGACATCTTTTAATTTTACACTCTCCCCACCTAACAACCTGGGCAGGTCGCCGTTCCTTTACAGCAAATTCTACTATTCAAATAAACTTTATTCATGATAACTCGGAAAATGACCTCGTTTCGGTACCTATCATTGTTTTACTCAGAGGTACTCATGTAAGGAGTACAGTAGACGTCTGTCATCTACCGAACCTCTGAATGTACATGAAGATAATAGAGGTCATATTCATTCACTAAGTGAATTGCGGAGTGATTTGTAGGTCCCATGCATTCACGGTGTGAACTGGTGAACTTTTCCACTGACCTTGTCTTTGGACGGAGTGACTTGCAGGGAGTCTACTCCCTCAGGTGACCTGGGTTTACACACCTCTATGATAAACATCTTCCTGTTCGAGCAATCTCCACATCGAGCATTCCATGGCTTGGCATTCAGATTTAATGACTCTGCACGAATCCTAAATGCCCACCGTGCCACGTGCAGTGGAATTTTGGCATTATTCACACTGGCACAACCAGTTCCAGGATCTAGCTGGCGGTTCACAGTGAAATTCTCGGAGGTGTCAACTCGATGTCGGAACAACGATCTTCTTTCCGCCTTGTATGCAGCAACCAGCAGATCCGTGTCCAACTTGGGGGCTCTATGGTCAAGGGACGATGAATTGTCTGGAATGTTCATTTTGTTACAGGGCGCCCCACAATGCTTTGCGAAACCCGCGCGACGCTTCACCAACTCAACAGCCAAGATTTTTGGTAGTCGGAATTCAGGCATCTTGAGCACCTTCAACAAGTAATTCAAGTGCATTCTCAAGATGAACACTGATAATGTATCAAGCCCTGTCTCAGAATAAACTATGTAGTTGGCCGTGAATGAAGGTAGGTGAAACAGTTTTTTAACATAGAGCAACTGCACACTCTCAACTGAATCGCATTCCCTGTTCCCCCACACCTCAGCCGAATAGCAGACTATCGATCTCATAACGGCGTTGAAAATCTCTTTTTTGGCCGACAGAGGGACGTTTGGGTTGTTGTGACTTTAAGGTGACCAAAATAACACGCAATACTACAATAAACTATTAACTTGAATAAGGCACAATGAAGAAAGATATATTCACAGAATATTTGACGAACATTAGACGTATATTGAGACTTGAATTTGACAGACTGAATTAAACGGTAACTAATGACAACTGGAACGACTAAGCGGTTCTAATAACAACTGGAACGGTTGCTACACAGACACAATTCATGGCTGTTTTGGCCGATGCAGCTTCAGTCTTGACATGACGAGAAAAAGAGGTATTTATAATCCGTCACAATGTCCAGGATACCATGGACATGTTCTTCATGATACCATTTCTCAGTTGCCCTACGCCTACCACCCTTCTGAAATACTATAGCCTTCGATTTGTCCAAATTAGCCTGTAGCCCCCAACGACCACAATAAGTCCGAAGCGCGTCAAAATTTCCTTGAAGCTCCCCTGATCACAATTGATGGGTTGCAGTACTAAAAAAGGACCTAATCCTTTAATGAAAAGCTGCTTCAAATTAAATATCTTTCCGTAATGCTTGTTATAAAAACTACTAGAATATGCATTTTTATGCTTTTATTTTGCAAACAGCGATTTTATGCATTTATAGGCTCGATGAATTTTAATTCTATTGGTCCCAGAGACGTGAAAATGCGACCAAAAGTCCTCTTTAATGTGTACCACTGAGGGAAAACGCTGCTAATTCTTTCACTGGGGTTTATTATTCTATTGGCTTGCGTTCATGATTTGAATTTCTACTAAGCTTTGGAGTGTGCGTGTTTCACAGGTGATACAGTGATTATTGAATTTCAGGAAATATGCGCAGGCACACAAATATGATCAACTGATCAATCCAACTAAGTATTTTGGTTGAAAACCGATTTACGTGCTCTAACCATCAACAAATATGATCAACTGATCAATCCAAATAGCTTTATGCATATCTCCTGAAATTCAATAATCGATCTATCACCTGTGAAACACGCACGCACCAAAGCTTAGTAGAAATTCAAATTATGAATGCAAGCCAAATGAATGAAATTGAATAATTAAACCCCAGTGAAAGAATTTGCAGCGTTTTTTTAAATGGTTTTATGATTTTATGGCACTTGTGACACGTAGATACAGCGCTATGTTTTGTCTTGGGTCTAGGTGTGTCTGTGGGGCAAAACGTTTCTCTTGTGTCCAAGTGTGTAGACCATATTCATGTGGGGCAAAACCCTGTGGTTGTGAGCCGCGCACGAAACCATTGCGCTACGGTTTTTTTAAACTTAGTTTATTTATAAAATTGAATAATAAACCCCAGTGAAAGAATTTGCAGCATAAGATCATGCCATACATCGGTAATGGTTTGAGCTACAGACCTGGGGAGGGGCTCATTCGATTCCTCATGGAAAGTTCTTCAAAGAAAGTCCATATTTAGGCCGCCTTGTTTTTTTTTTGAGGTTTTTAGAGATTTTACAAAACTTTGACAACCCTTAAGTGGCACTTTAAATTAAGTGAGAGAGCCTGGCTAAAGAATTGGGGCGTTGTCGGACCAAATATGGATTTTTCCGGAATTTCAGATTTTTGCTCCAGCCGTTTGGGAGAAAACGTGCGTACGGCGTACGGCGGACGGACGGAAAATTTGTTATTGCAGATTCGGATTCTACACCCTTTGAAACATAAACCATTAAATTTTCAGGGGGGGTTAGAATTTTTTATTCCAGAGCGATTACAATGGTTTATTAAGGAATAATAAACCAAAAGTGTGCCTGGTTGTACGTATCTTGTGCCTACTTACTATGCTAACTCAATTTCAAGACATACCTTGCGAATCATAAGTTTTGAGCTAAATATGAATCAAATATCTATCTATCTGTAAATATTTTAAAAAAAAAATTTCACGTTAGCGCATGACGCAGAGCGTTTCGCAAAATTTTGATATTGAAAGAGCACTTTAAATTAAGTGAGGACCTCAAGATTCACGCGAAAATTACGCGAATATGATTTTTGTTCTAAATTAGAAGTTAAATGAGACTCAAATTCATTCAAAATTTCATGAAATCGTGGAAGTTATGGCTATAACAAGGAAATGTTACGTCCTTCATCATATGAGCTAAATTGACAGACAGTTATACCGACAGACACGGAACCGATTAAATTTGTTTATGGGTCAGCTATGCCCCTCAAAAACGCTAAATTCATCCAAAATTGGCAAGTTGGGTGTATGACAGACAGTCAGGACACTTCATTAACAGGGAACCAAATTTGTTCTGATGGGAGATTCAGATCATCGTGTAGGCAGTCGTTTCTGATGAACCAAGGGCGGCCTGTCATAAGTCGATTGGCTCGGTTCTGTGTGGTTTGGATCGGTCGGATTTGAGTAGCTGATCCCGAATACATCTGATTATACATTATAGTAGCTGATTATATTGAGATGAAATTTCTATGGGACCTCAAGAGGCCTTTGCCTCGTGATCCCTCATACTTTGAGCGACATTCATTGAAAAATGTGCAAATTGCGGCTGTAACAAGGAAATGCGGACAGACAGACAGACACGGAACCAAATTTGTTCAGTAGGCTATGAAACGCAAAATGCGAGTGGAAATTTTGAATTCGGACGACAAAAATTGTTTGACTCCCGAAAGTGAACACAAAGGCTTCCGCTCCTTCGCAGACTCGGAAGATCTCGAGATTTATCCCTTTCGATTCACCATGACAATAGCTTCATTATCTGTGAAAATTCGCTGCCAACGTGTAAGGTTGGGTCTAGTACTTATTCATACTATCATAATACAGTTCTCTTTGAATACACAATGGAAAAAGAGAGGGTGGAAGAGAAGAATGAATGATAGGATGTAGCGGGTGTTGGAGGGAGCGGAGGTGCGGATAAGGGAGGGAAGTGTGACACCGGTAACAAGTAGGTATCACCTGTACGGGGGCTGTGATTCACATTCACATCAGAAGCTCCACTCATGAGACCCTTGTGAAAGGAGATATCGTTTGGCTTCATTTGTGGAGCTGCGGAGGCGGCTGGGTCCTTTGCGCTTTGCCCTCTATCCCTTCAACCCTCACACAACACCCCCCCCCCCTTCCCATCACTTATATTCAGTGCGACAATTCTCCTAACTCAATTCTCAGGGTGACTGAGATTCGCGGTCTGAATTCCTGAGCCATTATTGTTGTTCGAATTGAAAATTACCACTAGCGTTTTGTGTTTCATAGCCTGCTGAACTGTTTAGGCCAGTTGTGCTCAAACTAAAACTGCTGGCGATCTACCTCTATATTTTTAGACTACTTACGAGCGACTCTTCTAAGTATTTCCAACGGGGTCTCAACCATTTAATTCTGATTGGAATTGACGGAGAAATTAAAGTTCGAATGCCAGAAAACGTGTAGTTCGTTTTAACGTAAGTTGGTAGGTGACACGATATGGGGATGAACTGAGTTTTTTGAACGTCCACCTCGGATTCAGCATTAAATTTCCTATAAGATGAACATAATTTCAACCTTATAAAATTTCGATAACTCTGTTCATAATCGCAGTGAAAGGGAAAATTTGAAAAATTTGAAATTTTTCGATAAAATTCGAAACAGAGCCGACGTTCCAAAAACAGGCCAAGAAGTTGTCAAATCGCATAAAAACTTCCTCATTTCATGAGCTTTCCAACGGTATTCTCAATTTCAGGATTACGACATTTTTTCTTTGAGAAATTAAGTTTCAAATACAAAAAACCAAGGTGGGGGCGGGGTGCAAGGAGTTACTCACGTTCGTTTGGGGATTTTTGAATCAAAATTTGACAACGAACACAAAAAATTATTTTTGTGGTCACGCCAAGCGTTCCAAGTTTTTGAAAAACTTCACTTAGCGAAAAATGTTCATCTTTGATTGAAAATTTCGGTATTTGGAATATGCGTTTTGGAAATCAAAGTAACTTCATCTTATAGGAAATGTAACGCAGATTCCGAAAATGTGGTCAAATGTGCAAAAATGTTGGGAAATTGCCGAGAAAAAAGCGTTTTAATGGCGAAAAACGCGATTTTTTGAACAAACTCTTAAAAATAGCATATCTCAGCAACGGGTTGAGAAAAAAAATCGCGGTTGGCGGCGATTTACGCCATTTTCCATGTAGTTTCACCCAATTTTTGATTTTTTTTTTACACTGATCCCCATCCACCCTGTATATATTAGATATTTGTTATAGATATATCGCTATAGCTATATCTATATAGCTATAGTTGTAGCTAATTAACGAGGACATCCCTAGGTATAAACGATACATAGAGCTAAAAAGTTGAACATTCTGACTAAATTATAGTGAACAATTACTGGAAATGACCCAACTTTGGTTGCTTTTTTGAATGGAAATAGTTTCAGACAAAGCTTCAAAACTTTCAAGTTATCTTTGTTGCCTTCGAATGCCCCTCTCTAACTGATATATAAAATGAAAAAAACGTCTGCCAAGTGGGTGTGGCACATAGCTTCCTCGTATCCATAACATGACGGTATAGATCATTGAAAATTATTATTGGCTGAAGAACTTCGTTCAATTAGGCGAAGTAAATATTGAATTAGGGTAAATTTATTGTTATGCAGGAGGCTAAAACTTTATTTTCTCTTTATTACTCACAAGTACCATCTTTACATCAGTCCGAACAATCACTGAAAATTTCATCGAAATCAGTCATGAACTTCCGGAGTTAAGCGTGTAACAAGGATTTCACGTTTGCGGATGCGCAGAGGCTACTATTGATCCGGGGGTCATGAAACTCATAGGGGACCATCTACACATCAAACCGAACAATCCCTGAAAAAATACATCGTGAATGGTTTGAGCTACGGACCTGGGGAGGGGCTCATTCGATTCCTCATTTAAAGTTCATTAAAAAAAGTCCAAATTTAGGCCGCCTTGGTTTTTTTTTTTTTTTTTTTAAAGGTTTTTAGGGATTTTAAAAAACTTTGACAACCCGTAAAGGGCACTTTAAATTAAGTGAGAGAACTGGCTCAAGAATTGGGGCGTTGTCGGACTAACATGGATTTTTCCTGAAAATGTCAGATTTTTTGCTCCAGCCGTTTGGGAGAAAACGTGCGTACGGCGTACGGCGGACGGACGGAAGAGTTTTTATAGCAGATTTGGATTCTACACCCTTTGAAACGTAAACCATGAAATTTTCAGGTTGGGTTAGAATTTTTTTTCTCAAGAGCGATTACAATGGTTCATTATTGAATAATAAAACAAAAATTTATGTTTTTAGTTCTACTCAAAAAGCACTCGCGATCGACCGTTTGAGCACCCCTGGTTTAGGTAAACTCCAATCCGGAGATTTTTTTTCTTTTTTTTCCCCTGATATGGGCTGGGAGGAGCCCCTGGTCACTGAGACCACTGTGATCTGTTGTGACACTTTCCCAGTTTCACTTCAGAATCTCTTTAATGGCATGGCCTCTTCATTTGAAAAGTGAAGGAGGTTCACAGGTGTTTCCCTGGCAAAATCGGCGAGTGTTAGGGCACCCTTTCTGAAATGCAGGAATCTAATCGATGCAACAGCAGCGCAATCGCAGAGTACGTGTTCAGCTGTCTCCGCTTCTTAGCAGCAGAGCCGGCATTGTATTGTCCTGGCCTTACCCATTTTGTTAAGGTGGTACCTTAGAGGACAGTGGCCAGTGAGGAGTCCCACATGTTTGCGAAGGTCTGTACGCCTCAGCTTTGAGATTGTAAGAAACCACTTGGCTTGTCTCTGCTTGGCCAACCTTGCCAATATGTTGTTCTAGTTTTGTCCTCCCATTTCTGGACCTGTTGAGTTATAAAACTCTTGGTAACCCCTAGTTGCGGTTCAGGTCCTATTGGGGTGGACTCAGATCCCTTTCAAGCTAGTCGACCAGCTTCTTCGTTGCCTTCTATTCCTTCATGACCTGGTACCCAAAGCCACGTTAATTTGTTGCCGCGGGCTGCAGCCTTGAGTGAGGTGTGGCAACTTCAGGTCAGCTTTGATGTTGTTGAGAAGGCAGAAATGTTCTACAATGCTGCCTGGCTGTCTGATAGTATGTAAATTCTTGCACCTTTGAGTCGTTTCCTGGTAATATCTTGTGCACATATTTCTGTAGCATGGGTTTCTGCCTGATAAATCCGGAGATAAGAGAACTTTCTTTTTTTTGTGGAGTTAGTTATTTAGTTTTATCTGAGTGGTTTCCTCGCGAACTTTCGCCAAAGATCCTTGAGTCCAGGACTCCAGGCGTCGCAACGTTATCTGAGCCTTATTGTACTAACTTCTGTAGATCGCTGAACCAAGTACAGGGTGCGGCAGCATAACTTCCTTTTTTTAAACTTAATAAAACGCATTGTATGAATCAGAAAATTTTTATTCGTTTTTTATAATATAGGCACATACATAAAGTTTTGTTTTACCCAGTTTTGAAGATCAAATCAGGTAGGTGACGTCCCCCATTCTCCATACACTGAGTAAACCGATTTCTGGCGTTTGTCATGACTCCAGCCAGCATAGCAGGCGTTATGTTGGCAATTTCTTCCTGGATGTTGGTCTTCAAATCTTGTAGGGTCCTTGGACGGTTCACATAAACACGGGATTTCAAAAAACCCCATAGAAAAAAAATCACAAGGGCTCAAATCGGGAGCCGGCCACTCCAAATTGCCCCTAATTGAGATAAGGCGTTCTGGGAAGTGTTCCCTCTAAACAGTCATCGATGCTCTTGAAGTGTGTGCCGTTGCACCGTCTTGTTGGAACCAAATGTCCCCTAAGTCCATCGATGTCTGTTTTGAGTCAACACTTCCCAGAGCGCCTTATTTCAATTAGGGGCGATTTGGAGTGGCCGGCCCGCTCTCCCGATTTGAGCCCTTGTGATTTTTTTCTATGGGTTTTTTTGAAATCCCGTGTTTATGTGAACCGTCCAAGGACCCTACAAGATTTGAAGACCAACATCCAGGAAGAAATTGCCAACATAACGCCTGCTATGCTGGCTGGAGTCATGACAAACGCCAGAAATCGGTTTACTCAGTGTATGGTGAATGGGGGACGTCACCTACCTGATTTGATCTATATTATAAAAAACTGGGTAAAAAACAAAACTTTATGTATGTGCCTATATTATAAAAAACAAATAAAAATTTTGTGACTCATATAATGCGTTTTATCAAGTCTTAAAAAAATGAAGTTATGCTGCCGCACCCTGTACTTGGTTGATGGTTCTCTGCGCTCTACGATTCGGGTTGTTGAAAAGATAATTTGTGAAAGAAATGGGGGTTGTAAAAGAAATCGTTACTTCTAGTAATATACGGAGGTACATGAAAATCGATCAATTGCAACAAAAAAGAACAATCAATCTTGTTATGCAATAAATTAAAAATAAATTTACAATCGGACGTTTGGCGACGACTAGCAAGAGTGGCAAGGTTGCATCTTCGATTCGACCATTTCATATTTTAGACAGACCCCCGAACCACAAACTATTGTCATTTTGGTTGCTCGTCTAGGAAATTTTGTTAGCTGTCATAAATCGTTGAATCTTGTTCTTTTCTACGAAATACTCATGTTTTTCTTTGTCAGTTTGATTATGGATTTGTGTTTTGAAAAATGTGGTAGTGGAACTTATTGTTGCACAACACACATTGATTGGTAATTCCAGTCGGAATGAAGTTGAGTTAAGTTGCTGCGATGCACTTGTTCAATGTAATTTTCAGGAATTATTTGAATTTCTCAGGCATTTTTAGATTCTCGTTGGCCCCAACTTCTAGTCACCTCTATCGGGTTACATGCATAAAAGCTTTGCTTCAAAAACGTAGTTTCGGACTTCATTATTGGCACAGGCTAGTGGGCCGTCCTTTCCGAGTAATTTTGGGCTGGAATTGAATGAGAAAGGCTTGAGATCGTCAGAAATCCGCGCGTAGGGAATAATTGATTTTTTTCATTCTTCAAAAGTGACTCTCTTAAACATTACAATGATACGAGCATTATTCAAAAAATCTTTCAGCCTGAAATCGCGTTTAGGCCATTGTGAGGCCTTTGGATAATTCACTTTACACCTACAGTTTTTCGGAAAATTCCAATGAATTTTCTTCCGAAAACGATCAAACAACGATCAAATTAATTAATTTGGAGGTTACGGCACAAGGATGATTGACCAATATTGCTCGTTTTCGTCTGCAAAATCGCTTTTGTCGATAATAAATTTAAGGTGACTATTCCAACGGTAAATCTTGGTTGATTTCTAAGGTTCGTTATTGAAGATAATAAAGAGAAATTCGGTTTGAGAATTATCGGAAAACGTTGCAAGGAGCCATTCCGTATACGGATTTGGACGTATTGAGTGGATCAGGGACGCTCTCCCACGAACTAATTGCTTCGGAGTTCGCAGCTTTCCGCCAGGACGGGGAGCCTCACGTTCTGTCCTTCTAGATCGATGAAATGACACATTGTGAAGGCGATTCGATTCCGGAAGTTGGGGCCTCGAGTATCGACGGCGTTGCTCGAGGCCGAGGCGGTGTCTCCCAGGGAAATTCAGCTCTTGCTACTTCCAGCCGAAACCCCTCTCTGTCCTCCCTCTCCCGACCACTCATCCAGCTGCTACTTCCTCCCTCAGCCGCTGGAAAAGGGTTTTCGTCCGCCCTTTCCTCTCCTGGGAAAACATCCAGCCAGGCAACCCCTTCTCCAACCCTCACCATCCCATCCCCAGCCAGGCCTTACGCTCTCTGCCTGTTAACCTCCATTCATCGCCGCCGCCGCCCCGCCTTCCTCCTCCACCGTCATTCACCCCCCAATGAGCAGATGGTCGTGATGAAAAAATTTCAGCTCCCCAGCTGCCGCTTGAAATCTCGGCTCAACTGCTTCATTGTGTGAACAAGGTTTTCTCCCGGATTTGAATTTTTTCCAGTCCCCGGCGCTTTACTTCTGTCCGCCCCACTTCGGTCCGCCCTCAATTCTGTCCGCTTCTCTTCTCTGAAAATACAAATTACCCGTCCACTTTATTTACACAGCCCCGCGGAAGCTCTTCCGAAATCGTGGGCGATTGTGCGTCCACCTTCGCTAAATTTCACGGGTCAAAAGCGCTGACCCCTTCAACTCCCTCATTTCCCCATTCATTAAACGTTGAACAATCATGGTAGAAAATCACAGGACAGAATTTTCATTTATACACAAAATAAGGACAAAGGCAACGAATATAATATGAATAAACTTGTTGGAACTCCCACTTAATTACGAGCTAAATCACCCGAGGCGTAATTACGAAAACCCATTTCAAAGAAAAAAACGGAAGCCAAACAAAGAAATGTCGTCTATTTCCACGAAATAAACGAGTTGTAGCTTTTCCCAGTCAAATTAAAACTTTTCCCAACCAAATTGATACTTTTCCCAACCAAATTAATACTTTCCTACCAAATTAATACTTTTCCCAACCAAATTGATACTTTCCCCAACCAAATTCATACTTCCCCTACCAAATTGATCTTAAGAAATTCAGGAAATAGACCAACGCAAAGCTTGCAATCCAACGAATAATGAATGCACATATTATTTTATAATACAAATTATTGGCAGAAAAAACGTCTGCCAAGTGGGTGTGGTACATAGCTTCCTCGTATCCATAACATGACCGTATAGATGCAAATTATTATTGACAAAAGAACTTCGTTCAATTAGGCGAAGTAAATATTGAATTAGGGTAAATTTATTGTTATGCAGGAGCATGACTTGAGAAAATAAAGGTAGGCATCCTAAAACTTTATTTTCTCTTTATTACTCACGAGGACCATCTTTACATCAAACCGAACAATCCCTGAAAATTTCATCGAAATTGGTCAAGAACTCCCAGAGTTATGCGCGTAACAAGGATTTCGTTTGCGCATGCGCAGAGACTACTATTGATCCGGGGGTCATGAAACTTATAGGGGACCATCTACACATCAAACCAAACAATCCCTGAAAATTTCATCGAAATTGGTCAAGAACTCCCGGAGTTATGCGCGTAACAAGGATTTAACGTTTGCGGATGCGCAGAGGCTACTATTGATCCGGGGGTCATGAAACTCATAGGGGACCATCTACACGTCAAACCGAACAATCCCTGAAAATTTCATCAAAATCGGACTATAACTTCGTGTAGTTTTGCCCGTAACAAGGATTTGCTGACAGATAGACAGACAGACAGACACAGAGACAGACACAGAAACCAAAATTCTTCAGAAAGGTCTAAAACGCAAAATGCAATTTTTGATTTTGGAGACAACAAAATTTTCACATTCCAAAAGTGAAAACAATGCTTCCAGGATTATATGCTCATTGGTTTCAAATTCGGATCCACAAAATCTACAATGTGGCGATTGGACCACATTTATTCTATACAGATGGGCGTTATAACAGCTGTGTACACTCCTCAGTCTCTTGAAAACCCTATAAAATGATCTGTGTACCCAATCATTAGCATTCCCAAACCATGGCCTCATGTTAGTCATTGGGAACAATGACTTATATCTGTTCCCAGAATGGTATCCCATGAGTACATCTCGCCATTTAATGGAGATACTTTGTGCCAGATGTCGTCTTAAATCGGTGGCTGAGAACTCCGGTATGGCCTGGGGTTGGGAAAGCAAAGCCGCATGACGCGGAAGCATAACGCCGCATGGGGTTGAGGAAGCATAACGCCATCTCCCAGGCTTACATTTTTATTAGATGAACAAGCAGGTTCTTTCAACAGCGGATTCCTTCTGATTTCCATCGCCACCTTCTCCACTTCGTCACTGTGGCATGTGTGTGCTTTCCTTTTTCCTTAGGTTTGTTGTATTACCTTAATCTGTTTTCTTCAGGACTGTTCGACCGCTCCTTTCACCTCCCCGACCAATAGAATTGTTTCACTTTCACAGAAACCACTTAATTGGATGTTTTCACCCACCTCTTGACCAATGGGACTGAATCTCCCTTTCACCAGTCGCTACAGCCTCACCCCAAATGTTTTCTCTTTGAAACTCTTGTTTTTTTCCGTGTCACTTGAAAATCGTAAAATATTAGGTGCATTATCTCCTATTTAGGATAATCTAATATTTTGGCCGTTCTGACCTCCACATTCCAAACTCATATTCGATCTTCAGTTTCAATTTCGGAATACTAATTTTCCATTTTTAATAAGGATGTTGTTATGTGTGTAGATTCCGATAGAAACAATCGAACAAACGATCGATTGTAAAGAACAAATATAATATTAAGAAAAAATGGAGCACGCAGTCATTTGGACCGGCAATTGGTGGAAGAACGGTGGCGATCGAAGTGCAAGGGTGACGTATGACGAAACGCAGAGGCTTTTGAATAAAATTAATGGGTGGGGGCTTGGAAGTTTCCTTACGTTGAATGCAGAGAAGACGAAATACGTGATCATCGGTTGAGGCAGTGAGTCTGATTGAGGCATTTGAAACTCCATTCTTGCGTCCCGGAAAATGGGTGAAAACAAGTTTTCCATCATAGATAGTGATGTTTTGAGAGAGGAAAAGCAGAGGAAGCAAAGGAGCATTCTTAGTAATGGTACTGTTTTATAAGAAGTCCTCAAGTTATTTATTGTAGCTGTGTTATTGTTAGCATTTAAACAGGCAAGTACCTAATTATCGAAATGGAGGGAATAGAGAGTATTATTTACAGGATTTCATATAGACTTTAGTGACAGAATGCTGATTATGAACTCCTCCCCTGTTTCAGTTCCCTAATACGGGCAACGCCCGGTAAATCAGTTAGTCTTATA
Source organism: Creontiades dilutus (assembly GCA_031894815.1). Taxonomy (NCBI): domain Eukaryota; kingdom Metazoa; phylum Arthropoda; class Insecta; order Hemiptera; family Miridae; genus Creontiades; species Creontiades dilutus. The sequence goes on from JAVIWC010000341.1 coordinate 852,778, forward strand.
TATATCCAATTGATTTTGGGGACAGTTACCACAGTAGAGAAAAGTTGATCTTTTGCCGGTTGTTCTCAGCTGGGAGAGATGGAAGGTAGTCTAAAACGCACGACGCACCGGTCGTGATGGCGTGATCGGTTTAGTGCCTGAGTGTTCCAGTAGAGAATCTACTCCAATGATGCTTTGTCAAAGCTCTAGTAACCGACGCAAATCCTCTAATGATATTCAATTGATACCGTTCTGATAGTATTGGGTAATATCGAACCTCTTTTGATCCTATACGAAAACTCTACCAAAGCCCATCTTATCCAGTATCAAACAACTATTGAGTCTCCAAGAATCATCTACTGATCTTCTGCTTACACTCTATTGATCCTCAACCGATTTTGATTGATCCTTCCTGAACCTTTACAGAACAATTGTTGGACAGTTGCTGATATCTTTCTGATTGTCCGCTGTTTCCTGCTAATCTTGCGATGGTGGTTCACGTAACCACTACTAGTTCTATTCCGACGCTCTATTGAAACACTATTGATCCTCTACTGGATCTTCTTTGATACGATCTTCAAGTATCATCAGAGGATGGTGAAGTGAGTTTGGTGAGGGGGTGATAGGGGTTCTCTGTCCAGGAGCACCCTCCGTCTGTTCTGTCAAACGGGGAACACAGCGTTTGATTTGATCCGGAGCCAAAGAATAAACCAATGAAGGGCTCGAAATGGAGCGCTCGAAATTTCAGGGAGCACACTTAGTTGTCGGCCCACCCGCCAGTATGCGTGCTATAGCGCTGGTATCGCCATAACACACTCTTCTCCTATTATCAGTTGATTGTCGCCAACCCTTGTGACTGAACTTGTTAGCTATTAATACGCAATGAATGCAGCAAGTGCTGTAAAACGTGAATTTGCTAAATTGTTGGTGGAGTAAAGAGAGATTATTCGCAATGCTACTATTAACATGACTGCATAACTGGTTCCACGATTCGCAAGGTAAATAATACAATTTTCTATTTCCCTTGTTTTCATTGCTGCAATAATACGAATGAAGCTCGATTTGGGGGCGGAATTGGGTTTTCACCCCCACGTTGGTTCTTGCTGGGTAGATATGAATTTCAACTGTTGCAAAATACGGATTTCTGAAGTTCGAAATAATTTCAAATTTTGCATTTTTTTGAGGTATTTACGTACTTACAAGTGAAGTTCTTGAAACGGTAGGATTGAGTCGTTTGTTTCACAATTTGAAGCCGAAAAATCGGACAAGATTGATCTCCTTTGCAAATTGGTGATTGAAAATTGAATTTTTCTGAGAAAAACGCTGCAAATTCTTTCACTGGGCTTTATTATTCATTTGGCTTGCATTCATGAATTGAATTTCCACTAAGCTTTGGAGTGTGCGTGTTTCACAGGTGATAGAGCGATTATTGAATTTCAGGAGGCACACAAATATGATCAACTGATCAATCCAAATAGGTATTTTGGTCGAGAACAGATTTACGTGCTCTATGCATATCTCCTGAAAGTCAATAATCGCTCTATCACCTGTGAAACACGCACACTCCAAAGCTTAGTTGAAATTCAAATCATGAACGCAAGCCAATTGAATAATAAACCCCAGTGGAAGAATTTGCAGCATTTCATGCATATCAGAATGTTTCAACCCGTGTATCGGCTATAAACCCTTTTAGGAGTTCACTCCAGTATCCACATTCACTACACCACTAGGTTACTGCGAACAAAACAAAACAAAAACAAAAAAACCGCTGTTGTTTTTGTTTCGATCGCAGTAACCTAGTGATGTAGTGAATGTGGATGCAAATGGATGTAGTGAATGTGGAGGGGCTCATTCGATTGCTCATGGAAAGTTCTTAAAAAAAAGTACAAATTTAGGCCGCCTTGATTTTTTTAGGTTTTTAGGGATTTTACAAAACTTTGACAACCCTTAAGTGGCACTTTAAATTAAGTGAGAGAGCTGGCTAAAGAATTGGGGCATTGTCGGACCAACATGGATTTTTCCTGAAAATTTCAGATTTTTTGCTCCTGCCGTTTGGGAGAAAACGTGCGTACGGCGGACGGACGGAAAATTTTTTATTGCAGATTTGGATTCCACACCCTTTGAAACGTAAACCATGAAATTTTCAGGGGGGTTAGACATTTTTTTTTTTTTTTTTCAAGAGCGATTACAATGGTTTATTATTGAATTATAAACCAAAAGCACGTTTTGGTCTCACGTTCCCTTCGTGGTTGTCCGTTACGGTCTTGGTGCCCTGGTGTCAGGGCAGGAGCCGCTACTGGTCAGATATCTCTGAAATAACTAGCTTTTCTTAAAAAATTCGCTAAACAAATACGTCATTTCGGATCTTTGGGCTCATGGTGGCGGCTGATTCTTCCAGGATTAGTTTCCCATCTACTGGCGATTCCTCAACTCAGAAGGACGTCCTGCGGAAGTGAACTCGAGATGAAAAGTACTCTATCTTGTGAGACCCACTCGCTAACCAGCCGGTCATTGATATTCACCCGGGCATCACAAGGGTAATCCCGACGGTGATCAATATCCGAACAGGAAGAGAGGAATGTATGGCGGGCAGGGGAGGAGAGGGCACCCATTTAATCACCACTTTGGCCATTAGCGAGACTTGTCTAGGGCTTCCTCCTGGTCTCCCAGTGGCAGATCCGGCGGGGTTGCGATAGGTACAAAGTTTAATTGAATTCAACGGCCCAATTAGCCACCTCGAGTCCAACTTTCGGCCTCCAAGGAAAACGGAGAAAGAGGGAGAGAGGGCGATAGGGGGGAGCGGCGGAGAGAGAAAGACGGATGGATGGGGGGAACAACGGACCCTTCCATTTCCTAGCCGCCCGCTATTGCACGCTGCTCTTCTCTCGACCTCTGAACTAGTGATGGCGTAACTGTTAATTTTCTGTAACAAGTCCCAGTGATACTGCTATTGTTGAAGTTGCAGTTATGTTAAGTTGTTTAGAAAGTTGAACGCTGTGAGTGCAACTGTAGGCATACATGTGTAGAAAAGCTACAAACGGAGATTAGAGGCTACGGCACAATTAGAGTTCTGGCTTGTCAAGTGGAAAATAGGCTTGCAACACTTAGATATACGTGGTGTGTGTTTGTGTGTACATATATATTCTAACATGGTATTATGTGTATGACGTGAACTATTCAGTAATTTTCGGATTAGTGATTTAAATGGTAATCGGACAAAAAATCCCCGAGGGCGGACAAAAAATCCCCAACTTCGGAAAACCACTGAAAAAGGGAAAAATACGAAATACATTTAGAGCTTTATGGGTCCATACGGCTTTCCACCGATTACTTTGAGTGCCCCCATATATTTATTTCTGTCATTTTTTACACGGGAATTTTTTGTCCGGGGTGGGCTAAACGCGAGGATTTTTTGTCCGTGATTCGATTTAAACAGGGTTGACCAAGCCTTAGCTGGTTATGTGTTTTCTCTCAACCTGGTTATTGTATGATAAACTTTTTTTTTTCTTCTCCTTCTTTCTTAACTGATAATTTCACGTCGATTATCTCGAATTACTCGAGACTCACGATCAAGGATCAACAAACGAAGGTCATCGAGGTTGTTGTGGAAATGACAGTTGATTTCAGCCGTAACTTGTAGCGGATGGACATGAAGAAAAAGGTGAGATAATGTAAACTCAGTTCGGCGTTCTTCCGTATCTTTTAGCGGATAGGGGAAATTTACTTATTTCCTTGATTTTAGTTGGAAAAGGTTGGATTTTACTTGGAAATGCTATAGTTAGTCCTGTAAGTTGTAAAACAACAAATATCAATTATTTTGGGAAAAGGTGTAATTCAACTGGAAAATGCTGTACTATGGAAAGAGTATCTCTGGTGACCCTGTAAATGGTGGACTAAAATAACCAAATGTGGATCCTCGCGAGTCAAGACAGCGGGGAAGAGACCTCTAGGAGCTGTCGGTTTTTGACAAGGCGAAAAAGGGCCGCGCATAATCGGGGTCCTGATGACACACGTTAAATGGGGCGGAGAGAAAACAGGTTAGAACACGAACGAGCCGAGTGGGATGATGACAGCTTGATGATGATTGGTGGAGGCGCTGCGAGCTCCGAGGGCGAGAGGGGCTGATGAGACAGGCTGGTGTTTGAGGGGGGAGCTGATAGACTGATACGCGTAGGCGCTCCGCGAGGGGCTCCCGCTCGTTACTGCTGAGTCAAGCAGAGCGCAACCACTTCCGTCCTCCGCACGGGGGAAAAACTCCGCCGCCGCCTCCTGTTCCAAGTTCCCCGCCCACGTCGGCCGCCGCAGTTCTGCCAACGTCATCGAGTTATCTTTCCGCCCGATCCCCTCGCGTTATGATCCCCGTAGGTGCCTCAAATTTAAATTCATTTCAAGATTCAACATTAATTTATCGAGTACACAACCCCGCTAAACAACTTCAATTGTGATGAAAGAAAAAACGTCTGCCAAGTGGGTGTGGCACATAGCTTCCTCGTATCCATAACATGACTGTATAGATCATTGAAAATTATTATTGACTAAAGAACTTCGTTCAATTAGGCGAAGTAAATATTGAATTAGGGTAAATTTATTGTTATGCAGGAGCATAACTTGAGAAAATAAAGGTGGGCATGTTCAACTGTTGAACAAACTATAAAATATACCTAATAAGTCCGAACAATCCCTGAAAATTTCATCGAAATCGGTCAAGAACTCCCGGAGTTATGCTTATGGCAAGGATTTCACGTTTGCGCATGCGCGGAGGCTACTATTGATCCGAAGGTCATGAAACTCATAGGGGACCATCTACACATCAAGCCGAACAATCCCTGAAAATTTCATCGAAATTGGTCAAGAACTCCCAGAGTTATGCGTGTAACAAGGATTTCGTTTGCGCATGCGCAGAGACTAATATTGATCCGGGGGTCATGAAACTTATAGGGGACCATCTACACATCAAACCGAATAATCCCTGAAAATTTCATCGAAATTGGTCAAGAACTCCCGGAGTTATGCGCGCAACAAGGATTTCACGTTTGCACATGCGCAGAGGCTAATATTGATCCGGGGGTCATGAAACCTATAGGGGACCATCTACACCCCAACCCGCACAATCCCTGAAAATTTCATCAAAATCGGACTATAACTTCGTGTAGTTTCGCCCGTAACAAGGATTTGCTGACAGACAGACAGACACACAGACACGGAACCAAAATTGTTCAGAAAGGTCTAAAACGCAAAATGCGAGTGGAATTTTTGATTTTGGAGACAAAAAAAATTTTCACATTCCGAAAGTGAAAACAATGCTTCCGCTACCTTGGTAGACTCGGAAGCAAAAACTATTAACCCTTTGAGGTCGAAAGTTGAATTCTGGTCTTGTCCACAAGGACGGAACCCGGTCAGGGACCGGCATCATGTATGTATCTTATAGGTACGGTGACCATAGGTACTCTTTTTGGGAGTACAGGTCCTACTCTTTGTGTTTGTGTCCTCCCATATTTTTGAACTCATGAAAATGAAGGTAAGGTCCTCCTTTTTTGAAATGGTACTCCCAAGGTCCTACTTTAATAGGTTGTGGGTAAGCTGTGGGGAAGTGTGGCTGTGGTTCATACACAACGTCTTTTTGTGAAAGTTACCTACGGAAGTGGAACGCAAATATTCAGGATCTTGCCCTATTTACATGGATTCTGCTCAAAAAAACATTTTCATGGAATGAAGCGTCATGTGAAGCTTTTTCTGGCATCTTTGCCCGATAATCTGCTTAAATTAACATAGATGCGATGTTTGACGAGATATCCCTTGTTAAAAACTACATATCGGAGGAGAAGATTGGCAAATGGAACGAGCTTAAAGCAGCCTCAGAAACGCGTTGGAGTGATTTTCAATCACATGCGCTCCAACCATTGTTTCTGCCCAACACAATGATTGTGTGTGAATTTGTATTTAGCTTAACAGCAACAAGTAAGTAACGGTCAGAAAGTTAAGGTCTTTTTTTTCCGTTTTGACAAGTGTAAACTTTTTTCAGAATGACTCTTCCCTAACATATCCATTGCCTAAAACTATCAAAAGAACAATTTTTTTTATTTTTTATTAATTTTTTTCTTTATTTTGATCTAGTAGTGGCCAATCAAATTACGAAACAATGGATTGTGTGTGAATTTGCCATTGACATTTTGCCCTCCTTACGTGTTTAATATCATTAAATTCAATACCAGATGAACAAAATTGATTCTATCCAGTAGAAGCTCTAGGACAGCCCAACAAACGAGGAAACTAGGGACGGTCATATTGAGAAGTTTACCACAATTCCCAATGATGCTCTGCGACTCCTAGTTCAACCTCTGACTACAAGATGACATGAGCCCAAGTTTGAAGCCACTTGTGTGTGAATTTATAAACTTTAAAATTACTGGAGCAGTGGCCACTAACCTTAGTACACCCATTGAACGCTTATTTTCATTAATTAATAACTTCTGGAGTGCAGAAAAAACCAATTAGGCGTTGGCACTCTGAAGGAGGTAATGCAAATTTACCACAATTTTGATGAAAGTTGCTTACAAATGTTTGATTTTTTGAAGAACCACGAGCGTCGGCTCAAACCATCCACGGTTCTGCCAAATATGATTGGTTTAAAAAAATGACGACTCTGGTTTCATATAATTTTCACAATTCGTTCAACTTGTTGCAATTCCTAAGTTGCAATATGATAATGACGTTTATTTGTGTAACGATGATATTTACCAGTGTTACGTACCTGATTCAGAAGCTGCGAGAGTAATATTAATATTATATGCATAATTTAGTTTGAAAGCTCCCACCTCGAACATATATTTATTTTTTTTTGTGAATAATATTTATTTACCAATATTTAATGCTGGTTGATAAAATTATGGTCACCGTACTTATAGGACGACTTAGTACACGCCATTGCTTCATTCAAGGACGATTGCCTTTTTGCATAGGTCATTTAAAAACGCAGCATCACGTTTGAAGATATATTCATCAAATAAAAGCACAGATTATTGTAATTTTTTTATATTTTTATTGTAACAAAAAACTAAAAAAAAAAAAAAAAAAAAAAATTGATACAAAAAAATTCAAAAATTTAGGATAACACTTCAATTTCAATTTAGTATTCAGAGTGTTATGTTTGAGATGGTAATGTGATGAGCAAGTTTTCACCTCGACGAAAAAACACTTGAGAACTGAAAATCGCAATCCCTAAACTCACAAAATCTGATACAATCGAAGCCACACACGAAAATAACACGAGAACCAGAGTAATCAGTAAGAAAATAGTGGTAAAGAGTCGAAAAGAGTAACCAGTTAAGTCGCGTGGGGTATGGATTTCCATGTTTTTGGGGTCGCTGAGATCGAATTTGAACTTCCAAGAGCCCGTAGACACCTCTTCTTCCCTTAATCACCCCCTCCTAGGGGTTGAAATTTCAGTTCTCACGCTAATTCGAGTGGGGTAAGGATTTCTATGTTTTGGGGTCCCTGAGATCGAATTTGAACTTCCAAGAATCCGTGGACACCTCTTCTTCCATTAATCACCCCCTCGTAGGGGTTGAAATTTGAGTTCTCACGCCAAGTCGAGTGGGGTAAGGATTTCTATGTTTTTGAGGTCCCTGAGATCGAATTTGAACTTCCAATAGTCCGTAGACACCTCTCCTTCCCTTAATCTCCCCCTCACCCCCTCGTAGGGGTTGAAATTTGAGTTCTCACGCCAAGTCGCGTGAGGTACGGATTTCTATGTCTATGGTGAATGGAGTCTATCAAAGCGAATCAAAAGTCGCCCGATGTTGGCAGTCTCTTGGTGAGTGGTGATATGAAAGCTGGTAGCGAAACACTTGAAGGGGTTCAAGAAGAGGGGATATTCACCGGTAAGAATCGATAATGAAAAGAACGTAATAGGAAAATTCCATTTCATCAATCACTTCCCGTCTCCGCAGGGCGAGTGGAGGCCTTGGTTCTCCCCAGTTGTCGAGGAGCTTTAGGGGCTAATTAGATTTTATACAAACGCGACGGAGGAAGGTTTCCCCAGCTACAGAAGGGTTCCGGAGTCACATCCGGTTCCGGTTCCCGCATACCTAATCAGAGCAAACAGAGTGGAAATGTGTTTGTTGACACCGCAAACCGCTCGGGCGTCCAACCTCGTGCTAATGTTGGCTGGCTAAAGTCCTCTGTCGTCTTCCAACGCACCCCCCTAGGATAATACGATAATTATAAATACCTTGAGACGATGAAGAAGAAGAAAAAGGTTTATTTTGGTAATTTCAAAATTTCAGAATTTCGTACTGACAGTTACCTACATAGAAAGTTTTTGAGATTTCGATTTTTCAATATTCCAACCCTTAAATATTAAACCTTAGAGTTGGTCGAGAGTGATGTCGTTCATCGTCTATCCACACATTTTATGTTCACTGTTCATCGAGGTTGGTTCAGTATTTTTTTCCAGACAGAATTTTTTTCTCTATTTTAAAATTTTGAGCATAAAACGTAAACCACATATGTTGAAGGGAAAATAATGAACTAAAAACGACTACATTCAATTCTACTAAAGTTGTCTCCTTATCACTGGCTATGTGAGATCCATCTGAACCAAAAGGTCCAGTGTAATGGAAAAACTGAAGGTCAAACTGAATTTCATCGAATCTTAATAGTTGTCCAAACTAGGAAACCTTGAATAGCTTACGTCACAAATTTGTGACAACGTTTTATAGACAGTAAAACGATATTTATAATAAGAGAGAATTGAGAAAGGGAGTATGGAAGAAGAACGGTCCATAATATAACATACGTCGGTTAATATCACCAAGTTTGTTGGGGCTGGTTAGTTGAGTCCCAAGTTCTAAACTTCGAGTCAAAGTGGGAGTTCGGGGAGAGATTGGAATTCCCGGTAGGCGTGACGGGAAATGATCGGGAGCCGATATAAAGTTGCGGGAAGGGTTGGAAATGAAATACCTTGGGCCGGGGCGAACAAGGGCGTAGGTATAGCTGTCAAAGAACGAATCCCGCTCAAACATAGGGAGAAAGTGAGAGAGAAGGCTGGAAAACCTTTAATTAAACCTGACACTTTCACTCGGTGCCGTTCCTCTAATCAAGTTCTTTCTTAGGGATGGTAGATGGTGGAGCATATAGACAGGTGGCATAAGTAGGGACGTTCCGATACCGCTTGCGATACGATATTTGCTATCGATATCGATACAGTATCGAAATAAAAGTATCGATATGGGTAGTATCAAATGACAAAGTAAACTTAATTTACTCGGAACCTCGGAAGCTGAAAATTCCAGAATAAAACAGACTTTGTGATCACACAGGAGTATAATAATACAGAAGGAAGAAATATAATAAACAAAAAAACGTCTGCCAAGTGGGTTTGGCACATAGCTTCCTCGTATCCATAACATGACTTTATAGATCATTGAAAATCATTATTGACTAAAGAACTTCGTTCAATTAGGCGAAGTAAATATTGAATTAGGGTAAATGTATTGTTATGCAGGAGCATAACTTGAGAAAATAAAGGTATTCATGTTCAACTATTGAACAAACTATAAAATATACCTAATAATAAAAATTGACATTGACGCTGAATGGGTAGATGACTGAAGTGATGAATAATTATTATGACATTTCTAAAATGCTTGTGGCAAGGATTTCACGTTTACGCATGCGCAGAGGCTACTATTGATCCGGGGTTCATGAAACTCATAGGGGACCATCTACACATCAAACTGAACAATCCCTGAAAATTTCATCGAAATTGGTCATGAACTCCCGGAGTTATGCGTGTAACAAGGATTTCGTTTGCGCATGCGCAGAGACTACTATTGATCCGGGGGTCATGAAACTCATAGGGGACCATCTACACATCAAACCGAACAATCCCTGAAAATTTCATCGAAATTGGTCAAGAACTCCCGGAGTTATGCGCGTAACAATATCTTGTGGCAAGCGTTTCACGTTTGCATGCGCTACTATTGATCCGGAGGTCATGAAATCTATAGGGGACCATCTACACCCCAACCCGAACAATCCCTGAAATTTTCATCAAAATCGGACTATAACTTCGTGTAGTTTTGCCCGTAACAAGGATTTGCTGACAGACATACACGGAACCAAAATTGTTCGGAAAGGTCTAAAACGCAAAATGCGAGTGGAATTTTTGATTTTGGGGACAAAAAAATTTTCACTTTCCGAAAGTGAAAACAATGCTTCCGCTACCTTGGTAGACTCGGAAGTAATAAAAAACATATTAGTACAAGTAGGTAATATAAAAAGGGCCTGAATAAAATATTGATCCTGCCTATTGCTTCCGAGTTGCGCTAAAAAATCGGTGTCAGCAATCAACAGGTGAGGTTCGTTGGCCAGCCTAATTGGCCGGGAATTTGTGGTCCAAATTTACAATTTAATGGTTAAAAAATGAGCTAAAATTAATTGTTTGGCAAGGTGGGCATGTGGGGTGTCGTGAAACATGGTTTTTTTGGGTGCTGGGCCAAATGAGACCATTTTCAGTCCGATCTTTCCCATACAGTGTGCTAAATTTAAAAAAAGTATGAAAAACGCTTAAAAATAGGGTATTTTTTTTTAAATTGGCAAGTTAGGTGTCATTAAACATACTTTCTTGTGTGCTGAGTCGCTGGATCCAGGTTCAGCCTGATCCGATACCACCCAGTGTGCGTAATTTAAAAAAAAATTGTCTCAAATATCAAAAACCACAACACAGTAACTTCAATTTTTGTTTGCCCTACTCATGTGAACAGCGTAATCTATACACCCAATATCTGTGTTTAAGAAAATACAAAATAGTTGGCGATAAGAGTCGTTGTAGTTTTGGGAAAATATCGTCAATGTTTGTCAAACTACAAATATTCATTTCCGTTAATGGGGGGGGGGGGGGGTGAATTATTAATAAAGTTAGTTTTTTTACTTCTATACTCTAATTGAACATGAAAGTTGAGTTATTTGCGAAAAATCGTCCGTGAAAGTCTTTTGTTGAACTTCTCTTCTATTGACATTATCATATCAACAAAGCGCACGTGCAGAATGGAGTCATCAAATGGACTACTGCAATTCCAATCCGTTTTGTTCACCGCATGTGGTTGACTTTCAAATGAAAGCCGTATGACGAATACAAACAGTGCAAATGGACGGGCAGAGCGGTAGAATGCTCTGCCGTTATTGAAAGCAATTTGTACATCAAAAGACGAATTTCTCTGCCGTCGTAGTCAGCGTATTAATGAAATCTGCAAGGAATTGATGGAGGTTTATTCAAGAGGGAAACACAAGCAGCGACTTCCCACTCAGCAGGGACGCTTACGGAAAAGTGGGAGTTCCGAGAACTGGGGAAGGATTATTATCTCTGCTAATTTCCAGCCGTTTACTCGTACAGCCGAGGGTTTTCAAAGAGAATGATGTCGCAATAAATTAACCTCACGTGCCCCCCACACATCCTGCAAATTACGCTGCGGGATTATTCACAAGGGATTACTCCTAGTCATTTTTCTGACCCAGGGTATCATTCCGCAACTGCGCCATTTCTCCACTAACGAATTTCATTTGCATTTGTTTCTCTACTAATGGGGGTCCAATGTGCTTAAAAATGGTGATCAATCAAAATAATTTTGGTACGTTATAGTAACCCACCTGGTATTTGAATTGATAGCAACTGGTTGGTTACCAGAATAACAAGAACTGATGTGAATTCTGCACAAATAAATTAATTGTGTTTTCTATTTTTTCTCCTGATAATAGATTGTTTCTTTCGATCACTGATTATATAAGGAAATGGAACAAGGAAGTATTTCAAGAAATGCAAATAAACCCTTTTGATGGTATCAACGAGGGTCCATAGCAGTGAATGCTTGTTTACGAAAATTTTTGCTTGCATAACTGTTGGCTCAATGATGAGTTCAAGATCAGCCACTTTAGTCGGGAAGTTCACTCCTGGAAGTGGCAGAAAATGATTTTATCCTGCTTTCGAAGTTGCAACGGAGGATGCCTGGAGAAAGTGGAAGGGATCATTCTTAAGAAGTTTTGGTCAGAATCTGGTTGAACTCGCCAAAGAAGCACAAAAGATTGGCAGGAAACATCTCAAAGGTGCTTTCAGACAGCCAGGCAGTCCGGAATGCTATTTCTGCCTTGTCAATAACCTCAAAGCTGACCTGCCTCAGCTCCCACAATGCTGTGGCCCAGGGTAACAAACTGAACTTGTGGAGTTTCACTCCTGGGAGCAAGGCAAAAACATTATTTTATCCTGGATTGGAAGTTGCAACGATGGATGCCTGGAAAAAGTGGAAGGAATCTTTCTTAAGAGGTTTTGGACAGAATCTGGTTGAACTCACCAAAGAAGAACAAAAGATTGGCAGGAACCAACTCAAGCGTGATTTTAGACAGCCAGGCAGCACGGAATGCTATTTCTGCCTTCCCAATAATCTTGAAGCTGAATTGCTGTAGCATCAGCTCCCACAATGCCCTGGGTAACAAACTGTACTTGCTCAGGGAACCGCGATATACCAGGTCATGAGGAAATAAAGGGCAAAGAGGAACCTGATCGCCTTGCTGAAGAGGGATCAGAGTTTAACCTAATTGGAGCTGAACCTTAACTAGGGGTATTTTTCAGTAATTTCATTTATGCGCAGGGACCATCCCTTGATTGTTTACTACTTCATCCAGGGCCGGGTCTTATCGAGGGCAACTGTCGTTCGGGATTTGGGAGTATCTTTGGACGTGTCTCTTACATTTGTTCCTCAAATCGACACAATTGTTGCCCGCGCCCATGGAATGCTTGGTTTTGTGTGGAGGGCATCCCGGGATTTTGACGACATCGACGCAGTGAGGCTCCTCTACATTTCCCTAGTACGACCACTCCTCGAATTCGCCACCGTTATATGGTCTCCAATCTATAAGGTACATGAGGAATCTGTGTAGATGATCCAGAAGAAATTCTTGAAGATGATGTACTACAAGTTTCACCTGGATTAACGTTTCCCAACAGTCGATTACGTCTTCCCACATCGTGAGGTTGGTGAATTTCTGGGTATTCGGCGGCTCTCCGTAAGGAGGATGGAGCAGGATCTTCTTTTTCTCCACAAGGTCTTGCAGAATCGGGATGATTCGTCGGAATTACTTGCATCCCTCGCATTCCGCGTACCTGCTTGAGCCTCCAGGAATTTCGGATTGTTTCGGCTTCCCCATAACCACACCAATTATCTGGTCAGCCCTCCGTCTTCAAGAATCATGAGGCTGGCAAATGAGCACCTCCAAAATGTGGACATTTTCAGTGTATCCCATAAAAGTTTAAAAAGTTCCTTACAAACTATACTTGAGTAGATGATGAACCTCAACAAAACTATCGCTTTTTTTCTATAGAGGCAGCAATTTTGTTTTTCTTTGTAACTGGGCTTGGCCTGTGTTTATGAATAAATAAATAAATAACCAAGAGTTATTATAACTCGGCAGGTCCGGAAACGGGAAGAGGAAGCACGAACATGAAACTGACTAGGGATGCAAAAAAAGTATCAATACTTTCAGATTCTCCCCCCCCCCCCCCCCCCCAAGTATCGAAGAATCGATTCAAATGTGAGGCCCGATTCTTTTCATTTTTAAGGAAATTTTTGACAATTCCAACAACAACAATGGAAAAAGAGCGAGAAGTGAAAATACCTCAAGAATTACCAGGTAATGAACAAGCCGACAGAAATGCGATATAGGTATTGGATTGAGATGAACAAATTTCTAGAGTTCAAATCGTCCTCAATTATCCCTATTTCTAAACAAATGATGGGTTAATAGCCAGTTCATCTAGACAAATTTACAGGTAAATGGTAATTTATGTTGCAGTTGGGTGACACCAATAATTACGCACGAATTAAACACAATACAAAAGATATAGTGGGGTATTGAAAGAAACTATTACAGCTGAAATAGGTACGTTTTTGAGAAGTCATTAGAAGTTTCTAGTAAAATTTACAGTGCACTCTGACTCGTTTCAGAATTCGAAGACGCGTCCATTCTTGAAAAAATTGATACTTTCATGAAAGATTATAATTTATTAATCATACATTTTCTAATTCTAATAAGACAATTATTCTAATAATCCAATTCAAAAAAGTATAGATTCTTTAAAATATCGATACTTTTAAAAATAATCGATACGATTTAAATCGATTCTTTTTTAAGAATCTTGCATCGCTAAAACTGGCCCAATATTTCCGAAGAGAGACAAGCCTAGGGTTTCTCAACCATCTCCTGGATAAGCGCAAATGCTCTATTCCCACGGATGCGAAAATAAGCTCGCAAACTTTCCCGTTACTTTTTACTTCCGGCATTTCGGAAAGGGTGCTCAAACTCCTGCCGATATTGCCAACATCCTCCATCATTTGTTGGGGGGGAAGAAAAAAATATTACGATTATTGTCCTTCTCTCCGCTCCACCGGCAACTAGAACGAAAGCAACCGAGAAAATCGATATAAATGAACGGACCTTGAGCGTGTTAATTCAGTATTATTTACGAGGGATGAGAGAAATACGATTAATTTCTCCATGTGGCAAGTGAGTGCTTTCCATCCGGGAAGGGCTTTTGAAGAGGGTTTTCCCACAAAGGGTCGCATTACTCGGGTGTTATTTTTCTCAAGACCCAGCGATTGTGAATAAGGGGTATTAGTTGCCACAATAGTCTCCTTTCCGACCGTACTTACTCTAGAATATATATTTCATATCCCTTTTATGAATGGTCCTTCCTCGTGTTTATTTTATTAATCACATGTCTCGAATGTTATTTAACCGTTTGTGAACGTTATTCCAGCTAATTTTCCTGAAAAATGAAGCTATTGCAATGGCTTCTCGAAAATGGAAACTAACAGGAGGATTATAAAACGATTTATAGAATTAAACGCTTTTCAGTAATACAGGGTGTACAGCGTATGATCGGAAAATCTTCGCACACGTGTTCTGCAACTAGTTTCCAACAAAAAGTGCCTCTTAGAGATTTTTTTTTTTTTTTAGAGGCTTCGTTTTTGAGTTATTTCACTTTTAAGATTTTTTTCGTGTTTTCGAACATACGTCACTAAAACAGCCGTAACTCGGGCGTTTTTAAAGTATTTGCAAATCTAAGTATGCCGTTGGAAATAGCATACAATTATCTATCGTCTCAGTCTTTAATAATAATTTTTTAAAAGGAACTAAATGGTAAAAATGAGCCTAAGAAGTAAATTTTGTCAAATTGTGAAAAAAATTCTTTTTTTAATGGCTCATTAGTCCCCCTTAATTTTGATGATACGTTTGAGCCTGTACGCTTAAAAGATGCGACAAAAGTCTCAGCTTTCTAATGGTATATTTAATTTTTAGGTATTAGAGGGAACTTTTTTGAGGAAATTGAGATTTTATGCAAAAAAAAACGTGTATTTTCAAGCACATTTGATGTGATCAAGCGGGTGTTAATCATATTATCATACTCAACATTTTGTCCGTGAAGATGTTTCTATCAACGAAAAGAAGAGGAAATCATAACAAATAACGGGATCAAACCTCACGATATCAGCAAGAACGGGAGACATGTAACAGTTGATTTACATCAATTCATTCCGCGGATGCTCTCACTCAATTAGGATGCTCTCTCATGTTGAATTAGGGTAAATTTATTGTTATGCAGGAGCGTAACTTGAGAAAATAAAGGTAGGCATGTTCAACTATTGAAAAAACTATAAAGTATACCTAATAAGTCCGAACAATCCCTGAAAATTTCATCGAAATCGGTCAAGAACTCCCGGTGTTATGCTTGTGGCAAGGATTTCACGTTTGCGCATGCGCAGAGGCTACCATTGATCCGGGGGTCATGAAACCTATAGGGGACCTGTAACCCGCACAATAGCTGGAAATTTCATCGAAATTGGTCAAGAACTCCCGGAGTTATGCGCGTAACAAAGATTTCACGTTTGCGCATGCGCAGAGGCTACCATTGATCCGGGGGTCATGAAACCTATAGGGGACCCCTAACCCGCACAATCCCTGAAAATTTCATTGAAATTGGTCAAGAACTCCCGGAGTTATGCGCGTAACAAGGATTTCACGTTTGCGCATGCGCAGAGACTACTATTGATTCGGGGGTCATGAAACCTATAGGGGACCATCTACACCCCAACCCGAACAATCCCTGGAAATGTCATCAAAATTGGTCAAGAACTCTCGAGGTTATGCACGTAACAAGGATTTCACGTTTGCGCATGCGCAGAGGCTACCATTAATCCGGAGATCATGAAACTCATAGGGGACCATCTGCACCCTCAACCCGCACAGTCCCAGAATATTTCATCGAAATTGGTCAAGGATTCCCAGAGTTATGCGCGTAACAAGGATTTCACGTTTGCGCATGCGCAGAGGCTACTATTGATCCGGGGGTCATGAAACCTATAGGGGACCATCTACACCCCAACCCGCACAATCCCTGAAAATTTCATCAAAATCGGACAATAACTTCGTGTAGTTTTGCCCGTAACAAGGATTTGCTGACAGACAGACAGACAGACAGACAGACACGGAACCAAAATTGTTCAGAAAGGTCTAAAACGCAAAATGCGAGTGGAATTTTTGATTTTGGAGACAAAAAAATTTTCACATTCCGAAAGTGAAAACAATGCTTCCGCTACTTTAGTAGACTCGGAAGCAAAATAAAAGAAGTAAACCTCTGCCAAGTGGGTGTGGCACATAGCTTCCTCGTATCCATAAGATGACTGTATAGATCATTGAAAATTATTATTGACTAAAGAACTTCGTTCAATTAGGCGAAGTAAATGTTGAATTAGGGTAAATTTATTGTTACGCAGGAGCGTAACTTGAGAAAATAAAGGTAGGCATGTTCAACTATTGAACAAACTATGAAATATACCTAATAAGTCCGAACAATCCCTGAAAATTTCATCGAAATCGGTCAAGAACTCCCGGTGTTATGCTTGTGGCAAGGATTTCACGTTTGCGCATGCGCAGAGGCTACTATTGATCTGGGGGTCATGAAACTCATAGGGGACCATCTACACATTAAACCGAACAATCCCTGAAAATTTCATCGAAATTGGTCAAAAACTCCCGGAGTTATGCGCGTAACAAAGATTTCACGTTTGCGCATGCGCAGAGACTACCATTGATCCGGGGGTCATGAAACCTATAGGGGACCATCTACACCCCAACCCGAACAATCCCTGAAAATGTCATCAAAATTGGTCAAGAACTCTCGGAGTTATGCGCGTAACAAGGATTTCACGTTTGCGCATGCGCAGAGGCTACTATTAATCCGGAGATCATGAAACTCATAGGGGATCATCTACACATCAAACCGAACAATCCCTGAAAATTTCATCGAAATTGGTCAGGAACTCCGGAGTTATGCGCGTAACAAGGATTTCACGTTTGCGCATGCACAGTTACTATTGATCCGGGGGTCATGAAACCTATAGGGGACCATTACACCCCAACCCGCACAATCCCTGAAAATTTCATCAAAATCGGACAATAACTTCGTGTAGTTTTGCCCGTAACAAGGATTTGCTGACAGACAGACAGACAGACACACAGACACACAGACAGACACGGAACCAAAATTGTTCAGAAAGGTCTAAAACGCAAAATGTGAGTGGAATTTTTGATTTTGGAGACAAAAAATTTTTCACATTCCGAAAGTGAAAACAATGCTTCCGCTACTTAGTAGACTCGGAAGCAATATCTTAGAAGTGAAATAACTCGAAAACTAAGCGAGATAATACAAGATCGATCTGAGGCATCACTTTTTGTTGGAAATTGGTTGTAAAATACGTGGGTGAAGTACTGCGCACCTTATCTGATACACCCTGTATAACAGAAAAGCCTTTGATTCCATAAATCGTTTTATAATAATAGTGGATGTATGTGTCATTACAGAGGATAACTCTTGACAGGATTGAGATAAAAATTTCATTCTTCAAATAATCAAGCGTTTCAAAAGAAAACTGGACAGCAATTTTTGAGCACGTTACATTGGTCGAATCTCAAATTTCGAACTAAGAACGGCAGAAATCGACAATTCTATTTTCATTTTTTAATCAGAATACTGATCACAAAAAGTACATTATACATGAATTAACCAATGAAAATATTTGTGCTGAATTGTTTGTGTGAATAGAAAGATAAAAAACTATAAAAGCACCACACAAATAGGAAAAACGCTGCAAATTCTTTCACTGGGGTTTATTATTCAATTGGCTTGCGTTCATGATTTGAATTTATACTAAGCTTTGGAGTGTGCGTGTTTCACAGGTGATAGATAGCGATAGAATTGAATTTCAGGAGATACGCATAGAGCACGTAAATCTGTTCTCAACCAAAATATCTATTTGGATTGATCAGTTGATCATATTTGTGTGCCTCCCGAAATTCAATAATCGCTCTATCACTTGTGAAACACGCACACTCCAAAGCTTGGTAGAAATTCGAATCATGAACGCAAGCCTATTGAATAATAAACCCCAGTGAAAGAATTTGCAGCGTTTTATGCATATCAGAATGCTTCAACCCGTGTATCGGCCACAAAGCCTTTTAGGAGTTCACTCCAGTATCCACATTACTACATCACCACATCACTAGGTTACCGATATCATAACAAAAACAATAATAAACCAAAATAACGCAAATATTGGCACCGTAAATCGGGCCATACAACGGGAATGGTTTGAGCTACGGACCTGGGGAGGGCCTCATTCGATTCCTCGTGGAAAGTTCAAATTTAGGCCGCCTTGACTTTTTTTGAGGTTTTTAGGGATTTTACAAAACTTTGACAACCCTTAAAGGACACTTTAAGTTAAATGAGAGAGCTGGCCCGAGAATTGGGGCGTCGTCGGACCAACATGGATTTTTCCTGGAAATTTCAGCTTTTTTGCTTCAGCCGTTTGGGAGAAATCGTGCGTACGGCGGACGGACGGAAAATTTCTTATTGCAGATTCGGATTCTACACCCTTTGAAACGTAAACCATGGAATTTTCAGGGGGGGGGGGGGGTTACATTTTTTTCAAGAGCGATTACAAGGTTTACTATTGAATAATAAACCAAAACCAAAACCTGGAAACAGTTCATTTGTTACAAACTCTCAACATGATCTTTATCTAAGATTTGTCAAATTTCAACTTGATATATCGTAACTGTACTCGAACGACGATGATTGAGTAAAATTCGCTGGAACTTTCAATTCGTTTTGTTCTCCCAACAAATTTACGATTCCTTTTTGTCATCGATTCGTGTTCGAACAACGATCAAACCGTTTTGCTATTCTTTTCGTATTTTTATTACTGCTCTGCCTTATTTGACCAAAACAGTTTTTTTACTCCAGAAATTGAATTCGCAGGCCTGAATGACTTGTTGCATCTTTTTGATGAGTTTTAACTTTAAACAAATTCTATGCTGTTCCCATGCAGATTATGTGATAATTTGATTCGAGGTCCTAGAGACACTTTTGGTCGGGAATAGGTCGTAGATCGCGTAGGTCGGGCAAGACTCGCGCTACACTCGGTATGATTCTGAATGCCCCGTGACTGGAACCTTTTTTTTAGCGTTACGACGTAATATTAGATGAGTTCTCTGATGAAAGTCGCTCGAGCTGTAAACATCTCCGTCAACAAAGAGAAATGGGCCATGCCGTGGAGGATGGCGCCCCTCAACCTCCGTCTTACCTCCTCCTGGAAGTGCTTCTCTATTAGTAATGAATCGCCAAGTTGGAGAGACCACTTAAAAGTTTTATTAACGTAGTTAAAAAGCTGTTACTGGTTCTTCTGGTTCCCTCTAACCCTGTTACGTTTCATTCGGGACTCTTTGTCGAGGTCGCTCCTCCGCTTGTTTTTCAGTATTGACACCTGTTGCTCGGGACAGGCTCATGCCACCGCCAGCGGGTCTGATCTTGATGGCCGTTTGGTTCTGACGGGCCCCTCACTTCGATCAACATAATTTATTTAGGCCCTGGAAAAGCGGATTACGATGCCACTTGCAATCTGTTGAGTAGACGGTTTTGACGAATGTCGCGAGAGTGTTGAGATGAATTATTCAGAAGTTCCTATAGATGTTCAATCCAGGCCTCGTCGCTGGAAACGGCTGTTTTTCGGGATTTGCGGCGAACCGATAGGCGGCTGTTTGTACAGAGTAGGTGGTTCCTGTGAATGGAACCGTGGCCTGGACTAGGTACTCTGGCATCCGCTTCCCTCAAAACCCATTTCAAAACTAATGGACTGTAAATCACCACTAATGGACAAAGATTCGATATCACAGCATCACCTTGTACGCGGATTTTCAATAATCACCTCATTATATTCACGCTGAATTGTTTAGGAATCGGCCCATTAAAATGGCTATGATATTATTAACACTCCGTTATTCACGACAAATTAGATTCCATTACTGCTCGCACAGTGGTCCAGAATTTGAATCTATCTCTACTTATTAACCTCACGTTTTTCTATAGGATTTGTAGCGTGAATTTATTGTTCCCACCACTTTCAAATTTACGCGGTTCACGGTGTTCCGCATTGTCCAATTTTTCCGCCAGATAGCAGTGACATTTTCCTTTAGAAGACGTGTAATTTTGTACCGTAAGGTTTAAAGAAAATGAAGAGATTCATCGTCGTGTTAAATAAAGTATGTAATAAATATGTACTTTGGGAAAAGGGTCCTTGAGGAATAAAATGTCACATTCATGTTGAACGTTCATGCCGTCAGGTGCTCTACTTGGAGGCGAATAGCCTTTGTTCTGCGTCGTCGTTCATGATTGCTGTCACTCTCTCCACTTTTTCTCCGAGATCGTAGTCAGTTCTGAATTCTGTCAAGTGGAACGTTCCATCATGTACCCTCTCCCTGGCTTTGGCTGCATCCGTCTATGGGACGAAACTTTTCGGTTGTCATTTCATCGCCACCTTTTCTGCACCTCTACACCTAACTGTTGGATTCCATTGCCATACCATCTGAAATTAGACGAAATTCTTATTTCTTGTTAATTCATTTTGATTTTGGCGCAACAAGATTGATTCGATGTATTTATTCAGAGAGTTTTAAGAAGACGTTCAGTTGATTCATTTCCGTGGTTCTTATACCCAACTCCCTGTATTAAATCCAAGTGTACGAATTGGCAGCGTTTTTAAATGCAGATAGCAAAACGTTGCCTTTATCTCTATACATGGGCGTCTCCGATTGCGTTTATTCTTGTGTCACCGCGTCACCATATTGATTGCACCTTTTTTTTCATCGAGATATGGTTAGGATAGCAATAACGTTGTTACAGAAGGGAAGGAAAAAAATATATTGTAGATACCAAGGCGTGTGGTTCAAAGCGATCTATCGTACGGATAGAAGTGCGTACTTCAAAAAGATTACTAGTTTAATGGGAGAGAGCATCGGGAAACCGAGATACGTGAGTATTATGGAAACTTGAAGCTGTCTAGATCAAAGGGTAAAACTGAGGGCCCGAGGAAGGAGGACGAGATGGCGGGGGAGGTTTGCCATGAAACCGCTAGAGCTCTCAGCGCGGTGGAACTTGGGGGTTCTTTGGCGGCAGTGACAGGCTGTCGGGCGGACGGTGGGATTTAGTGGTATTAGCCCCGACCGAAAGGACCTTGCTCAAGGCCGGAGGTTAATGAGATTTGGTCTCCGCCTCGCTTTATGGCAGCTCTCAAACCAAAGGGCGTCCTTCCCTCTTCCAACGCGTCTCCGATTGCATTTATTCATGTGTCATCTCGTCGCTTTGAGGTGGATGTCAAAGGGTAGTTGCGCACCTCAGCAATTCAAATGCCTTGAATCATAAATCGGTGATTTATTTCATGGTTTTATTCCCTTTGCTGCAGCCAGCTTTGGCTTTAATGTTCTTTTCAATGGTCTTCTTCGTGAGAGGAAACAAGAGTGTAAGCACTTGTTTATGTCTCTCCACTTGGTGGTGTTTCACACAGCAGTAAAAAGAGCCTCGACCGAAAAACCCGTCAGCATTTCAATGATCGTTCTCACACAACTTTTTCTGTTTAAATTTAATTGGTGTAAATCTATCTGTCATCAGTCCGCGGTGGTTTCGATGGTGCTCTATAAGCCAAAACAAGAGAATTAGCTCATAGGTAACGCGATTCACGATTGGGAATAATACGAGTTGTGAACAGGAGAAGTCAAACGTAATGATACTAAATCACTGGGGGAACATTGACGGTGTGCTGAGAATCACGGTATTATGCTTCACTCATGAGTGAAGAATGGCAGGCTTGGTACAATGAACAATCCTCCTTCAAGGGTATGTACCATTTTCAAATCATGGAAAGGGTTTCCAAAAACCCACAATCTCTCCAACTCAGACTACCTCGAAAAGACCTTGTACAATTGTTTCGTGACATGAAACAATTGTAATATCTTGATATCTTGTGAAGATGTTATCGAGGACATGGAGCATAAACTTCTCTACTGCCCCTTATACGCCGAAGAACGCCGCCGATCTGAATTCGTTAAGGATGACCCGGACTTGGCTGACGCCCTCAAAAGTGCTACTTCAAAAGATGTCTAATTTTTATTGAACTTAGTACGGAACATAGTACGTGAAATATAATTTGATCGCTCCGTAAGACTTTCATCATGGTCGTATAATTCATGCGATTTCTGCAGTTGCGCAAGCGGTAAATACCATTAAACAATTAATAATCTACTAGGCTTACATTTCACGAACCACCACAATTTAGAACTTACCTCCCGCATAAAAAACCCGCTTTTTGCTTTTTACCTGCACCTTAGAAATAGATAAAACACTGTACAACACGCCAAGAGAGGTTTGTACGCAATGTTTTCCGAGAAGGCTATTAATCTACCTCACGTGCTATATCGAAATACAGAGAGATTTTAATAACAAACCCAAAACCATATCCAGCGAAAGAAAAATACTGGAAATGAAAATGTGAGAGGCATTTTAATCTTAGAGGTACGTTCATTGAAAGTAATCGAAAGGATTCCACAATACCAATTGCCGCTAAAAATGGAAAAAAGAAACTCTTGGACACTTCGAAATGAAAGTGATATATACGACGATGTTGGATGTTGGCGGTTTTCCACCTACGCGTGACGAAGTCGGAGAATATATTATGGTCGGGATTGGAATTTAATTCAACCCACCTACGCACGGAGGCTCCGCACATGCGAGAATACCGACGCGGTGATGGTATTCAGTAATAACGTGCTCCGTTCGCTTGCTTTGGCTCTTTTACCCGGCTACCTGTCTCTCTCTCTCTCATCCACTTTCCCTTTCGCACTCTCACTCTCACTTCTCTTTGTATGTTATTTTATCCTCATCCCCAGTGAGGTTTCTAGTTCAAAGTATGGGTGGGAAGGGACGAAAAGGAAAGGTCGGGAGATTCCTCAAAGTGGCTTTTATGCGTCATGATGGTCGGGGATTATAGGGTGTCAGTGAAGCGATGAGGAGTAGAAAGGGGGGGGGGGGGTATATCTCAAAGGAATGTTTCCCTTTCAACTGGTAGGTATGAAAAGGGCTTAACATGTAAATGCCGTCCTTTGCCGCTTCCAGTGAGTAGCCTTCTGAAGCGGATGTATTCGCATTATTTGAACTAAACATGCCTAGAGGACGAAGTGGTCAAACAATTTGACCTCGTCTGTATCGGTGATATTTTATCTCTTCCGATCTACTCTATATACCGATTCAAGTCATTAAGATGTGGGGAGAATCGGGCATTTTCTGGGTGATCAGATGGTTCTTGAAAACAGTGTGACACTACATATAAAGAAAGGTACAGTTGGGGATGAACCCTCAAAATAAGTTATTAAACTAAAAGCAACTCGATTATGAGCCCCTTTTGGGAAAATAGATAAAAAACGCTGCAAATTCTTTCACTGGGGTTTATTATTCAATTGGCTTGCGTTCATGATTTGAATTTCTACTAAGCTTTGGAGTGTGCGTGTTTCACAACAAAGAGCGATTATTGAATTTCAGGAGATATGCATGGAGCACGTAAATCTGTTCTCAACCAAAATACCTATTTGGATTGATCAGTTGATCATATTTGTGTGCCTCCCCTGAAATTCAATAATTGCTCTATCACCTGTATAACACGCACACTCCAAAGCTTAGTAGAAATTCAAATCATGAATGCAACTCAAATGAATAAAATTGAATAATAAACCCCACTGAAAGAATTTGCAGTGTGCGTGTTCCACAGGTGATAGAGCGATTATTGAATTTCAGGAGGCACACAAATATGATCAACTGATCAATCCAAATTGGTATTTTGGTTGAGAACAGATTTACGTGCTCTATGCATATCTCCTGAAATTCAATAATCGCTCTATCACCTGTGAAACACGAACACTCCGATGCTTAGTACAGATTCAAATCATAAACACAAGCCAATTGAATAATAAACCCCAGCGAAAGAATACTTATTGAATAATAAACCACAGTAATAATATTGAATAATTTTCCTACATATCATCAGCGTTTCATGCATATCAGAATGCTTCAACCCGTGTATCGGCTATAAACTACAAGTATCCACATCGGCTATCACACCAGTATCCACATTCACTACAACTCGACGCTATCGGCATCACTAGGTTACAAACAAACAATAATAAACCAAAAAACGCAAATGTTGGCACCATAAATCGGGCCATACATCGGGAATGGTTTGACCTACGGAATTGGGGAGGGTCTCATTCGATTCCTCATGGGATGTTCTTCAAAAAGAATACACATTTAGGCCGCTTCGACTTGTTTTGAGGTTTTTAGGGATTTTACAAAACTTTGACAGCCCTTAAAGGGCACTTTAAATTGAGTGAGAGAGCTGGCTCAAGAATTGAGGCGTCGTCGGACCAAGATGGATTTTTCCTGAAAATTTCAGATCTTTTGCTCCAGCCGTTTGGGAGAAATCGTGCGTACGGCGGACGGACGGAAAAATGTTTATTGCAGATTCGGATTCTACACCCTTTGAAACGTAAACCATGAAATTTGGGGGGGGGGGGGGGGTTAGAATTTTTTTTCCAGAGCGATTACAATGGTTTATTATTGAATAATAAACCAATAAATGGATACCGCTGGCCACCTAGGCGGTTATGACGGAGTAGCACCGTCTAAAAACCTCTTCACTTCTTCTTGCGCAGCTATCCTGGGACTACTTGCTGTATTACTTCAGGACAGCTGCTTTCGTGTGCGCTGAGGCATCCGCTTCTGTTTTTCAGAAGGGTTTAGCCCTTCCACTCCCGGTCCCTCTCTTTCACTTTCTGTACTGCTATGACAAAGGTTGTGGCAGCATCACAGTTCTTGCTTTCCTCCAACATCCTTGCCACAATCGTTTGAGGGCCCAGATCTCGCACTTCATCTTTGAACCTCCTGCGCATTTGCTCCCCTCTACAACATGGGAAGAAGACGTGGAAGGCATCTTGGTCTTCCTTTCTGCAGTAAATGCACGTTCCCTCGTCCACATTTCCGATCTTTTTCATGTAAGATCAAAAATACTGTCAAAAACCTGAGTGAGGTAGTAATTGACCTCTCCGTGCCTTCGACTGAGCCAAGGCCCAATTGTATGTATTAATTTGGCCGTCCATCTTCCTCTGCTTTCTGCTGTCCAGCGGATCTGCCAGTTTCTCATCGTCTCCTCTCATTCGTGTTGCTTTGCAATCTTAGGGGGGTCCACATTTATCCTGCTGTAGATTCTCCTTCATTCATCTGCTAGCAGGTCAACGGAAACCACCCCAGCAATCACATGTACCGCAGGTCCAGACACTGTCCTGAATGCGCTGCACACACGTAGGGCCTCTCTTCGTTGCACAGATTCCATGCGCATCCTATGAGAGTCCACCCAAATTCTGCCCTTGTCGATAAATAACTTGAGGCGTTTCTTTGTAGTTTCTTTGCGTATCGTTTGTAGTTCCTAGAGGATCCCACTTATTTTTAGAATTCCGAAGAAGAATGTTGTGACCAGAGGAACTTGATCGGATGATGGTCTTGTTATTTTCCCTATAGTTTAGACGAGCTGGAACCACTCTATCCAACACAATTCGTCTTGCGTATCCTCTCTCTTTCAACTTATTTTCAAGTATGTTAACTGTGGAGG
The DNA here is from genome assembly GCA_031894815.1 of Creontiades dilutus. Lineage (NCBI taxonomy): Eukaryota > Metazoa > Arthropoda > Insecta > Hemiptera > Miridae > Creontiades > Creontiades dilutus. The sequence goes on from JAVIWC010000341.1 coordinate 878,853, forward strand.
TTAATTCGTTAAGCATTGAAGGACAATTCAGAACTATAAGAGGAAAACTAATGGAGAAGATACAATAAATAATCCAATAATAGTAACTTTAATCAAAACAATAACTTTCAGCAATATTGAATTTGATTATTCAAATGAAAGAACTTGGTGTATGATGGTGCAATAAGCTTCGCATGCATTAGGAGAAACAAATTTGGTTCATTTTTTGGCAACAAGGTGGACCATTCCATGGTTGCCCAGTTTAAAATTCTTCTTACTTACGACAAGGGTATCTGTTCTTTATAGATTTATTCACTCTCTTCCTCTCCAAAGGCCTCAATTCACCGTGTCTTAAGAGAAACCCACTAATGACAGCAGTACATGGGTCTGGGCAATTTCCAAAAACTGATATTCTGGGTAATATTAACTAGTTAACTTCCTCCATAGCAGCTTAAGAAAATGTTGAAAAAGATTAATGCATTGATATTCTATACACGGAAGGCCTCTTCTTCTGTTGCTAAAAACTTTTCGAACTTTGGAATAAGATGCTAAACAAAAATTGTTGTTTGCCTTTTTGCGCTTTGTGTTAACATATGAGGAATTAGATCAAATTTGTATGCACTGAAGGAGCTGCTCATCGAACACACACGGCTTTCTTTGATGAGCAAGAGGAGTCGCATCAGTTTTAATTTTCGGCCAACCAACGTTGATATCACACGTTTGCTAACCGTTCTGATGTGGTTATGAATCCCAACCACCGAAACCCAAATAATCCTCCAATCCGCTTAATACAACATCCCCCTTTGATGCAATTGGCTTCGAGTTAGACAAATATTTGTCGAGAGAAATGTACCGCTATTAATTCCTAAGCCCCCTCCATGCCCTCGCTTTTTAGCCTTTCTCCTCGAGGCGTCTCTTGAACAAATACTATGATATTCATGAAGTGGAAGAGAATAAGGGAAGTGGAAAGCTTGTCGTCGGGCCCACCATCATGGCGCTGTCTTAGCGTGTGATTGACGGGGGCTGCTCCACGCTATGGAGATTCCACTGTGAGCTCCTCCGAAGGGAATCAGACACGTGCCCAATAATATTCCCTGGGCATCGCATAGTTGTCGTTCCTTTTTCCGTCGATAGCAGTTTTGTCCAGAGCCGGGCGTGAACAGTGTTGCTTCGAACAAAGAATGGTTTTCTTTCAGGGTTACGAAAAACATTCGTGTGAAGGAATTTCTCAGTCTCTATCTAGAAATCGTAATCTGTGCCCTTGAAAACTCCAGAATGCAAATGTACGAGTGGAGATCAAATTTCTGAAAGGCTTGGGCAAAAAAACAGTAGGAAAGAGACTGGGTAGAAGTCATAGGTTGACGGTGTAGAGGCTGCAGAAGCGTGGCGGTTCGCCCTTTTGGAAATCGTTGCTGTTTTATGTATGTGATGATTCACAATATTGGAACCTAATTACCAGTGTTTTGAGAGTGATTTTCATGTTCAACCTGGGGTTGTAGAGGACATGCAAAAAGTGGGGACTAACGATGTGTAATACTGAGTGTGAGACAGGATTCTATCAAGATGTAAATAAGCTGCGAATTTTTTTTTTTAAAACATTATCATTCCAGCAAGTTTACAATACAGCACAAATCCTGCATAAATGATTGTGCACTAGTTGAGTGATTCCACAGTTCCGCCTTAATGCCGTACAGCAGAACAGTCTGGACTTTCCAGAAATGCTTGTTTCCTTGACTTTGCAACCGCTTCGTCAGGAATTTAATTCAGATGTCACGAAATACCATTCTTCATTGAGTACATTCACAACGCTCAACAGGGTCTTGTATGAAGAAGGTACCTCCTGGAGCTCGTAAGTGCTCTAAACCTGAAAACGTGGAGCAAGATAAGTGTGAACAAGTATTCACCTTCTGCACAATCATTAGCTTGTATGGATGGGACGAAGCTCCACAGAACGAGAACTCATCCGCACTTCAGTAGAAGGCCGTCGAGCGGAACGCCATGGACTTCTCAAAAATGTTTGTCTTGCTGTCTATACGAACTAAATCAGAGGCTTCTGATGGCTTCTTCTTCATTGATTACCCTGCAATAGTGAATAAACCCAAAGAATAATGGCTCGTGATTTTTTTTAAATTTTTTTTATTGTAAACTGTTGAAAATCTCTTTGACAAGTTCGTAGAAAAACTAAAAAAAAACGTCTGCCGAGTGGATGTGGCACATAGCTTCCTCGTATCCATAAAATGACTGTATAGATCATTGAAAATTATTATTGACTAAAAATTCATCAGTCCGAACAATCCCTGAAAATTTCATCGAAATCAGTCATGAACTCCCGGAGTTATGCGCGTAACAAGGATTTCACGTTTGCGGATGCGCAGAGGCTACTATTGATCCGGGGCTCATGAAACCTATAGGGGATCATCTACACATCAAACCGAACAATCCCTGAAAATTTCATAGAAATCGGTCAAGAACTCCCAGAGTTATGCGCGTTACAAGGATTTCACGTTTGCGCATGCGCAGAGACTACTATTGATCCGGGGGTCATGAAACCTATAGGAGACCATCTACACCCCAAACCGCACAATCCCTGAAAATTTCATCAAAATCGGACTATAACTTCGTGTAGTTTTGCCCGTAACAAGGATTTGCTGACAGACAGACAGACACGGAACCAAAATTGTTCAGAAAGGTCTAAAACGCGAAATGCGAGTGGAATTTTTGGTTTTGGAGACAAAAAAAATTTCACATTCCGAAAGTGAAAACAATGCTTCCGCTACCTTGGTAGACTCGGAAGCAAAAGTTCGGACTTGAAAACTAATCGGATACAAGATTAAAAATTCGTTTGGTAACATATCTGATAATAAATAAAATGCTCTCTCTAACGGTTTAATGAGATTTAAAAAATGAGGCAGCTTTTATAATTTCAGTGAGACAAGGTCAAACACGCGTAAAACATTTTTGAAGTGAAATGACTTAAGAACGGAGCCTGAAAAAAATTTTTTCTGAAGCCCTTTTTGTTTTCAAATAATTTGTAGAATCGCTCGTAAAAGTTTGGCAGGTATTTCTTTAATACTCCCCGCGTATTAAAGGAATATCACGTTTCTTCCGGAAATCTTGATTATTAAAGGCAGTTTGATTGAGTTACCGCCCAATTAATCATTTACCCGCCTCTGCTAACAATGGCAATTACGATAGCCATTGTTATCCGAGGCGGTTGAATGAATATTAATTAGTTAATATAATTATTAATAAAGTTGAGTGAAGGGGCAGGGGCTAAAGAGGCGTGTCAGCCATGAATAATTGGAACGCGAAACCTTGATTGTTCAGCCGATTTCACTGCTCCAATCAGGACCTTCCTTTCTCGATTATTCAAGATCCGAGACCCTTACTAAAATGTCGTGTCGGTCGATAGATCGTTGTCCAGGAAACAGTTCTAACTTTATTTCTTTCCACTTGGGATAGACAAAAAAGTTAGGCGTTCCGTGATTTTGCACTTGAATCTTAACGTCTTGCGTTATTTGCTTCATTATTTTCAATAGTAAACCTTTTTAATCGACCACCAATAGTTGTTGGTTTTCGTATCAACCTACGTAGATTTCAAAAACCGAATACAATTTTTTTTTTTTTAATTTATACGCCCCACAGTGGGGCCGAATGCCCGTTTTTGGGGAAAGCCTCCTATTGCAAAGAATGATAATTAAATCATCCTATTCGTATGGTTTTTGGTCGATGGATAGATTGAAACTAAATTCGAGATCCCTAAAGTCATTACGAATGGACGAAAATGGCAAAAGTGGGAATCAATTACAAAACAGAAGAAGAAAAAATGTATTAATTAGTCATATAAGTCGTTAATTAATAGTTTCCCTAAATAATGGTACGAAAAAATGATTTTGTTCAAAGAATACAAATGTCTTGTTTACAACACAAAACAAACAATTTTATTTATATACAGTGGAAATGATAATACACTTTGATGAAATGAATTAATGATTCTTTATACACACACTAGGAATTATCAAATCAATCAGCTCGTATTGTTTAGTTACAACCTAGTATAAGAATAGTTTTAAGTTGAAAATTGTTTTTTTCTATGATTTTAAACAATGATCAAATAATTTAAATGTTCAATATATATATATTTTTTTATTCGTTAGCAAATTTAGTTTTAATAGTCCGTAGTCCTTCTATTACAGTGCAAAAGTAGATTCTTCCGAATTCAAAATACAGGGTGCAGCTCCTTTCGCCTTATGGATCGGGATAGATTGAGGAGACAACGAGGACGAGAGAAGTGACGAATCGGGGTAGGACTAGAATTCGTCGTAAAGAACAATTTTGATCGAAAATGGCATGTTAGGGGCGACTGTTTGATAGACGACCGGTGTCACAGTGCGTCAGGAGAGAGGGGGGCGATTCAGATGATACAACTTGCCAACGATACACAAGCATCATAAGTCATAATAATGTCCCTACCCAACGAATCTCAAATCTGAGGCTACCGTTTTTTCCTATATGGGCTGGGAGGAGCTGATCACTGAAACCACTGTGATCTGTTGTGACACTTTCCCAGTTTCACTTCAGAATCTTTGGCCTCTTCATTCGAAAAGTGAAGGAGGTTTTCAGGTGTTTCCTTGGCAATATCGGCGGGTGTTAGGGCACCATATCCGGAATGCCAGAATCTAATGATGTGACAGCAGGACAGTAGCAGGGTACGTGTTCAGCCGTTTCCTCTTCTAAGCTGCTAGGAAGCAGCAGAGCCGGCGTTCTTTTGTCCTGGCCTTACCCATTTTGTTATGGTGGTACCTTAGAGGACAGTGGCCAGTGAGGAGTCCCACAAGTTTGCGAAGATCTGTACGCCTCAGTGACAATAGGGAGTGTGCGCGTTTCTTTGATATTGTAAGAAACCACTTAGCTTGTCTCTGCTTAGGAGTGTCTTGCCAATGTGTAGTTCGAGTCTTGTCTTCCCCTTTGCTGGACCTGTTGAGTTATATAACTCTTGGTAACCAATAGTTGAGGTTCCGATCCAATTGGGCTGGCTAGTCGATCAGCTTCTACGTTGCCTCCTATTCCTTCATGAACTGGTACCCAAAGCAACGTTAATTTGTTGCCGAGGGCTGCAGCCTTGATCTTCGATGTTGTTGGGAAGACAGAAATGGCCTTCAATGCTGCCTGGCTGTCTGATAATATGTGAATTCTTGCACCTTTGAGTCGTTTCCTGGCAATCTCTTGTGCACACAATTCAGTTGCATGATTTTCTGCCAGATAAATGGTGGCTACATTGCTCATCCTTGTGCCACACTAGTGAACCTGGTTCAAAATGAGGACGACTGCTCTTCCAGAATTCACGATCATTAATGATCACCCTGAAGGGTAGGTCAAAGTTCATTCATTTTTTCCTACATAATGTCGGAACTGAGCACCTACCTTTCTGATGCCAAACCAAAATTTGAATTTATTTATGCCAGTATGGGAGAAAATCCGATTTCCCAGTCGGAAAACGTGTTTTTAGGCGGTGTTGGGGGGGTAAATGACACGGGAAGTATTTCCTCGCTCGAAGGCAGGTTAATGTATAAACATCCTTTCCATTTTTCCCGTTTCTACTGACTCACAGAAATCACTCAGAACACGCACACATTATCAGGAAATCAACATACATGTGGAACACGTATCTGCTTCGGGACCGTTTTGGTTGGTAAAACCATAAACCGATAGCATCTCATGATATTCGGCATTCGAAAAACATGCCTTCTTAATAACCAAAGAAAGAGGATCTGACAACTAAACTGCGCTAAGAGCGTGTTATTGACTGTCGTTGAGACAGTGACATGGACCAAGCGAACGACACATTACTGTTATTTCAAACATTTAAAAGTTTAATACCAAATTACGAAGCTCAAAAATACCGAAACTGATGATAAAGCTGGTTTGAGCAAAATCAAAACGAGAAAAAGTGTTGTTTGTTGTACAATTGCATGAACAATGAATAAATAAAACGAAGGGAATTACACAAAGTTTCTAACTTGCTTAAGGTGACCATTGTGGTGGGTAAAGATTGTGTTAGGATCATTTACTGTTTCTCAGGACAAATTTTCCTAGGGATTGACCTACACCAACCTTCCGACCTCAGAAAAAAGGTTGGTTTTTGACATTTCAACATTGTACAAAAATGTTCTTCTCCTAATGCTTGCATTAATTCTCGATGTGGCTTCCTTTCTCTCTCCATTACCCCTAATGGTTTCCCGCTCATTCAATCACATCTATAAACTCGTTGATGTTCAGTCATTTAGTTAGACGACCTTGGGATATTAGACGGCGCCGTGGAATAATATTGGTTCGAGAAAGATGTGGCGAGTCGTGTAGTGAGAAGGGGCTGAGCCAATTCCGTGCCTGCTGTTGACGAGGTACCTAATCAAGGAAACAGCGTCTAGAGAGAGCCCATTTACTCGATTGAATCCCATCTTACCTTAACACATCGATATCCAATCACGAGCCAGGAAGTTAAAACGGTCTACGAGGAACGCGGAAATGAGGGGAAAAACGGCACAACGAAACGGATAAATTGGCCCCTCAGACAGTTCAACAGCTTGAGAGATAAAGACTTCCCTATTCAATCTTAAAAGACCCTATAACAGTTTCCATTGGTTGCAGAAAACGTGAAACAAGGTGCGTGTACTGTTACCCCTTTTTTAAATAACTAAATACCTAAGTTTTACTCGGGATTTTTCTTTTTTAATTTTTATTTAAAGTTCATTACTTGTTAGTAATATACCTTTTTGATTATATTGTAAATAACAGATTGGATTTTAGTTTCTAAGTGCCTTCAATCATGGTGAAGAACACATTAGTGTCAAATAAACCTACACTTCACTTAGAGGGAGTCAATAATGTCACATATATGTCGTGGTCTTCTCAATCGCGGGGAATGAAATGGCGCGAATCCTTCGTTGACGGAGGTGTTGAGATGATCAGCGTTTCTGCTCACAAATGACAGCATAACCTGCACGCGGAGTTCATCGGGAGTGTCGAGATGAAAATCCTTGTATATGGTGTCATTTCTTGCAAATTCTGCCGCATGAATTATGTTCCTCTGGAGTGTGTAGTTTTGTTGCGACACAATTCTTTTAAACTGCGTAGATGAGCAGGTACCCCATATGGGCAGGGCATAAGTCCAGATGGGACGGATTAAAACTTTACACATCAAAACTTTATTTTCTGAGGAGATATGATCGTTGTTTAAAAGGGACTTCAGTTGACGGGTCCCAATTTTTAAGGGTGATTCTCATTTAACGGGACAATCGAGGTGTTGATTCTGACTAAAAAATTTCGTTCTCCTAAATTTATGATTTTTTTATAATACAATCTACATGCTACTCTAATGGTATAGTGATGTACAAGCACGCATGATTTTCGTTTGTTTCCTCAAAATTCAGGTTTTAAAATTTTATAGGTTTCGAGAATGGTATGTATCCATGATAATGAGCTTTGTCAACCAAATAACGATAGAATTACGTAAACGATGTGTAGGTAAGGTTGAATGAGACAGATATCTGATTCCAGTTTTTCCTGACTTTGTGCTAGAACAAGTATCACATTTTAATATTAGTATTTATTTAGTATCAAATACCAAACTTGAAAAAAAAAAATTGTTTCAAACAGCCATGACGGCTTTTGTGTAGCCACAACAATGAAGTTTAAAATCGCCACGACAATGGGAAATCCACATTAACCCTCTACAATTAGGAGTCAAATGAACACTTATAGAAATTGAAACTTGCATTAAATGGAGTTTCTACATCTCTATCCCAAAATGAATGCTAAACGAATCAATAAGATTGATTAAGAGTGATTTTCAAACCCATAACAATGAGAAGTATGAAACGTACACACCTGTTTTACAAACGGCTAACTTCATTTTTGAGCCCCAACTGTGTAGAAATGGCGGAAGCATGGTGTTTCCTCAAAGGGCAGGGTTATCAACGCTGAAAATACTTTGAATTGCCAAAATATGCCCTCATTTGAGATAGATACGATGATTTCCTTCAAACCCATGACAATGAGACAGAAGGTTTGGAACAAACTTTGAGCACTTGATTCGTATAGACTATCTAAAAGTTAATCCCAATTGTAAGCGCACTAACATCCAGTAACTAATTCTAAAAAAATACTAGTTAAAATGTTTCCGGTAAAACGTACTCAGAGCGGATAAAATTTCGGATTAAGTTCAAATTCTGACTCACGGACAGAACATGACAATGAGATTAGAGGTACATTTAGATCAATTACCGCCATGTACAATGAAGAGTAGCCGAACTTTATGACAGCCATGAGTAGGCCTAGTTACCACATAAAATCTACAAAAATAATTTTTGGAAAAAGTTGAACAGAAAATTATTTATCAATCAAGAATCAGCTTCACCAGTTCACTGATATGATTGGCAAAAGTGAGCCGTTGATCTAATATGACACCCAAGTATTTATGAGACTTGGCCTTGGGTATGAAATCATTCAGGTATGTTAGCGGTGGTTCAGTAAATTTCCTTTTATAGGTGTAGGTAACAGCGCAAGACTTGCTTGCATTACCTTTAAGCTTCCATTTTGTGCACCATTTCTCCAATTCCTCTATATGATGTTGCAAGATTTGAAACGCTTCGTCTGAGTTGGAATGACGAACCGCATACACAGGAAATAACCCTGAAAATGTTGTTACACCCGATGGAAGTGGCATGTCTGATCTGAAGAATATGTACAGATACGGACCCAGTACGCTTCCTTGCGGAACTCCTGCATGGATGGTGTGGATAGTTGACACCGAATTCTGTACATTGACTTGGAATGTCCTTCCATTGAGGTAGTGGCAGAGGAGCGCATATAGGTTGTTCGGTAAGTGAGGTTGTAGCTTCTCCAGAAATCCGGAATGCCACACCCTATCAAACGCCTGTTCTGTGTCGAAGTAAGCTGCTAGGGATAAAAACAGGAAGTTCTGGATGTTTTGAGAATTTGCGCATAATGCAATAAAATAATGTTATATGTTTAACCGACTGGGTTAGCTAAGCTGTAATTTGTACTGTCAGTAATACTTGAGGTATTTCCACGGCAAATAGATTCTAAAATAAATCAATGTATGCGCAAGATGTTTGAGCGGAACACTAAGATACTGGCAGACCCACGAATCCGAGATTAGGAAATTGAATAAATCAGTTGAAATTTGAAAATAAATTATGATACATTTGGGGTGGGCGTACTTCGTTTCGGCACAGTCATCGATTCGGCACACCTCTTATCACGATCTTATCAGATAAGATCGATGTGTCCTTACATCGATCTAATTATCGATCTAAATACGAATGAAAGCAACAATTTCTGGTGTGAAAGCAAAAATCTCCTACCGTCTAGTTTGGTGGTCTGGATGCTCGCTACGCTCGCATCTCAAAAACAAACAAAAATATCCTACATCAATCCTTCTAGTGAAGTATAGATCAGAAGAAACAGAAATAGGAATGAAAGCAACAATTTCGGGTTTGAATGGTCGTGATAATAGTTTCAAGATGGCATTATATCGATGTAATAATCGATAATTAGATCGATGTAAGGACACATCGATCTTATCTGATAAGATCGTGATAAGAGGTGTGCCGAATCGATGACTGTGCCGAATCGAAAACCGCCGATTTGGGGTTTCAACTTCAGAAAACATTAAATTTCTTTAACGGGTAAATCAATGCCTATGTGTATGTTATAAATATGACGAAATGAAGGAAATTTTCTCCGGCTAGTAACTCGAGCTAAACAAATACCTTGAAGTATACGTCGCAGGAACGGCAGAGTCGTTAAGGTACCTAAGATAGACATGTAGTGGGCTATTTATTTATTTATTTAATAATACGGGCAAGACCAATACACCAATAAGAACAAAGTATAAGAATACAACGTACAAAATAATAAAGTGAACTGTAACATAACATTTTCGTTCAGTGACTCGTTGGAATAAGCACACTCTACGTCTTTCAAGATTATTTTCAACCGCCTTGACAGTATTTGCGTAAATACCACGTTACGGGTTCTCCTCCATTGTTCACAGGTCGATGTTAGATATGTACCCTTACTCACAAAAGCAAAATATCGGAATATCTCTTCGGATTCCGTGAATGTCTGCCGGCACGTATACGTATAATACTCGGTCTGAACGACGGTAAAAAATCATTCATGCAAAGTGAATGAAACGAGTTCGATTCACTGGCTGTGTTATTCGCGGAAAATAGTAAAAGTGAGATAGAAGTTTTTATCCACTCACCTCTTTCGATCTTCGTTGAAAAACGCGGTTCTACTACCTACCGATTTTAGAGAGGGATTTATTAAGTTTGGAAATTGATTCATTGTTGCTTTCACCTACTGCCAGGACTGCATTGTCATCTGCAAATATTGCTGTTGTGCTTCGATCTACTTCTGGTTAGTCACTGGTGTACAGGAGGTACAGTAGTGGGCCTTATACACTTCCTTGGGGTACACCAGCGTTTATTTTCATTGGCATTGTATTTGCATCGTCCTGTTTAATGCAAAAATACCGATCTGATAAATATGATTCGAGCAACTCGTCGAGTCTTAAGCTTATATGGATACATTTCTTTTTTTAATCATTCGTTTATTTTGAATACATAGGTAGCACATCGTTACATTTGAATGATACTCCCCCATGTAAGGAAACCTCGTGCTTGGGGGAGGAGTTCATCTTCATGTTTGAAAGTACAATCATTCGACATGGCTACAAATTGATAATAGTATAAACAAAAAAAAATATATAATATATAAAGGTATAAACTACTCAACCAGAGAAGAAAAACTAATTCACGAATACAATTTTTTTACTGCTAATTTGAATTGACTTAAGGACGACAGCTCTCTAACCTGTAAAGGAAGTTCATTAAAAAGCCTCTCACCCCGATACAAACATGTAGTCTGACCTGCTGAGGTTAAACGAAATGGAATTTTAATGTTCCCTCTTCCACGGGTGTTCGAAATACAAAATTCGTAAGCACCAGCCCTCATACGCTTATAAGTTTCAATAAGAGTGATTGTTTTGCACGCTGTTTCGAGAGTCGGGACGCCAAAAAGTTCAAATAGCTTGGTAGTCGGGAAGCGCTTGTGCCTTTTAAGTAGGATTTTAAGGAGACTTTTTTGGACTACAAAGAGAGGTTGCATGGTGATACCACTCGCACCTCCCCACGCGGCCACACCATAAGACAATATGGAATGAACCAGTGCATAGTAGAATTTTTTTAAATAAACAATAATGAGCGGATTTTTATAATAACATTCAAATTGATACGAGGTTATTAGACTGTTCTTCCCTACATATTCCCCAAGTTCATGCAAGATCGGACCTCTAGAACTTCCGATGGATTCCAAGTCAAGAATTAATTTTTGTGCGATGGATGTCACAGTTGACCATCTGCCCCTTATTCCCTACAGTCCCAAAATATTCCATTAAAATCTAATGGAAACGATAGGAATGAAGCTTGTTACATGATATCATTCAGTTTACCTGGTCAATATCCATGTCCATGTCAAGGTCCTGGTCCTTGAAAAATTCGCCAAGATACATTCGTTCTGGGCACCTCGGTAGTTGATATACCTGCTTGCCGTTAATTGAACTTTCGTTTTTGCTTGAAATTGATAGCATTTTGCCATGAAAGTCTTGACAATTTTGTACCAATGACAGTATCAACCCTGGTCCCACCCTAAAGCACAACACTTTTAACGCGTGTTACAGTGCTTTCATCTCTTGAAAATATGTTTCCATTCTCTCCTGTCTTCGGTGGTGTATGATGCCGTTCATCATTGATTCGTTCACTCCTCAGTCCGTGATACTTCCGAAAAAATTGTGTCTCTCTACGTTTGGATCCATTCTAGAAGCTTCAACAACTCAATTTTCTTGAAACCTCTGTACAAATTCATGACACTTGAGTAATTCCATCAACTTGGAAGCTTTTTAACTGGATAACTCGTGTGGCAAGTGGTGAAGCATTTTCCGACGGGTTTTCTTTCGTGCGAGCTTGTGTAATTTCTGCGAGCTCGAGGCTGGAGAGTAATCTTGGAACCAGCAGAGCTCAATCCAGAGGGAAAAGGATCTTCTGGGTCACTGTAATTCTCATCTCGCAGGTATTTTCCAGGGCCTCTCCTATTAGCCCGCCCTTCACACCAACGGCAATCTTCAAAATGGATCTTTAAATAAGGAAGAATCGAGAGGAGGAATAAGAAGGTCGAGATGCTCCGTTCTCCCCCGCCCATCATATCAGTTTGACGTCACTTTTGTTGTATTTTTGTACCTGCAATTTTCGTTGCAATAGCTTCACAATTTTAGAAGATCGAATTACTACGAACTTTTATCATTGAAGATATTTTTAAAGCACTTTCGTTGCGTGCACTTATTGCCGAATGAATTAGTTACCTCCAATTTTACAAATTTGATTTGATTGATAGGTAATAACTTTTGATTCAGAGTCGTTTATGTGATAAATTTTGTACATATTACGGTTTGTGGTGGAAAGAGTGCATCCCTATTGAGCTGATTGAATAGTTTATGAAAGCACATTGTATTTTGTGTGAAGAAATTATTTTATAAATAGTCGAAATTTTTCGTTTTTGAATATTTGACTTTTATACTGTATTTTTTCAATAGGAAAGAATCAGAAAGCATTTCGCTTTGAATCTGAATCTGAATCTCAACGTCCGTTTCTTCTTTTGACTACACTTGAACGCTTTTACAACTAAATCAGTGATGGAAAACTTTCACCGAACCAATCAAATGAGTAGTCATGAAATCGAGCATAAAATTCAAATTTGCAGTAAAAGAGAATAAAAAAAAAAAGTAAAAGAGTACGCTGTCCACAAATGTGGTGCGCGATGCGATACTAGAACTTATTTGAAACCCTTGGAAAAAAATATGCAGATTTAAAAAACAATTTTTCTTCCATAAACTACAGCCTCTATTACGGTCATGTCCACTCAAATTTTCTTCATTCTGTAGTGTACTGACGATGGTGTAAAAACCGAAACCAGTCTGGAAATCGGTCCAAAAAATCCAACGTCAATCCAAGAGGTGGGAGTAATCTAGGCATCTCGATCAATTGATCCCAAGTTATTGCTATCAAAGATTAAACTATATTTTTAAAAAAATCGAAATCTCAAAAACCTTTGATGCAAGAGGGTAGTTTCTTAATTTCGTATGATGTTTTTAATGATGTAGAAATCAGTTCCGTGAATCGAATGCTCTTAGGTTGCTGTACGATCTTCCTCTCACTCACCATTTGAAATATCGGTCAGGTAGACAGTCAAGCTCAAGAGCTGGGCTTCAGAGAACGATCAATGGGACATCTGAATTAGACGGCTTGCGGCATCCCAAGTATTTCATCTTTAATGCAATTACAAGATGTGAAGGCACGGGTTCAGATAGTGTGTCTATTATGGAAATAATGAACCTTAAGGTAAAAGCTAAGCTAATCTCAACCCTTCATTGAAATTGGATTTATTGTAAAGAAAACGAAAGTTATTGAAATTATAAATGGTAAAACAACAGAATCCTGGTCCTAAATAACCTAAGGGTCCTTGGAAGAAGAAGAAGAAGAAGAAGAAGAAATACGTTTATTAGTAAGAAAATGCACAATAAGAAAATAGTTTTGGATACAATAAACAATTACCAGCTTGATTTATTGAACCGTCTGCTGGGAAGTACGAGACTAAAAAATGACAATTATAAAAAACAAAAAAATAAATAAATAAATAAACTGGGAACATTATGAACAGGTTTTTGATTGATTTTTTGGATGAGTAAATGAAACATTCTTCTGAGAAGGCCGAAAGACTCGAGAGCTAATATAACGTTAACTACCAGTTGAACTCCATGACTAAAAATTGTCTATAACGCCACGCCCGTCTACAGAAACCAACCAGTGACGACCAATCTGGACCATTTATTGCTTCAATGGCTTGGTCTCGGGAGAGAGTCGGAGTACCGAAGTAAGGTAAGCGGAATTCGGTGAGGGCAGGGCTAGTGCATAGGAAATGCCACAAATCTTCCCTCTCATGCAAGTTGCACATAGAGCATAAATCCACTGAGCATGCTGAAAAGGGTTTTAACCTTATATATGAAAAGAGTTTTGCATTCAGGTTAACCATCTCTGTCCTCACCCTAAATACCCATCTGGCGGCGAATAAAGAAGCCCTCGAGTCCCTGATTAAAGTACCGCATGTGTTCTGACGATCTAGCTCTCTATATAACATGAATGACTCTGATGATTCTGCCGCTGCCAGAACGAAGCCCGACGATCCTTCTTGAAGCTCTCTTGTAGAGTCCTCGAGTCCCTTCTAACCACAGCCACATCAAGGGAAGGAAGGCTGTTGGGTAAATCAAACCTGGCAGAGAGCAGCTCCCACTCTTTGGCCCACCAGACATTAGCACGTATGACTTCCAGAGCAACAGCATGAGGCCCTTGGAAATTAAATATAAAAGTCTGGCTGCATCTGGCCTGCATTTGAACTTGAGATGAAGTAGACGCTGAGTTTGGTAGCCCCCTCCAGCCGCAAGTGTCTATTCGAGTAGCGGGCGTCGATTTAAAGCAGGCAGAACGATCCAGAACGTAACGGACTTCTTCGGAATCAAGGAGAGTCTGTTTATAGAGAGAGGTTCGTTTGGCGAAACGAGGTGCCTTTGATATCCTGCAATCATGTAAGGGCAGGGGGGTTATGGACTGTTGAAACAAGGAACCATAACCAGCCAAACGAGTCAACGATGAAGAGGAGGTAATTTTGTAGGAGAAATTTATCAAAGTTAAACTCACCAGAGAATCCAAAAGTGACGAAGAAGGTAGGTGGGATACTGCGACCCAACAGCCCAAGAGCTGGAAGCAAAATATTTGGGAAAATCGAAATAGTTGACATCACAAATCGATGTGAGCACTGCTATTTCATTCGGCGAGTCGGCTTGTGACTGAGGATTTCGTGGCGGCGATACGCAGAGAAGCTACAACCGCCGCTTCTACTGTCGATTTGCGTTGATAAGCGAAGCCGAAACAATCAAGGTAGACAGCAAAGACGAGACATGCGATAAACTTAAAAATAATCTGCTTATCTTGAACACAACCTTTGTGTAATAATTTGCAGTTTGTTTGTTTGAAAATGGATTTCCATCAGTACACCTTGTAGAATCTGTGATGAGATCTTTACCGGCAGAATTTCATTGGCTAAAATCAATAATTAAACACTGAAATAGATCTTCAATACCTATTTTTGGTATTTTCAACCTTCAAAAATCAATCTGCTATTCGTCATTACATTCTTACGACACCATTAGCTAATTTCCAGGTGGAAACCGACTGCTCTGAAAATGAAGCTTTGACTTCGTCTGGAAGCTCGCAAATTATCTCGTCTGAAATCTCATCACGGCAGCTCACGCGGGCCTTGGAGTAGAATAGGAAGTAGGCAACACTGGGGGCACAGAGTGGAATAATTCCTCTCGGGAGTATCCAAGCACTGCCTTAATTAAAGGCGCTGAAGAAAATAAACAACTCACCAGTTGATGAAAAAGGTTTTCATTAAAGCTCATTGTGGGCTCGGGCAGGAAAAGGGGGCGTTCCGAGGTTTTCCTTTTTTTTCTCATTTTCCGTAGTCGCGATACAAATTATTTTCTGAGAGAAATCATCACAGTGCAGAGTTGACGTAAAGAATTAAATCCCCCTAGAAGAACCCGGCCATCAAAGATTTCTTATATATATAAATTTTTTTTTTGCTTCACGGTTGGCGAGACGTCTCGATTTTCCGTTATTCCTCATTTTAATATAATGATTCTAATCGCCTTAACTTTCAGACCTTACGTTCTCCAATTTCCGAGGAGAAAAAAAATCGAGTTAAAAGGCCATTATTTCCGGCGTAAGCTCCGCGATTTAAAATAATATTTCTTAATGTTCTATATTATACGTCGATGCATTGACAATTGAACGGTACTTTAAATTAAATTGAACTGAATCGAGGGGCTGGGGTGTACCCACTACTTCACAGTCGCAGTCCATAACCAATTTGCGCCGCTAAGTGCTCGCTAGAGTTTCCTTTCCAAAGTGAGCAGTTGTGAAGAGTTAGTCTACTTTTTTTGAGACTTTGCAAGGGTCACATCTCTTTCGTTTTTTTCCTGGTGTTGTTTGTGGAAGAGCTCTCTCGCGGAGCTGCATTGTTTGGTCCTGAGGTCGTTCTCGTCCATGGCTGTCATTTTCAATAAAATTCGTACTGGTAGCTTGTGGCAAGAACTGGCTACCCCCACTGACCTCAATTGATTCAAATTGATTCAACCAACCAAGTAGTGAAAACTGGGATAGGCGCGGTATCAAATTGATACAAAGCCCTATAAAGCTTAGAAAAGACAAAAGAAAACTTATGTTGGTATCAGATACATCATTTCACACTTATACCTATTGTTTACTCGAGAAAAAAACACATTACAAAAAAATTGCCTGAAATTACCTGGATAGGTGTATCAATTTGATGAAAATGGTCAGCACACGCTGCACTTTACTTCTCTAACGCGTGAACGTCAACTGATTATTAAGATAACCTGAAGAAAAGAAGGTAGAAGGGAGAAGGCCAAATTCTCGGTGCGCTACTGTGAATCATAGCCCTTCAAAGGCAAGAGTTGTATCAATCTGATACGGCGCGTATCCGAGGGTTAAAGAAACCGTTAAATTTCGAATCTTATTAGTGTTGAACAGAGTTGGGTAAAAACTAATTTTCAACTAAAACTAAAACTAAAATTACTTTAGTTTAGTTTCATTGCTTTCGAAAACTAAACTAATAGTTTCAGTTTTTCGTGGAAACTAACGGTCAGAACTAAATTAGTTCTTAGTTTGATTGGAGAAACCAAAACTAAATTAATTTATGGATACGAACTAAATCTAAATTAGTCCCAAAATTAGTTCTATAGCTTTTCCACCCGGATATTGATCACATTCTGAAATTGAAATGGAAAATTCTGAAATTGAAATGGAAAATTGTCTGAATTTGGTTTGGAAATTTCCGAATCTGACTTGGAAAAGCTATATTTAGTTCAACTAAATTAGTTCTTAGTTTCCGTTTAGTTCAACTAATTTTTCAACTCTGCGGTCGAACAAATCGGTCGAGTGGTCGAACTTTCATGGAAAATGTTACCAAAAAAACCGAATCTCAAAAACTCCAGCCGCAGTCCCGCCGTGCTGTAGCCATTTGTAATCGATTCAGCACCCCAACAAACATGAAAAAAACGATGTCCCACAGCCCCACACGCCTACTCGTCAGTTAGATACCACTTTTGGATTTTCTACCACATTTATGTAAATTTGGCTCACTGTGCACCAAGTAAACGCGCTGGGAGTGGTCGCAATCGACCCAAAAAAAAGTGTAACACGTCTAGAAATTACAAATTAGTGTTTAGTTTTTAGTTGAGGACTGAAACTAATTTTGGAACTAATTTAGTTTTAGTTTCTCCTTCTCAACTGAGAACTAATTTAGTTTCAAAATTAGTTTATGGATACGTACTAAAACTAAATTAGTTCCAAAATAAGTTCTATTTAGTTCAACTGAATTAGTTCTTGGTCTCCACTGTAGTTCAACTAATTTTTAGTTAACGAGTCCCAACTCTGGTGCCGAACCAAATTCTATTTCTCCCATTAAATTGGCAAAAAATCACTGTAGAAAGCAAACTGTACGAGCTTTTGAAAAAAGCTTGTTTTTCATCAAGCCTCTAGAATCCAGGTAAAAATGCTTCATTATGTCCAGATTTAGATAGATAATTAAATAATTTATTCAGTAAATAAACAAAATTGGCACAAAAGCATACATGTGGGTGGATACTGACCTCCATCACGAAAAATTTGTTACCGCAATAAAAATTGAATCATAATAAATTTTTTAATGTGTGTTAATAAAATGGACAATTTTCATAAGATTTACAAAGTTTCAATGAATTTTGTAAAATTGCTCAAAAAATGTACCAAATCTAATGTAAATTTTGGGAAATTAACAAAAAAGTGATTAATTTTTTATTTGTATTGTTCTTTCATATTCACATCCATATCGTTTTCCTATTCATATTCACATTTACCCTAAGGGATTTCAATTAAGGATTGAACTTTAAAAGAAAAACTCTTAATCTCAAAGTTTTTGATGTGAAAAATGTTGAAAAGATGAATTTTCAAAATGTGAAAAAGATGCAAAAGTGTAGTTTTTTTGTATAATTCAGCTTGATAGAAATTGAGTTCCCTAAATCGAATGTGACCAGGCGGGTTGGTGTACGGTCATTCGTTCGCTTGGCATTTGAAAAATCGGAGAAACACGGGATTTCTGAACCTGAGCGCACTCCTGGCGGCAACTCAAGTATTCGTATTCGTATTCTTATCCACATCCGTATTCGTATTGTTATTCACGAATAAGCCCATCTCAGCCGGTTAGTGTGAGGTGTATTAGCTTTATATGGTATCAGTACGGCAATTTCGAGTCTTTTTCCTTCGACGGAGCTCTGGAGGTTGGGCTCATTCGAGTGCGACGACCGGGGAATTCACTGGAGGACAATGGGAACCCGATCGGGCCGACGTGACAATGAACCGCTGCCATTCGCGAAGAGGGCGCCTTGTCAACGCCAATACAGTTAGGCCAGTGACAGTACCTACTTATAGACGGTAGGTGTGGATATCTGCAGCGGCAGATCTATGGTCCTCTCCCCGTCCACGGCTCCTCGACCCATTAGTGCCGTCCTCTCCCGGCAAGCTATACCTACTTCTACATCTTCTTCTATATAATCAATGGGAGGTGATATCGTGAGTCGATCCCTCCCTGCCTCATCCTGCCTTCGCCTACCTCGCTAATGCACTATCGCTGTCAATCCTCCACATTGTCTCTTGCACATTCTGTCATCAGCCGAGCTGGATGGAGATGGGGAAATTCCAGAAATATCTCGATTCAAAACATTGAAGTCCAAGTAATCCCCCACTTCATCTTCTCCTATAATCGTAAGGAAAGCCCTTGAAAAAAATAGTGGTAAATTATGCACGCATGTCCTGTTTCTGTATGATCACACTTACGAAGATTCTTTAAAACTCTACCAAATTCATAATCGAACAAAAAACGGACGAAAAGCAGCTGGGAATCTACCAATACCCCTTCCTGAAGTCACTATAAAAAATTCTGACACTTATTTATAGACAGGTTTGTTAGACAAATACTGGGATCGAACAAGAAATTTATAGGTATATTAGTAATAAAATGAAATACGTATGAAAATAGTGAAGATTTCAAAAGCATTGAACCTTGATTCTGAAGGGCGTTAAAAAAATTCGCTGTTAAAAAAGTCCAGCTATTCCCTGTTTTTCGGATTTTTGAATATCTCAACTTTGACGACAGGTGCTCGAAAACACCCAAGATTAGAATGGTAATATAATAGCTGTACGATTCCCTTGAAATGACAGCTTCCTAAGAACTGTTTTACCTTACCGTCTTTATTGAATTGAATGACGAAGGCAAAGTCAGGGAAGGAGACTTGTGATAGGAGGGTGGGGGTTGAGTGCGGCACGCCACAGCCACGCTACGCGTCTGCTTGTTCTCTTCACACAATTGGATTCTGTTCTGAGCAGGTTCTCATGTCTTCGCCGCTGCGTGGGAGGATCCACGCCGTTGCTCGAAACGTTTCGCCTTCTCGGAATCGAGAACTGTCTTAGTTACGCAACTCGGAGACTTAACGCCACAAAGGCTGCCTCTCTTCAACGAATTATTATCCAGAAATCTCCGTGCAATCAATGCCTATTTCTGACGTCGAAATTTTCTCTTCGTCGATCAGTGTCTTCGACATCTCCCCTCTGAAACGTAATACCGTCGGTGATTGATAAAGTTTATGGATGTGGTAACGGCTAATGTTCGCCATTTGGTGGGGGCAAAAAAATTGTATTTTTTTGCTGGTTTTTTTTTTACCTGATTGGACCAATCATGGTTAATCATGGTTCCTCACCAATCGGTACATTTGGTTGCTCTATCATGTTTATCAAAGGATAAATCAACAAAAAATACAATTTAAAAAAATCAACATTTCTCTGGAGGGAAATTTTTTAACTTCTTCACTAACTATTTTATAAACATGACGCTCCTGCTCCATCAGGCGTCAGTTGGACAGATACTCCACTGATGTCATATTTATTGTCTATTTATTACAAGTACCTATTCGTATTTCGCAAAAGTACCTACCTGTACCTTCAAGTGTAAACAATCAAAGATAGGCTTTCTACAAGTAAAATGTTTAATTTTAAGACTTTTAAAATATTAATTATGTAAATTAGGACCGGGATAAAAAGAAGGGTATTTTTGTCATTCGTCTAATAATGGTGAAAATGTTTAATTAGACTTGGAAAAATTGAATTTAAGTTGCAACCCTGATTAATAATAAATCGACTGATAGTAATGAATCATTGACGGTCGATTATTGATGAACGAACTGCCTTTTTCGTTTCACACTAAGTGCTTATAAAAAAACAGAATTTGTTTTACTCCCGAAATATCTGTTAGTGCGTTGAATTTGGCTTTTGCAGAAGAAAATTGCTTTATTGCTTGACTGTTTATATATATATATATGAGTCATTTCAAAATTATGGGTTATTTCAAGCATCATCGATTTGTCCGGCGTTTCTTTTGTTATGCTAGTTCATCTATGGAGGTTCCTTGACGACCACCCTAACCAGTCATACAGTTCCATAAGTAGTTTGTCAAATATTGAATTTATAAAATTTTTCTGGTTCTAGGGAGAGAGCATTGTTCTAGGAAGAGAGAAAACCCAAGTTAAAACAAATTATAAACTTTATTAACACCCTCGGAAAAACATATAATGATAACTATGATGAGAATGTAATTTTCTCCAGCCTTTGAATTAATTGATTTTCAGTCTTAAGATCAGTTGACTAAGGACGAGATTCAAATAAGAATAATGGAGAACACGAGCAAAATGAAAAATGTAATGAACCAATAAACATTTATCACATAACTTGAGAGAGACCTCTACATATTAGGATGCAAAGGAGGGACGACTAGGTGAGGTAAGGTACCAACAAAACTTGAAAATTTAGGAACGTCTCACAAACCCAAAAAAAAGTAGATCTTTTGAAGTCGAAAAATTGAATAAACTTAGGTAAAATCAGAAACCTTGGAATTAATAGTAACAGAGACAAATATTTAAAAACCCGCTCATTGATAATTTTCCTTTACATTTATATCATACGGGAATGGAAAGATCATTTTCCTGCTTTTGATAAGAACATTTTGTGGCGGGATTATACAAACACATATCGTCATCTTTGATGACAAACTGAATCAAAGAGTTTTCAAAACATCTCAGTCCATTTATCCTGACTGTATCGTCAACGTTAACTTTTTCTATACAGCATACATATCAATAGCAATCCACTATTTTCTTGTTATGAGTGCTTTGGAACATGAATAAGAGGTAGGATCCCGGAATGTATACAGCGTTCTGCAACGGTTGAGGTGCAGAAGATGATGGTATTGATTGCAGCTGATGGTTTTGTGGACTGTTTGCAGGATTATCGATAAACTCCTTTGAATTTCACATTTGGCCTGCCCGAAATTCCTAGGAAGTTGTGCTGGCTGGTATCTAAGCTTCAATTCGCGGTTCAACATTTAAACCATTAAGGGAGTAATGGATGAGGGGAAAGGAGATACATTTTCAAGTTCTGTACCTATGTCATACCTCTGATGCAGTCTTAATACGTATTAAAAACGTGAATGTTCTCTCTCCCTAGGCATTCATTTTTTTTTTTTTTTTTTTTTTTTTTTTAATTAATGAATTCTAGGGAGAGAGGTTCATGAGGTTATCTCACATTTTGGTCTAGTCAGATGATGAATTCTTGAAAACTGTAAGTGTAGTGCTATAGCATCTCCAAGGCACACCTAAAACTACAATAGAGTAATTAATTATCAACTTACCTTTGTATTTTGATGGTGTCTAGGGAAGGAGGATCAATAAAAATACTGTTGGGACACACTTCAATTTCAGAGCCATTTGAACTACTGGATGGCTCTGCAGAAATCAACACGTGGGTTTCTCTGACAGCCATTTTGATGCAGTGTTGTCCGCTAATTCAACAACTCAAAATATGCGTTTTCTACTGGTAGAGGGAGATTTTTTTAAAAAAAAAAAAAAAAAAAAAAATTCTATGGAGAGAGAAAAAACTTGTGACTGACATAAATCTGTGAAAATGAGTTACTTAATTTATGAAATGTCTTCTGGGCTCCCAGTAGATGAGTAGGGGAGATCCCCTGGTGCGATATTTGGTTTGAGCGACTTAAATCTTAGCGTGTGTAAATTCTTGCCACAAAATTACGTGAACCGAGTAACCTGCAGCTTGTGACCTGCCTAGGGAGAGAGGATTGGGGTAATTAATTCATTTTAATCATACAACTAATCAACGTATCCACCACAAATTAATTTGTGAAGTAGGAGGCGCATAGACGCATCACACTAAAAAAACGGGAAATCTCTGCTACCAAAGATTTTTTCTAGATAGCTCTGTGATACCGAATAACCCAGAATTTTGGAATGACTCATATATATACTGTGTTCAAGTTCTCGACTGTTTTTATTGTGTCATTTGAAAATTTCGTGGAGATCTTGGGGGTCAGTCTGACGTTGATAGAAAACTGCAATTTCATTGCCAGCGTTTCATTCTATTTGTAAAACTTCTTCAGGGCCAGAAGAATCATTCGGAAAATAACCAATATTGGAAGAATCACAGAGAAGAATAGTTTACATTTGTGTGACTTGAGAGAAAAGAAAAATTAACAGATTTATTACTAATGTAATAATGGTTAGAAGAGAGAAGAGTGAACAAATAATGTTAAATGGTAGTACTATGCTGCATTTTCCTTAAGGACTCGTCCCCACGTTCTCCTGCCACGTTATAATGCATATATTCTTGCCATATGCGACGCATTTCAACTAAGCAGGCACTCAGTTCCATCTTCATGTGCTCAGCCATTGAATATCGTTCCTATTGTAGAATATCTCCCCCCTTCTGTACAAGACCAGCAGTTTCTGCACCCCATAATTGATTGGCTTCACCCAAAGAGGCCTGCGGACGGCTTGCTGTCAAGCAAAACTTCATCAGAATCACACTCGATAATTAAATTATTGTGAAAATGAGAGCACCGTTTGCGGGAATCTCGAAATTCAAAATAAAGTTTTATTGAAGTACACAATAAAAACTCACTATGTAGGATGAATGTTGACAAATCATATCAATATATAAAAAGAATTTCCAAATGTTGGGAGCCATTGCAATCACTTAATTTTGCTCGAAAATTCGCTAAAATGCGGGTGGACATTTTTTATTGCCCCCTTCTTTCCTAGAGGCAAAAATCTCTGCATTCGTTATCAATATGGTTTTGTTTTTTTTTCTTCACGACATACGTTTGTTGGCAGCGATTTCATTCGATCACATTACTGTCCTAGGTTCGTTCGTTGAGGGAGAAAATCCCGCCGAAAGGTGTTGTTTAAATTATTCAACAGGCGTTGGAAATTGTAATTACAAATCACAGCGGCTTGCATTAGTAGCTCCCGTGAAAAATCGCATTCCCGTGTGAACTGTGGCGTGATAGAACCTCATTGCTTCCAATCGATGGTGAAACTCGCTTTACCGTTAATAGGAAAATCGGGGAAATCAATCGCGCGGCGAGTCAGATCGTAAAGGCCTCAATAAAAGGTCAATCGCAATTCGAGCCATTAGAGACTATTAACGTCGGCACATCAGCAGAGGGGATTGGCAATTAATTCCCTCTGCCAGGTAATAAGCGATATCTACAGATACAACGATGGCAATTTATTATGCTGAGGTCCATGATTGCTGTATAAATCATACCATATTGATCACGAAACATTTTTAGGAATTCGTCACGTTCATCTGATTAATTCCGTACTTGCGTCATCCCATGGGAAGGATTATATTGGTTTATTTTCAACCCCTCATTAAACTTCATAATCTTCGCCGAGGAAATGTGGTGTCGTTTCAAGGTACGTAGATTCCAAAATTCGTTCGCCCGTCGCAATATTTCCCAGAATACATGATTCATTCAAAATAAATTCATTCTAACACATCTTTTAAAATATAACGCCCCAGGATAGAACATTGGACGACGATGTAGTAGAGGTGTGACGTTCCACGAAAAAGTAGCTAAGGTTCCGGAACGATTACACTCCACCTGTGGTTTCAATTAGCTGTTCCCGTTCCTAACCGTTCCAGCTGTTTTAGCCACCAAAGCCAATTTAAGTCGCACCCGAAACAACCGAAAACCTCTAGATGTTAATTTGTGAAGTATCAACAAACTAAAATTAATTATTGAATTTTTTATGAATGAAAGTAAGTTGTAAAAATTGAGACGAAAACTCGGCGCTGGGCGCCTCGGCGGGGGCTTCGCCCCCTGCGTTCCCCGGATGATTTCCGCTCAATGCCTAAAGACTTTATACGTTATCCACCAGGAAGCAGGTTGTAGTTTCATGAAGGCTGGAATTTTTTCAATTCATTGATTTATATTTTATTCCGACGTTTCGGAGTGATGAAACACTCCATCGTCAGGGGATCTGGGGACAACATGTAATTTAATATTATTTATAACACCCCACGCCGTAGGGTTTTACACTATAATATTATTATGCCTAAGAACAAGTTACCTTTTTCTTATATTTACAATTTATTTTGGACCTCCATCCTCGTCGTTATTATTAGCAGTTGTCTGCTCACTGCAGTCAATTGGTTAAAAATGAATCCTGATTTAAAAAAACAACCAACATTAGCGTCATACATACAATAGCAACATATTTAAAATTACAGTTTTACTTTAAAATATTACCTTTTCGTTTATCCAGCTCATACCACCTGATATACCACAGTGATCAACAATACAGGGTGTCCCACGAGTTGTCCCCCCCCCTCTTAAAATCGTCCAAACGGGAGTAAACAAAAAAAATTTTTTTTGAATCTTCCAATTTTTTCCAAGGATCTCAAATATCATTTTTGCGCACCCCGCGCAACTGCGCAATCTTGCGCAACTGACACTAACTTTCTTATTTTAAATGGGAACCCCAATTTTGCAGATTCGGATTCTACTCAAAATTTCATGAAAATTTGACCCCTCAGTCAATTGTTTTGATTGCGCGCAACCAGTTCAGCGAACACGCAAAGTTGCGCAACCCCAAAATTGTCAAACAGTGGATAATGGTGAACTCTAAAGTGTGGCACATGAATTTTCATTGTTTTTTAACGCTGATTCACGTGGTGCTATCCGTTTCTTGATTCGGCTCAATTTTGGCGGAATGATGACCTAAATTTGGTTATTTCTCGTCCGTTTTTTTAAATCTTAGGCGCCTGTTTTCAGATTTTTACGGGGATTAGTTTTCGAGGTCCGGTTGAGAAAGGAGGACGGAAAGGGAATGGATAATTACCTATGAAATTTCGTGTGCAAACACACGCGCGAAAAAAGATGATGAACAATTTTCGTGGATGCATACCCTGTATATTATTAATATAACTTCTTTTTTTTTTAATCTGTACCTCTGACAACAATAACAATACTACTTTAACATTTACATAATTTTTTGACTAGAATTTAAAGATCACAAACTTAGGAATTTTTTTAATTCAGATACATTCAAATCTATCGTCAATAATAACAAAACCACATTGCAGGTAGAAATAACCTACCTTACCTAATAATTTATTGAGGAAGTGTGTGAAGTCATTTCAATCCCCTTGGTACAGGGGGGGGGGGGGTTGAGTTCGTTACACACTCCGTTTGTTCCCATGCCGAACGATTCGTTCCAGTTCTGGAGCTAATTGTTCCGCTTGTCTCTTATCGTATGTCGTTACAATTTGTCATTTCGTCGTAATGGTTCCATTAATCTTAACCTATTATACTTCATTCTGTGCATTTACCTACGCTTCAAAGGCAGTGTTATTCGTTACTCAAGAAATCTACGAAAGTTCATTCTGATAACATTTGAATGGCGGCCCTGAGTATAGAGAGAGAGAGAGAGAGAGAAATTTATTTAAAATAATTGGTACATTTATAAATACTTGAAGACAAATTAACAAATAATAATAGCTCGTCTGTAGGCAATGCCTGTGTTGACGATTAGAGTTCTTTCAGCGAATAACATAAAGGTCCTTTCTTGAGGGGAAAAAAAAATAAAAATAATAAAAATAAAATAATTAGATTTTAAAGCAACTAGAGATGATCACATTAAAAAATATGTATACCATAAACTGCAATTACATAGGTTGAATATCAAAAATCTATTTATAATTACATTTTATTTTTACATCTACTGGATATAACTGATTCAACAATATATTACAGTATAACATGTTTTCAACTTTCTGATATTAGGCTTATTAACCAACCAATATAAGTTTCTTATAACGAGTTAAAAATCAAATAAATTAAATTTCTTCAGAAGTTTTAAATTAATCCTCGGGTTGACAACATTTTGAAGGACTTGAAACGGGTTTGGTGGAAATGAACATAAGGCCTCTTCAATGATATATCCATTTTTAAAAAAGAAAAGAACCAGATTTTTATAAAAAGTTGTCGCACGGTAAAAACCTTTGCTTCTTGGTATAAGATATCAGTTGAATACCTTCTGGGTTTACTGAGCATAACCTTCAAAATGGCTTTCTGCAAAATAACTAATTTCTGCAAATGGCTCGGGTAGGCGCCACCCCATACCAATACACCATATTGAAGCACCGACTGTACAAGAGATAAATAAACTAATTTGAGCCGTTCGGAGGACAACGTCGATTTCACATGGAAGAACAAGTATATGAAACACAGTGTAACATTTGACATTACCATTCGAGGTGGAACTGTTATCGTGAAGGAGATGGATTAGTTCCAGTTCGTTCCACTTCTGAACTAGGTTCTACGTAACGTTCCCAGCTGGAAAGTCACATCTCTTAGAAGTTGCACGATGTCGTAATCAAATCTTCTGGATTTTCTGGTGTAGGGGCCATCTCAAAATTCATAAGAATTATTCGTAATTTTAGGGTTTGGACATTTCGCTCGCTGGATGGCCGGTTGGAACAATAGTAACAGTAACATTTGAATTCATCATTGATATTAGTGCATTGTCGGAGACCAATATTAAAAGATGGTCCTGGGAACAAAAAATGTTGATTAATTCAAGAGTGTTGTGGAATGTAGGGGATTCTCGGATCGTTCCTATTCCAGCCCAATGAGATGAAAACAATTTTAATTCAGAGTATCACTGAGTGCTTGAACTTGGTCCGCATACGTCATGAATGTTCATGTTTATAACAATTCTATCTAACTTACTCAATTTATGCCCCTTCTATCCTCGTCGCCGACCGTTGTGATTGTATTGCTCATTAGTGTGGCACAATATTTACATTTAGATCACTTTGTATATTTTGTGAAACACAAGCTAGAAGCTATTATTATTCTTACTATTTTGGAAACGAGGAAACATCATTAAAACGTAAGAACGTTCGGTCATAACATTTATGAGGTCACTGCTGTTGGAAGCAAACATCTATCACAATAATTGTCTGTTCACCACTATCGTCAATGTGCCAAACGCAGATGCAAATAAGGTCGCGTTCTACGGTCGTCTTTCAGAGTCTCCTCTCATAAGGTGGAGGACAGGTAAACTCGTCAGCAGTCCTTGAAAGGGTGACACCACGAAATGGGAAAGTGAAATATCGTCATTTATAACGCTTGCTCAGCCGTTTGTTACGTATATTGGGAAATCCACGTCCACAGGGCCTAACTGGGAGAGAGAGAGAGTGGGAAGTAGCAAGAAGGAATTACATCAAGTTGTGGTTATGGAGTTGTGGTGTGGGTTCGCGGAAGGCGGATGTTATGACTGAGGGAGCGGTAGAAGAGCAGACATCCATCTCCAGCAACAGGCGGAGGGCCCGGACTCGGATATCCGGCGAATCAAGCAGTGAACCTGACAGCCGCACGTTATAGATGAGTCCCGTCGAGATCGTTTGTCATTCCGTTGCGGAGGGGGAAACGAGGCTGCGCGGCCGAGGGGATAAGAAATGAACGATCTCCTCTCAACGATTGAGAAGGGCCCAATAGACGGCGGGCCGGCGAGTGATAAACTGTGCGGAGTTTCGGAGCGGTCCAATGGGCTCGGAGACAAAGTTGGGCAAATTGTAACTACGAGCACAGATACAGTTGCTATCTGGCTCAGGGAACTGTGTGAAATGTAAAAAAGTTGTATTTCGCAAAAAAGTAAATATACACAAAATGAACGAGTTTCAAGCTTACAGAATCTATTCCCCTATGTAGGAGAAAGCCCATGTGAGTTAGAATAGCCGCGCTATCGAGCTAGTCATTCGCAAATCGAGAAATAAATTATACAAATTTACCTTATTTTATACAGTTGGCTATATAACTGTCATCACAACGTGCAATTGCCATCACAGATGATTTGTCAACACAAAAATGAAATTTCTTTAATCATTAGCTATCCTTTCGTTCTATAGCTCTTAATTGCTATTCCTATTTTCATACTAATAAATTGATACTATATTATTATTATTACGGGTTCTGGTTATTAATGAAAAAGGATTTCAACAAAATATCAATTTGAAAAGGATGATCAAATAATTTATTTTCTAAATTTATCGGAAGCAAATTATGTTCTTTTATCCCGTCATAACTGTAGATATTTTGTGCAGCAGTTGTGCTCCATGTGCCCCAATAATCGAAAACGAGTAGGAATCAAGTGCTGCGATTTAGCTATATCCGCTGGCAATTGCAATTGAGAAATATAACCAAAATCTGCGGATACAGGTCAATACGTGGACATAATGGTTTTTCCATTTTATAAGGCAGTTTCCTTTCTATAAAAGTTGATTCTTCGTTGAAAATTTGATCAAAATGCAGTCAAATTAGGAGAAGAGTATTACCACGTGAATCAACATTAAAAAAAAAATACTAAAATATCTTTTGTCGCAAAAATCCGTATTTTGGCGAAACCAAAATACTGGTTTCAGATATTTGAGCCTAAATGACCGGGTTGAGGGCCATCTCAAAAATCGGTTGAAGGCGTCAAATTTTCATGGAACTTCACGTAGAATCTACATCGAAAACAAAAGGGGACAGTAGACCTCTATGGTTCTACAGCCATATCATTTAAATGATTAATTTTACACATTTAAGTACCGAAGATGAAAAATTGCCTATGCAACCTACAAATATGGGATTCTAGTTCAGAGGAGCTAGTAAACAGAAATGAAAGCTACGGCTGGGGGGAGGGGTGGCAGGTACTCGAATGACACCCTTGGGCGGACGGAAAGTGGTGATGCCGGGATAACAAAGGGCGGAAGGAGCCCACCCGAAGGTTAGTTGAAGGAGTGTTGTGCGAGCGGGGGGGGGGGGGGGCTGTCGGGTCGGTCGATAAGAACTGGATTGACTCCTGTTAATCATATAAATGATAATAAAAAAAGAGGGACCACATGAGAAAAGCGGAAACGAAATTGTTGTTCACTGGGCCAACTAGCGTAGTAGAATGCACTCTGAAAGACCTGCAAGGACGGCATCAAGAAACTTGCCAGCCCTAGCTCACACAATAATGCCATATTTTAATCAAGAAAACACCAAAACAATATAAATAGATGGCAGCTGATTGAATGACGAAAAGCTTCTAACCGCAGTAAAGGCACAGAATAACTGTCTCAGCTTAACAATCAAGGACTCATTATGGAAATTTAATTTCACGTTATGATCAAAAACGACACCCAATTATTTACATTGGAGGGCTAACGGCAAATTTTTACTATTACAATTTCCCATATGATAAAAAAACGAATACTGACGATGAAGACAAACCTGACAGATTAGGATTCACTCGATTAGGAAGAGGAAAACGCATTAATGAGGTCTTATCGGCATTGAGGCTCAACCAATTAGCCCATTAAGGCCCGGTGGGTCCATATGGATACGGGCCAAATTTTGTACTAAATGGACTAAATAAATTTTGAAATTATTTTTCCCATGTTTTAGCGGCCAAATGGCTTCCATCTACAAAACATTTCAGATAAATCAAATCAAAAATAGTTCTGGGCCTTAATGGGTTAGTATCCGCTTAATGTTTTTGGCAAAAGGTGCCCAAATATCAGATTTATCAAAAAATTTTTTACACGGAAGGAATCATGAAGGTGTAATTACAGTTACTTCAAATCTGTGACCGCATCCTGGCCGAACTGTGACAGATGCTTGTCAACGAAAAGTAACAGGGGACATGGATGCTGTTACTTGTATCTGTGACTCTAACTGTGTTTTTCCATAGAATTGTTCCGTCATCCCTCTGACGCAATTGTTTGTTACCGAGATTGACTCCATCTCACGAAGGCAGGAACGTTTTTCCTAAAGATTATAATTAGAGATAAAAATCGGTTCGTAGAAACCGCCACTCCGCGTGCTTCTGACAATAAAATCGAGGTAATATTATTCGAGACGAATAACAGGGAATTAAAATAACCGCTGCAGCATGAACCGGTTCCATTTAAGCAAGATTAGCGATTCCGAGAATTTTAACGGTCAAACTCAACGTTATAACCTGTTATGCTAACCACTGTTGCTATTGACAGGCCATTTGGCTTCGTAGAAATCCCAAAGCAATCATTCGTAATACTCTGTCAAGTTTATTGTTTGTTGGTGTAAAACCCGCGTTTAGAAACCATCTTGGTTAATTCCCCTGGAGATATAAATCTCAGTGAGCTTCCATAGAATTGTTACGGGTGTTGATCAGGAGCGTCGAGCTTATTTCAATTAAATTACTTAAGTGAAATATCCTGTCGAGTTCAAGATCCCACCGCGTACGCTTTCTACTTAATTTATCAACAACTCAATCAATAACCGTATAAAGTTGTGATGGATTCGTATGTGTTCACCTATTGTTAAAAACACCCCTGCAACACACAATAAAAATATATCGTAACAATGCAGATACAATATAGCTTTTCCAAGTCGAATTGAGAATTTTCCAAACCAAATAGAGATTTTTCCAAACCAACTTGAGATTTTTCCAAATCAATTTGAGAATTTTTCAAATCGATTTGAGAATTTTCCAAATCAATTTAAGAATTTTCCAATCTAAGAAACTTTCACTACTAAAAAGGAAGAGGGAGTTTTCCAAACCGAATTGACAATTTTTTAAGGCAATCCAAGACTTTTATTGAAAACAAAATTAGTGAAGCAAAATGAAAGAATAGCACTTTATAAACAAATTAACATTGAAATCAAAAATACAAAATGAACGAAGAATGCATCGTAAATATGACATGAAAAATTGGGGTCTTGTTTAGGAGAAAATTCAGTGAAGAGGGTTCCCAGCAGCTGCATTGGTTAGCTGCAGGAACATATCCATCAATAGACTTCAATAGACCAGCCAAACGCAGAGTGGGCTCGATTTTTTCTGTGCTTAACTAGAGCGTAATTTTTATGAAGTATTCTTCGTTCATTTTGTATGTATTTTTGATTTCAATATTAATTTGTTCATAAAGTGCTATTCTTTCATTTTGCTTCACTAATGTTGTTTTCAATAAAAGTCTTGGATCGCCTTAAAAAATTGTCAATTCGGTTTGGAAAACTTCCTCTTCCTTTTTAGTAGTGAACGTTTCTTAGATTGGAGAATTCTCAAATTGGTTTGGAAAATTCTCAAACGGTACAGCAAACACCATAATAGAGTTGAGTAGAAGACGATTTATGAGAATTAGGTAAGATGATACTACGAAGATGATCAGATAATATCATTATTATCTGACAGAAAAATGTTTCTAAGATCCAATTTTTGTCTCAAATTAGTTGTGGAATCCACCACTAGCCTCAAGTTAGACACCCTTTATACGGTAATTAAGGGAAAAGTTTCCTTTTTTTTTAGGTATATGAGTTTGTTAGGAGAGTGAATTATTGGTTCATGTAATC
Organism: Creontiades dilutus; assembly: GCA_031894815.1. Lineage (NCBI taxonomy): Eukaryota > Metazoa > Arthropoda > Insecta > Hemiptera > Miridae > Creontiades > Creontiades dilutus. The sequence continues at coordinate 910,857 of JAVIWC010000341.1, forward strand.
TGATAGCTATTAGTCTTTATGGAGGAAATTGAGGGCCAGAGTGAGATAGAGATGAGAAGGGACCGCAATTCAAGTAGTTGTTAGCATAGAGATGAGCGATCAATGAAGTGATCAGCTTTAGTGTCAACGCAAAATGGGGTGTTTGAATAGCCGTGGGCCGCCCGCCCTTCAGCTCAAAGCCTCTGATTTCCCCGGCGACTTCAAAGGGCTGAGCCGTGGCGGTTTAAGCTCGGTGCCCTGCAAACGGGTGGGAGTGTGTGTCGTTGCCGGATGCATTTCAATGGGTAAACTCAGTACGCTGGCCTTAGGGGCATATGAAGGGAGGCAGACACGGTATGACCTCGTGTGTGGAATGGGGAGCCAAAGGTTCAATCGAGGGTGTCACGCCTTAACGCATCCCAATTGACTCCTTTGTGCGGTGGTAGAACATGGATACGCAGAATCCGGATGTTCGTGGGGTTGCTCGTGTAACCGTGGGGATCAGTGGGATGAATTTGAATGGGAGAGTTCCAAGAAAACAGCTACGTAGAGCGAGGCGTACGATTGTGGCCCTTGATTGTAAGTTCAATACAATAACCAGGGCTGGTATATATACAATGAATCAAGTCCACATCATCTGTTTAGCCAAGAGTGTTGAACCCGCCCACATAATGTTCCTAAGGAATTGGGATACTGAGGAAGCGACGAAGCTTTGTCAAAGGATAAATATCACTGATTAGCGCATCATAATTGACTCATTGTAGTAACTAGAACGTGATACGCAGAATCCGGGCGTTTGTGAGGATCGAGTAACTATCGGGAGCAGTGGGATGCCTTTGAATGGGTGAGTTCCAAGAAAACAGCTGTGGAGAGCGAGCCGTAATATTGTGCACTCAATAGAAGACTTAGGGTTCTCATAACAGAATGGACGTAGCACGTACGTAAGTGAATGAATGGAGGATTTTCATCACCTGTTTAGACAGGATTTTTGAACCAGCCCATATAAAGTTTCCAACCTGATGAGGGAATGTAGAAGCAAAGAAGATGTGTCAAAGAAGGAAGTATCACGAATTAGCGTATCCCAATTGATTCCTTCGTGCGGGGCTAGAATATGCAGAATTCTTGGGGCTGCCCGAATAACTATTGGGAGGGGTAGGATGAATTTTAATATCCAGGCTCTTGGAAAACTGCTACAGGGAGAGAGAGACGTACATTGTCATTTCATTCCGCTTCCAATAGATGTAATTGAGGAGATGTCGAAAAGGACGTGTAATTTTGCAAATTAATGAAAAATGTTGCATTCAATGGAAGACAGAGATGTAGAACCTTTCAGGATCGATTAGACAAACTCCTCATGACGTGAATTTATCAGGAGTCCTGTACCTTCGCGGTTCCCTGAGTTGGAGGGTAAGCGGGAACTATCCACATCTATCACACGAGTGAGCATCACCCAGCCTAGCAAGAATCCTACCACGAAGTGTATTATGAAGGGAGTAGCTGTGTAATCTTATAGTATGCACCTTTAAAATGCACTTAATTTTGGCAAATGCATAGAATCGGCCAACGTTGCCAAGTGCATTTCAATGGCAAATACATAAATCCAGGCCCCACATTTTCTATGCTACGCAACAGTCTGTATTTTCTGAAAACAATGTTTATAAACCTTTTCCGAATCAAATTTTTGGTTGTCCAAATAAAATGCAATTCCTTCCATTTCAAATTGATTTTTTTTTTTTTTTTTTTTTTTTTTTTTTTTTTTTTTAACTGGAAGTTGTTAAATAACACTGTTTATGTGTTCAAAAGGTTTATATTACAAACCACCACAGCCACACTAATGAACCTACCCTTGTCCTACCGAAAAGTCCTTTGAATACCTTTCATGAATAGAAACAGTTCAAATCAGTTTAATAAACGTCTAATAAAAATGTAGGTATTTTCAAAGAAAACTTTCGGATAAGCGTGTTTCCGAAGAAAAGCTACCTCCAGGTTGTTGAGAACGGGGCACATCGTTTTCTACAGATGAGTCTATTCTACTGGAACTTGGAGTGCAAATTCGTCGGCAGCTAGATTTGCGGATAACAGGAAACATATCGCTACTACAGGTTCTCGTGATGTATCGAAATATACAGGGTGTCCCAGGAGTTATGCACAATCCGACTCCTACGTGTTTTACAACTCATTTCCGACCAAAAATGCCTCTTAGCAATTTTTATGCAGACGCCTCGTTTCCGAGCTATTTGCGATTTCAGATTTTTTCGTGTTTTCGATCTCACGTCATTAAAACTGTCACAACTCCCTCAATTGTGGAGATAGCTCAGATTTGATGACATCGTTGGAATGAGCGTTGAATTTTCTATCTATTTGATGACAAAAAAATTTTTTTTTTTTTTTGTTTCTGTTTAACTGCAGAAAAACAAGTGTTTTCTGTTGAAATTGAGGTTTTTTCAAAAGTCTCGAAGATGAATGCAACTCATCGCAGTCGGAAATGAGTTGTAGAACGCGTTGGAGTCGGATTTTGCATAAGTCCTGGGACACCCTGTATCACTAAAAAATACCTAATGTTTGACAATTGGGAAAGCTACGCAGGAGGCATTGTCTTGGTCAGGGGCAAGGTATGCAATGACCCGCACGACCCCTAGGTCTTGAAGGAGGGGTTGCTTTGTGCGCCGTTTAATTTCAACTCCAATATGATTTGGCCGTAGCATTGGGTGTCGCAATGTTGATAATTTGTTGTTTCTGACCAAATTCAGTTTTAGTAAAATGTTTATTGACTCGAACATGTTATCCTGCTGTTGGACAATGGTAAGATATTGGGGTTTAAATCGAGTTCATACAAAGAGTTAGGGTTTAAACAAGATTGTTAAGATTTAAATTTAAAAAATGATTATTCAAAAATGAATTTAATGAAAGGAAATGTTCGTTTGTGATCAGCGTCTACGGCATTTCCAAGCTGTCCCGAGAGAGATCGAAGATCCGAGAGACAGCTATTGTTTGTGTTCATTTAATATTGATTGCGATTATTTGCTTTCAGTTGAGTAGCTATACCACAAGTGAGTATGTTCACATGATTTTTGTGTACGGTGTTGCCAATGGTAATGCTTCTGAAGCAGCAAGGGAGTCACACTCCTCCTGTGTACAACTCACACCCTAGCGAACACGCCGGATAGTAAGAGGAAAAAATATTGGTAGATAATATCGTTTATGTCACTGATCCTTCTTTATCTAGTAAACTATCTGTTTTTTTATCTACTAATTGTTTTTTGTCGAGAAAAGTTACGTATATCCCGCCACCAACCTTTTTTTGTCGAGACTTTAGGAAAAACCTCAATTTTAACAGGAAACACTTGTTTTTCTGCAGTTAAATACCTTTTTCTTAACTAAAAATATTTTTAAAAACCAAAACGACTACACCGTTGGAAAGCTGACATTTTGGCGCACGTTTTACCAAGCATTCATGGGGTTTCTAGGCGAGATGAAAAAAAGGCGATTTTAAGATTTTGACCAAACTGCCGTATCGCGCAGCAATCACACATCTTCAATGCAATTTAAAAAAAGTTTTTTGACATCAAATAGATAGAAAATTCAACGCTCTTTCCAACGGTGTCATAAAATTTTAGCTATCTCCACAATTGAGGGAGTTATGACAGTTTTAATGACATAAGATCGAAAACACAAAAAAAAATTTTAATTGCGAATAGCTCGGAAACGAGGCCTCTGGCAAAAAATTGCTATGAGGCATTTTTGCTCGGAAATGAGTTGTAGAACACGTAGGAGTCGGATTGTGCATAACTCCTTGGACACCCTGTATAACAACTTGTCATTGAAGTTTTTGCATCAAACTTGAAATGAAATTTGCGAGTGGGATCCTCAGGTTTATGGATGACAAAACAAAGTGCATAACGAAGAAGGAATTAATTTTTGCTTGCTTGAACCATATCGATTAAATTTGCCATCCGAACGTTAGAAACAGGAGTAAAGAGCGAGTGGACTGATGTCTACTCAAGTGCTTTCTAAAAGTATAATTCACTGATATTGGGTGAAGTATAGGTAATAAATGGATGGTAACGTATTATACAACACAACACGTTTCAATCCTAAAAGCAAGCAAGAGTGTCAAATGGATTATAAACTCTGACGCACTACCTTTGGCTCCATATTAGAGAATACAGAGAGGAAATTATGGGGGACGAGGTGGTGTGAAGGGTTATAACGCTTCAGTGCTTCCCCAATCGATCCTATGTATGGGATATCTAGAACGTGAAACGCCTGGTCTCAGGAGTATGGACATAAGAGAGGTTAAGGGCTTTCGTCACGCACTTTTGATGTAAGCGTTGGTCCGATCAGGCGCAACTTTCTTCACCAAGTGTTAAACGTGTTTCCTCATCACTGAGGGATGACAGTGCTCTGCAAAGCACTCAAGAATGAATTATATCGTTTAAAAAATACAGAATCGTGAAGAGCGATGAATGGTGTAATGTGTTGTGGTCGTTTTAACGAAAATATGCCAATAAATGAGAATTGAAGTTTGATTTGAGTTTTCATATAGAGAGATAAATACCACGTGAAAATCTCGACTAATTTTCAAAAATCAAGCACCTCGTTGGTAATGTTTTCTATGTTTCTGATGTACATTTACATTTGAACATTCAGATATATTATCAGAAACTTGGAACTACAAGACTTGATATTACAGTCAGTCGCTATCATTTAGGAACTGTTAATCTGACCATCATGATATACATCAGATATTTAGAATCCCAAGACTAGATATTACTGTCAGTTGCTATCATTCTAGATGCGTGCATCTGACAACTCCTGTCGTACTGTCAGAAACTTGGAAACCCAAAAATTGATATTACAGTCAGGTACTATAATTTAAGACTTTTTTCTTTGCCAAATTCTGGATTTTCCGAAGTATATTGTTAATAAACATATCGTTTTGAGGCTCTATAAGATTGGACAACAAAGATACATCACATAGTTTTGTTGGGTATGACACTATTTTTACTGCACTACTTCACAATTAAGCGATGTCTAGTGGTTTGGTTCGTTCTAGTGTTCCAACGATACCACTTGAGTCAAGGAGTCGGGCAGCTTCGTCGTTGACGTGAGATCTTAGCTAATGGAGATGTCTCTCTGCTTGTCGCTTCATCGCTTTGTCTATTGTTCCGATCTGAACCTCGTGATGAAGGCGTTCGCATCGATTCTACTAAGGTGCTTTGAAAATACTATTCAACACATTGTTTTGGAATCTTTGAATGGTGTAGATTTTATTGTTTTAATGAGCTGTACTTCCTATTAGCCAATACATTTTTCTGAATTTAAATTTAAGAAGTAGTTCTTTTTTTCTCGCCATGAGCTTTCCATCTGAGCTTGGAGTCCAGCGTCATCGATTCTTTCGTTGGTGAAATCGACATGCACCGACTTGGTTTCATTTATTTGTATCCTCCATTTTGCTGTCTTCTCTAGTATGCAGGATAATGATCGATTCAATTTGGTAATGGACAGCTACTGCATCGTCTGCAAAGGTGGCCGTGGTGTTCCTTTCGATTTGGGGGATCACTGGTATACAGGACATACAAGAGAGGACCATGTACGCTCCCTTGTGGGACGCCTGAACTGGTCAGTTTTAGCTCTGAGAAGGCATGTTCTTGCAGTTGGTGGCTTGATACTGTAGCAGCTCAGCATACTTTATTGGCAGATTTGTACACAGCTTGAGAATGACCCCCCAGGTCAAACGCCTGAACAATATCGAGGAATACTGCAGAGCAGACTATCTTTTCCTGAAGTGCTTGTGAGACCCACTATAATTTGTTTCCTCGTTGGTATCCTGAGTCCAAGTTTTCAGTTCACTTTCTGCCTTGTCCTACGGTGAATTGTGGTTGGAAACTTCGCTTACTTGCCAGCGAATTCTGGCCTTGCGTTTTCCTTCAATAACAGTGACTATTTCCCGTAGGCAATTGATACCTCTGAGTCTTTTTGTTGTCGTTGGTGTATTTTCCGAGGCAACGGTTTGCATGGAGGATACAAGATGCTCGAACTCGTGCTCCAATCCTTCTGATGCCTGTAGTGACCTGTCGAGGTCGATATGTCGGCAAATTTCTTGCTTGAAGCATAGAAGGTTTGCCCCCTGGATGGACAAGACCCCCCCCCCCCCCCAATGTGATTTTTCATTGCAGAGTAATGGAAATTTTGGTATTGCTTTTCTCTATGTTGACAGGGTCTTCCCTGGTTGTTGCTGTTGCGCTCTAAATCATGCGTGACGTAATTTTGGAAACCCAAGTCAAGTCAAAAACACAGTCTTTTTCTATAAACTCTGTGTTTTTCTTGTTGCTGTTGAGTTAGATTGGTGTGCTTATTTCTTGCCTCAATAGCTACTGGGCTGTCTCGGTATTTTCAGTACGGTCTCCTGAGAAGTTGACGCAGTTTGCGGGGGTTTCTTTGGGTTTGGTGCATTCCTCAGTGAAGGGGCCTTCAGCCCCTGTTAACGCTCCTTTTCAATCTTGTGGTTGCTCATCTTTGAGCACGACAAAACAAATCGATTGAGCTGAGGAGTTTTTTCATGAAATCGGGAATAGAACCCAAATCTACCATAAAAAAATGAGGGTTCTTGTTTGAAAAAACGTAGTTGTTCTTCGTTGAGCATATGGTCATACTCGAAATTCTTGGCAAAACAAAAACATGAGATGTTCAGAGAAAGGCCCGGATCGGCCCTAAAACAACATATTCCGAGTGAACAAAGATCGTTCTTGAAACAGATCGAACGTTAGTCTTAACCAACACCTTCGTTATTAACAATCGCAAACGTAAAAGCGCTTCATGTGTAGGGACCCTTAACTACTCGTTAACTAGCTGCGGGGAGGTTTTCTGTCAAGGGGACAACTTTTCAGTCCGCCAACGAGTTCGAAACAAGTACCAGAAACTGATGTCCGCATGCGAACGACACAATAAACTCATTGTAGAGGTCGCTGATTAGTTTTCAGTTTGTTGTTGAGCAGAGTTGGTTCACAGTTGTTCGAGTTTTGTGTTACGCCAGAGACAACGAGTTTCGAACTGAAAAAAATTTGTGAATAATTAAAAAACCGCGCATTCGTGAATGATGAATTAGCAAGCGTGGAATATATGGGCAATCCCACGAAATGTTACCCTTCTTCCGAAGCGAAAAAAAGAGAGAGAAAATGTCTCCTATTTCAATTTTTGTTTTGATTTTCTCTTGAGGGTTGGGCGCCTAGCAAAACCTTAAATGGGGCACACAGGACATCCACTGGTTGTAGGGCAATGGCCAATCAAAGTTTAACAGCACCGAGATGAATGACCATCCAGCCAGATGAATGACTTAGAATATGGATTCCACTGTTGGAAGGAAGAAAAGCAACTTAAACGTTTTTGAATATTTTATAACACAAATAAAAACAAATCTTAGTAAAATCATCAAATAAAAACATAAATAAATTCAAATTTGGCGCTTAATTTCATTTCACTAGTAGGTAAGGAAGAAATAACTCGAGCTAAGCGTATGTATTGACTATATCAATGAAAAAATAACTCCTAATAAAGGAACTGAAATTCAGGTAGACGTGTGCCTTTCGTAACGTATTGATAAGAATCAGTCTTAAATACTTTTAGGAAAATATTTCAAAAAATAATTTTGTTAGCTTGGTAACATGACTAATGACTACAGGTTTGGTTACATAACAAAAAAAATTACTCGATAAGTTAACTTGAATGAAGCTAACGTATGAAAAATATTATCAACCAAGTAGTGAAAGTAATGGGACATGGGACAGTCTCTAATCAGTCTTTAAGGCTTGGACTGGCTTAACGAATTTTGGAAGAAACCACGGTAGCGTGGTCTTCTGGGTAATCCAAATGGTTCACCTAAAATAACAAAGCAGTAGATATTCACAGGATACCATCACAAAACGTAAACCAGCTTCAAAAAATATAATAGCTCACATAATATGCAAGTTTTTACCTCTTCATTCATTCATCTGGGCTCTTGTCATTCATCTGCCTCCAGTTTGTTGTGGAAGTCCAGATGAATGACATTCGACACTAAAATGGCATTTCCAGAGAAGATAGAACTGTTATCATCATTTTTAAGCTACCAATGACAACTAGGTGCAAACCTGCATCTTAATCAAAATAGATTGGAAATGAAAAATATCAAATGTCATTAATGAGTGATACCAGATGAATGACGCTGGATAAAAACACTCACCCTTTTATGCACAAGTCTTCGAGGTTAAGGGCCTCCAGAATGACAGCTGAAGAAAAATGGATCTCAAACACGGAAGAGGGAAAACAGGGGTTCCAATTTCTGCACAAAACATTCCCACGACTCTTGCAGCAGGGAAGTTACACAACGAAACACAAGGCGCCAGATGAATGACTCAAACCGAGGGGACAGCTCTTCTCAGTGGTGCCTCAGCTAACCTAATTTGAGTTAGAATTTGGGGCACTAGTTTTTGTTTACTATAGATGGGCGGATACGAAAAAAAAGTAGCAAATCAATTCCAACTGTGATCACACTTTCAAGGGACGGTTGATAACCTGACGAATGTCTCATTGGGACAGCCAGATGAACGTCAAATTGACTTCTAAATTTAAATTTTGATCAAGATGGCTTAGGGCTATTTTGCTGAGCCAAATGGGGTTCAATTAACAAAAATAAAATCTGTTTGGGAAAACTAAAAATAAATTTGTATCTATGATTAGAACACCTCGAAAAGGGTAACATTTCGTGGAATCACCCATATGAATAAGGAAAATTACTCCTATTCCATCTGACATTGTTTACAGGTAAATTCAAAAAATTTCATTATTAAAAATGTAACATTGGTAGCCCTCCCACACACCTTGAGATGAATAGCACGACGCACATTTTCAGCTAATCATAAAATTTCTCTTGTTAATGTTTCGCAAAATGTTTAAACATAGGTTTTTATTACCACAATTACCTACCTGATATTTTCATCTTGCTGCGACGTTTACATGAGGGAGAATCAAGAATCTGAAAATATACTTTTACGTGAACTATACCAGTTTTGGCTAAAAACGTTAATTTCATGTCCAGTTCTCAGATCAGCGTCAGTTCGATTCAGAGGACTGCACGGATGAGTGTAAAATGTATGGACGACGACGTGGATATTCAGTTTTCATTCTAAAAATAGCTGCATAATGCTTCTTCAGACGGTAAAGGATCGATACGGTTATTGAAGTTTGAGGAAGGTCAGTAAAGGCTTTTGTGAATATTACCAAGGTTTTGATAAAACTAGCTGTTTTCCAATTTTCCCCCTCTGTAAAATCCTTTTTTTTCTCTTGAGAGGCCGTTTTCCACTAAAATGGGAATATTTCCCTTGATGTGAAAACACAGGTTGTGACGCGAGACAATCCAATGCACCCCTCACTCTTCTACCTGTGTAAACATAACTACCCACCTACCTTCATTCGTAACCTTCCCTACCTCGGTAACCTTCCTCCCTACGGGCTCACTCCAATATTGAACACAAACCCACGAGAGCCGGCGATATTGGCCGCCCAGTGACAACACACTCGCTCGCTACTTTTACCTCCTTTTGTTCGGCTCGGAACTCGAAATCATTTTTCGGACTCCCCCGCGAGGGACTCGACGGATTTATCGCTTCAATTTGTTTATTCGCTCGGATCCCAGTTTTCCGTTTATATCAGGATCAGTCGTTTTGTGATTGGACAATAAAGCACATGGGGGGGGATGTTGGCTTTAAGCCAGAAATCCATGTCTTTTTTTCTCCTGATGGCAGCCGAAGAAGATTAATACTCTGAAATTTATCTCTATTATTTCTTTCGAATCTATCACGAGTCATTGATACCGATACGTTGAAAAGACTACGAATTAACGTCTACCGTTTACTATTATCGCCGCCCGTTCATAACAGAACCCCGTCCGATTCTGCATTTGGGTTTTACTCTTGAGTAGACCTTTTTTGACATTTCTCGATTTGATTTTTGGGAATAAACGAAACGAATTGGTGGTAGGCTTTGCCTTATTTTCCAGCTTATGTTCACTAGATTAGTTCCAATGTTTGGATGTTTAAGACCTTATTGGGTGGTATTGAAAATGTTCAGAGATCGCATGAATTGAATCACAATCATGATGACATTTATTCGCTACGCTCGGAACGCTTTTTCTGTACCTTTCTTCCAGACTTGAGCAATTGTCTTGCACATACAGTACGGGCAAGCACATTCTAGTCCGGATCCTCGCGAGGAATGGAGAGCTTGTAGGCCAGGTGTCGGAGGATAGCCCTGTAGACTCGCTCGATTTGCACAGTGTTGCACTCAACTGTGTTGCTGATATGAATATTGCTGTAGCTTCAAATAAATAGACCCAAACAGTGTCAAATCGACAGCTCTGGCAGCCTGTTACAGGGAATGTTTCCCTGTTTCGAAAGGAAAGGAACGGGAAAATTCCTTCTCCCGTTCCAAAATGACTTTTTTTTTTTAATAAACCGGTTTAGCTTCTCTGAATAAAGCAAAACAATGATAAGTTGGCAGATTTGATATCATGCTGAAGGGGGAGTTCCCGTTATAAAAAGCATTTATAGGCAGATGTCGTTCTCGAGAAAATATGGGGCACTCCAATATTTTGTGTTGCGCAGTGTTTCCTCTGTTTCGAGGGAAACTCGCTCTAAAGAGAAAGGTACATTCTGCGTATTCCAAATTGGCTGTAATAGTTCAGAAAATGCACTCTTTATCTCATGATATTGCTTTGTTCGTTATTCTCTCGAGTATCCGTGCAACGAGTTGTGATGGAAAAGAATGGAGAATATTTCGGAGGAGAGAGATGATGAGAAAGCGCAATATGATGGGCTTGTTTGATGAAAAGGAGCCCTTTGGTTTCGCAGAACATAAACCAATCGTATTTACCAATTTTTTTTGTTTCTTTGGAAAACATATTGATTGCTCTACCCTCGAATTCTAAGAAGAATCCACCACCACTCGTTCCACAAACCAAGTTACACATGAATTGGAAAAATATTATCTACCTACCCTCATTTTCTGGTTCTCTAATGGGAGTATTCTCCTTTCGTTCCCAGAAATTTATTCAAATGTTGAAAATCTATTGATTAATTCGAAAGTTCATCATGCAGCACGTTGCTTTGTGCAACTTTCCCTAAACTTTCGTACTATATTTACCTGCGTTAAATTCTTTAGCATTTGAGAACCTTTTGTAAACTTTGAACTTTGAGCTGTCGATTTTATGAAATAAAAAAGATTCGACAATAAATTATTTTTATCTGATCTTTCGTGAAGGAGTTCTCTTAAGTAAGGAAAATGTTACCGATTCACTAACTCTACTACGATTTACTCTATTAACGAAAACTAGTTTACGTACTCGTATTTAGGAAAAGTAATATTTTTTAAATTCGACAATCTACCTTCCAGCTTTGATTAAATTGATAGTCCTACAGAATCAATTTCTAGAAAGAACCAGGACTATTTGCATTTCTTCGAATTTTCAAAATGTTTCAATTAAAATCTTTGATTCCTCCACTAAAATTCCCTAAAAATACATAAATGTGATCAAAATAAGTTATAAAATTAGATTGAAATCCATACTACGTAGGATAATAGGAGAATATTATTTTAACGTTTATTGGCGCTTCCACATTCCTGTGTTTTTAAAATTGAGGTGGAGGGGAAGTGTTCAAAATTGAGGAACACAAAATTGTGCTATTATGAATGATAGATTAATACTTCCTTGGATACCATGATTCGGATTTCGGTTTGGGTAGTTTACACATTAAAGTGTTCAGCTTTTAGGTTCCTCTAAACTAAAGAGTTAAATAACCTAGTAGTCCAGTCATATTAGACAATTTTTTTGCCAAACATTGCAAAAAGTACTGTAAACTTCCTTTTTGAATATGTTGTTAGGGTTCACCCAGATAGTACGAATCTAGATTTGCAGGCCTGAAAACCGCGAGCGACGGGAGTTACAGCCGAAAAACCACGAAATTTTCGCACTGTTTTCAGTTTTCCGCAAAAAAGTCACCAAAGGAGCCATTTGTTGAGAAAATACTCTTATCCTTTGTTAAACTAGATAAAATTTGCTACAATTTGCTTTTTTGCTTTTTTCCAAAAAGTGAAAATTTCAACTTTTGGTCTACTTTCGACCGATATATTGGTGTAAATAGTCATTCTACAGTAAACTTGTGAGGAAGGAAGTTGTAGGACATTTAATTACCTTCATTTTAAGACCATCGGGGGACCTGTATCTATCATAGATTTTTTTTAACTTACAGAAAACCAAAATAAGTAGAAACGCGGTTCAAGGAAAAGTTGAATAAATGTTGACTTATTTGTGTAAAACTATGTAACTAGGTAGGGACTGAAACATTTCGCATACATTAAACATATTTAACTTAACATTTAAATTGACAGTAGGTCATAAAATGAAATAAATTATAAATAATTAAGACAAAAAGTGGTTCATATGAGTAGGTATGTACAAGTTATAATACATGAAAACATTAACACTCACACTAAAAAGTATTCAAGAATTTCGGTTTTTCATATTCTGGGGATCTTTGGGGTTGAATAAATTATTTATAATTTATTTCATTTTATGACCTACTGTCAATTTAAATTTTAAGTTAAATATGTTTAATGTATGAGAAATGTTTCAGTCCCTACCTAGTTACATAGTTTTACACAAATAACTCAACATTTATTCAACTTCTCCTTGAACCGCGTTTCTACTTATTTTGGTTTTCTGTAAGTTTAAGAAAATCTATGATAGATACAGGTCCCCCGATGGTCTTAAAATGAAGGTAATTAAATGTCCTACAACTTAATTTCTCACAAGTTTACTGTAGAATGGCTATTTACACCAATATATCGGTCGAAAATAGACCAAAAGGTAAAATTTTCACTTTTTGGAAAAATTTGTCAATATTTGTAGAGCTGTATCTCTGGAACTAATGGAGCTACAGAGTCCAATTACGTCTCAAATTGTAGCAAATTTTATCTAGTTTAACAAAGGATAAGAGTCTTTTCTCATCAAAAGGCTCCTTTGGTGACTTTTTTGCGAAAAACTGAAAACAGTGCGAAAATTTCGTGGTTTTTCGGCTGTAACTCCCGTCGCTTGCGGTTTTCAGGCCTGCAAATCTAGATTCGTACTATCTAGGTGAACCCTAACAACATATTCAAAAAGGAAGTTTACAGTACTTTTTGCAATGTTTGATGTTTTAAATGACTGGCCTAAAGGGATATTATCATTTGTTTTGTTATCTTGTTCAATGATGTCATTGAACAAATAGTAATAGAGGACCCAAAAGTTGGCCGCAGTTGTGAAATTCCCATTCCGAGTGTAATATAGAATTGTCGATTGAGTTCTAGGGGGATTATATCATCTCAATCCACATCGTCCCGTGGCCGCAGAGAGAACAATTATGGAGAATTCCTCATCCGCGATAACTCTAACGACTGGCGTCTAGTGTGAGAATAACGTTTCACATCTCCACACTACCATGATATCTGGCCCAGAGTTTTGTCCGTTTGTCCTTCGGAAACCTGGAGGATATATTGCTGGGTTTGTGTCCGCAGTATCACTCTGTAAGAGAATTTCACAATCTCGACTCTAGGCAGGTCTAAATAAATTAGTGCAGGCGACGTAAAATGTGTTATTGAATCCATCTGTTTACAAACCAAAGAAATTAAAGTAAGTAGGAATATAAGTAAACACGTCACTAAGTCCGTTTTTTTTTTAGAATCGTTTATAATTAGTTTACGAAAAACGGAATTACCCCCTCTATTCGGCTCCTTTCATAGTTAAATTTGAAACTGCAATTAGTTCGACACCGCGGCCATCATTTTATGTAAGTAACCATTTTTTAAATATTATACCGTACCGATCTTCTTTATTAAGTGCATGGTCAAGTTCAAGTAGACCCCCTTCTCTACAGAAAATTCAACATTTTCCAGGTTCGTTGGACATCTAGACTACAATTGGTGTCAAACCAAATAGTATTTTAAAAAACTCTATAAAATTAGTTGAAGATAGTGAAGATATTACAATGTATCACTATTACGACCTCCATCCATCTCTTCTCCTAATGGAAATGGAAAGTTCTGAAATATTTTTAAAAACTAAACTTAAATTGAACAATAAAGAATGACATGAATCATTCGAGAATTCCCGCTTGTGCAGCTGTTGAAAGAGATTGGCTATTACCTCGTCCCTCCTGTCAGCAAAAGCAAACTTTCTGAGGTTTGTTACACAACTATTCTAGAATTGGGGCCGAACAGAATAAGAGTCACGGAAATCGGTCGAAAAGTGTAACTAGCGTCAACAAAATGTGTCACCAACAAACAGTCATACATCTTCAGTTATTTTTCTCTCGTGTTAGTTCGTCCCACACCCCCTTGTATCAAATCTAACAGGTCTCGCTTCAGATGGAATATTTACAGAATATTTATGGAATATTTACAGAACACAACAGCGTTCAATTTACCCACTCTCTCCGTAAACAATTGTCAAATTGGAACCTTATCCTCCGACGATCAATCATCTCTTACTAGGCATCGGTCACATTCGAGGATAAAGGTACCAACCAACTTCCTACCTCAAATTTTCACCATCGAAATTGTTTAACACGGTCACATTTTACTTGCGTAAGATTTTTAAATTTCACTTGTTCAGGGTAATCGGGATTTCGGATCAGCCACACTGGCCACAAAACATCTTAGAATTTATTTTAACAATCTGTTCTTTCCCACATGGACTCTGTTTAGGGTCAAGTTGGTCCTAAGTTTCAACCAGCCCGTTTGGCTGCACACGAATAGATACTTTCGGCTAAAAACGTGGTTTTTCGAAGTGTTGACCAAGATATGCAAATGGGGTGTTATTTTATAGAAATTTTGGACGAAAAACAGACCGGGATAGGGTTCAGTAGAAACTCACCCAAAGCAAATATTCACAATTTCTCAACATACAAGTGATGCCCAAATCTCACGGTGGTACGAGCAGTCATTTCCAACAAATTTTCAACGACGAATCGATTGCGATCCGTACCGGACCAGTCCGAGCTCACTTGGCTTAGAACATCTCATTTCGAGGGAGAAAATATCGCAAACGGGTGTAGGGAGGTGTAGGAGGAGGGTCAACAATTATGGACCTTTCTGGAATAATTTGCTGAGTTTTTAATTTTATTTAGTGAACCCTCATCTTTATCTTTACTCGTTCTTGGTCTTCAGATTCCAAACAGAAATATTTCAACGTTGTCTGAAAACATAGTGGGAACTGGGGAATAGCAGGCACGGTAAAGGCGTGTCTGTGGAACGACCGTGAGGGGAAGCTTGACACGGCGCTTGGGTAGACCCTGAATGTAAGACCGGAGCGCTGTGCGTTTTAGCCTAACCCGTCGATTTTAATTTGAACCGTACGTTGCGCAGGGGGATGTGACGCCTTTGATTGATCCAGAGTTGTATCCAATAAACCTATTACGTGAAAAAAATTAACTGAATACAAATCCTTTTCAGACTATTCCAAGACCGAATCCGTGAAAAATGATAGGTGTATGTCTGTGTGTCTCTGAGCCAAAAGGTGTGGCGTTCTAATAACATCATGGTTATGGCCGGCTTCTATCTACTTTTATTTACCTTAGTTTTTTTCGTTTAAATATGATGGCGGTTTAATTTGTTTTGTGGTCCACCTTTGAAGGGAGTCCCATCTATCAAAAAATTGAACAAAAAATTGACCTTTTCTATAGTATTTTCACTCTGCTTGAAGGTGGTGGAACCCATTTTTCATTTTTCGATATTTTGGTGCCTCAAATCTTTGATTGAAACTTGGGGTCACTTGGGGTTTTTTATTTTAGTTTTAGATTCTACGTTGAATTTGGAAGAGAAAATGCATCGATGAAAATTTTTTTTAGAGTCTTCGTTTCAGAGTTATTTCACTTTTTGCGAACAACGAAAATCGACGAATTCTTTTAGAAAAAACGCTTTTCTCAAATTGTGATAAATCATTTCTAGATTTTGACCACATCAAATTTCCTATCAACAGAACTCAGTTTCCATCATCAAAAATCATCATCAGAGGATTGACATTTCAATTCATGCATCAAATGGCAGTAAATAAGTAGTACACGTACAAATTTTACTACTTTAACTGAGGTATTCACTTAAGGGAACGTAATAATTTCTATAAAAAAGAACGAGACGAATAGTTAAATAAAATGTGTGTAATCGGAAAAGTTGGTAAGTACAGAACAGAACGACGGATGACAAGATAATGAAAGAATGATTGAATTTCGGTTAAAGAACAAATGATCATATGTTTGTGACAAAATCATAAGTAAGCGTGGTCTCAAAAAACAACTGGCACGCGCGGGACGAATGAACCCGACGTTCCACTTGAAGCGTTGTTATGTTGTCAACGTCAATCAAATCATCTCTCCACACTACACAAGTTTTATTGAAAGTTTTTATTCTACTAAAATTACCAACGTTTCAAATAGACTCCCTTGCTTCTGTAAACAGAAAGCTCAATATCTCTGAAGGAGGAAACGCAGCAGTTGGCAGTTTCGACGTGTTCCAACACAACTGACTAGAAATCTCTTAGCGACACATTTTTTTAACCGCATTCAAGAATCAACAAAACAACAGTTTCTTGATACCAATTGTTCACTCTGAACTCTGCTCTTTATTATCAAGTCAACCTAGACTAGTCCACAAGACGGCGCGCAGTTTCAAATGTTCTTCAAAGTAGGTATAGGTATGGTTTTTCATAGAAAATAAAAATAGGTATGATCGCATTGAAAAATGATTACTAATTTGCGAAAGCTGTTTAATGAGTGAAATACTGAATTATTCGAGTGCTATTAAATTTTTCTTTTTTCAAAACATTTTTTCAACAACGAAAAGTTTAGGAAAACTCCATTTTCTCAAATCGTTAGCGCTTCTACTGTAATGTCTATCCTCTGATGATGGAAACTGGCTTCTGTTGATAGTTAATTTGATGCTGTTTTCAATAATGTGGTGAAAATCTATAAAATATTGAAGATAATTGGAGAAAAGCGTTTTTACTAAAGGAATTCGTCAATTTTCGTTGTTCGCAAAAAGTGAAATAACTCTAAAACGATGTCTCTAAAAAAAATTTCATCCATGCATTTTCTCTTCCAAATTTAATGTAGAATCAAAAACTAAAATAAAAAAGGGGGGGTCAAGTGGTGACCTCAAGTTTCAATCGAAGATTTGAGGCACTAAAACATCGGAAAATGAAGAACGGGTTCCACCACCTTCAACCAGAGTGAAAATACTATAGACAGTCACGAAATGAAACACCCTGTATAAGATAAAAATTGTATGTATGAATGGGGAATCCCAATTTGTCCAGCTTACGATCTTGATCAATTTTCATGATTATTTTATTGTTTGAGTCTGATTCCCGATTCGGCTCTGACTGAGCAAAAAAAACTTGGAAATGTTACTTTTGCTGATAGATAAATAATTTATTCAGTCAAGTGAAATCTACAAAATGCGCAAAATATACAGATGCATACATGTACCACTTGTTTTTGTTTCATTATTTCCAGTTATGAATCTTCGTAATCGACCGACAAAATGTTTAATTTCCTCTCGAAATTAGTTTGTTTACGTTTCAATACGCTTAGTTTTTTAATAAGCGAATAGCACGAATATTCTTCAAAAAAGGTCCGAAGCTTTTCCGAACAACTGCTTGACCAAAGGTCGGCTATAAAAAAACGTATATTCATCAAAGATTTCCCCGTCGCCGCTCAATTTCAATGTAAATATCACGATTTTTCCATTTCGATAGACCGAAATTTTAGTCCTTCTCTGATGGCCCCTACGAATTCCCAACGGTTATTCATTATGAGATATTTTCAGTGTAAAACTTGATCCCATCATCAGGGGACTCGTTATATACTCATACGAGTGGGAGAATCCCGCCCACGAGTGGATCGTCTTGTTGATGAGAGCTTTTAGAAACTAACTACCAACATTTCCCGGAAAGCTCAGTTTTGAACGCTGAGGTTAAATCAGTGTTCCCGTTACTGACTTCGAATGAAAATTCCGATCGCAGGTTTTGGATGCCAGTTAACCGTTGAATTTCCCTAGAAATCGAGGGTTTTGACGGAAAACTACTTCCTTATAGTGAAAGGTCCATTTAAAGAAGCCAACTAGCAAATTTTGTTTTTCCTACCTATGCCAGTTTTGTAGATTACCGCAAGGCGTTCGAGTGAGAACGTTTTGATTAGTTGACTAAACCCTCAAAATAAAAAGAATAAAAAAAAGACGATGCACACAATATGATGATCTGGGGAGTATCCCCGATAGGTTGAGTGACCCCTGTTGCTAATTTGTTTCCAGTTCATTAACATTTCATAGCCTGTAGGAGTTTTATCGTTCCTGTTTTATTGTTTTGCATTTATAATGGCAACTACCCATTTATGGAAATATTGAAGAAAATGGAGGAAATGAATAACTGGACTTCAGCTGGACTTAGGTGCGACAATTATGAGCCTATTATATAGCCCTAACCCGGGGACCGCCTAGTTAACCGGCTAATTTGTCTGTTTAACCATGTATTTTTTTTCCTTAGCATGCAAAACCGAAATTTAAATGAACATCAAATACATAATGAACATGAACATGAACATCATACGTAGAATCAACGTGAATGGCGCGCGGGATTGATATGATCGAATTATCTTATTTCGTGTGAAAACTAACACTCTCAACTCACCCCCCCCCCCCTCTGTCATCCCTAGCTAAGCACCTTCACCTTCTCCTTGCTGAATAACTAAATTGAACGTGAACAGAAACTACATTCTAGTTAATGGAATTGGTTTCTATGCTCGAACATCTATAAAGGATGCAACGAAGCTAACTATCTGACGTAAATTGACGTAAAGAACTTGAGCTCCTTGAAAATAAATTACTTGACGATTGGGGTTGGTACATGTATTAAAGACAATAAACATTCAATTACTAGTTCTGGAAGTGGTAATTGAAACATCCATTGGGCCTCTAATCCCCAAAGACTAATTAAAGCCAAGTCTGGAACGACAGGAAGGGTAACTTTTCCAATTTAAGAGACTTGGAAAGATGTGAGCTCTTCGAGAACTTGGAGAGAGGAGGTCAGAGGAGAGCAGGAAGTATAGCTATGTAGCAATTGCATAGCTATAATAAGTAAGCTATTGTCCTATTCATAGCTCGGCAAAGTATGAAATTGGGGTTATCTATGTATTATAATTGATTTATTTTACTTCGTTTATCAGCCGGCTCGGTGGCACTTTAGGGTAGGGATCCATGTTTTTTAGTTTCAAAGCGTACACATGAATATAATCTTTATACTCCTGTTGAGTATTGATCCACTGAACAATTTTATAAACTTTTTTAATAAACTTCATTTGATAGAAATGTCGCAGATTAAAACAGGGAAGAACGATTTCATATTTCGATATAAATCTTTGTCAAAATCGGAGGAGAGATTGGTTTTTCTGAATAATTGTCGAGGAGAGAACCATGGATGCTGCTCACTATGCACACATGATATGGTTCAATATGGATACTAATCATGTCATAGCTCAATCAATGATGTTGAGGCCAGAAGCTCGCATTGATCCTAGTACCCAACGGTGAGCCCGTCCCGATGCCCAACGATGATGCCGTTGGTTGTGGCATCTTCTTTAAAACCTGCACCCAAAAGCATTCATTGATGGTGGGGTCATGAGTTCTCGGGTGCAGCTTTATTCCCAGTGCCCGATCCTGGTTCAGAGAAGCTCTATGGTTACTAATCCTAAAGCTTAGGCTACTCGTCCACTGGATCAGGAAAGCTGCGAAATCAATTTGGCCAAACCCGCACAAAAACGGCAAACGATCCCAACACGTAGCTCGGTCCGTGTCCACTGGACCGCACCGTTCCTCAGCTTCCGTCCGTACAGTCGCGAACTGCGAACTGATCCCGTTTTGCTGGGATCGTAGTTGCGAACAAGTGCGAATTGAAGACGAAAATGGACACCGAAAATTTAATTCTGCTAGTTAATAACTATGTATTGAAATGTATCCTTTCTCATTCGAAAATAAGAAAAAATGTGGACATCGTCGATTTGAAGATCATGCCAAAAATGTGGAAATTCCCCATAAATAAATAAATAAAATCAAAGGAGAGAACTCCAAAGCAAAAAGCTCTTCATCAGAATCACAGAAAACCTGTTCCGAAGAGCCATCTCGTCTACCAGGAATTCGGACGAATACTGATGCAATGGACTAGAGACATTCGACCGATATCTGACGAACGACGTTCGTCAGAATTCGTTGTTTCGTACTTCGCAGCTTTCCTGATCCAGTGAACGAGAAGCCTTAGGCTACGGTTACTATGGATGCGAGTTCTGACGCAATTTCGTTGTGACGGCTTCGTCAGGTATCTTCGTCAGAAGAAGGAGGTTTCACTATGCGCGTTCTGACGGTCAGTACGTTTCAATTTCTCCAGCAGAAATTGACGTATTACAAACGAGTGCTTGATGAAAATGTATATTATTATCAAACTATATAAAGACAAAAATATCAGATGAGATACATCTGCTTTTCAGGGGTGGTGACGCTGGGCGGGTGGAGGGGAGAGGGCGGAGTGTCTCCCAGGCTAATCGCTCCTCTCCTCGGGGACTTGGGATAGACGATTTTTTGACTTTGCGGATTGTTTATATACTCTCTCATTGTGTTATTCACCTATTTCTTTTTAACCTGCGTAGCATGGCTTTTAAACTAGCATTGAAAAAAATGTTAATAAATAACAAAACAATGTCGATCCAATAAATTCTTTCTCCCACTTTTGTCGTGAAACATCTCTATTGTGATAGATCTTGTCTTTCATGTCCTACAAACACCCATTATCAAACACTACACCAATCAATTTTTCGATATCCATGGTGATAATAGCGCAAAACACTGGAAATTTCCGTCAGAATGCACGAACAAATCGAACGACTTTGAACGCTCGACCGGTTCTGACGAAGTCGTGCGTGAAATGACGTGCTTGTCACAGCCAGTGCTAACACTCTCATTGGAAAATAGGCGTTTGTTTGTTCGGACGAATTCGTCAGAACGCGTCAGAACACTTTTTCTTCAGAAATCGCATCCATAGTTACCGCCTTAGGCTGGACGTCCACTGGACGCGATTTCGAGCGAAGGGAGAACAAGCGAAAAGGCGATATTTTGCGCGAACAGTTCGCCTGCTTTCAAACAGCGGGGCTTAAGTGGGATCACGTCCACTGCGATCGTTAGTTTCGCGCGAGTTTGGGCGAACTAACGCGAAGGCGAAAATTTTCAATCTAGTTTGAATTCAGACGGGCGTGATCGGCGATATTCGGCATGGATGTTGAAAAATTAATTGTTCTGGTGCAGGACCCGCAATATGGGACCAAAAGCTGCCCCAATACCATATGCCCATTCTCCGCGCTGTCTCCTCTGCAAAAAAAAAGGTCTTTCACCCACTCTTCTCTTACGCCAATTCTTCTTCCTCGTCTTCTTCTCACCATATTCGGAGACTCCGATGCATGCAGTTGCATTAAACGCTCTGCAAGTGGCATTGTTCACCTCAGCAACACAATAAAAATCCAAAACAAAAAAATCACGAAAATTAACTGAAGCATTTTTAGCCAGAGTTCCTTCGCACGAAGCTGGGAACTGAAGAACGAGTGCGTATTCGCGCGAAATCGCATTCAGTGGACGTCCAGCCTTAGTCGGCTGGATTTACCGACATAGAAGCTTCTGGTTTGATCTTCCGCACACTGCTTACAGATCCGCTGGTAAATACACGTAATTGACTGACACTGAGCAGGTCTTCCTCGCCTGAATAATTTAGTGACCAGAGGAACTTTATCAGACAATGGTCGTGCTCTTCGCCGGTAATTGACATGAGCTGTAACTCTATCACGCACAATTCGTCGTGTATATCCTCTCTCTCTTCCAACTCATTTCCAATTACAAGCAGGTATTCACCCAGTCTGTCACGAATGGTGCATATTTCATAGCTTCTAATGGACAAAGACCGTGTTACAGATCGCTTTGTGTGTGGAAGACAGTAACTATCGTAATGAAAGTATAGTTGCTTATTTGTGGACTTTCCTTTCATTCTAGTTAAAAGACTTCCATTATCCAACGAAATGTCTACAGCAAGAAACGTAGCCATTGATCTTGAATATGACCAAAAGCATTCTCTATGTCCCTCTATAGCTCTGTAGCCAACAAGAGTGAAAGGGTTCAATCAAATCTATAATTCAAGACAACTTTCTCAAAATATTCAAAAGCGGACTTACGAATACAATGCAATAAACTCGACTCCGTACAAGAATTTGATAAACCTTTCCACAAAGTCAGATTCTGAGTTCGTGAAAAAACAAGAAATCCATCATTAATGCGTTTCGTGTTTTTGTTTTTCAATATTGCTGCTGATTATATCTTTGGGACGTGGAAGCTTTGTTTTCTCTTTCGGGTGACCAACATTTTTGGTTGTCCAAAATCAAAATTACATCTCCCGTTTTGGGGGCTAAGCGGTAGTTGGTCGCCTATTCATCGCTCATGATTCTATAATCGGTCTGCGCAACGTTTCTCTGAGGTTTAAGATCTCCGATTGCTCTCAAATTTACGAGATACTCCCGTGAAAAAGATCCGATATTCTCACAAAAATTTCATTACTAGCTTCTGCTCACGTAAAATCCACTAATCGTCATTTTCCCAGATTCTGGTGGTCCTATTTTGCTGAAAATTGGAGTAAAGATGGGGAAAATCTATTTAAACATCTGATATCAATTGCAACTCGATTGAATCAATATTGTGTCTGATGAAGAATTGGCGCGGCAGACCCTCAATACATATCGACTCGCCATTTAGAAGGCGTTGATGTATTCAACATGACACATCAGCGGAACATGACCCGCGGCATTTCTGTCCCATTCTACATTTTTCGAGATTACCTAAACATTTCATAAGATTTACACGTTCATGTGACCCAGGCGAGGAAGCTATGTGCCTTAACATAAACGGCAGACTTTTTTAAAGTTAAGTAGTAAGAGAAATGCAAGGCAGGCTTCCAAGTTTTACTTTACGACTTTATTTCCATGTAAAATTCGCTAAAAGGTAGTTATATACAAATCTGAACAAGGAGGGAAAAAATTGAATTCTTAGAACTGAAAGAATCCGAAGATAACCAAATAATCAAATTATTTTTCCATGAACAGATCCTCGTTGTCATTATAAAATGATCCCTTTTCGGCGTATGATATTATTTTTTCTGACTCTTCACTGAGGGGCTAATAAAAGAATAATTAGTTGGATTTAATGTTGGTTCTGCGTAATTGAATGAAAAAAAGCTCAAGTTCAGACGAAAATTATGAATGAAAAAAGTTGGTTTCTTCGAAGGAAATTATTTAATGACGAATTGGTTCTATTTTATCTCTGGAAATATCCATTTTGGTTCAAAGGCGAAACAGAGAGACAGTGGACGTTCATATGTTCCTCAAAAATGGATCTCCATTTTTTTTCAAATTCACGGTATGTTATTTTATTAAGAGAAGAGTCATTTCACGAGAATGGCAAATTAGACAAGGATAAATCTTTTGAAATGTCTTCTTGGAAAAGAATTTTGTTAAAATATGAGCCATTCACTTACAAGAACAATTCTTACAATTATTGTAAGACTCGCTTCGCTATGAATTCAATCTTCCCTTCCCGATATTCTTGTTTCAGTCGCTGAATCATTTTCTTTTGTCTTTGGACGCCCCTGTGTCCGGCTTAAGGACATCAAGCGGATGGTAAAATTTGCGCGGCTGCTGTCCGCAATGAAATAGATATGAGATTTTCAGATTTCTCCCGACTATCCTGAAAATGTTATCGTGATCAGACCAATAGAACCTGAGAAAATTATCCTTGGTTGATTTTACGTTAACGCATGAGCAGACTGACGTATTTCTGAACAATGAAAGTCGTAGGGGACCATCTACAACCTGACCCTCACATTTCATCAAAATCATAGGGGAACTGTATGGATTAGGCTAGTTACATCTGGACGTACAAGCAGACTGACTCGAAACGAAAGTTGGGCAGAATGCTCTGAAACGCAAATCAATATGCGAAGTAGGGCGTGCTGAATGATTATTTTGCCTCTTTAAAAATGGATATCGCTGAATATTAGCTATTGAGTTTACATTTTGCATACTATATAATATTTACTATTTATGCGATCGCAATAGAAATTGTTTCTCACGATCATCGGAGTGAGGTTAGAGTAATGCGTTCAAATAATGAGATTGTATGTATACACACTCGCCATTGTGAAAATATAAATGCACAATTTTTGAGCATATCAATTGCACTTGATAAGTTTCTGCACAATCGTTGCCTAAACTTGCGAAAATCAACATCCCTTAACAGCTTACAATACCAGTTTTCCAGTTTGTTTCACAAAAACATATAACATATTATATAACTCTTACATAATAGTACTAATCGTCAATATCCGTTAACGCAAATAAAAATGAAATTATTGGAACATCAAAATATGAGGTTCTTCATCTTCAAGCAACTCCTCACTGAGCCAAGTACGGCGTCGTACGATTTTCTCAGTGTGGTTCACCATTGACGCCAGTCGAAGAGATACTGCCTTCAGTTTGTGATGGATATGGTTGTTTGGCCCTTCCCGATTTTAGAATCCGTCGCCTTGGGTGATGAATCAGACGTTTTAAGCGTCTGGGTCATCCTCCGAGCGTGGCGGAGCACTATTACCGCATCCAGCTCATTGGAAGGGGCCATTCCACCCATTCCATCACCTCACAAGTTTTGAGCGCTTTTCGACGATCCTGGGCCGCTGTGCCACGGTGCGGTGTAGCGAAGTGGGTAGGAGCTTTTCCCTTCTCCGTGGAACTGACAACGAGGGAAATTTGTAATCGTTCCAAGGCGTTCCTTCTCTGTATCACGTGTCGCGAAACCGAACGTCACGCCTCCGCATCGAGCACGTTGTTGGTAGACGAGGAGTTTATGGGGCAGAAATATCCGAATCGGCAGAAAAATCCGTGTTGGCAGAAATGTCCGTGTCGGCATCATTGGGCTCGGGATCTGTCATTCATCATCTGGCGACGCAACACCCTCAGTTGACATTCTCCCGACCAACAAGTCCGCCAACCGTTTGGCTGAACGCCCCCTTCCACTTTGACCATTTAGAAAAATGAACGGGCCCCACTGCAACGAGAGATCATTAAAATGATTGCTAACGATAATTGCCCTCTCTCCTCTACTCCCTTCAAAGTACGCAGCACCAACCACCCACACCACCATCACAACCTTCAATTACGACACCAACGTCAACACTAATAAAAGTTCTCAAAATTGCTACCTTGTTGCCTTTCCATGATGATTTATCGCCTCCAAAAATGAACATTTGTAATATAGGAAAAAAGAAAAACCCCTTCAAAGTATGATCGACAGATTTTAACGACCTTTCTTAGAAAATGAACGTTCAGGTGTATCTGAAATGTTTTTAGATCATGAAGAATTTTTAGTATTTAGGTCATTACCTCTTGAAAACAACACTTGACTCGTATTCAAGGCCCACGGGTAATGGGAGCGTACCCCCCGCTGTTGGTTACCTCATTGTCCGTTGATCCCGTTCTTATGTGAAAATATTTAAAGCCTTTAATGGACTCCAAGCTCTCCAAGCCGCTTTGCGCCGTGGGTTTTTCCCAAGCCACCCTTTTTCTGGCAAACGGTCAGTCACCCGTTGCTTCCCCCCTAGCACCCTGAGGTTTCCCGGGGTAGTTGTAACCCCGTCCCTGATTGGTTTCCACTATCCCCCTCTCTCTGCTCCCCGCGATTCCCCACTCTAAATTTTCTTCACTTGCCCTCCACACAAAATTTTCCCGTTTTTGGTTAACAGAATCTGGGGTCAGTTCTCTCCTTCGTTTAGGCCGGCTCTTACACTCTTGTTAACTTTACTCTCCTGAGACCTCCCTAATATTGTTTGGGATCCCTATATAGTTATCACTTATCAAACTTGACTGACTTCATATCATGGTTATCAAAGCGACTTCATTTTCCTAACTAAGTAGTGGCAAAGCAGCATATTTTGTGATATTTTTGGCTACCGCGAAACGCTCAACTTTGGCAGAAGCGCCCTAAGGTTTTATTCAACAACACCTTTATTTATTTGATTGGCTCACTGTATCGACGAATACGAATTGAATTATGCATTTCCATACTCGTTCATTGAGCATGTACGCATTCATTTGAAATACAGCTTCCATCAGTTAACTGCACAACCGTTTACATCCTCCTTGGGTTCACCTTAACAATGAAACTATCGCGATGGCTCCAACAATTTCAAATACTCACTTTCAAAATTTGTATATTTAGACATCCGTTTAGAGGCTTTTTGAATTACTCATGTACAGGGTGTTTGGTATAAGGACGACGAATCTTCAGGGTTCTATTCAGCAACTATTCCAACAACTTTTACCTCGTAGCAATTTTGAAATAAAAGTTCCGTCGTAGATGGTTTTTTCTAGGCTAACCATGACTTGTTATCAACCTTCTGTTTTTTTTTTTTTACAATTTTCAATGTTGATTCACCAGCTTACAATCAATTAGAAAATGGATGAGATCTACTGTAAAAACTTCAACTTTTCATGAGGTTTCTATCGGTCTATTAAATATTAGATGATCCTTTTTCCCCCCAAACCGTTTGTAGTTCTGAGTTGAATGTCGTCTGTTTTTGAGGACTCCGAATCCATCTCTCAGATTAATAAATAAAATCTTGGAAAATGCGCTGAAAATTGTTTGATGCATTACGCTCGAGGTAAGAATTTTATAGTTCGAGCGTGAATTCATCGACTTATACATGTATCTAGGTTCCTCGAAAGAAATATTCCCTCCGCCAGCGAGGACTTTATCCACGATTCGTAAACTCGAGGAGAATGGAGGCGCGAGCATTACTAATTGGCTCACCCAGCTTAAACCAACCGTCAGCCCGTTTTGCTCGGGAAAGCAAACAAAAACTTACAAGACGGATTACACGGAAGGCAGACAAAGTTGCTTCGGCTGAGAGTGGCGTAATCCGAGAGAATAAACGTCGTCTTGCCGCAAGACGAACTGCCGGGAGGAAGGGATTCCTAGGAGAATTATGTGTCGTCTCGGTGTATGAACGCGAGGTTGGCTCGGCTTGGTTCGGCAATGCTCGGATAAGGAAATGGGATGGAGCGGAAAGAGAAAAGGAGCGAAAAAATGCTTCGCTCTCTCTTCACTCCCACATTTCCCGTAATTTATCAGGCAGGTTCTTCTTTCTAAGCCTCTGAGCTGGCTCGCTTGGGCGCTTTTTCTACCCCACGTAACTCGACGAGGTTCCCTCGGAATAAATTGTTTTGACCTGCAATATATTTATATATTTTCTGGACTTGTCTCAAAATTTGAGCCTGGGATCCACGCTAACTGTATTGTAGAATAAGAAGAGCTTACTTTCAAAAGGGGTCATATCCATTTTTCGAAAAAATTCCTTAAACAACGGATTATCAATCTTTAAGGTAGCCTACATCGACCTGTAGGACCTGCTAGCGTCAAAAAGAAACATATCCTTGTGTATTTGAAGGCCAAAGTTTGATGTTTGATCAAAAGGGGTCACATCCACTCCTCCAATTCTTGTTTTAATCAAACGGGAACATATCCACATCTTCCTTCAAGTTGATGCTCGATGATGTTTTTCAAAAGGGTACATATCCAAAATACCATCTACTGGATTATTTTTTCAGCTCTAGTTTGAACCTATCCGTTAGAATGAGTGTGTTGATTGGTGTTGAAATTTGAAGGTGTTGGTAGGACTAATCAAGTGAGTGCGGGAGCATCACTCTTCGGCATTTCTGTTATCAGCTGTGCTCCTGTAGTGCCGTAACAACATTTGCACTTCTCTAAAATCTAAACTGAATTTTTCCGATTAAAGATCTACGGCAAAATCACAACAAGATGAAAGGAATAAGCCAATCCAAACGGATACACATTCAAAAATTCCCTTAAAAAATGGCGGAAATATGTTTACGCGATTGCGCTGCTTCTCTCATTACGGATTTGAGACAGAGCTTGAGAGCGTCTATCGTTCTATTGTGAAGAAAGGAATCAGCAAAGGTAACGTCAACCGCCTTGTTCCATTGCCGCTCACAGAACGTGCTTTGTCCGCTGAGAAAAGGAATGACGTTTTACACCTCCTGAAAACTCACTACGGGGAGGATTGGTTGAAGCACCATGCTCTTCAATGATTGTTGATGCCAGGGGACAAATCGGTCTAACGACGGCGTTAAATTCAGACGTTAGCCTAAACGGGACGTTAAACTTGTTGGTGAAAGATGCCCAACAGTCGTGTGTATGGTACCCAAGATGACGGTGATGAAGAAAATTTTGAGTGCCTTGACGAAGAGGATACCAATTTTCATGTCTGAAATGTTTTCATTTTTGAGGATTTCATGAGACATTTTTGACCTGCAATATATTTATATATTTTCTGGACTTGTCTCAAAATTTGAGCCTGGGATCCACGCTAACTGTATTGTAGAATAGGGAACTAAATCTCCATGCTGCTAATATTAACATAACTGCTAAATATTGCTTTATATGGTGCATCAGCAACCCTGATGCTCTTTCGCTTGAAGGGATGTTCCTGCCCTGCAACCCAGGGGGTGCACCCAGACCGTATCAGACAATCACGAAGGGAACGTGAGACAAAAATGAGTTTTTCTCGCCAAATACAAATTTCAACTACCAATATGCAAAGGAGAACAATCTTTTGCGCTTTCTTGGCTTCAAATCGTGAAACAAACGGCTCAATCCTACCTTTAAAATAAGTTCACTAACAGGTATGTAAATACCTTTAAAAAAAATGAAAATTTTGAAATAATTGTCAGACTTCAGAAAACCGTGTTTTGCAGCTGTGAAATTCATATCTGCCCAGCAAGAACCACCGTGGGGGTGAAAGCCCAATTTCATATTTAACCCAAGCTTCATTCCTATTATTGCAGCAAAGAAGACAAGGGATGCAGAAAAGTTCATTGTTTACCTCACAACCGCAGAGCAATCTACCTTTTCGTAGTAATAAGGGTTGAACTTGCGAATCGTGGAACGATTTCTGCTTGCCTTTGAGGTTTGTTGCAGTCTTATCAACAGTAGCATTGGGGGCCTTAATCGCAAATAATCACCTCTGCTCCAACAACAATTTAGCGGACTCTCGTTATACAGCACTTTCTGTATTCATCAAGTATTTACAGCTAACACAGTTCAGTCACGAGGGTTGAAGACAATCAACTGATAATAGGATAAGAGTGTGTTTGGTGATTAGATGCACGCATTCTAGCGCTTTCTAGCGGGTGAGCGGACAGCTAGGTGTGCTCCCTGAATCTTTGAATCTCATTGGTTCATTTTTTGGATCCGGATAGAGTCAAGCGCTGTGTTCTCCTTCCATTAGGCCCACAGGCGGAACGAGTTCCCGGACGGAGCTCCAACGGCCTTGAACAAAGACAGCGCCTCACTCGTCAGTGACCTTGATGTATCTCCACATCATTCGATTAGTGGCAGGAGATCTCACTAGATCTCGCTCCTAGTTTCCATTTTCATATTCAGATTAAGGAAAAATAAAACAACAATAAAAAACACCTGTAATATTTTAAGATGCAACATTTTTCCCTTGTTGAACCTTCTATACTTTTCAGAAGATAGGAAAAGTGGAGAACTGTTAGTAGGAATTTTTGGTGCAGCATTCGGCTGCCTATTGTCGAGCCCTTCAATCTACTGATCTCAACAGACCCCTTCACGTTTTTCCATTTTATTTACGCCTGGCTAAAGTCGAGATCGCGTGCTCATCGATTTGCACGATCTCGCTGTTGTATTTTTGGAGACCAACCTCTATTTGATTGTAAAGAGGTGGTCCATTATCTGTATCATCAATTGAATTGCACCTGAGAACAAATAAAATGTGACGCGATGTGTGATTAGTTGCGCTTCCTTGACTTCCTGGATGTCACGTCTTCGGCTTCAGATTCCGGCAGTCCCTCCTTAGATTCCAGCAGTAGTCCGTCATCATGGTTGCGTTCCATCTTCTCTGATACGTTGTTCTATCAATTTTATACCTTGGTGGAATCGCTCGCCTTGTTCTTCGCTGAAATCTCCCAAGTTATCTGGAAAATATTTCAGATGTGACCGGAGGAAATGGAGCTTCACGCTCATGAGGCACCCGAGTTTTGGAAGTGAGTACGCAAGCTCTACACCAAACCTCTGTAGTTGGGATCCTAGAAATCCATTTACAACTGATTTAAAACTCACCCAAGTTTCATCTCCTTAGTATCAATGGGTGTTCCAAATTTAGGTTCCTTCATAAGTTGGAGAATTTCAGGACCAACAAAAATTCCAGCTTTGATCTTTTCAGAAGTTATTTGGAAACAGGGTTTTTCTTTGGTCAACGTTTTAACAAGTAGCTTCATCAGGCCGATTTATATGTGCAGCGGTGGGGGCAACACCTTCACTGGGTTCATCAAGGGCGTGTTGATGACGTTCTTTAATTCTGTTGTCAATTGTGATCGTTCTGGCCAAACTTTGGAATTCCGGTGCTTATGTCTAGCCCTGCTGTTCCATTCACATAAGAAACAGAGAAATTTGGTGAATCCTTTTTGCCGGTCTAGCAGTTGGGCGATTATTTTGAAGCATGCCCTCATGAGTCACGTAGTATGTAAAACAGGAAAACCATAGGTGATCTGAAAAAAAGTCAAACGGATTCAGATTCAGCGCCGAAAAATCATGCGAAAAAGCACGTAAAATATCACTTATGAAAATTGATGCAGCATTGTGTAGTATACGTTTCTTGACATGGGCTTAGTTTATCAACAAAATGCAAGTCTTTTTTTTGCGAGACAAGGATTCACCAGACAGAAATAAAATCAGAATTGATCATCATACTCTGATACACAAAAGAAAAGCAGAAATTCAGATTTTGAAGTTGACATTTTTTCGACTTTTTGCACCAACACAAACGTCTAGTTGTGAGGAAGCAGAGATATCTTTGTAAATCACAGGAATGAAATTTTGGTAAATGAGTGTTTTCCTCTAATGAAAACTTGATTTTGCCAGATTTTTCCTGTATTTGGCACTCCCCTTGGTTTTGGCTTTGGGAAATTTCTTCTGACTTTTTCTCTGATTCGTACACAAAAGAGATCGCTTTGTCTTTTCTTCAAACGGTCGTCAAAATACACTTTATGTTCATCAGAAAATGTCGTTAACGACAATCATTTCGGCGAACCAGAAATGTCAAGTAGGAAATCGTGCCGCTCTGAGCGACCTCATTCAATCCCCGTCACTTGAAGACCAGGTCCGCGGGGATCGGTGGGAGGAAGCCGTTGGTGAGACTCAAGCTCGCAGCTCCGAGTGTAAATGGGTTACTAACATCTTGTGCATTGTGCATAATGAATAGAGTGGGCGGCAAAGATAAGATAAAGAGGAACAGGGAGGGAAGGGAGCGGGCGATAAAGCGAAAGAGAAAGGGAGCTAATCCGCAAGGCAGGCGAAAGACAAAGGGAATATCAAGAGCACTTAACTGAGAATTTCCTGAGATACTCGTAATATCCTCAAGAACCGGAGCAGAGAGGAAGCGCTCGGGCGCTTCTATAAATTGGCAGGATGCTTCTCCCTTTGAGGTGAACCTTTGAGCCGGAGGTCTAGGAAATGGCGACAAGAGTGGCAACTTAAATATATAAATTGAGAGAGTGTGGGCGGAATAATTATCCCTCCTTTCCTCTCCGATGACAAATTCCAAAGTTAATTATTGTTAATTTTACCGTTTTATACTCAAAGCGCGGTCGAGGATTGAAACTCCCTAATTTCTCCTTTTAAGTATTTACGCTGCACAACTGACTGGAATTTCCAAGTTGGAAATGCATTCTGGAGAGCGACTAATTAAAAATACGGAGTTATTTCGTGTACACATTTTTGAAAATCTGTTCGTGGGTTAATTACTTACAGTAATTATTTACTGACTAATGCATTTCTACGTCAAAAACTGATCTATCTACGTTAGACGCAGTCAATGGTGCATTACCCTAACTCGGCACCTCGGGCTTCCATATCTTGTAATTGAATTCAAAATTAAAATACTGGGGCTGCCACTATCTTAGACCTCCCGTTGAACTGGTTCTTCAGCTCGACCGTCTACCTGACCGATGATCAATCAACCTACGGGATAATTATTATTATCCTTAATTATAATTAAGGAGGAATCCATTATAAAAATCGAAACCTCAGAAACTGTCTATGTTAGAGGGTATTTTTTTTAAATCAATTCAGATTGAAATTAGTTTTCTGAATCGAAAGGTTGATAGGAGTGAGTCGATTTTTGATATCAGTTGGTTAATTTGACCATCGGAATTTATGTCTGATTTAGAACGAATGGGATTGCTGACAGCCCTGGCGTATGAGAAGGGAAGGGAATTATTAGCGAAACGAGAAATAGTTGGACCGGTTACGTTCGGTAGATTCAAATTTTGATTTAAGATCGTAGGATAAGTAGTTTCCTCATTGGTGCGTTTGTAAGTTCGGGTTGTTTTGATTTTTTGTAGTATAGTGTAGTTTGCGGTGTGAGCACCGCTGCAGTTGGTGCATGTAGGGGGTGACGTGCGAGGACGCTGACATTCACTAGACGCATGATTCTCATTGCAGCGGACACAACGGGGAGCTTTCCGGCAGTAGTTCTTCGAGTGTCCATAGTCCTGACACCTTAGGCATTGGATGACTGTGTTTCTTGGTTTTGGTGGCTCTACTTTTATGACAGCTATGTAAAGGCGATTTAGATTGAAGATTTCGTGATTATTTGGATTGGGTTTTAAATCCACGAAGAACAGTGGTAGGGGTGCTTTGGTAGCCGGGTGGAGGACAGGAATCATTTGAATGGGTTCATACCCGAGTTGCTGTAGTTCCGATTTCATGAGATCTGCGTCAAATGAGTGGTGTAGGCCTCTGAAAGGGCGTTCTTGATTGATTTGAAACGTATAATATAGAGCGTTATTTGTATTCAAGTAATCTATTAATTTGCGGTAATCATCGATAGATTCGGGGGAAATTTAACTTTCCCATTCGTGGCCACATACTTTATATTTACAACACCAATTGATTTGAAATTTGATATAACATGGTTCATATCGGTTATATCCAATTGGTAAATTGTGGGTGGTCTCGGGGTTGCGCTCAAATTGGCGTTTTCTTGCCTTGAATTTTCTGGAGTGTTACCGTCCTCCATAGGTTCCTGTAGAGCCGAGAAAGAATTGTGTACAGGTATGGAACTACTTGGTGCAGAAATTAATCCATTATTTATGGGTACGGGACCTTTTTCCGTTTTGTGCCGTTTGGTGGTGTTAATATCCACGAAGCCTAGTTTAGGATCGGGCGATGTGGGTCCCATAGTAAGTGAATGAACACTTACCTATGCGATAAGGACTCGTCACCTGCTGTTGGAAGCTCGAGAACGGTGGGAAACGAGTCAGAACACGATACGTAAACAGCGCGAGACAATCGAGTGATAAGATCCTCACTCGACGAACACCGTGAACACACTCAAATCTCGATGAATATCATCGTTTCGCATGTACCAAGGGGCTCCAACTATACTTCTCAGTATTTTATTCTGAAAGGTTTGGATTTTCTTAATATTTGATTTCTTGGCACAGCCCCAGATCTGTATCACATAGGTCCCAATAGGGCGAAGGACCTGGTTATATATAAGCAGTTTGCTGTGAAGAGAGTGATGGGAATGCCTTCCCATTAGCCACTATATCCTTCTGTACTTGATTTTAAGTTCTTCTTTCTTCTTATCTATGTGTTTATTCCAGTTTAATTTGGAGTCAAGTGTCGAACCCAAGCATTTAACTGCAAACAACAACGAAGGGAGTTCCCTGTAATGCGTTTGTTACATAACAATATGTTTTCGTAACGGTATGCCCCTACGCCTTTGAGAACTGTTTATATACATGTGCATGTAAATGTGTTTTATTTTTATTTATATTCTCAAGAGCTGGTAAAGAAGCGTCTACTACTTCTCACAGCTGAGTTGTACTGTCACTTTCCATTTCCTACCCACTGAAGAAAAAGCTCTTTGCATCTGTTACTAAGTGCTTCGGAACCACTTTACATATTATTACACCGGGGCAGTTGCTTTTCTTGCCACTTACGTCCTCTTCATGAAATCTCCTCCTATTCTCCACTTCTCTCTTTTTCCTTCTCAATGACGTAGTTTATGAATTCATCCCATCTGTTGAAAATATCCGAGTTGACTGGTCCGATATAAATAACTAATCAAGTCAAATTTGTTTATTTTTAGTAAACACATCTTGTGGGACAAGCGCCAATACTTCAAAATTAATGAAACATGAAGGTAATACAAGGGTATAGTTTCGTAGGAAAAACAAACAAACGTTATATCTTGGAGCAAAAAAAAAAGTTCAATAAAAAGATGACAGATTATTAAAAGAACTAGGCTAACGTGCAAAAG
This sequence comes from Creontiades dilutus, assembly GCA_031894815.1. NCBI lineage: Eukaryota > Metazoa > Arthropoda > Insecta > Hemiptera > Miridae > Creontiades > Creontiades dilutus. The sequence continues at coordinate 945,397 of JAVIWC010000341.1, forward strand.
AAACAAAATTAATGAATGAACGAAGTATCAGAAAAAATTATAGGCAACCCAAAAGGCTACTCGGCCAAGGCCGACCCGGCGGGTCCCGGACCTGACCCACCATGGCGGCCTCCCGAGGGTGTCCCCATCAGTTTCTAGGAGAGCATCCCTAAGCACAGCTAATCAATTAATCGATGCACAAAAGATTGCCCAGGGCTGACCAAGAGCCCCAAGCCAGAGCACACTAACGACAAGAGAAACCACACGGCCTGTCACTCTACGATTGCCAAGCTCACACAATAAATTTATAACAAAATCAAAACATTCATACAATATAATCGTGGTTCGTCCGCAGCCGTTCCCATTCTACGCGCCATTATCCGCTTTTTAATGTAATGCAAACAGTGTTACAGTGGTATTTCTTATTTTTCGCCAGGACTGGACGAGACTAGTGAGGAATTGTGTGAGGTAATAGCTAGAATGGCTGAATACATTCATGCTTTCTCTCAACCCAGAACTGCAGGAGAACTCATTGTTCCGCTAGCAAAATGAATTGCCGGATATCTTTAAGGAACTAAAAACTTGTGTCTATATTATCGCAAAACAGAGAGGAAATAGATAGTCCACCTTATATATAGTTCGATCGATTCCTCTATGTCGATTCTGTTTTGAGCTAATTAAAACAGCAATTGAGAAGCTGGAAAACTCGAATTTGTCAGGATCAGAACCAGAGATGGGCATCCCTGATTAACGAATACTTTTACCATTACATTTGCGATTACAAAAGTATCCGTAAAAGTAATCGAATAACGAGAGTAATCAATTACTTTTGTATTCGCGCGATGCGATTACTTTTTCGAATATTTTTTTAATCACCAAAAGTATCCGAATACAGCTTTGGAGTGTGCGTGTTTCACAGGTGATAGAGCGATTATTGAATTTCTACTATTTAATAGATTACAATTGTATTTTATTACTTTTGTATTCGAATACTCTTGCTGGTTACAGTGGTCTATGCCGTTGATATTTATTTTTGATGTTCGTCGGAGACGGCCTTCTGCCTGAATTTGATTAATAAAAATTGACTTTCATAATAAACCCTGAAAAAAATCTGCATATTACACAAAGTCTGAAGCAGACATAGCTCATAAATGAACAATAAAATAGACAATAATTTTATGATAAATTACATTTTTAGATTAATACAAATTAAGATTTGAAATCAAACGATGTTTCCATATTTTAACTTCTTGGTTTTAAATTAGTAGGTACTTTTGTTTCTAATTTTATATGATCACAAGTAGGTACCATTATTATTGAATGATCAAGTTGCTATGTTATCTCATCCGACTACCTATGGGGAAGGATATTATTGAACGTAGTTCACAACTGATTTTTAGCGAATTTGCAAGAAAGAAAGAAGCTATTTAAGAAAAGAAAAGTATTGGAAGAATTAGGAACTGAAACTCTTTTTCGATAATCGTGTGGGCATAAGTACCTAGTGGTTTTTCTTTGCGAAATCGACCCGAATGGCAACTGGTGAAGTTTGACCATTCTTGCCTAATGGAAAAGTGTGGTGCCATAAGGTTACAATTTTGAAGAATTTGGTAGGTATTTCTGCATTTTCCAAATTTTGGGTAAATTGAAAAAACTTTGGGCTCATAAAATTGTTTGTGATGCAAGTGGGGGTACATGAAAGGAATAGCAGTTATAGTTAGTTATACAGTTATACATAACTTTATGAATATTGATTACGGAAACTTGTTGAAGTTTCGAAGTGAAAATGGATATCATTTGACCTAACTCGAAGTAAATAGAGTAAATTTCATGAAAACAAATTCAGTTGTTTTAGTAAAAAGTCCAAAATAGCGCATAAATACATTTTCCATATTTTTATTTTTGGTCTCAATTCGTCTAATTCGAAATAAACACGAAAATTGTCCGACATAACAATAGGCCTCATCTCAGTTTTAAAATTGGATTTTGCGTTCAAGAATAATAATTATTCCTCCAATTAATGGGAACTTAATTTTAGTTTATTTTCCTCCGTTTTTAATTATGTTGGTTATCGACCCATCTAAGCGGTCACCTTCAATGCGAACTGTTGTCACTAATCAATCATTCATAATATCAACGAATAGCTTTATTAAAACCACTGAGTATCAGTGGTAAGTTAAAATACGGAAATATTAAAGTACCTTACCTGATTTTGAATTCATAGATTGAATAAATGGGTTTTAATATATCTTTGTAGTATATCCATAAAGACTTAAACATAACACTTAAAGAGGGGTACTTGCGGAACATGAATATTTTTAAAAAATCGGGCAAGGAGAGAAATCTAGTTTTGAGTATCTACAGAATTCATTATTCTAAAACTTCAAAGCGTTTTGGGTAGTTTTTCTGATGATCCTCATAGGTTTGGTTACTGCAACTGACTGAAGTATCATCACTGTTTCCATTTGATATCAAAAGAATTGCGATCCCCTGGTGTTTAGAGATCATATCTTGTTGCGGAAGAACGCCTGAGCTATGAAATTGTCCTTTGTAGAATGTAGAGATGTTGATTTTTACCTCTGTTTCAAAATCACTGATGTACGTGACGCACCAGTGACATGTTTTGAATTGTATGCACTATTTATATGGCCCTCCATGTATAGTAGAGGTGCTTATATGCGTTTTTAATTTGGGTTTATTTATTTTTGGGAACTAGAACCGGTGGTCACAGTTGGCGTTCCTGCCACTGAGTAAGGGTCTGGCATACGGGCGTCAGAGCTCTTCCAGAAAACCATCACTTCGCCATCAGCTGACGTGGCAGTAACGTGGCACCCGGTAAGACAGTCACCTCTTCTTTTATGTTCATGACAATATCCATGACAAGCGTCGGCCGTAACGAGATGGTGGTGGGACGGAGCACTTACCACTTTCCAAGGGTTGGACCGATTAATTAGCAATACACAGAGGCTGTCAGAATGGTCTAGGAGACGCGGAACCCAAAAATAATTAAACTTCCGATCTTTCCGCCCCACTGAAAATCACTTGAACACTTTGAAAATAGAATTAAACAACAGGTACTGAAAAATTCCATCTTGGTGGGCGAGAAACATAATTTGGCAGCTCTTAAACCTAACCTGACTTCTTTTATAGCTGACTTTTCTGAAATTTTGCTTTATCCAATTCGGTCTTAATCATTTTTAGTTCATTATTTTCAATAATCAAGTCCGGTATCACTAATATCCAATAACCATGGTTGAAGCAGGTCATTGTATTACGGAACCAGAGATTTTCAAACGGATTTCAAAAATGTAATCAATGGTTATTCTGTTATCAGTAAACATCGACAACGTTTCCGTAAAACATAGATTTAAAGTTATTTTTAGGTTTGATTTTCACGAAATCGAGGAGGCATTTGCTCCCAATATGGAGGGTAATAATGAGATAACAGTGATAACGTAACTATCAACGTTTCTATTTTCGCTCTACTCCTGTTTTGTTCTATTCCTACTTGCTTTACTCAAATACTTCACTTCCTTTACTACTTGTTTTCTGTTTCCGTTATTAGGATTGTTCAAGTTCTTAGTTCGTTCGTTAAAATTGTTATTGTTATGTTGCTTAGTCATGGACGGGGCACTGGGGGCCTTGCGTAACCGAAATTCAAGTATAGCAAAAGAACTAGACTGAATTTCACGGATTTCTTGTGCTACTAAACTAAAATATGATCGAAAAAAATAAGAATCATGTAAATCGGTTGAGAATCCTACCCTGAGAAGCGTCGAACAAAATTTGTCTTGAAAAAAGATTTTTATGGCTGTACCTCATAGGGGTTTCTTCTTCCATCTTCAAATTGGAAATTCCTTAAACAAAATGAAAGTGGGAGGCCGCCCAGGTTTACCTGACACCGGTCCTTGGGATTTGGGAAATTGAGGAAGATGAAGGGCGGAGAAAGGTATGAAAGGAAGTGCCCGTATAGAATGAAGACTAGTTCAAGTAAGAGGTCCGAATGACAGGGCTGGTGATACCACGAAGTACTCCTGACGAGATGGCCAGCTCGAGTAACTCTCTCATACCTTATACACGTACACGCACAGACAGAGAGACATACTATCGCTTTTTTAACCCATTCAGTTGTAGGATCTCTGAAACAGATTTGTATTCAGTCATTTTTTTTTCTCAAGCTTCGGATGTCCCCTAATATTCGGCCCTCTCCTGACTGTGTGTTTTGTGTCCCGTTAAATGCTTCAGGGGGGATGGAGTATGAAGAAACGTTAAGGGAAACTATCCATCCATCGCACTCTTGGAGCTTTAAAAACTAGGCCTGGGAGGGTCTAAGTGGAAGAATAGTCTCACAATATACAAGGCAGGAGTAAAAAGTTGATTGTTAGAGGCAATATTTGTAATTGATCGCTAATTTAGCCTATAAGGGCAGTGGGTAGAGGAGAGGCTTCACGACAGTCAGGATTAGAGAGATGGAGTGTGAGAACTAGCTTAACTTACAGGCTCACTCAAGTACTTTGTAAACTACCTCCACATGGCACAGTGAACAGTAACACTATACTGTCCACCAAAGTGATAAGAGGAATATCCAGCTGTGACCACACATCTGCACATTGTTCAGGACTGGTACAATGACCCAGCACTATGTCCTAGGACATTGGCATCCTGCCCAACTGATGAGTTGACGACGGATATTTTCGATCTCACTGAAAATTTTCAGATCTGCGAGTTCGGTAGAAGTAGTAAGTCAGGGCAGTAGCCAGTGATGAGTGAGGAGTGATCAGTGAGGTACACACCACCCGATACGAGCGGAATTTTTCTTGAGACATTCAACACGAAAGTGATCGAATAGTTTCCATTTCCAAGGAATGAGATGATGAACTGACAACACCAAGAGGAAGCCTGAAAGCTAAAAGGCTTCAGGAGTTTCCTCGGGGGTTTTAGAAGATAATTAGAACTTTTTTTTAAATTCATTTTAATTACAATCAAGTCAGTTTCAACAACTCATTAGTAACTCATTTCTAGTATCATAATTTAATATGCAGTCCTCTTGTGCTTAAAAGAAGTTTCTTTTGTTCTAATAATTGTTTGTTCGCACTTCACTCGCGATAAGTTACTTTATACGTCAAGTGTCACTTCGAACGGCTTTTTTCTCTTTAGTCTTCGAAAAAGGTTGTCAACGTCAAGGAGATTGACGGCCTCTGCGTTGACGTGGCCCCTCAGCCGTTCAGTGTGTTTAACGGCGAATTTTCTTATTGTGGTAACGACGCTATCGATTTTCAAATCATAATGAAGGTTGTCGTTCCGAATGTACCAAGATGCATCGACGATGTTCCTCAATACTTGGTTCTTCGATGTTTGGACAATCTTGAAGTTGCTATTAGCAGCGCAGCCCCACAACTGCACACCATAGGTCCACACAGGTTTTAGGTCCTGCTTGTACGACATAAGCTTATTCGACGTTCACAGCTGAGAGTGTCTGCCCATAATCCAGTACATTTTTCGATACCTAATATCAAGCTCCTTCCACTTTTTCTTGACATGCTCTTTCCATTTCAATTTGGCATCTAGCGTCATCCCAAGGTACTTTGCTTGGTTAGAGTAAGGGATGGACTTGCCGTCCAATGTGGCAGGTATGCATCTAACCTTTTTATAGTTAAAGTCTACATGTTTGCCTCGTTCATCAAATGGGGAACTAACCTTACCCGTCAAAAAGCTCGTCAAACTGATTCGCTGGGTAGAGAGAGATTTACAGTTAGAAAAACTCTAACTTCTCTTTCGTTTCCATAAAAATGTCATGCTGTAGTCTGATTCTAATTGTAGTTAGGATCCGCGGTACTGCTGCCTTTAAAATTCAGTAAAGGCCATCTATAAGCCAATACGCCATACCGTTGATGTTTTCATTGTTGCCCCATCAACACGACATCAAGTACATCTGCTTTGAGGTTGGAAAAGTTCTTCCGTGAATTTTTTATGTCTCCACAGTGGTTTTCTGTTTTGCTTTCAATTGCGTGTTGCTACGTACACAGCATGAACATCATCTTTTCACTTTCGAGGAATACAAACTTGTTTTCTTCAAAATCAAAATTCCTAATTATTTTTCGGTTTAAACCTTTCTGGATATTTTTTGTATGTGTCAGTCTCCCTGCTGCATATCTGAAAATCGTTGAAACAGGCTTAATTTCTATCATTTTTATCCTGTATCAATGTCATATTCAGAGAATGTGGATTAGAGAGTAAATGGTCGCCCTTGAGATTGCTCATACCAGTGCTTATGATGCACGCGGATTTTGATAATCGCAAATCAATTTCAACAGGATTGTTTCCTCCAACTACACGCTCCTATTATGGAGTCATTTCAGATTTTTCAAAATATTTCAATGGTCTAGAGATTCATGTCAAGGACAGGGGAATACGACACCTAATTTAGCAGGTGTTTTATCTATCACAATGTGTTCCATATTTTCCTTTTTTGTTTTTTAATAATATTTCTTATATTTTTTATTCTTTCATTTTAATATTTCTTTTCGAATCTCTTGTTTGGAGCGTTATATTTGTTTATGCACGAACGTTTCGTCAGCGGGGACTTCTTGTTTGGCAGACTTTAGGCACTGACATAATGGTGCCACCACACATCTCTTCACTTTTAGTTTTGTAGTTGAAGTTAAGCTGTTCACTCATCCCAACTATACTCAAGCTGGTTATTTTTTATTACTTAGTTGTTGGATCTCAACTGCGTTAATTATTTAAACAAATTTGTTTTGTTATAAATAACAAAAAGAGTAATTTTAATTTATGCTTGCAGTTCCTCTCTCCCTTTTTGTTATTTATAACAAAACAAATTTGTTTCAATTAATTAACGCAGTTGAGATCCAACAACTAAGTAATAAAAAATATGACCAGCTTGAGTATATGGACAGGGATGAGTGAACAGCTTAACTTCAACTACAAAACTGAAAGTATCAAACAAACTGAAGAGATGTGTGGTGGCACCATTATGTCAATGCCTAAAGTCTGCCAGTAGTTACGGCATAGTTAGGTATAGACTGAAGAAGTCCCCGCTGCGGGACGAAACGTTTCTGACGTGCATAAACAAATATAACGCTCCAAATAAGAGATTCGGAATGAATGTGGTCACTCCACTACCCACACCCACTATTAATATTTCTTTTTAATTTTTCTACTGCCTCCATTAGCCTATGGATTCATTTGCTTATAACGATCACCTATGTGAATATCTACTAAAAAATTGAAGATCAAATCCCTAGTTTCCCACCAAGACCGGACAGCGGTAGTTATTTAATAACTATGAGTACTCATTCGTTCAAGTATTCTAGTTCACTGTGAAAATCAGCGTTCATTAGTGTAGGTGGAAGGGGATGAAGAAGCCACCTGTAGGTGAGAGCTGATATATTGAAATGAGAGTGGCCCTCCTTCAGTAATAATTCATCGGTGCTGAGTAGAGCTAAGCTGGGTACGCACTTGTAATAAACTGCCGTTCCGTAACAACGTCCCTTCCGTGACATCGTAAAGGAAAGGCATCTGCTATTGGACGCCCAAAGTGGAGCTCTACAAAAACTTCGTAATCGATTAGGCTGTTAACTTTATTACTAATATTATCATTTATTATCATTTAAATGATTAACAGGAGTACAATCCAGTTCTTAGCGACCGACCCGACTGTTACCCCCCCCCCCCCTCCCCCCGCTCAACACTCCTTCAACTAACCTTCGGGTGGGCTCCTTCCGCCCTTTGTTATCCCGGCATCACCACTTTTTCGTCCGCCCGAAGGGGTCATTCGTGTACCTGCCACCTAGCCCCCCCCCCCCCCCCCCCCCCAGCCTTAGCTTTCATTTCTGTTTACTAGCTCCCCTCCTCTGAGCTAGAATCCCATATTTGAAGGTTTTAATTTTTCATCTTCGGTACTTAAATGAGTAAAATTAATCATTTAAATTATCTGGCTGTAGAACCATAGAGGTCTACTGTCCCGTTTTTATTTTAATGAATTCTAAGTAACGATCCGGTTTACCCCAATTATTGCACACTATGCACCAGCTATTGAACACAAAAAATGTTCTCCATTTCTTGATTTTAAATTGTTTTCTAAAGCCGTTCTAAATTATTAATTTCAAACAATTTTGAAAAAATTGCAAGAATTGTAATCGACGGGGAGAACGAAGTCCTTCACTCTCTTCTTTTGGGTTCGATATTTCTATTATCTGAATAGAATAGAATATAAATTTATTGACAGAAAGAAAATGGTACAAGTCAAAATATCTTACAAAATTTAAAAGTAAATTTTCTTTTGCCCACCAACCAAATAAGTTCATACGAACTTGTTGCGGCTGGTGGAGCTGGTTTCAGTCATTCTTCTTGCAATTGACAAAAATGTTTATTATTATTATTATTTTTTTTTTTTACCCTCTCCACAGGTCAATTTTCTTGATTATACTTTCAATTCTTTCTAAAATGGGAAAAACTGTTTAAAGTTTCGGAGTTAACTATATGAATGTAAAGGAGCTGCAAAACTTTGTTATATTATTTTTTGCAAGTTCAGTACAAAGTTTAGGCAACTGAATATTTGACGAGTACAAGTATGGGTGACACTGGTTCCATGCTCGGGCTTGATACCAAATTTTTAGTCGAACGTACGTGATTGAAATAAAAAGATTTGCCTTACATTGAGCATCTAACTCACGAAGAAGCAGAATAGTTGGGTATCGTGAACTTTTCCGAAGGGCTATTTGAATATAATATTCTTAGTAACTTGCAAGGATTTTAGCAATGATTTAGTGGCACTATCCTAAACTAAAACACCCTACTTCAACATAGAAGAAACTAAGGCAAATTGTTCTCAATCGCGAAATACACAAACGATTACGTGCTTCCTTGAAAACATAAATAATTTTCGAATTTTAGAAAGCAAAGCCTTAATATGGAGATTGAATTTCAAGTTATTGTCAGATACAACTCCCAAATACTTGCATTGATCTACCAATGGTAAGAAATTACAATAGCAAGATTCTGTACTATGACAACAAGAAAAGTGATAAGAAGACACGCCTGAAGGTCTTGAGGTATCGCAACTAGAAAAAGAAAATCCAATTGAAGAGGTCTTCTCAATATTCAGACCCAAACAATTAACATCCACTCAGGTCTTTAGAAGAATAAACTATAAATTATTGTATTAAGTAACACTGGATTGTATTTTCCATAAAAAAGAGTGCTGCGTCGTCCGCTAAATCCAACAAAGTGCCATCTATTTCAAGATTCAATAATCTGACCGTGCGATTGTTTTAGCCGACTGATCAGCTCTCTCGTTCCCATCTATACCAATGTGTCCTTTAATCCATGGGAACTGCAGGATATTCCCTCTATTTTGGCAGTTGCTGACGTATGGTAAAATCTGGATGGTCACAACGTTGTCAGCTCTTTTAAATGATGAACTGCCTATCGGCTGTAAGCAGCTTTTAGAGTCTGAACAAATTACCCATGTCTTTCCATCGGAGCTCGCCTCACTAACATATTTGATAGCCTCCGAAACCGCTACCATCTCAGCAGTATAGCTCAAAGTTACGGAGTAGGGAAGAGTCTACGTTGGTTTAGTTATGTTTAGAATTTGTACGCGGAAGGACTCTCTAATACGGAAAAAGTAAATCTTCGCGAAATAACTTTCAGCGTTTTCCTGGGTTCATAATTGTACGCAATATAGCACTGCCTGGGCGTCGTATCTTCAATCGATCGAGAGACTGTTATTTGCTTTAGTTCCTTTGCAGCACGTAGTAAATGTTTGATTTCGATCACGTGCTTTCTCGCTGCGCCGCTGGATTTAATGTCAGTGACAAATGAGAACGGACCCAGTATAGCCTACTTGAAGAACGCCATGCCTGCTCACTAATAGTAGTTGTTTCTTCCACCTCGATAAATAAAGTGTCGCATTCAGTCCCGTAAACTGCCGTGACATGATATGTACAACTCTCTCAAACCGGCGAAATTGAAGAGTAGTCGAGCGCAATCGTAACTTTAACGTGAGTCCTAGTTTCTCGTGAACGGGAGGGACGCGTTCCAACTTGTTGATACTTTTCACGGAAGGGAAGCAATAGGGAAAGCCTTCAGCTTTTATAGGGTAATATCCGTGAAGTTTTCAAGACCCTCCCAACAAGCTTTCTGTTTAAGCTCCACCTTTTACTTGGCTGATAAGGCTCGTAAAATTTTTAAAAGGATTCCATGAAAACGCTGCAGGGGACTCTCGGAGGTCTCCGTTGTATATAAAAAAAGGGAAAACCGCTATGTAACCTTCCCTTTGCAGCGTGGAACTTGGGTTTTATGGTGGGGATGCCTCCTAAATCTAATTGTCCGTTGAAACAGCCCACCGAGGCCTTTGAGTATAATAAGGGCGTCGGACGTCAGGTCAATAACCACTAACCATCGGCTGATATTAAAATGTCATCAATGTCACTCCTCTCCGTTACCGGATCGTTCCATTTTCCTCTCTTTCTCCGCGTCTATAAAGTTAACTTTCCAATTTATCCACTCAAGACAGTGTCGACACTTGATACAAGTAGGTATCTCTATTAACCCGTGACCCACTACACTTTTTCGCACCAAAGACGCAAACGAGTCCATTGTGGGCCGCCTGAATTTAAAGAAAAGTTCAGAATATCAAAAGTTCAATATGTTTCCAGTTATTTGTCTGAAGATATCAAAAAGCTTTCATTTGAGTACTTTAAAAAAATCAGGTTTTGATTCTCGGACAGTGGCCCTGGGCTCTGAACTCGCATTTTACAAGCAGAAACCCCTACCTATTTGAACCATACTTTTGATTTCAGACTCTACGAAACATTTCGTGAAAATACGATCCATCGTTCGAATCGTTCCGTCAACTGAACAACCGTGAATTAATGAAGCTAACTGGCACAGTCCCTTGTCAGTTGGTCAAGATCGATGTGTCGTTTTTAAAAGCTTTTATTTAACTTGCAATGTATGTAACGAGTATGTATGTAAGGATGTTCGGGTGGAATCTTACGACCCGATTTTGAAGCAGATACTCAAACCGATTTAGCTGAAATTTTGTATGCACGTTTAGATTGGAAGACAATACACGATTAGTCGTGTGACGTCATTCTAAATTCAATATGGCGGACCATCCAAGATGGCGGAACAGTTATTTTTAATGCATTTCTACAATATGGGTTTCAAATGCAAGGGCTTGTTGAGAGTGACTCGAAAAGTAATGTGACGTCATTCTAAATCCAATATGGCGGTACATCAAAGATGGCGGAATAGTGATTTTAATGCATTTCTACAATATGGGTATCAAATGAAATGGCTTGTTGAATATTGGTTTCAAATGAAAGGGCTTGTTGAGAGGAATTTAAAGTTGAGAAAAAATGCATGTTAAAAACGCTGCAAATTCTTTCACTGGGGTTTATTATTCAATTGGCTTGCGTTCATGATTTGAATTTCTACTAAGCTTTGGAGTGTGCATATTTCACAGGATAGAGCGTTATTGAATTTCAGGAGGCACACAAATATGATCAACTGATCAATCCAAATAGGATGAGAACAGATTTACGTGCTCCATTCATGAAATTCAATAATCGCTCTATCCTGTGAAACACGCACACTCCAAAGCTTAATAGAAATTCAAATCATGAACGCAAGCCAATTGAATAATAAACCCCAGTAGAAGAATTTGCAGCGTTTTTTTATTGAACCTCAGTACCCCCCCAGAATAAAAACATCTATAATTTATGAAGTCCTTTAGCACTCGTATAACGTTAAAACTTCCCCAAATAAAAATTTAAACGATATAGCCAAAGGTAGACTGATGTAGAGGAGGCACACAAATATCATCAACTGATCAATCCAAATAGGTGTTTTGGTTGAGAACCGATTTACCGTGGTCTATGCATATCTCCTGAAATTCAATAATCGCTCTATCACCTGTAAAACACGCACACTCTGAAGCTTAGTAAGATTTAACTCATGAACGCAAGCCAATTGAATGATAAACCCCAGTGAAAGAATACTTATTTACCCCAGTAATAATATTGAATAATAAACCCCAGTAATAATATTGAATAATAAACCCCAGTAATAATATTTACCTATATATTATCAGCGCTTCAACCCGTGTATCGGCTATAAACTACAAGTATCCACATCGGCTATCACTCCAGTATCCACATTCACTACAACTCGACGCAATCGGCCGGACATCACTAGGTTACAAACAAACAATAATGAACAATAATAATAAATAAAACAATAATAAAAATGCAAATGTTGGCACCATAAATCGGGCCATAGATCGGGAATGGCTTGACCTACGGACCTGGGGAGGGGATCATTCGATTCCTGGAGGTATGTTCTTAAAAATAAGTACACATTTAGGCCGCCTTGACTTGTTTTGAGGTTTTAGGGATTTTACAAAACTTTGACAGCCCTTAAATTGGGGCGTCGTCGGACCAAGATGAATTTTTCCTGAAAATTTCAGATTTTTTGCTCCAGCCGTTTGGGAGAAATCGTGCGTACGGCGTACGGAAAAATTTGTATTGCAGATTCGGATTCTACACCCTTTGAAACGTAAACCATGAAATTTTCAGGGGGGGTTAGAATTTTTTTTCCAGAGCGATTACAATGGTTTATTATTCAATAATAAACCAAAAGAAGAAGCTCTTTTCGGAATCCCCCAGAAATTTGGTGTAGAGACCTCGTTTATTCTTGATTTGAACCTGTAAAATCGGTTGATTTTATTGAAGAGCTAGACTGTTCCAAATTAACCGGCAAACGACCTTGCAACAATGATGCTCTGAACGAGATGAACAGACTCAAAACCTAGCTAGCGATGACTAAAAAGTAATAAATAAACTAAACAAAAAACCTTTTTAAGAAAGCTTCTATCTAAATTCCCTAAAAAGAAGGAAATAAATTTGTACTTACAAATTTTAACTGTCTGCTTATAGCCTTCATACACAATTCATGAAATCATAAAAGCTTGTCGCGGCGTTTGGTATCTGTAAGTATTTACCTAATTAAACTGAAACAAAAAAATAAACTTATCGGAATAAGTTGGTCAATGAAATAGGTACCTAGGAACTAGTTAATTTACAAATTCCTAAATCTCGCGACAATCTTTAATGATTTTATGAATTGTGTATACTATAAATAGACAGTTGAAATTTGTAGGTAAAATTTATTTAGTTATTTTTAGGGCATTTAAATAAAAGCTTTCTTAAAAAGGTTTTTTGTTTAGTTTATTATCAATTAATTTCATTTTCTTCCAGGACAAAAATATGTTTGTTGGATTTGACGTTTGCTCAAACGTACAATGGAGTATCAATTTGTGAGGATGATAATCATAGGGGACCATCTATAGCCCACCTTACACATTCCTTGAAATTTTAATTAACATCGAATGACAACTATTGAAGCTGAGTTTGTTTAAAAGATTTCACAGTTGCTCCGCGTTGAAAACGCTATTATATGATCCCAAAACTCAAAAGGGGTCGTGAATTCGTAAAATTCGGTACACTGTTCTTTTTATCGTGCGTAGAACCCAAATCTGAAGTACGTTTGTTGAAATTGTGTCTGGAAATGGCGTTAAACGTATTATTGAAAAAGCTGAGTACAGAGTTTTGCCAGACTAATATTATTAAATATTATATAATATTTTCAAATTTCGAATTGATTACATGAATACCACGTATCCAACTTTCCTGAAGATGTTCCAAGTTGGTAGAAATCCTTTCCTTTCTTCAAGACAACAGCTATTAAATTCTTTGGGTCGATTCGTGGAAAATTGGTAGAAGTCCGAAATGCCTCATTCACACAAGGGTTTTTGACCATTTATCAAATTGGTCAGACAATCCTAAGGATAACCTCCTGGCCAGCGGTAAATGCTCGTTTTTCATGTAGATTTCGGGCTTTCACCGACAATATATGGAAATGCTTGGATTTTCTGGCAAATCCTGACAATTACCGCACTTCGGGCCTCAACAGTAACATACATACATGTTACTGTGGTATATCGCATTCAATCATTTTGACTCATACTCTGTTCTTCCTCTAATTCTATGCGTCCGCAAAGCAATCAGTGAGAAAAAGCCACCCAACTCGTTACATTTTCCAGTTTTGCTCGCAAATATAGATATTTTTGTGACGTCGACCTCCGCGTGGTACCTGGCTATAACGACGTATTTCCGCATCAGTCTGAAATATTTCCGAGGTAGACTTAATGCTCGTGGAAGTTTGAAAAAGTTGGTCTCTTTCCCGGTGGACGTAAAATATTTTATCGAACGCCTGGATCTTTTGTTTGACACCAAATGAGTCGCGCTTTAGTGGACTCCGATTAAAACCTTCATCCTCCCTCCCGTGAGAATTCATTTTTAATATAACCCTGGGGCGTTTGTTGAAATCAATAAAACCTCTAATTAAAAGTACCAGGGTCGGTGATTTCGACTGATGCTTTTTCGGGAGAAAACATATCAATTCATATTGATTGCTACTTTACCCATGGTTGTTTATTTTACCCTAGATGGTTTATTTTTATTTACCTGAATAGGGGCGGATTATTTTGGCAGTTTTTGCCCCTGTATGGTTGGTTCAATATTGGTTCTCATGATTGATTAGTCACAGAAAATTCCGCCTAATGGAACGTGGCTAACTATTATAATTAAGCCACAATAACAGTTTTGATTTCAATTCTTAAGCTCACTGACGGGTGGAATCGAATTGTGATGATATTGGTATTAATGTTAATAGATACTAATGTACATAGATTGGAAAATAGTTTTTGAATTTGAAAACCATTTTTTCAGCTGTGATGAAATTGACAGTCTTAGAGACTTTTTGGTAGTAATTTTAAACAAGGTTATCCCTGATAAGCTGTTCTTTTTTTCATTTATACAGGGAAGTACACAGTCACTGACATTGTGGGAAACCACATACGGTCTTGTACGATTTATGTCAATAAAGAACCAGAAAGGCATCGCACCGAGACGGAGATTCCCAAGTAGTCAGTCAACGTATGAAGTGAAGGGTGCGTGAGAGGCGACGCAAGTGACTACCTCCACAACTTGTTCAGGGCGGTTAGGGAGTAAATAACAGCCGTGACGTCTACGGCTGGTGGAAAGAGAATAACAAATGACTTCTCATAACATTATCATACGAATATCATCACAAATAACAAATGAATTCTAATAAAAAGTCTACTACAAAGTTGTGTGCTCCTGGTACTGTTCGCAAATAATGTCCAAGTTCCAGTAACTCACTCTATGGAAAGACTCGCCCTTTTCCCCCAAGAATGGTGAAAGTAGGAGAGAGAGTATTCTCACTCATAAATTAAATTGCCAATTATTCATTCGATGATCTTCATAAACGTGAGTACAGTAGAAGTGTGAAAAGTCGCTTCAAATGATGAACATGATTTTACATTACCAACGACGACTTGAAAATGAAGTGGTTCCCCTGGTCGGATCGACCCCCATCTCCATTCGGAGGGTCCGTTTTTACGGATTTTTCTCTGCGGCGAACTTCGCTAAAATGTGAATCATGAGCTATAAATGGCGTTCGAAGTTCTTTCAGAGAGTGGGCATGAAAGAAACGAGTGGGATGGAGAAATACAGCGGTCCCGTTGCCCCTGGGGATTTTTCCAGAACTATAAAGAACTTCGACCGGCAAATTGGAGGAATGAGGTTTGGGAGGAGGCTCAGCCTGACATTGACGTCAAGAAAATTTTTGAATTAATAACCCACGCAGGTTCCCCCATTACCTCTTAGATCTAGACTGGAGAAATTGCGTCACCGGTTCCCGCAGGACTTTTTCTTCTTCCATTTTAATATATTATTCACTTGAAAAAACTTTCCGCAGTTCAGGAATTCTTTGAAACTAAAGCGATTAAGCTTGAGCGTCAGCCGTTGAAGTGGACGAATGGCTTGGGGGATGTTCTTATTTTGCGAACGAGGGAGCCCCCTTCTATTTCACCCCTCTTCTCACTCTTACACGCTCCCACCCCTATATCGTACCCTCTCTTTCCGCATCACCCTGAACAACTAATTGCATTCCCCCCAGCTGACTTAGTATTTTTCTCGGATCTCTCGCCATCGGCGGTGGCGGAATTGGGGGCATCAAGTATCGAAAGTCATTACTCTCTCCTGTCGACTCCTTTTCCGTTTGTTCCTTTCCCAGTAAGACTCATTTCCAGATGTCTGCCATCGGCTGAAGAATGGACGCCAACTTAATTATACTCAACTTAATTGCTTGTTATTATAACCTTACGAAGCGATGCAAATTACAACGGTTTCTTTTTTCATGTCTCACATACTTCAGCGCACATGATTGGATTACGTACATTTGCATTACTCTTTGTGTCAAGATTATGGGTTGTGAGGTGATGTAATGGTATAGTTGCCCCTTCCATTGAGGTGGATGCGGTAATAATGTTCCGCCACGCTCAGAGGATGACCCAGACGCTTGAAAACGTCTGATTCATCTCCCAAGGCGACGGATTCTAAAATCGGGAAGGGCCAAATAACCATATCCATCACAGGGTGCATCCCCGGTAAATGGATGATTCCTAAGAAAAATTCTGTTTTTAGCCCTACTTGAAATTACGTCTTCTCTAGCTATCAAAATCAGTTTAAAAAAAGCTGCTAACTTGGTAGTCTAGGTTAAGAACATGACTAATGTCATTATTTGTGTCGCATGTATGAAACCAAAGCATCCAATGAGCGAATACATTTTTGTCTACCATGTCAAATCAAATGGAACACAAAATGGCAGCCATCTTGAGTAAGTAATTTGTAAAGTCTGACTGATTTCAATACTCATGGAACTTGGTTCTTCTGAAGTGGGAATGAATGTAAGGAGCTTTGAAGGTTGTCTGCCACCATATAACGTGTGGGAACTTAGCGGCAGACAGGACTTAGCTTCTGGGCGTAAGGGACTTCAAAAATTACTGATTTCAAGTTGCCTGATTACATGGTTCATGTAATTACAAGTCATGTCAATGACTGATTAGAAGGTTGCCACCATGTAACCTACGGGAACTTAGCGGCAGACAGGACTTGACTTCTAGGCTTAAGGAACTTAAAAAGCTTACTCAAGGGACTTAAAAAAAATGGCTGATTTGAATAATCATGAAACTTGTTTTTCTTGAACATAGAGACCTTTGAAGGTTGTCTGCCACCATGTAACCCATGGTGCAAGAAACGTCTCAAGTCTTGCATGCGCACTGGAAGAATTTGAGCACATGGCCAGGATAAGGGGGCTTAAAATAATGAAACTAAGTCCATGTACATGAAAACCTCAAGAGAGCCACCACCAACAGACCGTCTAGATTAATGGCCGTAGTTTCCCAGTATATAATGCTTTCAAGTACCTTGGCTCCTAGGTAACAGCAGACAATGATATTCTTGTTGAAATTAAAGCACGCATTGCTGCAGGAAGTAGATGTTTCTGGAGCATCCAGAAAGCTGTGAAATTCCGTGGCCTGTCAAGAAAAGCAAAGTTGTCTATTTACCGAACCATAATAAGACCGGTAGTCACATACGGCAGTGAAACTTGGGTACTTACCAAAAGCAGCACTGCTTTTCCCTTGAACGGATGCTTAACTGCTGGGAGGGAAAGATTCTCCGTAAAATTTTTGGCCCAGTATGTGAAATTGGAAGATGGAGAATTCGGCTTAATAGAGAATTGAGGACGCTTCATGGGCAACCGGATCTGGTGGGTTTCATGAGAAGGGAAAGGCGTGGCATCCAAGGGTGGCGTGGGCATGTGCAGCGCATGGATGAGGTGAGATATGCCAAGAAAGCCATGAATGGAACATCAGGTGATAGAAGGATTAGGCGTTGGATGGACGATGTCGAGGAGGATCTAAGCCAGCTTCGAATACGAGGTTGGAGGCGAAAAGCTTTGGATCGAAAAGAATGGAAGGAAATAGTTGAGAAGGCCCTGGCTCTACAAGGACCGTAGTGCCACATAAGAAGAAGAAGAAGAAGATAGCCCAGAAGTTAAGTCCTGTCTGCCACTAAGTTCCCTCATGTTATATGGTGGCAGACAACCTTCAAATCGCTATATATTAAAGTTCGATTCCATTCTTAAGATGAACCGAGTTTCCTTTTCATCATGAGATTGAATCAGTCATTGTATTTTCCTTCTTTCATATTACACGAAGATAGTACTGCATCACGCCATTTGTATTCCATTGTACTTGACGTGACAGACAAAAATTTATTCGCTCAGTGGATGGGACACTTTGGTTTCATACATACGTCACAAATAATGAAATCAGTCATGTTTTGACCCTGGGTTCCTGGACTATAGGAGTTGTACATGGTTTCTCGTCCAGGTAACACAAACGTGTAGATCATTTGAAATGTTATAGATAATCTCGAGAAACGAAAAAGCTTGTTATAAAAATTAGTGGGGCCGAAATTGAACGACCAACTGCCCAACTATGAAGCTTGATGGCATATGGCTCTAGTTTTTCGCCAAATATTATTGACAGCGTTGGTCCTGAATGGGTTAACGAATTTTTAGAAGGGGAGCGAGAGTGACAGTTCCAAATAAAAATATTCATTATAGAAAATATTAAATCGTCGACCTTTAGTCTTATTTCGTTCTGTAACGCCCCATCTCCATAAAATGAGTCTTTTCAATTCTCGTAACTCGTGTTGCAGCGGCAATGAAAATCGACGGGTCGTGCTTCGAGCGTAAAATGAAAAATAAAAGAAACTAATATCATTCGGTATGCAGAGGACGAGCCGTCGGCGAGCTCCTAGAGAAACCAGGCTTGCAGGCGTTGAATCCAAACAAGTTACTTCAAGTTGTTAGGATGGGTGGGAAGGAGAGGGCCGTAAGGGGAAATAATAGAGGTGGAAGAGGAGGTTGGGGGTGGGTCTATAAAAAAGAGGCTCAGGGGGTTGAAAATGAAAAATAAAGTCCCTTTCCTACCCCTCCGCCCCCGCTTTCAATAAGAGGGCGCATTATCATAATGTGATTCCGAGCCCTCGCCAAGTGACTCAACAAGTTATATGTGTCCGCTATCTGTTTTCCGGTGGTTCGTTCCGAATGATTTTTTCTCTTTCCCCCGTTTCCGTTTTCTTTTACAATAAATACATTTTTTTCCGGTCATTTCGCAGTGAAGCTAATGGCTCGTGGAGCGAGAGTAAATAACTTTTCATTCGACCGAATAGGGGTTAACCGGCGCAATAGAAACCAACGGGATTGTTGTCGTAATGACCTTTTTTCGCTTATTTTATTCCATTTATTCTTAGAAACAGCTTTCCAGTCTGTTAACAAAAAACGCTGCCACCTATTTCATGAAGGTTTGTTGTTTTAAACCCCACCCCCCTCAACTTTTCTTAGAAGCCAAGTTTTCAAAAAGAGAAAATGAAGAAAAAAACGGGGATTTAAAAAATTGAAATTTACAACCGTTTTCAACATTTTCCGGTCTGCGATCCATCTCAATCGATTCGGCATCGAAAATTACTTGGAAACGATCGCTCCTGTAATTGTGAGGTTTGGGGGTCACTTAAGGTAACGGCACCGGTAGTGGCCACTGCTCCAGTAGTGGCCATTTTAAAGTTTATATTTGAGAAATAAGGATTCCCGGTCTCCTAGTGGCTTCAAACTTGCAGGAGGTACAGCTCATGTCATCTTGTAGTCAGAGGTTGAACTAGGAGTGCGCAGAGCATCATTGGAAATTGGGGTAAACTTCTCAATATGACCGTCCCTAGTTTCCTAGTTTGTTGGGCTGTATCCTAGAGCTTCTACTGGATAGAATCAATTTTGTTCATCTGGTATTGAATTTAATGATATTAAACACGTAAGGAGGGCAAAATGTCAAGTGGCCACTACTGAGACATGGAAGTGGCCACTACTGGAAATTTCGTAATTTGATGTGGCCACTACTAGATCAAAATAAAGGTGTGAGAAAAAATTAATAAAAAATAGAAAAAAATTGTTCTTTTGATAGTTTTAGGCAATGGATATGTTAGGGAAGAGTCGGGCTATATTCTAAATGAGTCCTGAAGAAAGTCAGTACTACTGTTGGCCCACAATTGTCAAAACTAAAGAAAAAAATTCTTAACTGTGGCCACTACCGGTACCGTTACCTTATGTTATCAGAATTTGCCGACCAGAATACCTGACTTTTGAGGGAAACACGGATTTTGATGTATTACTCCCAATAATAACCCTTTACTATCGACCAAGACAAAAACAAATGTGATGAATATATATTTATTTGTACGTAGAGAAACCCCAAAATGGGGTTCGAAATCATTCGAAGCTTCAACTGTAAGGTACTTATACTTTCGAATTATCAAAATCGGTTGAAAACATTCATACAATACCCGGTACCCTTCTATACTGAATGATCCAAAATTTTTATTTCTGGGATATTTCGTAATACAAGGATTCTGCTTAGTACTATGCGCAACAGACACAACCCGATCTATTAACAGGCAGTTGGAATATTGGAAGGTAGTCAATAGGGATGTCAAGAAAATATCGATATATCGGCATATCGAACACAAATAACACATAGCTCTAATTGCACTACAATTTTGAATCTTTGAAAGTGTAAAACAAACCGTCGTTTGAAATGGCTGAAGATTGCAAAAAAAAGAAGAAGCTACAGGTTGCCATTATGAGCTTTAAAGAACAAATTATTGAGAAATCCTACTAATCAGACAGAATTACTGGCATAGTACAGGGTTGCAAAAAACTTTCGTTAAAACAGGAAGCAGTTTGAAAAAAACGTATTTTTTCACGAATCCTGCTGTAGCATCCGTAACCATAATGGCATATAATAAATTATTACTGTCAGTGATGTTTCCGCTCAAGGATGGGAAGAATCTCCGCTGTTTGCTATCTCGGGAAATAAAGTCTCCCATTCTCCACCCTATCCATTAGGGATGTCAAGAAAATAGAGATATATTGAAATATATATATTCTTCCGTCGATTTATTGATATTTTTGGGCGATATTTTCTATTCCGCTTTATCGACGTTGAATGTGCACCATCGGATCCGATATTTTTCAGCCGTAAATCATCATATCAACCATATCCTACATCCTTATTGCTCAAAACTAATTTTATAATTTCCATAGAAGAATAGAGGAATTATATCAGATGAGGTAGGCAAATCGTAGGTAAAAACGCTGCAAATTCTTTCACTGGGGTTTATTATTCAATCGGCTTGCGTTCATGATTTGAATTTCTACTAAGCTTTGGAGTGTGCGTGTTTCACAGGATAGGGCGATTATTGAATTTCAGGAGATATACATGGAGCACGTGAGTCTGTTCTCGACCAAAATACCTATTTGGATTGATCAGTTGATCATATTTGTGTGCCTCCTGAAATTCAATAATCGCCCTATCCTGTGAAACACGCAGACTCCAAAGCTTAGTAGAAATTCAAATCATGAACGCAAGCCGATTGAATAATAAACCCCAGTGAAAGCATTTGCAGCGTTTTTTATTGAACCTCAATATCCCCCCCCCCCCCCCCACAATAAAAACATCTATAATTTATCAAGTCCTTTGGCACTCGTATTGCGTTAAAACTTCCCCAAATCCAAATTTAAACGATGTAGCCAAAGGTAGACAGATGTAGAGGAGGCACACAAATATCATCAACTGATCAATCCAAATAGGTGTTTTGGATGAGAACCGATTTACGTGGTCTATGCATGTCTCCTGAAATTCGATAATCGCTCTATCACCTGTAAAACACGCACACTCCGAAGCTTAGTACAGATTCAAATCACGAACGCAAGCCAATTGAATAATAAACCCCAGTGAAAGAATACTTATTTACCCCAGTAATAAACGAAGGGCTCATTCGATTCCTAATGGTATGTTCTTCAAATAGGAAAATATTTAGGCCGATTCGACTAGTTTTGAGGTTTTCAGGGATTTTACAAAACGTTTACAGCCCTTAAAGGGCGCTTTAAATTGAGTGAGGGAGCTGGCTCAAGAATTGGGGCGTCTTCGGACCAAGATGGATTTTTCCTGAAAATTTCAGATTTTTTGCTCCAGCCGTTTCGGAGATATCGTGCGCACGGCGTACGGCGGACGGACGGAAAATTTTTTATTGCAGATTCGGATTCTACACCCTTTGAAACGTAAACCATGAAATTTGCAGGGGGGGGGGGGGGGTTAGATTTTTTTTTTCCAGAGCGATTACAATGGTTTATTATTGAATAATAAACCAAAAAGGTAGGGACATCTTGGAGACTTGGTGGTTGAATTCTTTACCTGTAGTGGAATGCAATTCAATAGTGCATTATTATTCACTGGACTTAACGTACTTCGGATTTGTTTGAAAAAAATATCGATGACCGATATATCGAAATATTGACATTTTCCTTCGATATATCGAATTACAAAAACGGAAATCTTTAAAATATCGATATTCTATATTCTTCGCCGACATTGACATCCCTAGTTGACAACTGATGGAATAGACGGGGTTGCGGTTATACAGTACCCGCAACACGCTACGGTCGTGCGGGTAAATCCATCAAGCACCGCGGCGCGAAAAACGTCATCTCGCTTGCTCTTCTACACAATATGAGTGTTGTCCATCAGTTCTTTTTATATTTTAAAATAATTCAGGAATAATGATCTTTTAAATTCTTATAATTTAAAAATAAGAAATGAAGTATAATTTAAAAAAAATCAAATCTATAGATAACGCTCATTACCTGGGAATCTGGTGGTATCACTATAACCCCTTAGATGAAATGTGTATATTTCATTTTGAATTCGATTTCCATTGCAATTTTTGGGGGACGGGATGGATTGATTCTTCGTATTTTAGCCATTTCGCTTTCCAACGTTTCCTGGATACCTTACACAGTGTTGGTACAATTTGATCAGTTGAAGCTTTAAAGCTTACTCCCAAACTTCACTTCTTTGAATCAAGGCCGAACAACGGAGTCCAAAAAGGGGGTTATAACGTCATTAATTCCCTGAAAACTGGAAATGATATTATTCTCTTCGTTTTCAAGTAAAAAGAGTATTTTGAAGTTTGCTTCAATTTTCCGCTTCTACAATATGAGGGGTGTCCGGAAAACCAATTTCGAGACTTTTTCAGTTTTTTGTTAATCACTCCCTAACGATGTATTTTTAGAAAGATTTTACATAGTCCTAAATTGAACTATATCAAATTCTGGTTCGGATGAGTTGCTTATATATGAGATTACCACTATTACTTTGGGAGATTTTAGAGCTCAAATAATGATCATTTTTCCAATTTTCGAGACAACAATAATATATATTGCTTTAATAAAATCCGACTGGTCTTTTATGATTTTCATTTTTCGTTTTGAATGTTGCAGGGAATGGAAAGGGAGTCGCAATGGGCATGGTGACGTGAACATGCTGACAGACTATGCAAGAAGAGGATAAATGGAAATACAAGGCTGCAACTTAATAATTATAAAGATTTGATCTACGTATATTGTTACCTACCGCTCAAACTAAGGTCTGGCTTTCTCACCTCAAGTCAGAGTGCACGCTAGGCATTTTCCCTGCCTATCCGTTCATCTGACATTGAGATTCTACGATGACTCCTGCACTATCCTTCTTCCTATTTGAAAAAAAAAACTTGAACATTTAAAAACAAAAAAACAAAAAAAAAATCAATAAAAACAAAAAAAAAATGAACCACAACGTAAAAAAATGTGTTCTTTATTTTCAGTAATGAAAAATTTAACAATAAATTAACCATTTTCACACATAAATAACTTGAACGTTTCAAAAATCAATGTAAAACTATTCATTTTTAGAGGTAGACGTAGACGGTGGGTCAACTCAAACTGACTCATGAATTGAAGTTCCAGTGAGCAGGCCTCCAAAACGTTGTTCTCTATTTCGATGTAATCTTTATATGTGTTGAATGTATTTTATATATTAAGGGCGTAAATTATTTATAAATTGAATGTGTGCTGTACATATTGAGAAGAAAAACATGATTCGTAGCATTCAATTCGGGATTTAAAGAAATTCACCTACAACCACCACACTGTAACATCGCCATTTACTAGAACAGTAACATAATGTGGCACGGGAGAGGTTTTCTTATTGTATGTTCACTGTGTCATTCTATAGGAAAGATCTCTATACACATGGAATCGAATTAGATCACAGTTATACTGGTTATAGTGTAGACAACGGTTTTAGTAGACGTTTTTGATGATAACACAGCATTTCTCCGTTAAGGAATACATCAGTTTACTAACGAATGTCCACCGTAGTGGGTCAATCAGGTACATACGTTAAATCCAATTTATTTTACATACAACTGATGGAACTGTTCTTCACTGCAACGTACATACAGTCTCACATGGTCGTATGGTCGATTGCTCGTCACAATTTGCGGGTAACTTATAAGTTATTTTAGTGTTTAAACACTAACACGGTTTGCTTTTAAGGTTTACTTGGTGTTTAAACATTAACACGTGTTGCTTCTCTGCAAATGGGCAATGACGGCCGTGTCATGGGTTCGACCCAGTCTTCTTGTCTCATCAATACGACAAACCTCTTCTAAACTTTCCATGTATCACAAAACAAGCGAAAAAGGACTCCCCGCTTCAGATGAACGCCATGATATCCGGAAAAATGATCGTACGAACCTAAGGGGGTCTTTTGGTGGTCCGCCACGACCGCCAGGGTTCACCAGTAGAACGTCTACTTGTGAAAACTCTTTACATGTTTGCTGACATGTGAGCCCGAATGTTCATCGACTCTGCTCTGCTCTGCACTTTTCTGATTGCGGTATCACATCATCCGTTCCAACGTTTCATGGTTGAACCCACACAAAACAAATCCTACTTTGATGAGCAGTATACGTGTGCCTACGTATACTGGTAATATAAATATTCGATGTTGTTTCGTGCAGTATCGATAACTCCTTGCACTCCTTCTCAACTAACATTCTACTTCGAGTTCCACATATTTCAGTGTTCAACTTACGGAAAACAGCATCCTCTGTTGATGGTGCGATCGGAATCAGGCTGTGCCCTCAACTAGCAGATGGAACCCCAGATGTGACGCCACCGTTTGATCTGCGAGTAGTTGAACAAATTCGACTCTCGAAAAACAAACGGAGGCAGCCCAAAATGACAAATGTCTTCAAACTTGTAGGAAAAGGTCCCTTCTTCTTCCGTCTACCCTGGCAAGATAGAATTGCCTCGAGCATCAATTACTCAATTTTGCTTGACAACTCTCTCGAACGTCACAAATCCTTCCATACGAGAATACAACGTTATCGGCAAAAACGACATTCGGATAACTATCATGAAGCAGACACGCTATTACGTTTGACTCGCTGGGACGCATTTTTCTGTTTTGCCAGCTTCTTAATGATCCAAAACAGGAATAACCTTCTTTTATTTTCTTTTAAATAAACAATGTTCTCCTTCAGATATAAACAAATCTAGTCTTAATTGTTCCCTACTCGAAGTCTGATAGTACTTGCACACAGAAAAATGCGCCTGCAGTAGGTCAATAAACATATCATGAAAAAAATACAAATGCTACATATCGAAAAATATTAAAACCACATTCAACTATGAACCCTAGTTTCTAAATTATTTATGTGTATTTTAAATACTTACAAAAAAAATTGTTTTAATTAACACGATAATTACAAAAACTCTTAATAAATAATAATAAACTATGAAAAAAAAAACATTAAAAAAAATTAAAAAATTAATAAAATAAAAACAAATGCTTCCACCAAAGAGATTGGAAATTAATTGAAATCTGTAAATATGTAAACCGTAAGTGTTTAGTATATTTTGTGTAAAAATAGAGTCGTAAAAGTATTCACTGCGTTACTAAATGTTAGGAATTTTGGTAATAGCCAAATGTTGTAAACCCTCTAATTGATAAAATATGTTTTCTCTTGGTTGTCTGA
The DNA here is from genome assembly GCA_031894815.1 of Creontiades dilutus. Lineage (NCBI taxonomy): Eukaryota > Metazoa > Arthropoda > Insecta > Hemiptera > Miridae > Creontiades > Creontiades dilutus. Next base: position 971,307 of record JAVIWC010000341.1, read on the forward strand.
ATACTATTGTTTGTTTTAGAGTGGAGAGCGTTAGAGCCTATGTCATGTTTATTCGCTAGTCATTAGGTTTACTTTGTACAGATGTTTGTTAAAAGGTTGAATATTATTTATTTTTGTTTTGTTATAAATTATTGATTCTTTAATTTTTTTATTTTTATTTTTATTTTATTTTTTTTTATTTGGTTAGGGATAGGCGAGACACGGCGCATGATTGTCTGGTGTGGGGCTTCCCCTTCAGTTCTAAATATATTGACTAAAGCGTATTTTTTAAACCACCAAAAAAAAACTTTTCTACGAAAATATTCCTTATATCCCAGAATGAAAATCAAGGATTGATTGCTTTTCGAAACCCCCCTCCCCCCAAAAGTGATAAAACCAAAACAAAAACCTTTCTCGACAATAAATGATGAAAACCAAAAGAAATGAATGAATCCATTTTGAAACTTTTGATGAATAACGTTTTTTAGTCATTTTGAGTTGGATACGAGTCCGATACCTGATAAATTAGATAGACGTAAGTCGGTTTTTAAATTGGCAAAAAAAATGAATGAGAGCGAATTATTTTTTATTCGAGTGCGGGCGCAAGACAGCAGAAAACGGTGTCCATATTAAATGAAGGCATATCATATTCTCCCATATCGGCCCGTTTGGAATCTTAAGCTCGGGTTACAAACCCCATATCAAAATACGAGCAAAGCAATTCAAGAAGAAAAAATAACCAACCACATCGACAAAACTAAATTGAAATTCAATCAACGAATGAGGTTGAAAACGTGGACGAAAATCCATTTCAGGCTACTGCGCTGAAGCGTGGTGATTGTTTGACCAAGTGAAAGATTTACATTTCAAAAACTTCAACATTTCCAGTTGCCATATCCTTTTTTGAGCATAAGGAAATTACTCTAGAAACAAAATAGGTGTAAAGATCAATCAACTCGATCTTTCGAAAAAATCTTACATTTAATACTATAAATGACTAATTATTTAGAGAAAAAAACAGCAGGTTCAAATATTATTGTCATTACAAGCAGGAGCAGAAGTCTTGGCTGAGGAATCTATCACTTTCGGCTGATTCACACCCAAAATTTATGGAATGTTCACACTTCGGACAATTTTCAGAAAAATTATTTAACGCAAAAAAAAATCGACTATAATAAAGATAGAAATATTTAAAAAAATAGCCAAGATCTTCCAGTAGTTTGGCTTCAGTACTAATCAAATTACAATCTGTACGGTTTGGAATAAGAACATCGGCGAATTAAAGAAACATACAGGGATTGCTTGTTACCTGAGTTTTCACTGTCATCTACGACAATAACTGTATAATTGTGACAATAAATTGCCTAATGCTCACCGACATAATTATATATAGAAAATATATAATTATTCTTTATATGTTGCAAAATCTATGATATAATAAATGGCCAGCATTTGTAATATAATGATAGACCTATACACGTATTAATACAAGTCCATTGCTTGTATGCATAATATTTGATTGCAAAATTAGAGATAGAAATAAAATTCTATTTGATGGCTGCTTTTTCTGATATCTCTGTCCACCCGAAGTCTCTCGTAGAAAAATAGTCTCGTGCCGATTGAGGCAGCACGACAGTAGTAAGGTAGGTACGTAGATTTCTTATTTATTTTCAAAAATGATTCAGCGATCAACTTTTACAGTAGACCAACGCAGTTTTAACATTATCTGGACATAGCGTGATCTTTAATGGTGATAGCACATGATCAACGAGTTCTTGTTGCGGCGCAGTTAACGGAGGTATTTCCTAGCCTGAATATTATTGAAGAAATGAAAACGTTTCGAAAAAGACAAATCAACGTGTTAGCAACGGTCTCTGGAAGGATTCTTTCAATAATGAGATATAAGAAAAAACACGAAAAACGCTATAGTACTCTGGGGGGTTTTCAGGTCGCTGATTACGGTGAGTGGGTTGGTTAACCTTCACATCAGGTTCAAGGTCATTTGAAGGTCAAAGTGACTTGTCATATTTCAACGAAAATATCTGTGGCAATTTTGCGCATGTTTTTAAGGCCTCTGAATCCTATTTTGTAGTTTGTATGGCCAGAAGATTTCGATAAAGATCATATGAAGGTCTTTTTAAGGTCATTCGAAGGTCAAAGTGACTTAATGTGACCGAAAAAGTCGTGCGTATGTTTTTGAGGTCCCTGAATACGATTCCGTAGTTTTCGTGGCCTTTCCCCTTTTTTTAAGGTCAAATCAACATATTTCTGCGAATAATTTTTGCGCATGTTGTTGTGATCGTCACTCTGTGATCATTCAGACAGATGTCGCCAACCACGCCCCTTCCCAATTACCTACCCAGGTACCTTCCTACCTGTTTTTAACTAAAATATAACCAGTTGTAAAAAGTGCTTTCGTATCGATCCTTAATCAAAACCCGATCCAACCTGATTAACTATATTACAAAGTAATATAGTTTTAACACATGTTTTCGTAGAAATATGTTGATTTGACCTTAAACAAAGGCGAAAAGTAAAAAAACTACGGACTCGTATTCAGGGACCTCAAAAACATACGCATGATTTTTTTTCGGTCACTTTGACCTTCAAATGACCTTGAACCTGATGTTATGAAGGTTAACCGACCCACTCACCGTAATCAGCGACCTGAAAAACCACCAGAGCACTATAGCGTTTTTCGTGTTTTGTCTTATATCAAATGTTGACCTGTGTTAGTGAATTGATTATAATCAATGAAGATCTTCAAGAGGTGAAACGTTGACAAATTTTCAAGAATGATTCGTAGCAATGGTTGAAAAAGAATGTACCGAACCCAACTAGAAATCAAAACATTTAACGAAGAGTAAAAACTGAAATAGAAAAGTGGTTTATAAGAGACAATGGCTCGATAGAAGTATTGTGGGAAGGAGATTTTAAAACAAATGATTATGATATTGATTTGCACAAGTGTTTGTTAAGAGAGTCCAGGAACAATAAATTTATTCATTAAAAAACATTGCGGTCTCAACGGGCATAATCCCTGACATATTCGTCAAAATGAATAAAAAATTTGGAAGTTAGTGTGTTTGCGAATGCAAAAAGTTATCATTCCTTCAAAACCCAATAAATTCACCAGAGACTTTCATCCCAGAAAATTTTCTGAAATATCATCAAAATCTTGTTGTAAATTGGTATAGTTTTGCCCGCTTTCCTGTCTTTTGCAGCTGTTCTATCCTCTTCGAACATGTACTTACCACTAATGCTAATAACACCGAATTGGGAGGAAGACAGGAGTATACATGATGAACTTATTTTGAATCGATGAATGAAAGCTTTTCATGAAGGACAGAGTTGAGATGATCGGTGTTTTTAATTAATTTGGAAACATACAAGATATGTAAAACGTAAATTCCAAGAATTCATATACCGAGGCATTTGGTATGCGTTGTATGTGACAGTTCAAGGACGACCGTAATGTAGCTTACACGTGACCACTGTACATTTTTCTGAATTCAGCTCCATCCTCTTGATCGAACACCATCTTCCTAAAATGTCAAGGTGCTTTGAAAACGTTCCCCCCTGGGATTCGTGAATCCAGGGTTGATTTGTAATGGAGTGTCCCAGTACACTGTGCTTGCGTCCTCCCTATCGCCTTGCAAGTGAGTAGGAAAATCCCTGTTAGAACACCGTGAGCGACTGTTACATCCACAGTCGAGGGTCGTGCATCAGAGACACAAGCACCTGTCTGCTCTTGGCACTACACGTGGAGTTGGGCCTTCTAGCTCATCCTACCAACTGAGCAGGTTGGTACCCGAGTTATCGTCGAGCCACTTAACTCACATGCCAGTCTACCAGAAGAGTGCCTACTCCTCAGCTTTCAAGCTTAGCCTTCCAGCCTGGGTAATCAACTACTGCCACCACGAAGCCAGCCGCCTATGAGGAGGCAGGAAGGTGACGCTTTGCCGAAGCCGGTTGCCTGGGGCTCACCCCGCCTGTGGTGCCGATTTTGTGTATGAAATTCACCGGCGAACTGGGCATCCCGAACACCAGAAACCTGATCTGTCATTCGCCCATTACAGGAAATGGAACCCTGTAGCTGCCACTTTATCCTCAATCTCAAGGTGTTGTTGTAAACGACTAGCTAGGTCCTTCTAACGATCTGCAAATCATGTGGCGAATACCTGCATAATGGCAAACATCGCCACCGTTGTTGTTTGGAAGCACCACATCTTAACGGCATAATATATCGTACGCCAGATTGATATAGACCCACTGCCTTGAGCAACTCCAGCTCTCATGGCTCTCGAGGTGGATCATTGAGCTATGTAACCCTGAATGTTCGTTCACACTGCTAGTGAGTCATCTGCAATTGCATGTTATTTGGAAGGCGTGTGCATACCTGTATGGGTGATCCGTCATATGTTCTGTCGAACGCTTGTTCCAAGGCAAAATCCTGAGACTCTCTGGCACGTCGCCAGAACATGTATGGATGGTGTCATATTCGATGATTGATCAAAAGTCAATATTTCTCATTTGTATTGTAGATACCCTTGGAGGTAAGGACAACAGGCTGATTGGTCAGTATGAGCTGGTTACGTTAAATAGCTTGTTAAGTTTTCGAACCGTATATATGGACGCATGTTTCCAAATTTGAATTCTTCCCAAAAGTTTCTACATTTTTGGGAAGTATTCAAATTTGGCTGCCGTTGTATGAATGTAAGCAAGGTTAAAGGGTTCTTTTTCGAGGTCCTTTTATGAGTAACGGTTGAAAAATCTAGTCCATCTCTGGTGAAAAGAACATAAGAGACGTACTGGAACGGCTATCTGTATTATCTCCAAATGCCCAGGTTATTGTATAGAAGTGATTTATGAATCTTTTTTTCAATCATATTCCAAGTGGTTAGCTTTCTCAATTGGAATGTGAATCCATAAAGACTTATTTTGCATAGTTCGGTCAAAAGTCAGACCGACCTTTTATCGTATAGAACAGCCTTTGCAATTCAATGGGCCTTCATCTGCCGTATTTATTCCACATCTTTTGTTCATCGGACATGAGTGAGCAAGAAAGTTAGCAAGTCATTTTTCGCACCAGTATTTGGTTCGTAGCTATCGTCTCCGGGCTTCTTTTCTCCAACCAAATATCACATATGCAAGTTGGAAATTAAACATTTGTACTAGAATGGAGGATATTTTTCAGCACTGAAGTTGACTCTGCGTGATCAGTAATGATACTCTTCTATAGCCACTTTCTATGTCTCCAGTTGTTTTCATTACTGGAATCCTTTGCGTGTTATCATTCCAAAATGTTTATGCCTGTACCAAATCATGCTACATGTACCGCATGAAGTACAGTATGGACTGGGAGATGGCCTGAGTTTAGATCTTAGTATTTTGTGATGACTGTAATTTCTACGAGTATTTGGAACTCCAGGTGTTTAGAAGTGCAAACCAAAACTATGTCTCCATCTATTACTATTATCGTTCCTTGGCGTATTTTTGGACTCGTAGGTTACCTATAGAGACTAAAAGTAAAGTAAGGTAAACAAGGAATTTCTCCGTGGATTTTCGTCCGACTACTCGGAGGTGTCGCGGACGTCGCCAGCCGTCCTCTATCGGAACTAGGTCTGACGATTTCGCTCGTGGCTTCCCATTGCCTCACTCTCCTAGGTTGGGAGCGATTTGGATTCACGTGATATCGAAATCAGAGGTGAACTGTCCAACGACAGGACACGTATACAACACTTGATAGGATTTTGGCCCAAATCACCTATAGCGACTAAAAAGTTACACATACGTGTCCAGTCTTGTTCATTTTTTTCTTCATCTACTAATTAATTTTTTTTTTTTTTTTTTTACTCAACAGCAAAAAATATTGTTTTATTCATATTAGATAATCCTTAAACACAGATCTCTGGTCTAATCTGATCAGATGGCTCTCCTCCTTCCACCCACCCTCTGGTAAAATTCATTGCACCAGATTTAACAGGACCTACTGGAAACTGATCAGTAAAATGCATCAGCATGGCCGTGGGGGTAAAATATAATATTTTATCAGCAAAGCACTGGATGCATTTAATATTATATTAATTAATTTAAAATGAACTGCATGAATGAAGACTGCGCTACAACCGTCTAACAAACGTTACAAGTATACGGAGGAAATCAAATGAAGACGCTAATGCCCAAAGGATTGTTGTGCTTGTATTTGAAAGTGATATGATTCGGGGCAGCAAACCCTCATTTGCTTACACAGAAGTAAACAAACCGTTGAAAATACCGTTACAATCATAATGATGCTGGTGATTTTCCCAAAGGACTCACGTTCCTCAAACTTCTAGTGATGTAGTGGATGAAATGTTGTCGGTATCTAATCCTGAAGTGGACGAGAACAATTGTGCGAATACTTCAGAATTTATTCTCTCATACTCACCTATTGACAGTTGGGTCAAATTAAACACATACGCACCTACACTTCACATCACCATCTACAGATGAACAGAAATGTTGATTCGCCCTATTCCGTGCAGTAAAAATTCCATTGGAATCATTTCAGCTGATCTTCTTAATTGACAAGGCGATTTCCACTTTCATTTAGTTCAAACTGAACTTCTCCAACGCAACATCTACAAAAATTTGGGAAGACTTTATCAAAACTCAATTCACATTGTAGAAAATTATGTAGTTTTATAAAAATCACAAAAAGAGCTCGATTATGTCACAAAATCCAAACACACAAACCCGTAAATGATCGCGTTCGTACGCCTGTGTAATGATGGCATTTTTATAACCGTAGGCAGGTCGGTAAGGGATCTCATTCAATTGTTTGTAACTTGGACCTCACGAGTAACAACTTTAGTTATTCATTATTCCACTTTTTCTGGCAAAGGGAAGTTTGTTCACTTTTTCAAGAACGTGATAGTTTAATAGAATAAATACGGTTTTAGAACTATAAGAAATAATTCCCCTTATGTTTTTTTCACGTTAACACCAGTTGTTGAGCATCATGTCTCCGTTGTCGACCAGTTGTGAATCTATTAATTTAGTATATGCATGCACTGTTATTATTTATAGAAACGTACCGTAGTAGCGTGTCAACAAATTATTAAATTTCTCTCATATCTACGAATAAGAGGACGGAGATCAAACACAATGACAACTCAATTTGTAAATTTGATAATTTGTGAATGAGTCAAAAACATCTTATCACTTATTATCATTATCATTATTAATGTTTCATTTCATAACGTGATACCCTAATATCGAGAACAAATTAGACTTCATCAAAATTAAAATAATCTGTGTGGTAGGTACAAGATTACTTATAACGCAGGTAATAAAAAGCATGATTTTTATAAATGACTTCAAATTGACCAGAAACTAGAGAAGTATTTCTAACTATTAGTTGTCTGATAATCACACACGATCGTTGTTAGTATCCCTAAGGCTAATAAAATAAGAAATGATTGATCAGTCGTCAGAATTACATTATTCAAAATGCGCCTGTTATTTTAAGAAAATAAATACATGATAAGGAACCAACTTTGTCTTGTGCATTTCCGTCTGACTTAGAAATAATGATAGTACACATTTACTAAAGGACTTGTTTGACAGGTAGCCGAAATAGATTTTATTTTACCAGGTCAAAGAAGTCAGAGAACTGAAGTCTTTAACTTGATGCTCTCTGATTGATTATAAAGCACTTTTATCTGTACGCTGTACGGTTCAGAAGTAGTTTTTTTTTTTTTTTTAATTTTTGTTGTACCAAGTAATAACTTATCAACAATATTATATTGAAAATATGGATAAATGTACAAAACTAAGATACATCACTGAGTTTTGTACTTTCTGACTGATGGTTCTTCCACTCAACTGCTTCACAAATAGGCAAGATCAAGTGGTTTAGTACGCTTTAGTATTCTGGTGACGTCACTTGTGTCAAGGAGATGGACAGCTTCCTCGTTGACGTGATATCTTAGCCGTTGGAGATGACTCACAGCTTGTCGCTTTATAGCCTCGCTAACTGTTTCGACCTGAAGTTCATGATGGAGACGTTCATTTCGAAAGTACCATGGTGCATTCACAACAGTTCGTAGCACATTATTTTGAAAACGTTGGATGATATCTCGATTTGATTGAGCTGTACAGCCCCACAGCTGGGTTCCATAGGTCCAAACCGGTTTCAGGACCTGGTTGTACAGGGTTAGTTTATTCTGGATCGACAGCTTCGACCGTCTCCCCATTAGCCAGTACATTTTCCTGAATTTGAGTAGGAGTTCTCCCTTCTTTTTCTTAACATGGGCTCTCCACCTGAGCCTGGCATCGAGCGTCATACCGAGGTATTTAGCTTCGTTAGCATACGGAATAACCTTGCTATTTAGATAAACCGGTACATAGTCAATTTTTTTAAAGTGTTGACACTGAAGTACAGTAGGCGATCCTGAAGTCCCAATGGTGTGGTCATCAAGATCATGTGTTGACACTTACAGTAGACGCTGAAGTTCAGAAGTAGTGAGAAGAAAATTTCGTGCAGGCATTTTTGATTTTTACCTACTTGCTACAAGACAGAAAAATTAAAAATGGACTCCACCTTTTGCACACCAAATTGGCTGGGTGAGAAGTAAAGAGTAAACTTGGTTAAAACAATTTTAAGCTTGACTTGTCTGTCGACAACAAAGAATACATGTATTAATACATGTCATGTATTAAACACGTAGTAGCTAGTTGTGAAATGACTGAAAACAATAAACTGAAATGACGATCAATTCAGAACTGCTAGTGCTCCAAAGAACTTTGCAGAACTGAGAATCACTAGGACATTGAGGTTTAAAAGGCGAAACCCATTTGCAAGTGGCTGTCTGTCTACAAGGAATCAGGACACTCCGAGAGGTGTAGATTCAGGGACTGGACTGCTTGTCACGCTCTTTACCATGGATATCCGTTAACTACAGAAATGCTGCTAATTTCAAGGTTATACCAACTAGTTAGTCTTCATAGCCGTGAGAGGTGGGAGTGCGACGACCCGTACCCAGCACGAAAACGAAGGGCACACCCAACTTTCAAACAACCCGATACCGTTTCATCTCTGAAACTCTCAACCGCCCCTCCTATTTTATACCCAGCGAAAGTTGCTGCTGACAATGGTACATACAAAATGAAGAGTACTAATCATTTTCGTACATAGGTACGCAATTTGTTAGTGTTTCTCCTAAAAGACGAAGTCGTCAGATTTATGAAGAAAACTATTTGTCCGAATGAGGCCTTAGTTTACATGAAATGAATTTAACTAATTTATACAAAGTAATGTTACTACTTGCGGTCCATTTGTCTATCCATGTTTGTTGCTCTGTCATCGTAGGTGTGACTCTTCCAGAATTCCTCGCGGCACACCCCACGAGTCTAAACGATTTGATAATTTTCAAGAGGTAAAGTAACTTGGAATTTCAGTCTCCTCCCCACTCGACAATTATGATCGATGCATTGAACCCCATCATGCATCAGTGAAACAGTTCCTACCATGATACGGTCTCAACTACTAAGTTTGAGTTTTGGAGTTTTGGTCGGGTTTTGAGGCGTTTCGAACCACAGTGCATGCAATGCATGCATTACAGGAATGGGGACATGTATGGGTTCCATATGATCATACTTATAATAATTATTATTAACACTTTGTGATGGACATAGTCAGTTTGACCTTCCCATTTCTTGAATCGGCCGCCTCGGGAGATATACCAGACGCCATCAAGCACCTGGGACATCCTCTGAGTGTTGCGGGCATTGTCCGCATTAGACTCATGGAAGGAGCAACTATACCATTCCTTATGTTAAAACTCAAAAATATTTTCGAAAACTAGACCAAATTCTCGTTTGAACCAAAAAAAGCACAAAATAATGTCAGTAGATATGAGCATCGCTTGAATAGATCGACTTTCACGCCCTCCACCCAACCTTCCCAACACCAAGTTCAAAATGTCTGAGATTTACAGTACAAGAGTGGTTTGGATCAAACAAAATAATAAAGAAAAGAGTGAAGATTTAAAGAATAATCACTTGTACTCCCTTCAGTCATCCCATTTCCATAATACAAGTTGAAAGGTCTGAATTGTATTTCAAAACTAGACCAATGTTCTTAACCGAACAACAATGATGCAAGAAAATTGGCAATAGGTGTTTACACAAGGTGTATGAGCAGCTATTGAAAAGATCGTATAATACCCCACCTCCCAAACTGACAATTCAAAATTTCCGAGGTCGGTTGCACAATTAGGTCAAAATTGAAATTTAGAAATGTACTGCGAATAGTCAACAAAATCAGACGGAAATGTGGAGGGAATAAAGATTTGTCGCTATAATCTTTCCATTTACGCGCTTTCATAACGTCGTAGTCGGTGGGATTGCAGTGGAAAACACCAGTTTCGAAAACACACATGTAAGAATACTTTATTTGAATTATCACACAATTAGACTGTATCTCAAACTTTACACAGATTAACTTAACTTAAGGAATTGAAACTAGGAATTTAAAAAGATTTGATTCAAGATCAGTTTCCAAGGAGAGCGAAAAAGTAAGTCCCTCAAACTAGATATTTCACACAAATTACCACTTCAGTATTGGTAACGCCTCCAAAAAATGTACTAGAGGAGGGGCAATTGACCGAAAAATGAGGAGCCAATAGAAACTCGTGGTGCACAAGGCTAAGATCTAGCTAATTTTCACAGGGGAAAACCCGCAGTTCATTGGACTTTTGGTTTCCCGAGGAAATGAATGAGAAAGGAGTGGTTTTGACTGGATGAAGGGAATTTCCAAGTTGTGTCGTTATGTGCGAGTATAGGATAAGGAGTTGGTATAAGTGATGAAAGGATTAATGAAAAGTTGACCTGGTAATGGGAGGGAATGAACGTATACTTATACAAATAATTAATAACACTTATCAATATTTTTAGAAACTAGGCAAAATTCTCATACGAACAAGAAAAACCACAAAATAATTCCAGTAGATGTGTGCATCGCTTGAATGGATCTGTCTTTACGCCCTCCAACTCCCTTTGAACAAGTTCAAAATGTCTGAGGTTAATTGTAAAAAAGTGGTTTGTTATTTGGGATAAAAAAAAATGTCTTTTAAAAATTAGACCAATGTTCTTAATCGAACAAAGATGCAAAGCGGCAGTAGAAGCTGTATGAGCAGCGTTTTAATAGATGGTCCCATCCAGGTTGAAAGTTAAACATTTCCAAAGTTTGTTGCACAACTACACTAAAATTGGAATTTAAAAATGTTTAACAAATAGTCAATAACATCAGATGGAAATGGGGATGAAATAAAGATTTATTGATACTCCCAATCCATTTATTCCTTTTCATTATGAATATTGAATGTGCTGAAATATGTTTAAGTGCTAAACCAAAACCTTGGCTGAACAAAGGAGGAGTGCCATGAATTGGTAGAGAATTTCGCGTTAGCGTTCAAAAATAATTTCCACAGCCGAAATTTTTAAAATTTTACAAATTATATACGAGAAAATACAAACAGGTAATTAATATTCCATTAATCACCAGTAATAACTTTGACCATTAGGTACCTGTTGAACTTAGAAATTCAAATTTGCAGATCTACTTCGCTCATGAACTTGTAAATATATTCTTAAACAATCATGTCATTGGTCCCTAGCATCGTGTCGAGGTTGAACTGGTGCCTCACCATAATCTCGATAGACGTCAGAAGACGGTTTCGTGCTACTTCGTGCATTGGACACTCCAGTTAGAGTAGGTAGAAGTGATTGACCTTGTCCAAAGATCCAGAATAGGTTCTTTTGCCGCTCGCCAGCTCCTACATCAACGATTACGTTACACCTCACTTTGGTATAGCCAGTATGTTCAGGAGTTTCCTCGGCAATATCAGCAAGTGTTAAGGCACTCTTTCCAAAATGCCAGAATCTTGTTGACGCAGCAGCATGCAGTCACAGCGGATGTTTTCTGCTGTTTCCGCCTCTTCCCAGCAGAAGATCCTGCTGCAGAACATAGAGTAAAGTAGAAGCGGCAGGCGTCGGGAGGTGGGTGGCACCGACCGCCGGGCTCCATCCCCACTCCTACGCACCCCAGCTCCAAGCGAGATCGCTAAAAAGTGTTAGCTGCATCCCGTACTTCCGGTTGTATTTACTTGCTAAAGTGTTCATAATTTCGTTTCTTTCGTTTAGTTTCGTTTCTTACTATTATAAGTGATTATTGTTTCGTTCCTTCCTTTAATATTATCGAGAAATTAACAGTGTGTATAATTGAAAAATGCCTTGCTACGCCGCATTCGGTTGCACCACGATGGAATGGGACAAGACTGATGTTCCTCTCATAACTCTCCACAAATACGTGTCTATCTGATGATTATAATAATCAGTAATTAATTACCTAAATACAGTTACAGTTTGATGTGATTAATTACTATTTATCCTTCCACGGTTACTATTGAAGTGCCTCGTGTAGCCCTAAATTTATAGTTACTCCTAACACTAGTTAACTTCTGATAACGTCCTCACTTGAATTATCATTGTTGACAGATTTCATTCAGATGAAAATAAAAGAAAAAAAAATGGATAGTAGCCGTGAGATGAGAGAATTTGAAACCTCCAAATACAAGTTTTTTTTTAATGTTCTCAATACTTCAAAGAATTTGACTTCGGCCAATCGGCGTTTTAATGACCCCTTGCCATCAGTTTTCAATGCTTATCCTAAGCACTGTCAACCGAAAATTAACCTGGTATGCTGATGTTGGTTGTATTTGATAATTATTCAGTTAGCTATAACGATAGGCAAGTTACGTGTGCGCCAGTACATCATGGCGGCTGTCAAACATGGGTAGGTACTTACACCACGAAGAGAGTTCTGTTCAATGTTCCTTAGTATTGACACCTTCGTATATATTTTCTGTCCCGAGCTTATTTTAAATTTATTAGCGAATTTTCTTGGAAAATAGAGCTATTGCAATGGCTCTAAAAAATGGTTGGCCGTGGAAGACAGTGCACAGTACGTATCTATCAAAGATACCCATGTATCGAACGTGGCAGAAAGTTATTGTCGAATACATATCAGGTACGAAATATAGCATTTCCAAATTGAATTCTACACTTTCCAAATAAAAACTGACATTTCCCAAATCGATTTCGACATTTTTCAAATAGATTTCTATATTTTCGATAGAATTTGTAGACAAAAATTTCGAAACCTTTTTGAAAAGGTCGACTTTGATTTGGAAATACTACATAAGATGATTATAAAAATGAATAATTTCAAAGTTGTTTGGAGAATAAATTAAATAAAAGTATTATAATTATTATTCTTGTTATCATTATTATAATTATTAAAATTATTTATTCCGTATCATAGTATTATTATTTTTTAAGTGTTTTCTTGAATTTCAGGATTCATCGTACGAAAACTGAACTTTTTTATTTTATTTTTTTATTTTACTTATTTATTTATTTTTAAATCATATAACTTTATTGCATAATTAGCATTACAGGAAGTTTTCGAATTCCTCTTTTGCAAACCCGACACAGAATTGGGTCTGTCCCTCAATTCCATGGCACGAACTGATTGCAATTGACCAAAATCTCTCACCTTTTGGTTTTGCTTCGATCTGGAATATTTGGTAAATATCGTCCTCACCCATGCGGGCAAACAGGGAGGTGTCCTCGCCTTCACAAGAAACATGAAGCTATCGTTGGGTATGAGTTAGCCTAGCTCCCCCATAAGATTAAGGCACTTGGCTACGGTGTAGGAGGTTGTGAGTACGAACCTAGTAAGAGGGCGACAACTTTTTCTCGTAGGTTTATACATTTCAAAGTCATAACGCAGGTTTTTACATCAACAAACAGAGTCACCAGTGTTTTACACTAATCCCGATTTATCTGCTCAACTAATCTGTAGGTACATTGCTAGAAGGATTGATTTAAAAAACTATTTTATTTTTGAGTTTCGAGCTTAGAAAGGAGTTTTTGTTTAGTGTATTCCAAAGTGATGCATCAATTGATCTTTTTTTTTAAATTCATTTAATTGCATCATAAGCAACATTATTTTAATATATAGTTGGCGTACATTAAGAAATTTAAGATACATCACTTAGTCCTTATTGTCGTGATATTTGCACTTTATGATGCTCACACTAAGTGAATTAAATAGTGTGGCTTGGTTTTCTTCAGTCTTCTGAGCAGATCCTCTGTGTTGAGAAGCTGGACGACATCCTCATTTACATGATCTTGTAGCCTCAAGAGGTGATGCATGGCTTGTCTTTGAATGACCTCATTGACAGATCCAATCTGCAGCTCGTAGTGATATCTGTCGTTTCTAAAGTATCTGCATGCATCTACGCAGCTTCTTAGGACATTATTTTGAAAGCGCTGAATAATTTCAGGGTTCCTCTGGGCCGTGCACCCCCACAGTTGCGCACCATAAGTCCAGACAGGCTTTAGGACTTGCTTGTACAGTAACAACTTATTGTGGACTGACAGTTTTGACCGTCGGTCCATCAGCCAGTACATTTTTCTGTATTTGATCATAAGCTCAGCTTTTTTCTTTCTCTTTTTTTGACGTGGGACGTGGGAAAGGCTGGCACATAGTTGATCCTTTTGTTAGTGAAATCAACATGTGCTGACTTTGTCTCATTCATTCTGACTCTCCATCTCACTGTCCAGTCAACATCAATTGATGACCGATGATTTTCATAGGGGCTGACACCCCCCCCCATTCCCAGAAAGTTTCATTGCAATAGTAATTTAACATAATTAGATCATTTGAATATTATAGATGTGAGGTTTAGGGTTTTTTCAGTGGAAATACACCATTTGCAACAGATTTTTAACAAAGAGAGGAGGAAAGACATACAGAGAACCATCCAAAAGCCCCTTCATTTCATTCTATACTCTCTGCATCAGGGAAGCCGTGTTCGTTGCGTGAATCCATTTATATTATCCATGCTACGTTTATAGGAAGTAGGTAAATCATTCTCTTCCATGGTCGACCGCCTGTTGGTTAGTTCGTTATCCCATGACGTCATATAACTGTGACGTGATTGTTGCCAAGCACTTGCCCACGCCCACCCTTCATATACCTTCCATTCCACCTCCCTTGAACGTAAACAACCTTCCTCCTATGAGTCAGTTTTGAATATTTTCCATTTTCTGATAGGCATTCACACATCTGATCTCCAATCCGAGCGCTGTTTCTCGTAACACTATTCAACATTTCGTGTTTTATTCCTTCTTCGGCCATTAAACATTCTTCCAATGAGCCGAGCTTGACGATGGCAACTAAGGAGGCGTCTTTGAAGAATCACTGAATACCTCTTGTTGGCGGTTGGTAAGTTTTTCTCATGATCCTTTGTTATTAGTTGAATAATTAGTTTGAATTCCGGTGCTTCTTGACGAGTCTTTGATTACTATAGCTGGTGGTGTTATAAACCCCGGCTTTCCCGTTTCCGTAAAGTTTGAGTATCGTCGTTACGGTGTCTCGTTACATTTGTAGTTCTGTAATGTAAATAACGGCCCTCCCAGTCTTGGGCGGTGCATAGCTGCATCTACTTTATAAAGCCGTGAACAAAATCATATAGAAATCATTGATCATTGTTCTATCGGGGAAATACTGAGATAAAGGTATTCCAATTATGTACAATTCATACCTTCTACGTATCAGCCCTCTTAAAAAAAATTACGTCAAACCTCAACTACGAAAAGACGCGGTACCTACTTCTTAAAAGTTCGAAATATTTACGTAGTAGGTAGTGCTACATTATTCATTTATATCATACATCATGAGCACAATCAACAAGTGTCGATTCCTTACAATGATAAACCTTTTTAACGGTAAATTGAGAAAAGGTGACTAAAGCTGTTCGGTATTTGAAAAAAACGTCAACAGATTTAAAAAAATGGAACTTTCTGAGCTTGATGCTGCACGTATATGGGAACAAGCCGTATTTTACGGCTGCGAATAATTAATTGTAACGATCATTTGTAAACTTGGTGTCTACATAAATAGATGGACCTTTCATTTGCAGTAGCATCAAATTACCAACAAATGATTGATGATCAACAATGAGCTCTTAGGAGCTGAGAGGCGCGTCTATCGGCGGTATGAGCTATGCACCTATTCATCTGTGATTCCAAATGTGAGGTGCAGCGGCGTTGCTTACCTGTGGAGGTGGCCCAGCCGGTATTTCAATGGCTGATAACCCGTTAGCTGAATGGGATACACGGATATTGGATAGAAACATTGTCAAATATAATCTTTCATTTGAGGCGTAGGATCAAACGCGGATAGCTCCACAAAACCTCATTTTACGGGGAACACCAAAGTTAGTTTGATTTCCAAGCAATTTATAATTGGCTGCAAGTGTGTTATGTTATCCCCAGATGAGCCATTTATTCTACCCCTCGACATAACTATGGTGCAACCCATTGCCATGGAAATATGGACGAAAAACAACAAAATCTTGTATCCGGTTTTGAAACTGAAATGGGCGTTTGTCTGTTTTGAAGCCAAATCTGCGTTGAGTATCACCAAACCCACTGGATCCTTGCAGTAGTTGTCTCTGCTTTGATAAATTGAGATATTTCCTAGACTTAGGTCATCATTGGGGAGAAAGCAAAGAAGGAACAAAGTTCTGGTCATGCAAAGCAGCTAATTGTAAGAAAGAATTTCCTCAAATTATTGTATCACATTTATGTTAAATTGTGTTAAAAGGTGAGCATTTTTGAGACAAAGATAATGTTGGTTTTGAAATAGAATCAATCATGCACAATGATCGTATGAGAAAATTTACGAAACGATTGTATTTCAATCACGTTAATTTGAGCAAATTTTTGTGTGAACAAATTGTTAACTATCAATTTTATTGCGGAAAAAAATTGTTCTTGATGCTATTATTTTATTTAGGGGAAAATTTTCAGATTTTTTGAATTTTTGTGCACGATAGCTTTTCATGATTCTAACACATGGAGTTATTCAGTTTTGATCCTAAACGTATTATTTTAAAATAAGTATGTAGGCACGCGGACAACTTGGATGTTCTGAAGATGAACACGAAACCAGTGAAAGTACACATATCATAGACTTTTAATTGGTGATCGACGAACAGAATATTGGTATGTAACGTATGCATTATAGGAACGCCTGTATATCCAGTTTTTATAAGATCGCACTTAATAATACAATTATAAATATCTTTTACAACTTGACCGAATTCTTAATTGAACAAAAAGCAGGACGAAAATCGGTTGAGAATTGCAGTAGATATGAGCAACGTTGAAATGGGTCAGCTATACCCCCTCCACAACCGGTAATTCAAAATCTCCACAAGAGATTTTGTTGCATGAGAGTTTGTTAGACCAAAACTGGAACTAAAAAACAACAAAAGAGATGAAAATAGCGAAGATACAACTGAAAGGGCTCGTTGAGCAAAACTTAGGTTCCATTTAAGTTCCTAGTGGTTCCTAAAGGAAAATTCGTGGTTGCCAAAATGAATACGATTAGCCACCAATGTCTGTGACACCAGTAGAATAAAATAACTTTTAATTATGTAATGGCAGTGGAAAAATAATTATACAAAAAAGGGTAGACTTTAATAATGAAGAAATACGAGCTCGTAGATTTTAGTTTAGTTTTTCAAGTATACCCAGTATTGGATTAGTTTTAAGTTGACAATAGTTAAGGCTCAATTTATTTAATATTTATGTAAACGAATCATTATAAATTATAGTGCACTAGTTGTAGATTGGAACAAATTAACCTCTTTTTTGATTAGGTACCTTGAAGCCATGGCCAGGGTTACTCCAATATAGCTTCAGGAGACTATTAGGACTACAATTATGACGAATTGGGATAGGTGCAGATCCGTCGTAAAAAGACGTGGGTTTGCAGTAGGTTGGAGCGGCACAGATCAATTCGAAATGTTGATGGGTACTGATTGTAGCACGGGAGCGTGGGGGAAGCGGCCACGAGGCGTTGGGGAGAGAGGGGAAGGTGATAACGAATGTAAACAAAACATTGGACAGGAGCCATCGTGGCAAGCCCTGGACCTTGGCGTTAACAATGGCGGTTTATCACTTATACTCATAATTAAATTTCAAAGTTCTGAAATATGGTAAAAAAGAAGCAAGAAAAGGGACAGTATAGGCTATGAGCTGTGCTTGAATGCCTCTGAGTTTTGTTAACTAGACTAAAATAATATAATAAAATATCAATAAAATTAATTGAGAATTGTGAAGAAATAACTGTTTATCACTATTATCACATCCATTCACCCATTTTCATAATGAAAATTGATTGTTCTTTAATATGTTTAAATACTGAACCAAAGTTATATTTGAACAGAAAAGACTCAGTCGAGAATTCTTGATTGAGCATCGATTTAAAGGATTGCCTCTTATCTCCTCTTTGTCTCCTGTTAGAAGAAGCAAAATTTCTGAGTTTTGTTGCAGAACTGAACTATAATGGGGATCGAACAATATAAGAATAATGGAAATCGTCATTAGAAGAATTATAACGTGTGTAGCGTGAACTAAAGTTGGTCGAAAAAAATACAGACCTTTTCCGTTTGAGACCCGCCAGCTATCTTGGCCACCATCCTGCACTGTAAGAATCCCACCACCGCGTACTTTCTCTCAAAACTCCAATCTTGTTTTCAATCTTCGCCTTAGTCATAGTTCCCCTCTCGTTGAGAGTGAGTCAGTTGAAGTCGGTCTTATCAGAGGAAAAATTAACTTGATGACGAAACATGACTTGACTTGTACGAAACATTAAAAATGTAGGAAGGTGCAGTTCAATTTTTTCAACGAGAAGGCATTTTACCTGTGAGTAAAATGCCTTCTTGTTCAGAAGGGCCAACAGGCAGTGCTTTCCTTGCCAGCAAAGACAAGTGGAGGTGTACGAAATGAGGTTGCTGTTGGGCAAAAAGGGGGCTGAGATGCAACACATAACTCACAGGTTCGAGACTCCCGTTGGGAGACATTGCCTTATTTATTTATACTTGGAAAACTTTTGTAACGCAATCAACCTCCTTTCCAAGTTGGTGGGACTCTAACAGCATGGAATGGCTGGCTGGTAGGTCTTTAACAGAAAAGCCCAAAAATAGGCTTTGTTTGCGCCATTACCCTTTCCAGTTCTGTCGTGAAATTTGAAATTTTTGAGGTTTGTTGCACAACTAGAGTAAAATTTGAGTCAAACAGAAAAGAATTTCAAAAATCGGTGTCACAGATACTCCTGGATCAATCCTAATAGCCGTCCCTCTATTGACGAAGCCTTACTTCAAAGGGACATCCTTAAAAATAGATAATGAAGACCAAAAATCGAGAAAAGACACACTTCCAATCCATTTCTCTCCTATTTTTGCAGATCCCACCATGGATTGGAGATCACTGTTGCTGTTAACCCTCCCTGTCGTTCTATCTCAGAACTATGGTGATGACCCTGCTGAGTGGAAATGTCCCCAATACTGGATGCAGTTTCAAGGTTCTTGTTACCGGTTCATCAAGTCTCCACTCAGATCGAGGAATGACGCTAGACTCAACTGCCAGGTAACTACCCTAAGCTTGTTTTACAAATTTTCGTAGAAAATGATTGAGATAAAAAAGCTTTAGCTAGAAAATCAAGCAACCCAAAATGAATGGATGAATCTGTTGGATAGCACTCCTCTTGAGCACAGTCAATTAATAAAATTCCAATAAATGTACTTGAAAAAACCACTAGACATTCTTTCTAAAAACTGCTTAAAAATTGTTAAATTATTAGTCAATAGAAGTTTATCGACTAGAACATTAAACATTTAATGATTGAAGAAAAAAGTGCTCGTCTATGTGTATATCAGGGTCCCCCCCCCCCCCCCTCAAGCTTTATGTTGCACGTTACGCTGTAAGTTGGTACCCCCTCCCTCAAAAATCCTTTAGTTATCCATAGTTATCTATGAACTCTTAATTTGCTCTAGGAAACATCAACTTTCACTCTCAGACTTAGCATCAAAGTTCCTTCCCTCTGGATTCTCCACTGGAGCCAAAATCCTGGACAATATTCGAGCACTGTCATTGTCATTGATAGAAAAACAAACCATTTAGCAATTAATTGCTGGTATCCAGAATTATTATTTCACGTTCTCTGTTCATGTAAGACAATAGCAAGTATTACAGTACGACAGTTAGACACTATTGCCACAATATTTACCACTCACTATCTAAGTGAGAAATAAACTTCACTTTTTGTCAAAAATTGATACAAACAACTTTTAACACTGAAATTCAATCGAGGAAAAGAGAAAAGAAAGAATCGTATGCTAAAGCAGCAAAAGAGTATATAAATAAAAAAGAAAAACAAACCTGAGCGAAAGCTGAGAAAAAATGAAAAAGTCTGAAGACAAACGAAATAGAAAGAATAAGTTGACAAAAGTCGATTGATAGGGATTTTGATGATTTTCCGAAGAAAGAAGGAGGGGTTAATTTGCGAGCTACACAAGGTAAGAACGAGAAAAGAACAGTGAGGTTATTTGATTCTGAATTAATGAAGTTACTTTGTGAAAAGGTTATGGTATGGATTTAAATTGTTAAGTTATTGACAGATTGAGCATAGACTAATGATTAAGTAACGGGGAGCCACACTAGCGAGTAATGATTAATTACATAGCATCAAAGTTCCTTCCCTCTGGATTCTCCACTGGAGCCAAAATCCTGGACAATATTCGAGCACTGTCATTGTCATTGATAGAAAAACAAACCATAGTTAAATTAATTACTAGGTTCATTATTATTTACGTTCTATCTAGTGATGTAATATACTTTTTAACACTGTTTCAATCAACTTTACCCCCCCAAACAAATTTTTGACCCCCCTCCCCTACAATAATTTCACTGAAGCAGTCTGCGTCATAGCTCCCCATCCTGTGTATATTGATTGTATATTGTATTTTATTGGTTTTTTATTTTCAATTAGCCTTTGTAATCATTTAGCAGAAATTAATTAATTACATAGTGGGAAGTTTTTTGCGTTAGGCTGGCTGCACAGGTAAGAGCTCAAAACAAGTGTTAACTCAAAAACGACAGTTTTGAAGTTGGCTCATTTTCACTGCAGAGTCGTCATTTGCGTTTTTATCTAATTATTGTTTGTCGCTGTTCTATTGTAAAAACCAACGAATATCTACATTCCCTTACTGCTCTTTTAAATGATTTAGCCTTCCTACTTAACATTTGTTCTTTCTACAATCTTCAATTCATTTGCAGGCTTATGGAGCAGATCTTGTCAGCATAAGCTCGTTGGATGAACATGGATTTCTTGTATATCAGCTACTCTGGCAGGATCCTCAGCATAGAAAGTGGTACATCGGAGCTCACCAACAGTCTCCAGGGTATTGGGTAAACGATGGGGATGGTTCAGCACTGAATGATTTGGATGCTGCATTCTTACCAGATAGCCCAACTGACCTCAACGATATTCAGCTGCAGTCACGTTTGCCACGTGACTATCTGGTTTACTCGTGAGTATAATTATATAGTTCTTATTTGATTTAATTAAATGTTGCTAGTTCTTTTAAATTTAATCTTAAAATTGAATTATTTCATTTTTTGATTAAAAAACTGCATTTGAAGTTTATAAATCATAATGTAGCTTAGTCAAGCTGAACAGTAGCAACATTTTTTCTTCAGTACTTGATTATACATCGATGAATTATTGCTTCCAATTCAGTTTCCCAAGGAACAAAGTAGCAAATAATTTAACCAATTTGATTTTATATCTTCTCTCCCGATTGTCGTAAACTATCCAGAACAACTAGTGAGATTTGGCAATGCCACTTATCCTAGAAAAAACTATTGAATAGCCTAAAATCTGCCACTTCATCTCACCAGCTTCTAGTGGTATCAAATCTAGAAGATTGTGATCTGTCATCGATCCTAATCTTGCTAATTTGATTTGTTGGTTGGGTCCTAAAATCACCTCCAGTAGTGACATTATTGGTGTTGATCGATTTGCTAAAACATGAATAACCATTAGCCTCTTTTCTGGGAGGTGTAGTCATATTCCAAGTCCAAGCCATTCGAATATGACAACATGGAAAAAAGAACATGGAAAAAAAAAAAAAAAAAACGGATAAAGTTCTTATATACCTATTAAACATTTCAATGTTTGACCACCAAGTTTTTTTTTCTTCAAAAATCAGCAAGTACTGTGTGTATTGCTGATAGTAAGAATATTTCAATTTTTTGGTTTCTATCTTTGATCTTGCTCAACAAATAATAGCTGCATTTCCAGCACATGATTATCGAGTTAGTTGCATTTTCTATGAATATTTCATTTGATCTTTATAAGTTCCCTGTAAAAATGTTAATGAAAGCATTTAAATATTGAATTTTCAAAAACCTGTTAAATTGATATTTTATTGGAAACCTGCCCCTCGAATTAGTAACTAGTGAATGGGTGTGTTAGACCATTCTAAATGATTTTCTGGGTGTCTGTATATCCTCGTAACAAGCTTTTCCCCACATTTTTCGGCCAAGTTTGGTGAATTTTCTGGGGATATGCAGATTACGTGGTAGGTCCCCTATGAGTTTCGTTGTTCACACGTCAATACATAAATTTACTCATGCATAAGAATAACATCCATCACTCACTATTGATAATACCCTGTTGGTTTGATCTTGCTTAAATTGGGGAAGAACAGTCTATTAATCTCATAAACAAAAATTTCAACACAATTGTATCATCACGTAATTCGTAATTTTCTACTGAACTAGATTTAATTATATATTCTAGCTTTCTTTATATATTTTTTAAAAATACTCCTGGAGGATGTTAGGTACCTACCACTCAGACACTGTTCATTTCATGACGTCACCTTCATAATTCATGATTTTTCATGTTTTCATTATATCATCAGTTCTAATCGCAGCCACGCATAATTCTTTCATCTACCCCATCCAAATTCAATTTTAATACAGTAAACTGAGGGCAGTGTTTTATTATTTTGTTCTCATGTATTACACTCACATAACATATGTATAAAGAAAGAAGAATATATCATAAAACTATTGCTATACACTCTTTTAGAGTGTCAAATTAGTTTGAAACAATGTTTGCCTGAAAAATAATCATTATAATTTGATCATTTTGTTTTTTAATGTTTTACTGTTTCATGATTACTTTTATATTTTTTAGATTTTCTAATGAACTCAAGCGTTGGGGCTTCAAAAAGGTTGATGGAGAGATCATGCTCTTGTACATATGCGAAGTTCCTGTCTCCAAACTGCATTATTTGGTTACTGACGATCGAACCTACACATATGGAATCGAAATCACAGACCCAGATCGAATACCGCGAGGACCATATTTTATCAAACAACCAACTGATGCTGTATTTGATGTATCCACTCGAAAGGGTAGTAATGACATAACTTTGAGGTAAGTGAGTACCAAACTCCTATTTGGAATGATTGTCAATTTATATTTTTAAATTTACTAATTCGGTTCATTTATTATGGGAGCAAATGAATGAATGGTCAGCAAGCAGGCTGGTTTCATTCGGTTCATTGAAATTACATCCATTGATAAAGCCAAAAAATTACCAATTTTATTCTACAAGTTTTAATATATTGATTTTTATATTTAATTATAAGTAGTAGTATTATTGAACAATTAATTCCTCTCATTTCCCAACAAGTTTTTGAAATAGGTATTTGTGGTATTTTTGGGATAAAAATTCCTCTAATCAGATTTATAAAGTTGTATTAGGAGGACTGTTAGTATCTTAAATTACTGGATTCGTAAGAAGTGGTCTTTGCATTCAATTTTCATTAATCCATGATCAATGAGCAAACCACCCAACTTTTGGTTAACGTTGCGTTGAATTATTTCAGGTGTATCGCTGGTGGCTACCCAGCTCCGACCTATGAATGGTTTAAGGAAGAATATGAACAGGACCAGCTTATTCCAAAGAAGATTGATCCTTTGGCAAATCCTCGTTATACTTTGAGTGGAGGTTCATTAATAATCTACTCTCCAGAACAGGTAAGTCATATATAATCTCAAATTTCTTTCGTTATTACTTCCAAGTCTACCCATATTCATTCTCTCTTGACGAAATGTATTGTATTAGCAATTGAAGTATAGTATAATTCTTACTAAAACACTTTTTCAGGTTGGTGACCGTGGACAATTCCATTGCAAAGCTTCCAACGAATTTGGCGCAATAATTTCTGAAAGTGTTAAATTGTCCTTTGGTGTCATTGGCGAGTTCAATCTGAAAAGGCCTCCAGAGAGTGGAAGAGAAAACTGGGGAAAAGTCATATATTGTGATCCACCCCAACATTACTCAAGTGAGACTTTTTTTACCTGAGGTAAATTGAATCAATCAAACTTCATTTCTTCATTTTGTTAACTGTATCATTGTTTTCGTTCAAGGTGTCAAATATTATTGGACTCGTGATTACTTTCCTAATTTCGTGGAAGAAAATAAGAGGATATTCGTTTCCTATGATGGTGCATTGTATTTCTCATCCATGGAAAACATCGATGTTGGAAACTACAGTTGTGCTGTGCAGACAGATGTGTCAAAAACGGGTAGAAATGGACCATTCTTCCCTCTAAGGGTATCTCCTTCAGGTACGAATTACAAACAATATCATTAAACATTAGTTGAGCATAATCAACAGTTTAACAGCATCTGATAAAAGTCCCAAACGCATCCAGGGATAAAATAATTTATCTTACTCCACAGAATATACCAACATTTTAAACTATGGTCCAAAAATAGTTTGTTACTTCCTAAATCGTGAATAAGTTAAGAGTATTTAATGTCACTTTCACCCAAATTAGTTTCCATTGGATATTTTCCAATTGACACAACTTGTTTCCTTTTTGCTAAGGAACACTTTTACCATTTTCTTGAATCGTTATATATTCTTCATTGTATAGAGCAGTATTTCTCTGTTAGAACCAAAAAGTTTCAATAGTCGCAGAAAGTTACGATGTTATTAAATTTGTTTTGTTGCAGCCAATTACCAGCAGTTGAAATTTCCAAACAATTTCCCCAAAGCGTTCCCAGAAGCTCCAACTGCAGGAAAAGATGTCAGATTAGAATGTGTTTCATTTGGATAGTAAGTAGTTACTATTAGTAGCTGTAAGAGGCAATTTATCATTTAACATAATCGCCCATAATATGGGAGAACATCAAGTAGAGGAAGTAATGTGTGAACACTGATGACTAGAATAGGGTGGAGGTGGGGTGATATGCAGCACATAGCCACAATCTAACATTATGGGGGCAACGATCTCTTGAGTTTTCCCAAATAAGAGTCTGAATCGAGCTGGTTTTTCCTCTGATTGCCCAACTTGTCTTGCTGACTGTTAAAGTTGCTACTTGTTGATAATGGGAAGATATGTTCTTCTTGACTTGGAATCAACCATTTAGTGGTTTGTTGAGGTACCAGTTCAGAAGGATTCAGTATTAACCACACTCTAGACATTCCTGTAGTCATAGAACTCGTTAGGGATCAAAAGTTTTCTGTACACTAACTGATTTTCGTGATTTTCCCTACTTGTACAATAAATCTCAGAGATAAATCACCTGAGCTGCGAGTCTTCATTTACATAATCAGTCCAACAGCATCATCACGATAGTTATATTTAAGTCAGCAGACCGTGGAGATCAGTAGTATTAGGGCACATCCGTCACATAGGAAAAGCCGAAACAGCAGACACGAAAATATCAAATTGAATCCAGCAGAATGATGAGAAATTAGCGAAAGGAAAACTGCAAAAAGCATGTTCCATGTTTTTTGAATTTCAGCCACAGGCACTAAGCAGTAAGTATCCGGGGGTCCAGTTTTAAATACAATTTTGATCTTAATTTGAAATAGGGATTTAATTTTGATCATTGATAGATGGTGAAGAGTGATGATGGAAGGGGAAATGGACTGTACTACTTACACTATTCTCAACTTAGTTCAACATTTTTAAAGTGTATTTTACTATTTTTCTTAAAGTATTTGGACTCTCTGTAAAACCATTTTTAGCTCATTTAAATTTCGTAGAAGTGGTGGTATCTATGAATCTCAATGTTTTCAACCTATTTCTGTGATTGTTCCTTCCTAATCTACTTTATAGTGGCTTAAATAGTTGTGATTAGGCAGTTCTAACTTCATGATGGTTGTGAGGGAGGGGAGGTGAGAATTACATGTAGTACAGTACATTCATGTTGAGTTATGCTGACAGGGCTCGTCCAGTAAAATCATCTAGTCTAGCCCAAGTATACTGTTCAATTCACTGTACTCCATTTAATTTTTAGTTTAGTTAATGCAACTAATTGTACGCAACCTATTCAGTTGAAACCAGTGAATCTGCAAATCGAGTATAATTTAGATTCACTTCTACAAACCATTAGCTCATGTTTGAGGCACACTTTTGGTACCCATGAATTTTAGTTTAGATGTGTCTCAGTGTACTAAGAACTATCAAAGTACCTTTTTTTTCTCCAAACTTTTCTATAACTGCTGAAGGTGCAAGAATTAACCCTTAGGTTGTGGTAGGTGCTGCATACTGTGTGATGACACCAGAAGTGTATTCTAGATCACAAGCTGCCAGGTTTTGACACCATGGGTTGGGAGAAAGATGACAGCTGTTCGCAAATTAGAAAATAAGATTATTAATGGTGCAAGTGGAGAATATTCCCTGTATACTGGTTAGGCTGCAAAAAGATTTACCCTCTATTTCTTTTACAGTCCAGTGCCATCATACAATTGGACCAGAGTTGGAGCTCAACTACCTAGAAATGCGATTTTCACTAGCTACAATCGCGTTCTCACCATTCCAAGGGTTAAAGTGGAAGATCAAGGAGAATACCGTTGTAGGGTGTTTAATGGTCGATCTTCCATTGAGAACAGTGTAACGTTGAGTATTCAAGGTATGGTTGATTCATGTTAGATGTAATTTTAATTGAAGGAGCCAGAAACTGGTTTAATTTATGCAGTAATTCAAACCAGAACCATGAATCGACTCAGTAATACAATTAAACTCTATGGGCATCTCTCAGTTGTGAAAATGTCGGCAATATAATTTGTTGTTCTATTTTAGCTGAACCAAACTTCACTATTCCCCTATCGGACAAACATATGGACAACCAAGCTACCCTTACTTGGACTTGTGAAGCTTTTGGAATACCTGATGTCACGTACACTTGGTTTAGAGATGGAGAACCGTTGGAGGTGAGTTTATATCTGAATGTTCATAAATATATAGCTTTTCCAAGTCAAAATTAAAATTTTCCAAACCAAATTGAGATTTTTCCAAACCAATTTGAGAATTTTCCAATCTAAGAAACTTTCACTACTCAAAAGGACGAGGGAGTTTTCCAAACTGAATTGACAATTTTGTAAGGCAATCCAAGACTTTTATTGAAAACAAAATTAGTGAAGCAAAATGAAGGAATAGCACTTTATGAACAAATCAGAAAGACAAAATGAACGAAGAATACTTCATAAAAATTACACTCTTGTTAAGAACAGAAAAAATCAAGGCCACTCCGCATTTTTGTTTTTGTTGACTTCAATTGACCAGCCAAACGCAGAGTGGCCTCGATTTTTTCTGTGCTCAACGAGACCGTAATTTTTATGAAGTATTTTTCGTTCATTTTGTCTTTTCGATTTCAATGTTAAGTAGTTCATAAAGTGCTATTCTTTCATTTTGCTTCACTAATTTTGTTTTCAATAAAAGTCTTGGATTGCCTGTCAATTGTCAATTCGGTTTGGAAAACTCCCTCTTCCTTTTTAGTAGTGAAAGTTTCTTAGATTGGAAAATTCTCAAATTATTTGGAAAATTCTCAAATTGGTATGGAAAATTCTCAAATTGGTTTGGAAGAATCTCAATTTGTTTTGGAAAATTCTCAATTCGGCTTGGAAAACTCTCAATTCAACTTGGAAAAGCTATATTATCGTTATTTTCACACTACTCTAAAAAAGCTTGAATTTGCTGTAGTGGTACAAATTTAAAATTTGAAGGACAAAAAGGTAAACTGAACAAAAAGAAAGACCCAATTTGCTGCTGCCTGACTCAACAATTCATTGTGTAAATGTATAATTTTCTTTTTCAATATCTCAAGATGCTTTTTTTCGTTACCCAATCTTAAATTAATCGAATAACATTCTGAAATCATAGAGAGGCCCATCACCCAGAATCATGTATACATTCAAACGACTCACCATTGTGCTTACCCTTCCCCTTTGGGTTGATTAGCCGTCGATGTGGAATTCAGTGGCACCTCCATAACCATTTCGACATCCTGCTTCTTCCCTGTACTGAGCAATGTGAACTAGTTCTCCCTCCACGTTTCCTACATCCTGGCTAAATCGTTTGATTTGAAATTGGGCGATTGGAAGCAATATCTGTCTGGAGTCCCTGTTATACAAGGTGATAGTGGCAGTTTTTGGCATTGTGAATTGCATGACAAAAGCAGTGAATTTCCTAAACGGTTGGTTAAATTGAGAAAGTTTGTTGTCAGATGACCCGAGGATCGTTTCCTTTTGTGGTGAGAGTTACCCTGCAGCTCTTTAAAGAGAAAATCACGTGTTTTAATGTCAGAAGTAAAAACAGGTCTTACAGTCGGGATCAGATAAGTCTAGCTTCATAGAGTGACAAGTAATCTTCCCTCTAAGGCAATATAATTAATATATATCTTCAAAGTTGGCCCCAATAGCTTGATATTTGTTAGAATAGAATTGAAAGCCATGGATTTAGTAACTTTGGAAGCGTTAAAAGTGATTAAATTGATAACAACCTCAAAAATTGGTAAAATCATTCAAAACGGAAAAAGAAAAACTATTTTTGGTATTGAAAAAAAAATTGTTAACTACTTAACTAAACTAGCTGTCCACATAGTTGAAAGTTTCACTTCAACGTTCCAATTTTAAATGAAAAAGTTGTTGCAAATTAGTTATGGTTGTGAAACTATGATGATGAGGGATAAGGGCATGTTTTATATTTTCATTTGAAAGAAGTTGAAGTCTAAGAATACAGAAGCATAACCACACAGTTTGATATTGAGATTACAATTTCATGGAGTGACTATGATCATTTTTCAGATTGAAAAAATGCCTCCAGAAGATCGTGATCGGTACATCATACAAGACAATGTTCTAACGATCAAACATTTGGATCCTGATCGTGATCCAGCTATGTACCAATGTAGAGCAAGGAATATTTTGAAGTCTAAATATTCATCTGCTCAACTCAGGGTTCTTTGTAAGTATATGGATATTTTTCATTTAACAACTCTTCATCAACTTGGAAAATACTGTGTTATGTATATACATTTACAATATTTTGAAACACTGGAATCCCCTTGTAATGATGAAAGTCATATATCAAGTGGATGGATGCTGAAGTTGCTTGATTGATTGATGTACGTCTATGTTAATTATATAATTCAACTAAGCTAGAGATTCAACGTTCAATAATATTAGGAAAAACAATCATATAAAACATAATTTACTCGGATTTTTTTTTAATATTCCTGTGGTTAGATAAATATTTTTAGAATTGGAAGCTTGGATTCGGTATTGATAGGAAGAAAAGCTAAATAAATTAAGGCTATAGATCCAGGAGTCTTGTCATTGGGGTAGTAATGATGAGGATCAGGAAGAAACCAACTTAGGAAAACGTTGATGGCCAATAAAAAATGAGTAATATTCTTGAGCTTGAATTACACAATGATCAAACCAAATGTTTTTTAATTGAGTTACTTGTGTATTTAGTCGAAAATACGATACCATCATTGCTTTCATAATATTAGGTGATTCAAGGAATGTAATTTCATATTTTGAAAGAAGACATGAGGGATTCAGCTTTCCAGAACCACAAGAATACTGTGCTCTAGAACTCTATGTCATATAAATATATTTGTGATGTAAGAGTTTTTTATTTATTTATTTAATGATTAAAATTTTGTCCAAAGCTCTTCGGCCAGACTTCAAAAAGCATCCTCTTGAACCTGAAACTTATGCTGGTGAAGGTGGAAATGTGACCATTGTTTGTAATCCAGAAGCAGCTCCACGACCTAAATTCACATGGAGGAAGGACGACATTGTTCTTGGTAAGTGTTCTGTGGTATAGGAAATTTTTCAAGAGAACTCAAATTTAATCTACCTTCTTGGATCAAGAGTTCAGAGCATTATGCCAAATAATCATCAATAACAAAGAAGAAGAATATCCACTGTTGAAACCTTGATAACCCAGAGTGTGTACTGGCAGGAAATCCCTTCCCTGTTCATTCAAGGTTGACATACCTACAATTACTGTATCTTACTTAACTGCTTAATGAGAATTTGAGCCTCTAGGTCAGTAACCTTGACCAATCTGACAAATGGTGCAGCAACTTTTTTCCCATCACGGGCATTTAGAATATTTGATTCTTCGTTGCTAATACCTTCCTCAAGGATATACTGGATGAGTTTAGTGCATCCTTAACTCTACATAGGTGTCCTATGGCTTGCATAAGTTGGTCCAAAGTGAGTAGGGCTGGTGGGAAATTGAGTTATATGATGTAAGGACTTGCACCCAGGGGATCCCTGAAACTGAGTTCAACAACTTCAATAGGGATGTTGTGACTGAGCATGACTATGTGCATTCTGTAATCAGTGCTCAATCTTCGGTATCATAATGAGTTAAGTAGTGATAGCAGGTGGTCCAAAACCACAAATACTTTGTTTTCTCATTGGCTGGAGGCATTATTCTCTCCTCCAGTGGAAATTTGTATTGACTCTGAAAATGGAGAAATTGTTCTTCACAACCAAACTGCACTTGAAGGCATAGTAGTGTTACAGAATATCATTCCAAGAGCCTGAAAAGAAGAACAATATTACTTTTAGCTGATGATTCTTGTTTGAACCTTTTGTTCATTTGTGTTTCAGGTGCTGGTGGGAAAAGGAAAATATTAGAAAATGGTAACATGGTTATTTCTCCAGTTTCAAGAGATGATGAAGGCTTATACACTTGTCATGCTTCTAATGATTATGGTTCTGATGAAAGTAAAGGAAGACTGATTGTTTTGAGTAAGTAATATGTACAATCCTAAAATAGTATTGTTTGTTTATGGTGGCAACAAATTGTTACCTTTCCAAGTTTTAATATATACTTATTTTGAATGGATAATTTTAAAAAAGATCATTTATTAGCATATTTCTATCTTTATAGGAGGGCCATCGCTGATTGAAGAACTCCCCCCAAAGATTGTCACCACAATTGGAAGTAATATTCATTTACATTGTAAGGCATACACAGAAGATATATTGGACGTTGCTTACGTGTGGAGTCACAATTCCATTACCCTGACCTCGTTTGCCACTCTTTACCACAAAATTGTAAGTATTTTCAGCTTAAATATGTTGACATTTTCAGTTAGTAATTAGTAATCGGTAAATGGTGATATCATCATACTTAGGACTTTCTTTTTCTTTACTATTGGATAGTGGGACAAGGTGGGTAACTTTTGTAGGGTGTGTGTTGACATTAAGATCATGCCAGCAACCATGCCCGGGTGTTGGGTGTGGTGCCAGAAAAGAGCATCCATTGGGGCTCATTCTTGAACTGGTTGTAATTTTATAGCTATACTCTAGTGCACCATTTTATATCACTTAATTTAATTTCTCACTCCCTCCTCCATTTTCAACAACTTCATTAACCAAAGTTGATGAGGTTTGGCTCAGAAATCACGTGTCAACTGGGAATGTGATATGTGCCTGAAGTTGATAAAAGGGGTGGCAGACGCCTATAATTTTTAGATTATCTTAAACATTACAAAAGATCGATACGTTCATGTTATCTAGACATGGAAGCTATGTGCCTCACCCAACTGTCCAGGCATTTTTTTGAATATATTGTCAAGGTTTGGATCCTCCAATTGTGAACTTGAAAAGGATTTTCAATGTTATTTCCTTGTAGCAGACTTTCTCTGGTACATGTCACAAAAGCAGCCATCTCTAAATCATTTAACTCTTGCTCAAATTTATCATCATTTGCAAGGATTTTCACATATCTGTATCAAACCATATTTTAGGTCGACTGGACATTCTTGTTAAGATTTGAATGTTTCTCGTTATTATTCTACTTGTGGTAGAGTGTCTCTCTAATGATTCTGTTATCTGCTCGGCTGCCACTATGGTTTTAGTAACAACAAAGAATTTGGGTTTTGCGGCAAACTTCATTAACTTTGTTCCATTTTTCAAATATCTCTGTTTCCTTACATTAGAACTGGAAATTTTCTAGTTTTTAGGGGGAGAATATTGCCTATTTTTAGGGAAAACTGTCTGAAAGCTGACTGAAGGCAAAAACTATTTAGTAAATATATGGTGTTAGACCTTACACTTAACTTCACAGCATAAAAATGGTGGTATTTTCAACTTTAACTATCAACCTACCTACTAATACCATGTTCTACCTCTGTTCGTTTGTAGAAAATTGAAGCTGGTCATTTGGAAATATGGAATGTAACATTTGCTGATGCTGGAGACTATGAGTGTCAGGTGAAGAGTGCGGTGGGACGTGTCAAAACAAAAAGTACTGTAGCCATTGAGGGTCCTCCAGGACCACCAGGTAAGTTTCCCGTGTAACTCCGAATTGATTGAACCAGTTAATTTCTGGATAGAGTCTAATTCCAGCTCTATGTGTGTTTGCCTGGTTTTCAAGTACATTTAATGTGGTGATGTACTTTGAGGGATGTGACTGTACTGTCCAAGTGATCGTCAACTTGGTCTTGTGTTCTCTGAAGACGAATGAAATTGATCAGTTCTGGTTCAGTTCGTCAGACTGAACAAATAGTAATGTGTTAACCACAAAGCCAAGTTCTGAGGAAGAAGAAAGTTCTGAAGTCAAATAAAGGCATTGTTTGTTTGATTTCCGTTTTTCTCTTCTTCAAAATAATTTTCAAAAACTTCAAAGCAAGTGGGTAATGAGGTAGGTGTGAAAGTTTATGAAATGTCTGTTAAACTGAGAAAGAACCAAATTGGAACTGAACTGTGAACGAAATTAACGTTAATTTTTGCCGTGCTAACAGGGCTGTTGTTTGCACAAATTAACTGCCCCTGAGCAGAATTAGGCGCCCAAAGATACTTGATATCAAAACGGCATTATTTAACATAGTTTGCTTTTATATCTGCCACCACTATCTCAAACATACCATTTGAATAATCAGAAAAGTTCTTGGAGAGGATCAGTGTTCATGTCTTGATTCAGGTTATTTAAGTTCAAGAAAGTTAGAATTTCTATTAAAATTGTTAATACCCAAACTTCTCTTCAAATGTCTCCTGTTTTCTCAATACTCGTATATCATCTGTCGACTTCCAGGTGGTTTCCCTACTATTTGTTACAACATTTTTAGATTCACATCTACAATTTTGCTACCTAAGATGTGAAATGTTTTCTCCAAACTTACCAACAACAATCTGATTTGTAGAAGTCTGAAATTTGATGTGGAAAAAATAACTTGCATTTTAAAGATCAAATTACACGGGAAGTGAAGAATCATTTTCAAAGGAAACGAAAGTAGGGTTGAGGTTATTATTAGACTTGTGGCGGTTAGGTGCCTTTGTCATGGCAACGAGGTGGTCAGTGAAATTAAATTAAAAAAAGCTAATTTCAAGAAAGTTAGATTCTGTTGAGTTCTTTTTATTTTAATATAAGATGAATATATGAGTTGAGAAAAGTCTGAAAAAATAATCACAATTGAAAAAACTGAAATGTCAGGAAAAGCTAATTTGAAGTGTTTCAGTATGAGTTGAGAAACAATCACAATGAAAAAAGAAATGTCAGGAGAAGAATTTGAAGTGTTTCACTCGTGAAACAAGAATAGAAATTCGGCTCATTTCATCCCTTTAATCCTAATGATTTAATCAATCTGATTACCATAGCTTTTCTATTCTAGATTACAATTTTCTGTTCCTCCATTATACTGAATAACAATTGATATGGAATTTAAAAAGACCTAAATGAGTATGTTTATGGTGATGATAACAATATAAACTTTAACATGGAGGTGTGAGTGATAGTTTTCAAAAGGCTAGTTAGAGTTATAATTATTGGAAGTCCAAATTACGGCTGGGCGCAGTTAAGCTGCTTGCCAACTGTGAGTGTAACTGCAGTAGGTAGTTGGTCTATCCCTCTCATCTGTCAAGAATGAAATTAGTTGTGCAGCGCCTAAAAACAGTGATATATGGATGATACCAGTACCTTTAGAACTTACTTTGATTTAACAAAAACTAATTGAATCAAGTCTTAACAATTTGTTTCTTCTTGGCAATACAACCCTTTTACTGAGACAGCTCACATTGCCTGTGGAATGAAGGGGGTGGATAATTGGTTTTAAAAATGCATTTCAATATTAATGAAATTTCATTTCATTTTGTTTCTAATTGTTTATTTCATTTTAGGAGGGGTACAAGTAGCTCAAATTGGGAAGAGAAAGGCTGTAATTCAGTGGACTGATGGAGCTACTCATGGCAAAGAAATTACCAACTACGCTATCAGTGGTCGTACCCAATGGAGTAAAGACTGGTTCTTAATCAGTGATAGTGAGTATATTTCTGTAGTAATGGTTACAGAATTTAGTCTTTCGAATCTAATCTTGAATATTCGTTGTGGTTTGAAAAACTAAAGTGAAAAAAAGCCCCTGATTGGTGTAGAAATCCACTGGTTTCTCAAAACGTTGCACTCAGATTTAGGAGCTAAAAGAAGGAGTATGATAAAAGTACCCAAGCAGCTCCCTTACAATGGGTGCAAGTGCTGTACACTCAGAGTTGGGAAAAAAGTAATTACTATTACTAATTACAATTACCTAATTGGGGAAGTCCAATTACCAATTACTCGGGTAATTTACTAACTACTGTTGAAACTGTGCAATTACTTCTCACAACTATGTAATTGGTAGTTATAATTACTTTCATTGCAATTACCAATTACTT
This sequence comes from Creontiades dilutus, assembly GCA_031894815.1. Classification (NCBI taxonomy): domain Eukaryota; kingdom Metazoa; phylum Arthropoda; class Insecta; order Hemiptera; family Miridae; genus Creontiades; species Creontiades dilutus. The sequence goes on from JAVIWC010000341.1 coordinate 1,006,245, forward strand.
GGGTATCTTTGAAGGCCTCGAAAATCCTATTTTTACCCATTTGTCCACCCAGGGGATGCAACCATGGGTTGACAGGCTGCTGCACTTCGGGGCACAACTAAAACCCAAATTGAGTCTCTGTACGAAAAAAAATTAGTCAAAGGTAATTGAATTAATCAAAAGTAATTAAATTACTCTAAAGTAATTAAATTAATCCGATTACAGTAATTGGTAACTCTAAAAACTAATTTTCACCCCAAATTGCATTGATTACTATAGAATCAGTGTAGTAATTGAAAAAAGTAGTAACTCGTCCTCCAATTACCAATTAAAGTAATTGGTAATTGAGTTGTAACTACCAAGTTTGTGTAATTAGTAATTAAAAAGTCTTTAATTACCTAAAGTAACTAATTACTTTCCAACTCTGTGTACACTGTACACCAGGGCCTCAGTGGTAAAAAGAATGATAGAAGTAGATTCAACACCATTTTCAAGAATTCATGTTACGTATTTTAGTACAGAACTCCAAGCTTCCATTTTGATGTCATAGTTTTATTTTCATGTACGAGATATTACTCCGATAGTGTGATTTTGTAAATGGTTAGTAAACAATCTTATGTGCTGTTTGGCAAATCATTATGGCAGCATCATAACTTCTAATGATAACTGCTGAAATGTCATATTTGTTATATAATCATGGTCAGTATTTCATGAATTTTAGCCATACATTCTAAGCAAGAGCGTAGGGATTTCATTAGGTGTGCCAATTCAAAGGGGGTGTTAGCTCCAAGTTTTAATAATTCTTGTGAATGTTTGTGTTAAGTTTCATTTCTATACGTACTGTATAGGGTGTACTATAGTACATTTCTAACTAAGAAGGATTTATGTTACAGACATTGTCAGTCATGAAGTGAATCGTTACACTGGAAGAAGAGAAGCTCAAGTTGATCAACTTACTCCATTCTCGATGTATGAATTCAGAGTTCAAGCTAGAAATGCCATTGGACTTGGCATACCTTCCCTCCCATCTCCCAAGTACAGTACCCACAGTGACAAACCTTATAAAGCCCCTGAAAAAGTTGGTGGTGGTGGAGGCAAAATTGGAGATCTCATCATCACTTGGGAAGTGAGTTCATATGAAATTTATGGGTGAATGTTTTACGTTGGGAATTGATCAGTGCAAATGATCTGTTATTCTCTGAAGATGTATTATATTAATTGTTCCTTATGAGCCAGCTGTCAAAATTTTCAATTTGGAAACAGTTTCATATTTCACAAACAGTCTCGTAAACAATAACACTATGCAGTATGCAGGGTTCTGCACTTTGTCCTTTTAAAACGGCAGATTGGAAAGAAATGATGATTGGAACAGTAGGGTTATAAAGTTTAAAGGACAGATAATCAGTAAAGGTTTCCCGATATCATGAAATGCACTCACTTCATTGCTTTATTACAATAGACAGAAAAAATACAGCTTGCAGTGCAAGCATATGATTAAATGAAAGTTGAACCTGGAAAGTAAGGTACCCTAATTGGTACATACTACTATATTATTCACCACAGAGAGTTTTTCTTTTCAGCCTCTTCCTCCAGAACATCAAAACGGCCCTGGTATCTACTACAAGGTATTTTATCGCAGACATCATCCCACTGAGACAGAGTTCCAATCAGAGGAGTACAAAGAAATGGGGAATATTGGAGTTGCTGTAGTGCGAATATCCTTGGATTATTTTTACACACAGTATGATGTCAAAATACAAGTAAGTTCTGAAACACTGCATGTTCAAAAATTGTTGTAAAAACAATTGGGTTTTTTCCAAAATCAAACTTTTTTTTCTGGCACTTGAGGTTACTGACCCCTCGACCAGTATTGGTTCAGTGTCTCATGATAATGCTAAATGTTCTGACAGCATTCATAAAAGACTCAAAACGTGGGTTTAATGAAATAACTATGTGAAGCTTAATGAACCTAAAACAGAAAATGTCTGAGATAATTGTTTAAAAACCATCTTAGGGATTCCTGCCTTTCTGTCAAGATGTGAGATACAGCATACGTGATGATAGTCTGTCAAAACAGTACAAACTCTTCAAAAATATTAGATTTTAAATATCGTATGTTCTCAGGATCCAATAGAAGGAAGTTTTTCCCCCTTTCCTTGATCTCGCATTGTGCTACCTGTTTCTGAATGACGATTCACTTGATCCCAATGGTTTGGTTTTTAAATCTACTTTCATAACCAATGACAGCCCCAAGAAAATCTTGGTGGAGCAGAGGTTGTCCTCATCCATTCTTATGTATTCTATATCCTGTTGCTGACGAATGTATTACCAACAATAATTGAAAATCTGGTCTGGCCTATTTTACCAACATAAATTCAACTGGCATGGTTGGCTAATGATATTGTCTTGCGTAAAACCATTGGAATTATGTTTCAATGCTTTATTTTGTGCTCCAAGCCCCCCTCCCCTCTACCAGTTTGATCAAAGGTCTTAGGAGTAATCCAATCAATATTAACCCCAAAAGTGCCAAGAAAATGTTGTTTTTTCTTATATTCTCTTTTTTGCGCCTATTTACATATCCCAATAGTTTATGCTTAAATCAATTTGTTCTTGCAAGTAAAAACCCCAACCACAAAGGCTTCGTTTTCCTTTACATTTCATCAGTTAGTAACCTGTAAACAACTTGAAAACTGGGAATGAAGGATAGTGTCCCAGACAAATAACAAGCAAAAAATACTGTAATATAATTGTTGAATTCGAAGTTAAGGGATTTTATGGAGCAATTTGATTGAATCTTAATCATGTGTTGTTTTTCAGGCTGTTAATGACAACGGATATGGTCCTGAATCCAACGTGACGATAATCTATTCCGCTGAAGATATGCCTCAAGCTGCACCTCAACTTGTGGTTGCTCGGAAATTCAACTCCACTGCGTTGAATGTGACTTGGAATCCTATCGATCAGTCCAGGGAAATAGCTAGAGGAAAACTTATTGGACACCGGGTAATGAATGACAATTTTTGTAAATTGTTTTGATTACGATAGCTCTTGGAATATTTTGAATTCCTCAATGATAATTTCATATGATCAGTTTTATTTTAAATTATAGCAAGAACGATTCAGAATGGTGTTTTATGAAGGTTAATTGGTAAATAGGAACATCTTGTTATACTGTTGCAATCAACTCTTTTTTTGCCCCCTTACCTACTAGTTCAGTCCATTATCATCCTACCATTTTCTGACCATTTTATGGGTAATCTTTCAGTTTATTCAATGATCTTAGTATGAAAACGGAAGCTTATTTTACTAAAGCAGGAAACAACAATAAAATCAAGTAATGTCCTACCCACTTATATTTTTTTTTAAAACATGAAATTTCTTATTTGGATTTCAGACCCGGTATTTTCCCTCACTATTTCTCTCGCCAAATTTAAGCAGTTTTGAACAAATGTTCATTTATTTAATCGAACGCTAAACCTCCATTTTGTTAAAAATGAAAAAAAAAACTTTTCTAACCCCTCTCAAAATTGTTAGTCACGTTTCAAGATATGTTGGATATAACAAAATTTTTAGAAATGCTGAACATTTTCACCAGTAAGCTTTGAAAAATTTTCGAGAATGACAATACATATACAGGGTGTCCCATGTTGAGCACCACTAAACTTCACAAGTCAATTCTACAATTACTTTCCCACAAAAAGTGCCTCTAAGAAATTGTTTTCTCAACTTCTCTACATTATCACACTAAAATGGTACTAACTCCCATAAATTACATGGTAAATCCAAATTTGAGGATACTGTTGGAAAGAGTGTTAAATTTCCCATTTTCTTTGTCCCTAAAAAATGTTTTGTCCGGGTCATGATGGGTAAATCATCATGCAAAGTAATTTTTGTCAAATTGGAGAAAATCTCATATTTTACATTTGGTTGCTAGGCATTAGTTTTGCATGGTGTTCCACCAGATCACCATAAACTGCTCCAAAATTCAGATTTCCAAGGGTAAGTATATTCAATTTTAATTTTACCCTGCTAAGGTAGGGGGAAAAATATGTTTGAATCGGAAAAACTTGGTTTCAGTTATAAAAATTGGCGAAACTTGAAAAATCTTTAAAAGAATTGAAAGAAATTAGTTTATTCAAGATATTCGTAGTATAAAAATGTCCTGAACGTAATATGATAGAACAGAAAAGAAAACATGAATGGGAGAACTTCTTCTATACTACAATACTTGGACAATAATGTGGTTTAGTTAATGTTGCAATGTAGTGCAATTAAATATTTAATATTAGAAATATAAAATGTTAATAAAATAAACTGTAGTTTAATTAATGTTGCAAGCAATTAAATATTTAATATTATGTTATTATTATTATAAATATAAAAAATTAATAAAATAAACTACATTGCATGCTGGCTCTGACATTATTATGGTTAAATAACAATTCCACGATTACGTGGAGGACTTTGGCCAGATTGTGGGAAGTTTTGAGAAAGGTCTGTGAAATAGGCAAAGCAAATAATGGGGGGGGGGGGGTGCTATAACAATCATATTACTTGTGAGAAGCGGTGGCACACTAAATTAATCAATTGATATAACAATGTTGTGTAATATAGTGTACACAAGAGCTAAGCGAAACTAATTGCCATGAATTAGAAGTTATTCTACCTACATACAAAAAAAGGAATTCCAAAATGAAACTGTAGCTAAAATCCAAATACGGCAAATCTAGAGAAGATATAGAACGTAAACGTGTGACAGAAAAGTCAAGGCACTTTGAGGTCTGTAGTTACCAACTTGAGAGTCGTTTGAGTGTCTGGTTACCCAAGAGCTAATATTTCAATTGTTGCTTTCAACCTAGTTCTCTTCATCTGTTAGGACTGGTGATCACTCATACCACCTGAAACCAAGTCAACTCCATACGATTTTCTTTCATCCACTATTTCATTCTCTTCGTTTGTATTTTCAGTTGAAATATTGGAAGCAAAACAACAGAGAAGAAGATTCTGTTTACTATCTGAGCAGAACAACACGACCGTGGTCACTAATTGTTGGGTTGCAACCTAATACTTACTATTTCGTGAAGGTTATGGCCTACAATTCCGCTGGTGAAGGTCCTGAGAGTGAAAGATTTTTAGGTAATATTCTGTCATTTTTGAAAATGTTTTGTTTGATTTCTGGTATTTGTGTGTTAGTTTTTTCTTATCACGTATTTTTATATTATTAATGGATAATTTTGTCTACAGAACAAACATACAGAAAAGCACCTCAGAAACCTCCTTCTTCAGTTGAAGTGGATGGAATAAATCCATCTACGGTTCGTGTTACTTGGCGTTATGTACAACCAACTGCAGAGGAAGAACCACTTCTTGGATTCAAGGTACGTTATGATTGGTTTGTTACTTTTTTTTCTTAAATATTAGGGCATTGTTGTGTTCAATACAAAACTCAATCTGCATGATGTCCTCAAGTAATTATTGAAAATCGTTTTAACGTTTTGGTCTGGTTGTTTGGCGGAAAACTTGAATCACAGGTTTCTTAAATCTCTCAGTATGAGGTTGATTAGATGATGGCAATACCCATCCATGAGGGAAAATGGTAGATGTTTCATTGGGCCAGGTTGTGTTTTTAATTAATTGAAGCACCCTCGTATCAAAAAGTTGTACACTTCTTCAAGTCGTGGTCATATGTTCCTGTCGTAGGGAACCTAGACTCCTCTATATGATCAGAGAGTGCCAGAATCATCTTTTGGTGTTTAGTGATGGATCTCCTGATTCATCATTGCCACTTTTCATTGTGATGAACTAGGTCTGTCCCTCATTACTTCCAATGCTGCTGAGGATTTATGGTGAATGGTAGCATAAGGGGCAGAGACTGTGCACAATGAGGTACATCATATTAATGAGTTTTCACCTTGACCATTTCCCATGTGCACGCTGTTCAATCTGTTTGCCTAAAGCCCCCACTAAATGCAGATGGATTGCATTCCAGGGTAGCTATTGCCCTTGTCCTACATTATTTTTCTAATTCATGTTGTTGGATTATGTTTTTGTTTTCTGCTGTGTAAAGCAAGTTAGAGTTCATTGCCACACAAAAAAAAAAAAAATTGTTGAATGGAATTGATTGATTAAAATTAAAAAAAAGGCTGGCAAGTTTTACCAATGGTTTGATGACGTTCTCAAAATTTGAAGAAATTCTTCACGTTATACTGTTGTGCATGTGAATTAGTAAAGCTTTGAGTAATAATCCCTGGCGTTAGATTCCTCTAATGGCTCTTTGAAGCATAAATGAACACTTTGAACACAATTTTCAAACATTTATTCATATTCAAGTTCTTTTCTTGAGACCGATGAATCAAACGTTTTTCTTTTCACTAATGAATCGTATATAAATAAAATAGAAAACAATTAAGGAAAAATAATATATCTTAATCGATGGAACCTTAATATGAAAGTCAATCTAAATATGATCTGGTGATTCTGCTGTTGAAGGCCTGAGGTCAGAGAAAAAATCTACACTTGTGAAATAGTTTCACTTTGAGGGGTCTCAGACTTGAAGGTGTTGAGACAGAAAGATGAATTTCCGCTGGTTGAGTTTTGCTGATCTTCCATCTTTCTGGCACTTTCTGAACTGAAAAACTCCCTTCATGGACTGTGAATGATTTCACAGTTATCCTTCAATAATAAACACATTCAAGTCTGTGCATTGCAATTGAATTGTAATAAGAACTAGTTTGAGTACGATCATCAGGGATTTGATCTAGTGGGATTAATCTAATCAGGGTCCAAAAGCTGCATCTGGTCATAGAGGGTTCGACATTATAAGGACTTATAAGCCATTTCCAGTATTCCAGGCTGGGACTTGCGCCAAATCGTATGTTAACCTTTGAAGAGTTACTGTTAACAGGGGTTTCACTGTAAATATTTTAAATTATTCATGCCTATACACATTAATCTTTTAAACTAAAATATATCCGTACTGCCTGCTTGATTTTTGAAATTTATCTAGTTCTCCGCTATTTTGCCCAGTTGTGATAACAATTTCTAGTTTGGCAATGCAACGTGGATATTTTTTCATTGGGTTCAAAGGACAGCTTTTTTACTTGCCTTGAAATTAATTTTTAAAAATCAACTTTGATACTGACAAAGCTAAAATATAATTAAATGCCTATTCTGTGAGCCACTAGGATTGGGTTGAGTTAGAAAAAGGGTGGGTCTTTGGTTTAGTACTGTAATCTTCATGAGTTTGGGAAATTGAAAAGGTAAACTACTGATTGAACGTTATCTTCTCTGACCAATGGAATTAAATCCCTGAAGTAAATTAATAGATTGAATACAATTTGATGCCTCTATTTCAGGTGCGGGTCTGGGAAGTGGACCAAGACATGAGTACTGCTAACGATACAATCGTTCCTGTTGGGAGACAACTAGAATGTATTGTTGACAATTTATCGCCTGGGAAGGGATACCACTTGCGAGTTTTGGCATACTCCAATGGTGGTGATGGAAGAATGTCTTCGCCCGCTGTGAAATTCCAAATGGGTAAGTTAATAAATCCCTTAATTTAGTTTTACTTGTAACAAATTAATTGTGTTGAATTTCTCCTAATCTGAAACCTTTCAAATACCAATACAAGTAGAACCTAAAATAATAATACTTGTGCTTCAATTTGCTATACAGGGTGGCTCTTAATGAACTAACCACTCTTTCTATTTCCGTTAATTGTGGAGAAATCAAAAAACTTGTCTAAAGTAACCTCCCCTTATTTTTTGCAAAGAATTTAACCATCGAATTTTTAAGCATCCTGCTTGCTCGCAAATGCGCGCTGCGCGCACCAACTTTGTTTTTTCAAATTGCGCTCCTCAATTTTTATTGCAGAATCAGATTCTACATCTAATTTTAAGAACATTTTACTTCGACAACTTTTTTTTTGTACCCATCCAGGAGCGTCCAGAAGTGCCCAAAGTTTGGCTATGCCTGAAACGTGGTGGTTAAAAAAAAAAAAAGAAAAATCACGTTATCCTGGCTCTTGATCATTTTTTTTTTTTTTTTTTAGTTAGATGAGTTTTTAGGCAGGTGGGTTAGTATCTAAATCATCTTGTTGTGATAAATAACAAACTAAGCATTTAGTTGCTGGGTCGTGGTAATTTAATTTGACATTGTCTAGTAAGTTAGGAAGTTTTGCTGCATCAGGAAATTTGGTGTTTACAGTCTGGCTATGTGGGGATCGTATTTTAAACATATAGCGTGAACAATAGACTCCATCAATGTAACCAGATGTACTAGTGAGCAATCGAGAGTTGTTAAAAATGTACTTACAATCACAAAATCGAAAGTACATCATTGCAATTACATCAGGACTTTGTACACGTTCAGGTAGCAAGAACTTGTACTTAGTACTTGTACTTTTAGTACAAGTACATTTTCTTTTTTATCCTAGAATACTATGAAGAATAAGATAAAAGTAAACTGTGTAACAGTTTTTTTTTGTTCTAAGCACTCCTCAATAGAATGCAGAAAATGAATGAATCCTAGGTTAGTTCCTGTTTTGACAGACTGTTAACAGAAGTCGACAGATACATGCGCAGTTGAGATAACTACTGTTCCAGGTCGTTCAGTTGGCAAACAGCCGCCTGTTCCAGGTTGATGTGTAGGTTGACAGCAGTTCAACTGCAGGTGGACAGAAACTGACAGCTCAAATGAGTGTGGTTGAGAGTTGTCAAACTTGATAACCCTACCCAGTTGAAGCCTCTCTCATAACCTTCTGACATTATTTTGGTGCTCGATGTGTCAAGTTCTCCACTCATCCCCTCCAGGGATTCATGCGTCCCCTCACCATTCTCGTAGACACCCTAACAAAAAATTTTTTAATTTTAAATCGTGTAACATATTTAAATATGAAAATGTACTTGTTTGTTTTGGAGTGCTTAACAACGTTCCGAGTGAACCTCAAACGATGGACCAACTCTTGGAGTCAATCCTTTTGGACAATGATGATGAATCGTCGGTGTACTTGTTAGCGGAGAACAACAACAGCTTTTAAAAAATAGAATGAAAAGGAATTCATTTAATTGAAGTCATATTACAATTTAAATGTCAAAATATTCACAATTAAATTAAAGTTAACTTTGTTGAAATTTAGAATATCGAGTAATCAGGTTGATTAGAGTCATGTGAAGTGAAGCTATAACAGTTTGTTGATGGCCTGGCATTCCAGGTCTGCCGATTCTCTGTTGGACAGAACTCAACAGCAATTTATAAGGCATTGAGACAACTGTCATCTTCTGTAGACAGAAGCTGTCAAACCTGGAACAAACCTCGTATACTCATTGCATTTCACATTGTCTAGTCTTCATTCGCTCTCTTCATCTGTCCAAGTTCCATTATGCTTTCTGTACGATCAAGGCTCTCGGTTAATTGATGCAGTTGTTGACTAATGTTTCAGGTGAGGCGTCAGCTTACCGAAGCAGAGCAAGTACCCACCGATACTACAAAACTCTTGTTGTGTCAGTGTCTTTGCTGTTTCTTCACTTCAATCTGAGGGATATAACTGATTTGATGTAATACAAAAATTACTTGCTTAGATGACATTTACCTGACATTACGATTATGCTTTTTTTGAAATCTCATTTTTTTTATATTTATAGATTAGTACTTTTTACATGATATAATTAGAAATCTTGAAGCGTGGCAATAATATAATTATGCCCTTGATTAGTAATCAGGTCCTTCTTGTGATATTTTTGAAAAACATGCCGTCCAAAAAATTAATCGTGGCTTAAGATAGTCAATTTCCAGAATCTCATTTTCCCATACATGATTTCATCCTTGTTGTGTATTTTTGTTCTTCCCGTAGTTGTTTTAAAGTACCCATAATATCACCTGCTTTTTAACGAAAAACTTAGTCTAGAAGGGGAAAGGGCCTACTCTCTCATATATGTGATAAGCGTGTTCACTGTTAGCTGTACTGCAGAGTCAATCACTTAAACAAAGGTGACCATAATTCTTGTGTATTGTTGTCCCCCTGATTTGAAGTAACAAATCATTCAACATTCATTATTTGTCAAAAAAGTGAAGATCATTAACTGTTGTATTATTAAATGCAGTGCTGTCGTTTACAAGAACAATGGACGCCACTTTAACACAACAACAAATATTACCTGCAAAAACGTTCAGTCTAAGATATCCACAATTACCTACTTATGATCAGCGTAGCTATGGCTACTTTTTATGAAAATAACTAGTAATATTGTTGTATTATCGTAGGCATTAGCTTAAACATCATACAACATAGTAAACAAATTGTGTTGTACTTGCCTTAACTGCACATTGATGGGAAAAAGCCATACGGGGAGAACAAAACTATTCTAATATTGCAGAATCTTATGAAACACAGTTTCCATCCATCCCTGTTCTGTAAATATTGGTAGGTGCAGCGTTTGTTTTTTTTTTCTAATTTGCATACTTTGATTCATAGCGCTTATAGATCTTATTACATGGAGTCATTTAGAACGAAGTAACGTATTTTTGTATGCACTATGATGAATTCCATCAGATAATGTATATATATTTTTCTTTCGTATTTTATTTTTTATACCAAGATATTCTGTTCAGGGGAATTATATGTGCTATTTAGGAATTGTAAATTGATGTCATTGATTGTCACTGTTATAGTCCTGGTTTACCATAATTCAGTTGTTGAAGGTCTGACTTATTAATTCTAAAAAATCACTACTAATAAACGGCCCACAAATAATATGCAACATAGATTTAAGTTACCAAGTTTTGGTTGCCAGTTACTGTTCAGTGCATCAGGACTATTGTAATCCTGGGTCACCTTGAGCTGTTTCGTTATTTCATTGCAGGATTGATTCAGGAACTCGTTTTAAACTTTGTCTCTTCAACTTTTTTCCAACAAGGGACCTCAATACTGTGCTTGTTAAACTAAAATTAAAATGTATAAACCAGTTGGTGACACTCTGGCGTCATAGTTTCATCATGTTGTGGTAGGATGTGTAAGAATTAAATTTAACGTTCATCTCATTAACCTTTCTCGACAATGATACACAAACTGAACTTCAAGTCACTTCTAACCTCTTAACACCCTGAAAGAGATTTCTCTCAGATTCAATTCTTCTGATTCTCTTTTGTTTTCAATCTCTATCGTCACCTAATGCAATTTAGACATTTCCATAATTATTAAGCTCAATTAAAATAGTTCACTGAACAATTTGACTCAAAAAAGACTGCTGCTTGTCTTTAGGACTTGATGACTAATTTGATTTTTTCTCTGACCCCCCTTAAACATTCCACTACTGTCCCCAGTAGGATTTATTCGTCAAAAAAGAGTTAAAAACAAAATTTCCTGGGTGAACACCATATTGCTTGATGGCCTGGGGTCTATTGTTACACGATAAAACTTTTTATTTCAAGTTCAATGTATTGATTGAATACAAAACATTGTGCCCACTTGTATCTCATGTCCCCATGATATTTCATAATTGTGACTAAACTAAATAATGATTTTTAACTATTTTTTTTTTCTATTTGGGAAGCTGTACTATTCAAAATAATTTGTTGAGATGTAAGTGGGATTGTAACATGTATCTTTTTCTAACTTCTGTAGGGGACAATGATTTGACTCCCTGAAACTCCTCTAATATAATTATGGGGGTTTTAAAAGACGTATTGTCCCTAGGTTCAAAATATTCAGCACAAGTTAGTTTTATTAACATCTATTATAAATATTGGTTTTACTCGTCCATTAAACAACTTTGTTCTCTTCATATTTGTAATTGCATATGTTGATAGCTGTGACATGATGTTTAACATTCCTGTAACGAGATTATCATACATTCCCTGGACTCACATGATAGTTGTATACGTTTGTTCATTCCATTATAATTAGACATCAACAGTTGTAAAATGACAATTCAAAAACCTTTATTTTTTTCTTTATCAAAACCAGATTTGGGAAACAACTTGTTACTGATTTGTGCCTTACTGTTGAACTTTTCGAGTCTTCCTGTAAATCAAAATGAAACCAATAAAACTTTTTTTACCACAGTTGTTGGAATCATTATACAGTTGGATATATCTTATTGCATTCATATCTACCTTCAATCATAAACATGTATTACTGTACATGGTATCCAGTAGTCTCTTGTTTCTTCACGACTAAAGATACATTTATACAAGGGGTTGACAACATTTTTATCCTCAAAAACCAAAATTTCTATTTGCTTTGTGCTTTTCCCAAATTTTTGAACAATTTCGTTCCAACTATATTGTTCCGTATTTCATAAGAATTGGTGAATTATACGAAATTCTTGATTAAATCTAGCTGCAGGTTTCAACACTGTTGGACTGATGAAAGTGTGTACATGCGAACAGGTAATTTAATGATAAACCTTTTTTTCATCAACATTCGTGGCAGACATAGGTCTAAATGCCAAGTCTCAACCTCACTTGGTTCTAAACCAATACGCAATGGAAGGGTTTAAGAATACAACATGGATGGGGGGATAGGGTTTTATTGTTGATGCCAGAAGATAATTAACAGGCTTAGAAACGTCATAAGAGTAGTTGTGTGCAAACCGTTTGCTCCAGAACATTGGTACGAACAACCCGCCTCCTGGAAGAATATCTGGAGAGCTTCGCTGATGATTTCTTGGATATGCAGACAATCTGGAGAGCTAACTCTTGCTCCACATGTTGCAAATGAAATCATTATCCAACTGAAATGAATAAACAATATTGATAATTAATTACTAGACTATTTTAGAAGACGAAACTTAAAAACTTGGGTGTTATTTTGAGAGTTTTCAATTTTCTGATTTTTTAATATTTCGCCCTTGGGGATGGGTGAATGAAGAAAATAAGGGACAAAATTATTTTTTTCTGCAGTTTAGGGTTTTGCACATCTTGTAACAAAAACAAACAAATTTTGAAGGGTGTTAACAATTTTTTAAGGCAATTACGAAAGTTTATCATTGGAAACGATAATTCAGAGGGGAAATATTGATTATTGCTTGAAGAAAAGGAGGCTGTTTCAAAGAAGAAATTCATGTAGTCAGGGCTGTGGGGAGAGAATCTGGGCCCAGGGGCGAATTTGGGTCCACAAACTATGGTGACCATTGCAGGAAATTCAGAATGATTGAGTTCCTACAGCTTTGTGTGTATATTTATTAATTCTGTATTAAAACTAACTTCCAAACCAAATCAAAATTAATCGGGGGAACCTCACAAAAGCCGGGCCAGGGGGCATTCATTCCTGTGCCCCCCCCCCCCCCCCGGGAGGCCATGTATTTTCTCTTGTACCCCTCTACCAGCCAGCTAACCTCCCAACCAGTGAGATGAGTCCATGCCATCTTGAGCTCCCATTAAATTATATAACTGTAGGTATATATCGAAGTTGTATTAAGTAAAAAAGTATCCTTCAGCTGATTTTAGGATTTTACTTTTACAACCGAAACGATAGGTGGGCACCCACCAACTAAAGATATAATACCAGTGGAGCACTACCAGCCAATAAACCAAAAAAATGCCAACACCCTTATTTGAAGAGTAAGTTGGTTAATGACAGAAGAATGGATTACACTATTAGAACCAACGTGTAAAATAGACCTCCATGGGCTCTACAAAAGGAATGCAGTTTGAAGGGTGCACCTCACTAATTTGAAGCAGATCTCATTAAGCTCCGAGGTCACCAGCTCTAAAGACAGAATGTTTAGATGAGACGTTCCAGGCCAGACACCCACCTGATGGCGTTTTCCACTCCGAGTTTAGTTTGTTCTGTGCCTGGGATGGTCTAACAAACCGTTCTTCGTAGCACAGGTAAATGCTCATTTGGCTCATAACTGAGAGATTCTAGGTTCGTATCCAAAAACAGTTTATTTATTTATTTTTATTTATTTTTTTTTCACTAAGTATCACACATTTAAACTCTTGCGCCTTTATCAGGATAGGCCATATAGGTTCAGGGTGGTCAATGTCTTCTAGGATTTGTTTAACTATAGAAAAAGGGGATGGGTGGGGTTTGTTCAGACCTTGACCATCCCTATCCATTTCTAGACGTCGGTAATTGTAGTTTCCCTCTGACTAAAGAATACAAAATTATTTGACGCAATTACTCATTAAGAAATGTATATTGATTTCACGTTGATGTACTAGCAAGGTACAAGCTTAGCCTTTATAAGGGGGGGGGGGTGTGGAGTAGGGTTCGTTTCATTTTTACCACACGTGAGCTACAGCTAGCGTGTGGGCCAGATCCGATCTACTGTAAGATTTCATCAAGCCCGCGGGACAATTTGAAAAACCCAATTAAATGTTTTCAAACACACTACTTATTTAATGATACTTATGGCATGGAATTGAGTAAGCAATCAAGCTGAGTTGAAGTGATCATCAAAGAGTGAGGCTGCAAACATCAAAGCCACAGTAAATTTTTTGTACAGCCATTTGAAAGCGTTTCAGAACAATTTCCGCGGGAGGCATATAACTGTCAGGTTACGGTGACCATTTCACCATGCTCTCTGCGTATGAAAATATTGATAATGCTAAATATGCTGCAGAACTCAAGTCACTGTCGGAGCAATTCTCGACGAAATTTATGGATTTCCAAAACATGGAAGACTTTTTAAATGTATTCGCTATTCCAACGGAAAGTGATGTATAAAATGCTCCAATACACTTGCAAATGAATTGATCGAGATTCGTGAAAATTCGCTCCTAAAATCTAAAGTTGAAGACGTAGAGTTGTGCGATTTTCCACAAAAAATACACCCTAGAAGACCTTTTTCTGCAGCTTAGAAAATATGCTCTAAGATTGATTTCTGCGTTTGACAATAACTGTAAATGTGAACAGTTCTTTTCATTGATGAAAAGTGTGAGGTGATGGAATAGTATAGTTGCCCCTTCCAATGAGCTGGATGCATCGATAAAGCTCCGCCAGAGGATGACGCTTGAAGGCGTTTGATTCGTCTCCCTAGACGACGGATTCTAAAATCGGGAAGGGGCCAACTAACCATATCCATCACAATCTTAATAAATCAAAGTATTGTGCAAGGCTGACTGACGATAATTTGGAAAATTCTTTACGTCTTTGTATCAGTAGAGTTAATCCAAACATCAATGAATTAGTTTCCCAAATTCAAACTGAGCTCGTTCCATTCATGACGAAATCTATCAACATACGAAGTCTATCAATGACGATTATAAATATACAAGCGCTATTTCGAACGTGTTTGATATTCTGCTTTAAAAAAACTTCAGCCTTTTGATTTCTCCTTTTATAGTCGGCCAAATTTGGTGCCTTGTCTATGTAAACAAAATGATACTAGATTAAGTGCGTTTAAATTCCACTTTAAATTATTAGGAGCGGACTTTTCATTCATGTAAAAAAATTCTTCAATAGGTAAGAATTTGAACAAACTGTCCCACTTTCTATTAACAAATACTCTTGTATGTTCCTTAGGATAAATAATATTTTCGTTATAAATTAATTGTATTTAGATTCAATAGGCGTGACTTACTTGCATTCAACTTTGTCCATGGCAACGTACAGCATATCAGTGACATGTGTCACCCTGGTTTTATTTTCCACGCAAGAAACAAAGGAAGTGAGATTGAAACAACTTCCTCGAGGCTCAATGTTCTGCAAAAACTCTGAAAAAATCGTTTAAAAAAAGTCACTATAGTGTTGGTACCATTTCTCATGAGCTAATTTTAGCATGGAGTAATGCAGTATTTTTAAATTCATATTTCAATATTGCACTCGATCACGTGATATTGCAATAGTTGGTAACTTCAAAGGGGTTAACCAAAATGGAAAAAAATTGGATAAGTAAATAGAAAAATTGAAATAAACCACTGACTGAATAGATCACATGACTGCGTTGTTAAAACATAGGAAAAACGGGAAACTGTTTCTTGCTAGTTATTGAAGGGATCTGCCTTTTTTATTAATCGACAATTTATCTGCAAAACTTCTGCATCACTTGTAGTTCAACCTTTGGCATTTAATCAGGTGGTGAGCTGTACAATCGATTTATAGAATTTTCCAGTTGCACTAAACCTGTTCCCAATACAATTACACGCATTGTATTGGATAAATAAATGGCGTAGCAACCAGTGAAACATCAGTGAGCATGAAGTAGACACCACACCGAGCAAATGAAGTGCAAAACTTCATGGCTTCCACACAAATGACCATGAATTTACCACCATAGTCACAGATGCTAAATAAGTTGGAAAATCTTTCTCAAAAGTCAAGTTAGCAGCAAGATTAATATTAGGTTCTTACTGAAGTAATTGCAACAAGTACAGTGACTGTAACCCCTCAGGACTGCGCGAACTACGTCATAGGCATGTTCCTACTGTTGGAGTCTGGTCACTCGCTCGCTGTCTTAGAAATGAATTCTTATTTAATCATTCTAGCTCTCCCATAAGCTACTCCAACTTTGCTTTCGTAGGATAGACATGTCAGTCGTGGCAAATCCACACACTTGTAGGGCTACTCAAATGTTCCCCATTATAGTGAGGGGATTTGCCAATTTCATGGTGCGCCGGTTCGGCCCATCTTCATTCTTTCAGAATGGAGATACCCCAACAATGAAAATGAGTGTTGACGGGGGGATTGGTACAGGAATGTGATCGTAAGCAAAGAGACTCACTACTCCAACTTGTAGGTACTTTGAAAACAGTTCGCATTATCGAAATAATCAACTTAGAACAAGAAGAAATATTACATAAAAACATTTAAAAACAAACAACTAATTTTCTCCGCCCACGGCTAATGACTTTAATTAAGAAGGAGCTCCTGCCTGGTGGCCTAAATTTCAACAGCACGGATTCTCTCCAAGAATATCTGCATGTCTTTGCCTCATACGGACTATTGCCCCACCTGTCGAGGAAAGCGCTTACAGAACTGACCTAAATTCAATTCTTAGGAATCCTAAAGTCTCCTACTGATTTGTAGTGTTCGGTTGTATTTAAATGAAATTTGTTGTACTGTGTAATGAAGAGAAATGGTATAAAATGATAAAATATGAATTATTGTATTTATATTAACTTTCAAATTTAAACGGAGCAAATGTTCATCAAAAGAATACAGAAGGCAGAGAGTCTTGGATCTGTGTTCTTTAAAAGAGGCCAATGAACGAGGATAAGGTGGAATCTTCGTGTGTGGCAATTAACAGCGCCTGATGCCAAATCGTCGGGTTTAACATATTGGAAAGGAGTGACCTGATCGCTTAGTCCTGAACGTTGAAAAAAGGGTAGAAGGATACAGCAGAAAGAAGCTTGGAAAAGATGGTGGCAACCACGTGAGAGCAATTGCTGAAGAGCCTTGGGTAAATTTACGCCAGAACTGCGATGGTAACTGGCGACGCGAAAGAACAAAGCGACGGAACAAACACGAGAGGAGGTGAGTAGAAGAGATTAGGATAGGGGGGCGATAAGGGCTATGTCAAGCCCTAGGGGCAGGAGACTGAGAAAGTTTAGGTTCACTTGAGGACACATACGCACTTAACAATAATAACCTGCATAACAAAACAAGTTTGGTGTCTTATGGCAACTAAGGAAAGAACCTAATGTCATAGTTGCCCAAACACCGCTTACCTTATTGTATAATCTTCTCATAGGAAATATTCTTATTACTGAGCATGTAAACGGAAATATCAACCATCTATAACCAGAATATAGCAAATAAACTGACTGCATGGAAAAAATAATCAAATAAATTAATAAAATGATTAAAAATTAATAATTTTATCGAAATTAATAAAATTTTGATCAGAACAAAGGAGTCAAGCACAGATCCAAAGCCGTCCTTGAAATCCACCATGATCATACGCATTCCTGCCTTACTGTTGGATCATACCTATTTCATATCCACCAACAAAGTCTTCTCACATCTCAGATACTGTTGGAATACTTATGTAAATATAATTTTTACGTACCGTGAAGCAATTGGCTCCGTTGATCAGCGCAGAAAAAGGAATGGACAGCTGACAGAGCGGAAATCCACGAGTCGAAGTTATCCTTTCCTTGATCTTTTCTACATCCATCGTCTATAATGTCCAACGAGCATAATAAATCGTCGTTTACAGCACTGAAGGCAGAAAACAAAGAATAACTTATCTTAATTCTACAGGTCAAATTAATTTTGCAGTAAAATCTCAGCACCAATTTAAAAGGAGCAAAACATCCTTCCAACTGGTACAGTTTTCTTCAATGTTTGTGTAAGCTTCCAAAAAGATCAGATTTGAAAATTGAGGGAGTACTCAATCTGAAAATGTATTGCTACAAAGTAAAAATTAACACAGATTTTGATAAGATATGTTTTGCAGGGGTTTATTGTAAAAATTTATCCATATTTGTATTCAATTGGTGTTTTCATCTCGATTATTCCATCAGCAAGCTGCTGCGTTGTCGGAGCAGTTTAGTAGCGAAGTGAGAACGTTCCAATGGAAGGTCCCTATCTGTTTGCGTACACTAAGGCAAATTTTGCAAAAAACCAAGCGAATTTTGAGTTTATGAATGAAAAGGTTTAGGACCATTCAAAGGTTGATAACTTTTCTCTAGCAGTGGGACAATTTGTTTGAGCGACTGACTTCAAACTGTCTGTAGGATGAAGTGGATGTGTGAAACACTTCGAGCTGGATCTCAATTGTTCGGGGAGATCAAAAGACTCTAGCGGCTTTGTTAGTGTCTACTAGAGTTCATTAAAAGCTGAGGCGTTAGAGCATGCGATATCTTGAAAACAGTGTTTTCATGACAGGCCAACGGGATTGGACCACTAGAATCTGTAGAGACAATGCTCTGGGTATTGCTTCCGAGTCTACCAAGGTAGCAGAAGCATTGTTTTCACTTTCGGAATGTGAAAATTTGTCTCCAAAATCAAAAATTCCACTCGCATTTCGCGTTTTAGACCTTTCTGAACAATTTTGGTTCCGTGTCTGTCTGTCTGTCAGCAAATCCTTGTTACGGGCAAAACTACACGAAGTTATAGTCCGATTTTGATGAAATTTTCAGGGATTGTGCGGGTTGGGGTGTAGATGGTCCCCTATAGGTTTCATGACCCACGGATCAATAGTAGTCTCTGCTCATGCGCAAACAAAATCCTTGTTACCCGCATAACAAGGCTGTTTCTGACTTTCAGTCATGTTATGGATACGAGGAAGCTATGTGCCACATCCACTTGGCAGACGTTTTTTTAATTTTGCGCATGCACAGAGTGAACTACTATTGATTTTTGAGGGAAAACTCGCACATTCTCCAAACATTTCATCAAAATGTGATGAAAACAAAGAATCCTTGTTACCAGGATTTTACTTCCGCGCATTGCTTAGTTGCTACTAATAGTGGAATTCACACGGACTAAGTCACTCGCGAACCCATTTCAATAAAAACTGAGTAAGTAGAACGTTGTCTATATTTACACTAAAATAATGAGTTACACTGTTAACTGAAGTGTATGTGTCTCTCTGTCTGTTCAAGAGTAGATCTTTATAATAAGCGATTCATATAGTTTTCATCCGATTTTGATGAAATTTCAAGAAATGGGTGGGATGTACCGTAGATAGTTCCCTACGAGTTTCATAGCTCAAACGAATAGATCACTTTGCTCAAGCGTACGCTTAAAATCCCCAAACCATCATGTTCTCAAGTTCTAGTGGTTTGTACGACCTTACATTTTGGGTAGAAGGGGATGAAGGGTCTTACAAATTCATATCAGTATAAACATATCGTAGTCTTTTACATCTAGAATTAGTGTGACAGATCTGCAACGCATGTCGACTAATGTTTCGAAGGCGTTGATGTCTACGGGAACACGCCCCGCGGCATTAACTTCGTTCTACATCGTTAGAAATGATTTAAGACATTTCAATGATCTATACGTTCATTACCTAGACAAGGAAGCCATGTGCTATTCCCAACTTGGCAGACGTTTCTTCCGATTGGAAGAAAAATTCTGAGGAAGTCTTCAGACAAGTTCCAACACTTGGTCAACAGTTGTTGATTTACTGCAGTAAACTGTTGAGATAGGTATGTATGTTCCTAGGTGTAAGGTACTGAATGTTGTGGAGAAATCATTTGAAATCCTATGACATGTTTATTACGTTTTATTAGGTCTTAATCATTGGCGACGAAATTGTGGAAACCCAGGTCAAGAAACACACTGAGTTAATAGAATATTGTGTGTGTATTTCCACAAAAACTGAAACATTTAACACGTGACATCGATTTCGACTGTTGAGTCATCGTAAGTAACTGAACAATAACTCTTTCAATATTTGTGGAAATAGATTGTTTCTTCTACAAACCCCGTGTTTTTCTCTCTATTGTAGTCATCTTTCAATGGATTCGGAGGTGGATGGTATCTTACCCGCAGATGTAGTTCTCTTCCCTTCCGCTTTGTATTTCCGCCCAGGTTCCTCGGAAACACCGCTCGGCAATCAACGGAGAGCAGTCTTCCATGTCCGTGTCGTCACCCCAGGTCTGTCCTACAGAATGAATAGTCACATTTATGCTAGAGAAAGATATAAATAGATAGATTGAGAGAATGAATGAATATCGGCTTAAATTATCCATCTCGCAAACGTTGGTTGGAGAAAATAAAAATAAAAATGAAACCTTCACAATGAGTAATATTCAACTAGTCTTGGATCAGGGGTCTATAAACTACGGCCCGCGGGAGGATCTGGTCCAGCCTGCCGCCCGTAGACGCCTATGGAAACAATTAGGCTTCTGTAGTATCTTGTGCATATTAATAAAAAGTAATAACACGTCAATTCCCATTCTGATGGTGTGCCCCATGTCTTCTGCAGCACTGCGCAGATTCCATTGCCCTTCCACTGAAGGCGATCTCCAACAAATCTCTTGCAGAGGGGGTCTTTCCCACAGAGTGGAAGGACTCTTATGTGACACCAGTACACAAGTCGGGCAGCGGGTCCTTGGTTAATAACTATTGCGGTGTTTCTACCATATCTTCGATCCCCAAGACCCTGGAGAGGTTGGTTGTTCGGAGGATCACCCCTCAGTTTACAGGCTTTATTGCGACAGACTAACATGGGTCCTTCAGGTGCCGATCAACAGTGACGAACTTGCTGGAGTTTGTGGAGGCAGTTCAGGATGTCTTCATGCAGGAGGGTCAAGTTGATGCCATGTCTGTTGATTTTGCCAAGGCGTTTGACCGTGCATCCCACAGCCACATAGTCTCACTCCTTTCATCAATGGGAGTTCACGGGTCCTTCCTTGCCTGATTGAAGAGCTACCTGACTGATAGACGCCAGATGGTGAAACTGCGAAGCGTTACTCCTGCTAACTACTGTGCATCCTCTGTTATCCCGCAAGGTTCTCACATTGGTCCACTTTTGTTCTCCCTGCAGATTAATAGCGTTGTGGAGCAGGCGACTATCTGGGGAGTATGGGTGTTCATGTTTACCAACGACTTAAAACTGTTCACCCCAATATCGACCATCAACGATTGTCAGCGCCTTCAATTGCCTCAGTTCACTTCTGGACTGGTGTTCCGCAAACCATCTCGCTTTGAATTCGCCAAAATGTTCAGCAGACTCCTATTTGCGGTCATGGCAGCTCACCCTATTCAGTTACCACATTGCTGGTGTGCCATTGACTCAGCTTTCTATCGTACGCAACCTTGGGGTCCTTTTGGACACGAAGCTTTCTTTTGTGGAACAGGTTGAGTCGGGGGCTTTGAAGGCATTAAGGGCCCTGGGATTTCTCAAGAGGTGTACCCGGGATTTTCGTACCTGATGATGAGAGAGCCCAACGCCTTTTTGGATGTGGTGGATTCCGATGTGTTTGCCGACTCTCTCAACCGCCTACGCGGCTTTCACTCCGTCGAAACGGTCCATTTTTAATTTCAAACAATTTAATCAACCAGTGAAAAGAATATTATTTTTAAACACCTAGAATATCACCCCAAAATTATATAAGTAGGGTCTAGGAAGGAGCTCCTTTTTTCTTTTGAAGTTCTTCTCCTCCAAAGGTATGTAAAAGTACAACAAACAATAAAGTTTTGTAGCCCTAGCTATTCAAAACTCCTCAAGAGGTGTACCCGGGAATTTCATGTACCTGTGCCGACTCTTGCCTACGGAGCCTCCTCCCAGTCTTCTCTCCGTTGTCCTAGCCCTCGCATTGGGAGTTTGTGTGCTCAAGTGTAGATTATAATTTGGTTTAAAAGTTCTATCATCATTATGTTTTTCCCCATTTTAGCTTTCTTTTATCTGTAGCACCAACTGCCCATTCATCATTTTGTTATTGGCTTAAGCCATATGTAAATAAATAAATTCGTTAGAACACACAATGAATCAGTCGTCTATTTTTGGTAACTTTTGAAAGATAACAAAGAATCATCTGTATATAATAATAACTGTTGTGCCGTTGGTAACTAGCTCACTACATTCCTCTCTAGGCCGAAATATTTCAACACATGATGAAATGATTAAATTTTGAAGGGAGTTTAATCACTCAACCACTTCTAGAAAATCTTTGTTCACCAGGAGTCCCTGATGCTTGTTCTTCGGATTTCTCTTCTTCAGTCGATTTCAAGTTAATAGTCGGGTAACTGTCGGGTATTCTTTCTGTTTCCATTTCCACCAATCTTTCTTCTCGTTCGGGTTTCTTTTTGAAATGTGAAGAATTTCTTGTGACTAAACGATCGACAGACTGAGCAGTTATCCGAGTTCCTTGGACATCGACAACCTCTAATGGATTTGGGTTGAAGGGTGCCGAGTATTTGTTGACCTCCTGCTGTTTCACCAGTACCTGATCTCCTGGCTTCATGTATGTCTCCTAGTATCTGCGTACTTCTTCATTTTTCCTTTGGACCTTTCATCGGTTGGAAGAGTTGTTCATCTACATCATCACAGAACAAATTTGATGCCATTTGAGGTAAAAATGTAAGAAAATTTGACCAACACTTTGGAAGGTTGGATTTGAGTGGAACAGTATGGAGTGTGCCTAAATCGGATCAGATACTCCATCAAAGCATCTTCTCAATTCTTGCTTTCTATTATTGCCGATCGAATAGTTTTGTCTAGCAAACCTATTACCGCCAGAACAGGAAGAAAAATCAGCCATGTGACCCAGCGAAAGCTACCCGTACTAATCACTAAAAACTAAGTTTTGGTTCCTAATTTTGAACTCGTCTAAGAATGCTTAAAAACATTGTTTTCAAGGGTCTAATTTTAGAAATTTTCCAGACCCTCCCACCTACACATTATGAAACGGCCCTTGGGGCAAATAAATTGGGGACCCCTGCCTTTAAACCCTACGATAATAGTATACAAAATTATTTAATAATACTATGATCAAAATATATACGTAAATTTTGTGAGATCAATTGGATTCTGCTTCATAACGCACAAATCGAAAAATCAAAAGTGTAAATGCAATTAAAAAATATGAAGTACAAAATGGATCCTAATGGAACATAATTAATGCTAGATATCCTCCAATAAAGAACTTGTCCTTTAATTATTTCGATGGAAGACGACAAGATCCTTTGCTCAAATTGGTCTCCAAAATATGAGCTTTTTTAAATGAATATCGATCAAGTGATACAGATCCTTATACAAGCACGCAATCATCATAGGTACATACATTTGAAAAATCCAGAAACATTGCGAATGATGCGAGGCTATTGAATTAGTTTACCTTTGCAATGAATCATTTTGGTATAATTAGAAAATAACGCTTTGCTCCCCTTTTGCATCATTCATTTAGCTTGCGGGAGTGCTATTGTTAGAGATAGTGTGAACCCATTAAAAATTCACAGGCGATGTTTAAATTATTAATTAAGTTCTTATAGTTATTCCCGTAACCTTCCCAGTACAAAACAAGATGGTTCCCAAACAAATCAAGTTTTTTAGAATAACCCCTCCCACCATATTCTTCGACTTCAAACCAGCTCAAATGAATTATATTAGTGTCTACCTTATTGTGTTCAATGCGGGGAGTTGGCGGAATCAAAACTTGTCGGTCAGAGACAATAAGTTTAAAGTACTGAGACTTTCTTAATATTTTCCCCTACCGTTCCAAAACCGCCAGGCAGCGGTTCAGAACCTGATTTAGCCCAAAAATCCTTGTACTCTGTGAATCAACAGAAAATCCATTCAGGTGCTCTATTTGGCACCTGTATGGAATAACTGAAGGGTTGATGCAACTAATAGCAAGCGCTTTCATGTTTTCTCCAAACCGTTGTGACATTCTTAGGGCTTTTTCACGCTGAATACGATGGGTGTAAAAGGTTTTGAGGTAGGCCGAGCTATAGAGCAGATATTAGGGGGTGAAATTCATCACAATCAATTTTGACAAGGAACATAATGTATTCATGTCATTAATTAATTTAATTAATAAAAGGAACATAAATTATAACTTCTCATCCGTAGGTAATCACAATTGATTAGGTAGGTAGGTACTTCTCTTACGCCACCCCCAAAAATTCCGAAAATTTTTGGGGTTTCGGTCAGCTAGATTTCCATTCCGGACCACTGTGCGACGGACGGACGGATTTTTTCAAAATTCGATTGGTGACTTGAAACGTAAACCGGCATCTTTTGAGGAGGGGTTAACATTATCTTGATCGAGTAAAAAAATTAGATTGATTATCAATTGTTCGTTGTATCAACCTTATCTTGAACTTTAAATCGGATGAAATTTTCTAAATGATCAGTTTAGTAATGATTTCCATAAAACATTGGGAATTGCCATTTCAGCCATGTTTATGAGGCCCCGAGTTTTTAGACCACCAATTTTGAGACTTCAGGCAAAAATTATGTGACTTAGAATGAACTAAATTTTTCAAGGCAAATCCCAAACCGTCTTCAGAATCATTACCAATTTTCGGGCTCCGCTCCTATTAGATTGAAGGTAATTAGTGAGACTGACTGGGCTCCGAAAAGGCTGGATATTCAACGAAAAATCTTTCTTAATCAGCAACTATTGGAAATTTGATATTTTGGGCTAGTTCGTCAAGTACCCGACGTTACCGCTACCTATTAAAAATGAACAATTGGGCTAAAAAATGAGTAATTTTCGAACAAAATATGAAATTTTGAATTTTTACATTTTTCCGCACGTCAAAAATTGTTTTACAGCAGTCTATTTCCCACCAAACGGATTGGCATTGTAGCGTCCTTCTCAACGGTATCCTTAAATTGTATGTTCCAACGTAATTTAAGGGAGTTGTAGTCATTATGGATGTCGAAAACAAGAAAAAAACCATAAATGTAAAAAAAAGTCGGATTTGTAGTCGAGTAAAAAACTCAATAAGAAACTTTTTATGGCAAATCATTTGTAGAATCGTTTACCTGAGTTTGTCCCATAGTTTCACCATTCACCTTGTATAGTAGTTTTAAAAAAAAGTACATTTTCGTCCACTTTTTCAACGAATTTATTGATTTTTAAAAGTATTTCCCCCCGTAGAACATCACAAATGCCTTAAAATACAAAAAGGAGTTAACCATTGAATTGGTTGAAGTTCGTGTGTCACAATAAATTTTGTAAAAAACTTGATTTTAACCCATTTTCATCTTCAATTCCACCCAAAGCGCATATCGTTGATGGACCCTGTTCTTGATTCGCCTTAACAAGCAGTTTAAAGTAGATTTTATGAAGCTCACCGGAAAATTCGTGTTTTCGAAGTTTTTGGACTCTGGGCAACGTTCCTACCGATTAGAACCCTATGTCCATGTGCGAAGTAACGAAATGTTTTCATCAAGTCTAACTTTTAAATATCCTGTTGCGGATTTAGAATATAAGCGCTTTGAATTGTAATCTGATGAAATTGAAAGATATAACAAATAATGATTTGTTTTGCTGGTGTAACGAATTTTCGCTACACGATTATTATTTGAAGTAATGAACCCAAACGTGAGAAGTCGCTTACATAAATGATTACACGCAATATTTCACGGATTTCCTCCTACACATGAATCCTAAAGACCTCGCGATCACGACAATCGGCAAGGGGAGTGATTCGGTGTTAATGATAACGATCTGGCACACAATAGCGTTAGGTAGTTAGCAGGAGAAAAAAGCAGTCAAAAACTGCTTTCTCAATTCAAACAGTCGTCGCAAGCAACGCTTGATAGTCCGGGATCAACTGGGATGAATGAAATGCAATGCAAAGCGCTGCGGATCATACAATTTTACACCCTGTTTTTGTTTTAATTGCTAATACACGTGTCCTTATATTAATGTTTGCATCAGTGCTACCATCGATGAAGGCTATTTGTGCTGTGACCGATTTTAAGTGGGATATTTAGCCGTTTTAAGCTCGTCAAGCCTTTGAACGTGACGCACAATCGTTCTGTATCCAAAAAATTGTCGGAAAAGAAGATTTTACTTTGCTGATTAGCGGAAAATACGAGGTTTAAATGATGAAAAAGGAGGGTTTTTTTTGTTGAGAATCAAACTTTTTGAGCCCTGTCGGTCTAACACTCACTACCTTAAATCAAATAGGAGGCGAGCCCGAGAATTGGTAATGATTTTTGAAGACGGTTCGAGATTTGACTTGGAAAATTTTGTTCGTTCTAACTCACACAAGTTTTGCCTGAAGTCTAAAAATTGGTGGACCAAAAACTGGGAACCCCAAAATGATGGCTGGATGTTTTTTTTGAAAATGATATCCTAGACTGTTCATCCTACAAAAAAATTCAGATTTAAAGTTAACCATTAGGTTGATACAAAAAACAATTGATAATCAAGCTAATTTCATTTGAGTCCTCTCCCCCCCCCCCCCCCTCCTGTCATTCAGACTTCTACCCTTCAAATTCACATGACCACCTCAATATTGGTCAGGTTCAAGTCTTTCAAGAATCGTTTAAGTCAGTGTTAACTTTTTCTAGGGTTTATATCGACCTAGTTTTAGCTTAGACCCTCTTCTTGCACGTATTTGCACATTCATTCAAACCCTTTTTAATAACCTCTTCGTTCACAAAGTGTAAAAGGTTTCCAGGCGTTTCCAAGGCAATATCAGTGGGTGTTATTGCACCCTTCCCGAAATGCCGGAATCTAGTTGATGCAACAGCAGGACAGTTACACAGGATGTGTTCTGCTGTTTCCGCCTCTTCGCAGCAGAGCCGGCATTCTACTGTCCTGGCCTTACCGATTTTGTTTAGGTGGTACCTTAGGGGGCAGTGGCCAGTAAGAAGACCCACAAGTTTGAGAAGGTCTGAGCGCCTCAATGATAGAAGGGCTTTTGCTCGTTTCCTTGAAATAGAGAGGTAAGGAGTGTTGTACCAGTATTTGTAACGTGTTTTGTCCTCCCAAACCTGTTGTTATATAATTCTTGTAAAGTTGGGGTTCAGGAAATTGGGTTGACTCCGATTTTAGCAAGGCGATCAGCTTCCTCATTGCCCTCTATTCCTCCATTCCATAGTTTTTTTGCCCTGTTCCATGATATTGCAATGCAAGCACAAAAAATAGCCTTTAGTGTTTGATATAAATTGTTACACCTTTGAGTCGTTTCCTGGCAATATCTTGTGCACATATTTCAATAGCATGGGTTTCCCTTGATATATGTTTGCGGCCGGGTAGGCCAGGTTGAAATTGGGGCCTTTGACCCCCAGGCCAGCCGCCCCATTCTCAGAAACTGATATAGGAGGTAACTTATTTATACTGCCTCCACGTTTGGTTTTCATTGATGTTCACCAGGAATGAAGCAGCGGTGGTTATGACCTCCACAGAAGACATTGTTGTACCTCTCCCTGCATTTTGAGTTCATAAATTCTGAACAAGTTTATTTGTTTGTAGGTCTGTCTGTCCGTATTTCCTTGTTACTGCCATAACTTCCACAATTTTGAAGGAATTTAGCTCATATTTTGAGGGATTTTGCGGATAAGGTCCCTTGAGCCCCCAAAGGAACCCGAATTATATAACAGTAACACAAAATAGCAGAAATACCATAATGAACAGTAAAGTGGCAAAACAGAATTCCGAAATACAAACAAAGATGGCGAAAAGTACTGTTAATAATCGTTGTTTAGGTCGCCAACCACACAAATTCGGTTGGTTGCTTTTGATCTTCGATTCAGGGCGTTTGATCTTTAGTTTCTTTGAAACGAAGGCGGTGAAACCGGACATAATAACAAACAGGCCCTGAATAACAAAAAGTTCCCCTAGCCATCAAAATGTACTGAGAAAATGCTGTATGTATCTCACTGTTTAGCGACCAACAAGTCAAGAAGAGCATCTCAATTTTCATCCAGGTACTGAAGTGGAATAAGTATTAAAATAATCTATCCAGGATTGGGGGATTCTCTAGTATGATATTGTTTGTTTGATCCCGATAACTGAAAACAGATGCACACAGGAAGATAATGTTGATAACTCATTTGGATGGAAGTAGCACGCATCTGAATCCCGTAGCCCATGCGGCCTGTTGTACTGTTAGTAAACAAGAGATCAACTGCAGAATGTAAGATGTACGTACCCACGGCCAAGAGTGCGACGACAGTTGTTAACAAGGAGGACTCCATTCTTCACTGACCATTCATCAACTTCACGCTACACCGGTTTCTATCTCATTCATGTTTTATCGCCGTTTTATCTTTTCTCCTTCCGCTGCAGCTTCCTCTGGGATGTGCCCAAAAACCTCGCCAGCAACGGGATTATTCGCACCCTCCAAGAAATCCATATTTGATGCAAAGAGAAGGATGGATAGGGGCACCGAACTGAATTCATTAAATCAATCGCAGGTATACATTTTATAGTTCAAGGAACGAGGGCTAGCTACAATACGGCATTATTGGAAAATGTCCTATTATGGGATACTTTTTCAGAAGGTACTAACGATCACTTAAATGCAATTAAGAAATTCAATTTTTTAGTAAGTGTGTTCTTTAATATCCTCTTTACGAAATCATATATTCAAATTTCCTCCAACTCTATTAAAAAAGCGAAAATATTTCAAGTTGCCCAAAATTCCACGTTTACCTGTTATTCCACCATAAGGCCCAATTTAGATACCTAATCCCAAAATAGGACCGTCTCGTGTTAGGTCATCTTCAGTGAAACCATAAAAAAAGGTGTAACTTGAACAAAAAATAGTGTATGATTGAAAAAAGGTAAATAGATAATTCTTCAGGTTTATACATGCAATTGTTAGTCAGTGCCAATGAGGCTGAGAATTCATCAAAATCACAGCCAAATCTGGTGTGGCTGTGGTGTCCATCTAGAACCAAAATTACTGGGTCTGCTTCAATATCTTGATAAAATGTTCAAACCACGTGGTGTACGTGTCATTTTCAATCCAGCCAGATTTATGGCACGGCCAGAGGGACTCTATTCATGAGTGATAAGGACATGTTCTTTTGGGGAACACGACCAATGGAGGAATGTAGGTTCCTTGAGCGTTCTTGCAGGTTACTGGGGTAACTAATTTCCCTCTTTCTGCAAGGGGTCAACGCGTTAACCTGTTTTCCCCTTTTAGCGCAACTACCTTGCTCTTCTTGTTTTGGACGGCTGTCAATCCCGTTTCATCACCATTGAATTTGCGATGTGAAGCGTGGTCGATGTTTGGCATCAAAGGCTCATAAATGTCGGAAAACGAGTTGACGCTCTCCTGGCAAAAGTCTCTTTTTCCCTGGCTGATGATCGAATGATAGACAGCCCTCTGGTTTTCGTACAGTAACTGTGGGGTTTCTCTTCAAAAATCCACGCAAGCACTTCTGGTCTGCTTCCTTGTCTGTATTGTTAAATGGACGAGGTAGCCCCTTTCTCAAAGCCCATTGAAAGTTCATATTCCTTATATCGGAGCAAAGGAGACTGTAAAATCAAACAGGCATCTGAAGACAATATCTTGTTAGTTCTTCCTCTAACACAGGGTTCAAGGTTTGTCTTTTACCCATACTTACTTCAAGTAATTCTTCTGTACGCCATACTCTTTCGACGCCTTCAAATACCCCATTATTTTTTCCAGAACAGCTTCCACTGCATTACTTTTATACAGGCAGTTTACTCTTGAACGCTGCGAAGGATGGCAAATTGTAAGAAGAGGAAGTCCTGGAAAATATGAATAACTACCAATAACTGCATTTCATAACGAACACTTTCTCTTAGTTGATATGAAAAAAAAGCTCTTATCTGATGGCTTGTTGGTCCAAGTTAAAAAGGAGCAAAAAACTTGTGATGAACAGGTGGCGGCCATATTGTGGACCTGGCTAGCCACAGGTTGATGTGGCTTAGTGTTGCCATCTCCTATCACTCAAAGACATCTCTGGTAATCAGTTCATGACACATCCGCTCGAGAGCAGAACGATATAGAGGCAATTATGGGGATTCTCATATTGAGAATGTATCTTATAATTGAACACTTTCTCCTAAGTGTCATTAAATGATGTAATTGGGGATGATCTTCCAGAAGAGAATTCACCAACCCAGGTGTTCTTGAGAACGGTGCATGGCAGAGGTAGTTTGTTGAATTAGACAATGTTGACCCCGGTTGACCCGTAAAGCTTCAGCCACACATTCTGCATCACCGATTTTTGAAATAGTGAGCAAACAGATGATCATACAGCAACCAGAATGCTCGCATTCGATTCACGAAACTAATTTCTATCTGAACCAAACGAAAAACGCTGCAAATTATTATTTAACTTGAATAAGGTAGCCCATCTTCGTTAATCACTTACATATCTATATTAGTAGTAGTCTCTGGTACATCATCTAAACTCGCCACCTCACTCCTCCTTATCTTGTGAATGAATCCAAGATGCATTCAGGGCTATCGCCAGCCACGCGGTCTAGTTCAGAGTAGGGATGGGATATCGGTACCCAAATATCGATTATGGCATCAAAACCAATATCGATTTTTCGGTTAATAATTTTTTTTAAACCATCCAAAACTGTTTCATGTTACCTACTATTAATAGAGTAATATAATATAATTTGCACCATTTTACCCCATGAAAATGGATTTCCTCGTTCCGGGCCAATAGCACAGGTTTGGGACCCACTCCAATCGCTTCAGCGTCCAAAATTACATGGAACACGATACCCCACATGGGAAAAAACCCATTTTTGTTTGAGTTTGACGAAAACCGCCATTGGGTATTTTTACATAACGTCTAGGTATGTTTTTCCAGTTCAAATTTATACTCGTTGTGTCCCTTTTTTCATGTACATCACGATTCTGGTGATGGCATGATCGAATTAACTATTGGATCACATTTGAATTGCATAAGACGTAAGTGCCTCACCGTAATTAGGGTCCGATGCGATCCGTCAGGCCACTACCTGAAGGCTTAGATTTGAGCGGCGATGCTAGACTCAGAGGTCTTCACAAAACCTCAGGGTCGCTCCTATGTGGGCAATAGTATAGGTTAAAGAAGACATTGGGGTGTCGCACACCCCACAGGTGCATTCCAGGGTTAATTTTTAAATTTTATATTACAAGCAGTTTATAATGTAGGTATAGATCCATACAGATGTGTATATCTGATAGGTTCCTACCTCTCAGATGATGCAAATAGGTATTTAATCAACAACAGCAACACTTGAATTTTAAAACTTATTTATATTCCCGCACCAGAAAAAAAACATGTATGCAAGCGGAGTCTGAAGTCTGAGATAAACAGACGCTGGTAACCTTGGGGAATTTTACTTGGTTGTTATTATCTTCTTCCTGTTGTCCACGACAGGTGAGATGATTGCCAAATGTATGATAAGAGAGAAGATGAAGAACACTTACGCTTTTTCTAGCAGAGTATAAATGTTACTAAATCAACAAGAAAAAAAAAAAAAAAACCGCGATATTTTACCGATTTTTTTCCGATGTATTGGTCAAGAACAATTGACTGTCGATAAACATCACCAGGTCAGACCTCCCGCTAAATGGACTCCGCAGCCCAGGTCTTAACCTCGACCACCACCTGACCGATTGATTTATTTAATAATTGTTTTCTTAATTTCTATTAGAAATTAACTTTTCCATCGAAAGTTTTCGAGATTTTGATATTTTAATCCTTAATTATAATTCCTTGGCGTTGATTGATCAAGATGCCGACGTCACTGGAAAATCCCGGTTCGATTTTCCATTTTTGGGGCACATTTTGTGAACTTTGTTTCAGCATTTTCAAAGAAACGTTTCGGATAGTTGGATTTTTTAAATTCAATTTTGAAATTTGTTTGAGAGGGGGATTAAACTTTGGTTTGTAACTAGGATTGAGTTCTCGTCAGCGCTAATATGCAATCCTTATGTTTGAGATCAAACGGAAAAATTGATAGATATTCAAAAATCAGAACATCGAAAACTTTCGAAATAACATCAATGTTCTCATGTTCGTTATTGATGGACGATTTTACGTTAATGAATCGAATGTTCCCACCTGGACCGGTATAAATTCTTCCGTTCACTCTTCCCAAGCGCTAGAACCTTGACAGAAAAAAAGAACGTTATCACGGATGTGAATATGAACGTGCTTGGCCAAGCTAAATCGCCTATTATCATGCGCGATCAGCTAATATAATCGTGAATATATAATAGTATAATGATGTATCACTGTTACCCCCTCCAATCACCCCTTCCATAATTAAATTTCAATGTTCTGAATTATGCATCAAAACTGGACCAAAATACTTAATCTAATAAAAAAGAAGCAAGACAATCGGGAGCATAAGCCTATAAACTGCCCTTGAATGGATTATCTATCACTCAATTCTGCCCTTCCTGACAAATCCAAAATTTCCGAGTTTCGTTCCACAACTACACTAAACTTGGGAGGAAATAAAGTTTTTCATATATTCAATACAATCATTTGAAAATAGTGAAGAAATCAGAGTTTATCACTGTTAATCCCTCCAGTCACCCGTTTTCCTACCGAAAATTGAATCTTTAGAAATACAAAGAATACCTAGAATAGTCTACAAAAGAATATAGGAACTTTGAAATTCTTTATTCAAGGATGTATTAAACTTGGAAAAACGAGAAAAAAGCAAAACTATAGGTTTCTCGGTTTCATTCAAAATCAAGTTTACCTCGCTACCTTCAAAACTACTAGTGACGAATTTTCAAAACTCCGGTATTCTTTTGTAGACGCCCTGTATGTTTAAATGCCAAATCAAAATCTTAACTGAACAAAAAAGAATGACATGAACCAGTCAAGAATTCTTGCTTGACCCCCCCCAACAAACACACATTCACAGACAGACAGACATAAACCTGTCGAAAAATCCATGTTGGTCCGACAACGCCCCATTCTTTGTTGGTCTTTGTAAAATCCCTAAAACCTCAAAAAACATCAAGGCGGCCACGTGGACTTGTTCTGACGGATTAGGTTACGGGATGGTCTGAAACGGAATTGTATGCCTTCATTTTTTTTCTCGCGTTTGGGTGGTCCCACATTTCCCTGGATCAATTTTAATAGGCCCCCTCTACTGACGAAGCCTAGATTCAGATTGACGGTCTAAAAACGTGCTGAAAACTGTCAAATCTCAGAAAAACCTTGGAAATTGAATCAGCTTCCCTAAATCAGGAGGTGAGCTGCAAAACTCGCTCGTTCCTTTCAGATGCATTTTCAGAAATCATGAAAAACGTCGCACTGAAAAATCTTTGAAACTGATCAGGTGATAATGATTCTTTTTGCCTTCAAAAGACCTGCAATGTTGATTAAATAAGAGATAAAACAATAAAATCCATTCTAGCATGACCGAGAAATTAGGGATTGAAGTTGGGAACAAGCAAGTTTTGCAACAAAATCGCGCAAAGAACGAGTTTTGCAGCACACTATCTAGGAACGAGTAAGTTTTGCTCCACACTTATGAGGTGAGTTGCGAAATGATTAAGTAGACAGGGTTTCTTCAATTTACAAGAATATTTTTTATTTTATCTATTTATTTATTTTTTTTTAATGAAAAAAAAAGTTCACTTCTGAAAAAATTTTAAGGTAACTGTTACGCTGATTAATGATCCGCACAAGGACGTGGACGTTCTTGCCATCACATAGCATTATGACCATAAAATTAAGGTCAAATCACATACTTAGATATTATATCATACTAACAACATCAACTCTAACTTTTAGAAGTCTGAAAAAATATTGAAAATTCTCACTCAAGGTAACCGTAACACTGACTGATGGTACACACGAGGACGTGGACGTTTAGGCTATCACATCACATCATGACTATTGCAATATGGTCAAATCACATAGGTATACCATTATACTAACAACATAAACTCTTTTTGAAGAAATCAGCTTCTATTGCCGTGGGGCGTTGAGAAATGAAAATTAAAACTAGAAACATGGAAAATGATTCTACTTATCATCATCGGTACCTGCCTAAAGCTTCACACAATGTTTCACAATAAAATACGAACTTAAACTAAGTGATAAAGTAATACTATTTCTAAACAAAAACCAAGAGTCGGAGTCGTGCTGCTTGGGATCGGTAGGTAACAGTGATGAGAAGGTTACTACTTAGATGGTTTAGCGCGGGAACGAACGTGTTTTGCAGCATAAGCTGTATCGAGCCAGTTATGAAACCAGCTAACCAGTGGAACGAATGAGTTCTGCAACACTTCTGTGTTTTCGTGGCCCTTTATCCTGGGAAAGAGCAAGTTTTGCTCCAAACTGGTGGCATATTCGGAAAGAGCGGTAAAAGTACTTTCAGGATCCTCTGCTAACTCAATTTTTTTGAAAAATGGAACGAGCGAGTTTTGCAGCCCACATCCTCAAATCGATGATCAATTTTGCGATTCCTTATCGATTTGATGAAGCAACTCAAGTTTGAATGGCAAAAAAACAGAAGGTACCATAAAAAATACGGGTGCCTAAAGAAAATTGACAAAGAGATTTTTAATTTTCACGTGTTTTCTATTGTAGTGACACAGTGTCGTAGAGATGCCAACTAAAATTAAGAAACATTGGTAAAAATTGAGCCATTTGAAGGCTCCTGGCCGTTTTTTCGGGTTATGGTCCCACTTAGAGGCGGTACGATGTGGTAGAACTTGGCAGGATCTGGTAGGAGGAGCCCGTGGAGGTCGGGATTCGCCCCTACCGCCGTCCGTCTTCAGGAGACACAGGAGCAGGGGGACCTCGGAGAGGACTCCATTTAACCGCCGCCACTTCATCCCTCGGCGCTCCCCAAATAAACTCGCCAACTTCTACGACCGACCGCGAATTTACAGTGCGCGTTCCGTAGGGTGTAGAAACCAACGAGATGCGCTGGTGTTTCCTCCTACTCGCGACTTCCTTGGCAGCCGGTAAGTCCTAAGTCTAATCTCACACGTATGTAGCATTTCCAAGTCAAATTCAAGATTTTTCAAACCAAATCCAAGATTTCCCAAACCAGATTCAAGATTTTCCAAACCAAACTCAGGATTGTTTTTCAACCTATACATTGATTTTCATAATTGTGAATAAAGCAGCTCATTTCTGACGAAAAGGGCCTCCAATAAATGTTTGGTTACAGACTTCGTTCTCGAGTTTTCCCAATTTTAAGATTTTTTAGTATTTTCTATCTTAATTCACTAAGCGGCCATAACTCCCTTATACACTCAAGAAAATTCAATTTTGATTATACAATTGCAAAGAGCGTAACATTTTCTATAACCATACAGGGAATTTAGTTACCTGAGGAATTTAGATTTTCAATGTCCCCAGTGTATCAAACAAATATTGCAAGTTGATTCAATTGTTGAAATATCAATGGGAAAAGAGAATGTCGTCAAATCTTCAGAATGACCACTTTTTTCATACTCTGTAGATCTAATAAAATTCTATTCTTTAAACTTTGCCGGTAGTTTTGAAATATGCGCCCGAATCTCAGCTTTCTAACGGCGTGCTCAAAAATTAAGCGTACAGTAGAATTTAGTGAGAAAAACGCCTGCCAAGTGGGTGTGGCACATAGCTTCCTCGTATCCATAACATGACTGTATAGATCATTGAAAATTATTATTGACTATTATCAATTAAGAACTCCCGGAGTTATGCTTGTGGCAAGGATTTCACGTTTGCGCATGCGCGGAGGCTACTATTGATCCGGGGGTCATGAAACTCATAGGGGACCATCTACACATCAAACCGAACAATCCCTGAAAATTTCATCGAAATTAGTCAAGAACTCCCGGAGTTATGCGCGTAACAAGGATTTCACGTTTGTGCATGCGCAGAGGCTACTATTGATCCGGGGGTCATGAAACCTATAGGGGACCATCTACACCCCAACCCGCACAATCCCTGAAAATTTCATCAAAATCGGACTATAACTTCGTGTAGTTTTGCCCGTAACAAGGATTTGCTGACAGACACACAGACACAAGAGACAGACACGGAACCAAAATTGTTCAGAAAGGTCTAAAACGCAAAATGCGAGTGGAATTTTTATTTTGGAGACAAAAAAAATTTTCACATTCCGAAAGTGAAAACAATGCTTCCGCTACCTTGGTAGACTCGGAAGCAAAATAAGGAAATAAGTCCTATAAAAATCGACGTTTTTAACGAAAAGTGGACTTTTTATGTAGAAATAAGTTTGGTATGGTAATTCCACATGTTAACACCCTGTATGGTTATTATCAGAAATATATAATAAACAGGGTGTAGCAAACTTGATGGTCGAAAATCCAGGGATCGATTTAAGAGCTCATTTCCAACACAAAATGCCTAATAGACTTTTTCCTCTAGAAGCTTCGTTTTTGAGTTAAGATTGTTTTTCGTGTTTTCGACTTTATGTCACTAAAATGGCCATAACTGTCTCAAACTGCTCTCTAAAATCAATTTAGAAGACACCGTTGTAAACAGCTAGTTTGAGTCGAATGAGTTCCTTTCCTGTATATTTAACAAGTCTCAGATGCCTTCTGAAGTTTATAATCTTGACACTTGTTTATGAAATTTTGTCAGAACACATTTGTTTAGTCGGCACATATCCAGTTTCCACTAAGGTTTCAGCTTTAACGTCACGGATAAAATGTTCTTGTATTTGTTTTGATCTTCTACTCGTAACAAGATTCAACGTTTGATTCTTTGCAGCCTGGTTATCATTTTGAATTGTCGTGCAACATCTAACCCATATGACTTCCTAACTGCTTTAAATAGATCGATTCTGTCGCGGCAACAGATAGTGCCACAACAGTAGTTTGTTGGATACCTTCATATGTTTACTATTTCTCTTCCGACCTACCAGGTGGCTTCTTCAGAGAGCTATTAAATGTTGTAATATCATTGATACGCGTCTTAACACCCAGACAACCAAACTTGAGACATTTGTTGTCTTCTACGGGGTTAGCAGCTTCGTGTTCACATCCTGCAGTACCTTCGTACATTTTAAAGGTAAAGATCAGAGGACCACCATCAGTCTGGTTGTTCCCAAATCTTTATGCTGAATATTATATGTATCACAAATTTTTGGAAAATTATTAGAGGTTAGACACCACATAGGACAATAGCCAAGATTTCCTATTTCCATGCGGAAACTAAATCCCATTAGGTAACATTTTCTCTTGTTCTATACATAGGAACGCCCAAATTCGGAGGGACGTTGTTTAACACTTTTTGAAGGTTTTTTTTTGCCAATTCCCAAGCCGCTATTGCTTTAATCGAGATGATTATTTAATATGTGGTTGGTACACATCTCAACTATCGGTAGATGTAAAGAATTCGATTTTTTGACATGATGCGGAGGATGAATGATTTTTTCTACCGAGGGAATTTGTGACCTACTTTTTACGGCAGAAACCAAGTAAAGATCACATGTGCCACATTCTCATGCATCCAGGCTTGAAATATAAGCTTAAGAGGATGCTGCCCTACCAGTATGTCAAGTTGCTCGAATCATATTTATCAGATCGGTATTTTCGTGTTAAACAGGACGATGCATATTCAGTGCCAATGAAAATAAACACTGGTGTATCCCAAGGAAGTGTATTAGGCCCACTACTGTACCTCCTGTACACCAGTGACTTACCAGAAGTAGATCAAAGCACAACAGCAACATTTGCAGATGACACTGCAGTCCTGGCAGTGGGTGAAAGCAACAATGAATCAATTTCCAAACTTAATAAATCCCTCTCTAAAATAAATATCTGGACATCAAAATGGAGGATCAGATTGAATGAGGCCAAGTCAGTGCACGTTGACTTTACCAATCGGAAAATCAACTACATCCCTACTTTCCTCAACAACGTGGTAATTCCCTACGCGAATGAAGCCAAATACCTGGGCATGACGCTTGACGCTAAGCTCAGGTGGAAAGAACACGAAAAAAAAAAAAAAAAAAAAAAAAGAAATCTGAACTCGTGTTAAAACTTAGAAGAATGTACTGGCTAATCGGCCGGAGATCCACCATGACCATTGGGAACAAGCTGCTATTGTACAATCAAGTACTAAAGCCAGTTTGGGAGTGTGGAGCGCAGTTGTAGGGCTGCACAGCTCCAACCAAAAGACAGATAATCCTCGTTTCCAGAACACTGTTTCACGTTGTACCACGGATGCACTGTGGTATTTCCGAAATGATGCCCTCCACCGTGAACTTCGAGTTGACACCGTGGATGAAGTTATTAAAAAGCGAGCTACTGCTCACCTTAACAGACTCAAATATCATGTAAATGAGGAAGCTGTCAAGCTACTGAATGTACAAGATATAACTCGTCGCCTTAAGCGAGTAAAACCACATGAACTTGTGTAGGAAGTGATTGTGAAAGTTAAAGAGACATGGGACTAAGTTGTGTACCTTAACCCTGAAATATATATATTAGTCAAAAAATAAACTTTTCCAGCTGCAAACATTCTCAACATGTGTTTACTGGTATACTTAGTTGCCACTAAACACAAGTGTACTTGATTACAATACTCCAGTCTTGCCCTAAACATAGAACGCCGAGACCACGAGAGCGGACAAATATCAGCCACTATCTTTTCTGTTAACACACGCTTCAGAACGATTTTCTGAATATTTATGTTTTCTGTTCTGTCTTGAAAGTGATTGCATCCGTCACCCTAATCCCTCCAACTGCCTGCATTTCTGAGTTTGGAACAGCACGAATATTTTAGGTTTTGGGATTCTTTGTGATCTTCTTAGTTCGGGTACTTCAGGTTTTTTAGACTAAAATTTCTGTTTACAAACTCAATCAAAAATTTGTTATCCTCTTGGGAATTCACAAAACAGTGGCCACTTAGTTTCAACGCATCAGCAAGTTCAGATGTGAAACAACGAGTGTTCAAAATGTAACACAGTTTTTATTGCTACAATTAAACGGGGAAGAACGAGGATTTGAGTGTAGTGTTATTATTTACTTTACACTTTTCTGAATGCACAGAAATAAAAAGTTGCTTCATTTTATGCGAAAAAGTTGTGGACTAATCGTACAGCAGTTTGGGTGAATAACCGATTGTTTGAACGTTTTCTGTATAAAGTATGGTTCGAAATGTTGAGCAAAAAAAGTGCTTAAAAGTTTGATCAGAATATATTCTGAGGCACAAAAATGAACCAATAACAATTTTTTCTCCAAGGAACAGCGCGCTCGAAGAGATATCTAGTACCGACCGCTAACTCCCTGCTAAAGGATACAAAACCAGGTGCTGACTAGTTTGTTGTTTATTGTAACGCTCTGTTGACAATTCCGCCCAGGTAAGCCCTGCGTTTTCCTTCTCATTAGCATCATACCTGTTGGAAAAAACACTTTTTTCATCAATATTCCGAACTTCAGTTTTGGAATTTTGTCCAGCTTTGTTCACTATTTGCACTACGTGCGGCGGACGGGGGCTCGAGACTCGACAAGCCCCGAGCCTCTCAGCCGCGTGGGAAGACCTCAGGTTCGTCATTTGACAAGCCTCTACAAACGACCATAGACCACGCTTGTGAATCATCGAGCCACAGCCCGCGGGAACGAGCAAGTAGATGGAAAAATACGCGTAAAGCGTTCGCTCATAAAAAGTCCATCCGTACCAACAACGTACGTGAACATTGTCAAGGGGGTCGATAAGACCGATTGACTAGATTATGTGTTGATTGGTCGTTGTCAAAATTCTTCTGAAAAAATCTGACCTTGGCCCTGAACACCTAACGTCATCAAAGTGAGTGGAATTCTCTCCCCTTTTTCTTCAGTCTTTTATCCAGTTGAAGGTGAGGCTATCAATAAATATGTAAATACTTCTTGCTCGCATACATAGCTACATACGTCGTATACAGTCATGAAATATCTAGGCAAATACGTATCTACCAATATACAGCACCTGTATGTATATCTATACCATTAACAGACTCCCTCTTAATCATCTGCACCACTAATTAAGTAGCTTAGCATCCAAGCTCAATGAACCCCAACTCCCATCAATATAAGGACATTTAATGTGTGTACACGTCTTGTGAGTCTGACTTATGTGATTGTTTTTCGTAAAAATCCAATTCACAAGGAATATATAAAACAAGTTTCCCGTTTAAAAACAGTTTGAAAAAACCTTTTAAATTTAAAAAAATTGACTCAATAACATTCAGCCACTTCTTTACATAGTCGGGTTTTTTTCTTAAAATATTTTGATAAAATTTCTAATACAATTTTTGATAAAAACTTTATTGAATTTCAGGAGATATGCATAGAGCACGTAAATCTGTTCGCAACCAAAATACCAATTTGGATTGATCGGTTGATCATATTTGTGTTCCTCCTGAAATTCAATAATCGCTCTATCACTTGTGAAACACGCACACTCCAAAGCTTAGTAGAAATTCAAATCATGAACGCAAGCCAATTGAATAATAAACCCCAGTGAAAGAATTAGCAGCGTTTCATGCATATAAGAATGCTTCAACCCGCGTATCGGCTACAAAGCCTTTTGGGAGTTCACTCCAGTATCCACATTATACATCACTAGGTTACTAATATCAAAACAAAAACAACAATAAACCAAAATAACGCGAATTTTGGCACCACAAATCGGGCCATACATCGGGAATGGTTTGACCTACGGACCTGGGGAGGGGCTCATTCGATTCCTCGTGGAGTGTTCTTCAAAGAGAGTCCAAATTTAGGCCGCCTTGACTTTTTTTGAGGTTTTTAGGGATTTTACAAAACTTTGACAACCCTTAAAGGGCACTTTAAATTAAGCGAGAGGGCTCAAGAATCGGGGCGTCGTCGGACCAACATGGATTTTTCCTGAAAATTGCAGCTTTTTTGCTTCAGCCGTTCGGGAGAAATCGTGCATACGGCGTACGGACGGAAAATTTTTTATTGCAGATTCGGATTCCACACCTTTGAAACGTAAACCATGAAATTTTCAGGGGGAGTTAGAATTTTTTTTTTCAAGAGCGATTACAATGGTTTATTATTGAATCATAAACCAAAAATTGACTCAATAACATTCAGCCACTTCTTTACATAGTTGGGGGTTTTTTTTTTTCAAATATTTTGATAACGTGTTAGGAGTTTATTAATTCCTTGATGAAACCAATCTACCGTCAATGCAGACAGCCAATTTTCTAACTCGACCTTCAGTTCATTTTCATTGTTCTAAATGAACCCATCCATAAAATTTTCATTTGATTCAAAGAACATCTCGCAAGGAAACTCTTCGCCAATGAAAATGAACTAAAGGCACAGGTCGAGATTTGGCTATCTGGATTGGCTGAAAATTGGTTTCATGATGGAATTTAAAAAAAAAAAACTCTTGACTCGTACTGAAAAATGTGTGGCAAAAATCTCTCGTATGTAGAGAAGTAGTTAAATACAACAGCACATCCAAACATTTATCTCCACTAGAAGCCCAAATAGTACGCTCGATATATGATCCACGTTCAGCAAATAATAATACATATTTAGTATGGATTAAGGCCCAGGTTGGAATCGGTCCATACGAACACGAGGATGACTTAGCCAGAAGGGGCACGCAGGTGGATTAGTTCAGCGATATGATATATTCAGTGAAATTCCCACACACACTGACCTCAGAAGACATTTTAAATTCAGTATGTTAAGGGAGTGGCGAACATTGATTAACTCTAACCCAACGGGACAATATTTCCGATTGCTTTTTCCCTTCAATAAGTGGAATGGTTTAAAACAATGCTTTTAATGGTTTTATGGCACGCGAATACAAACGAAGGTTCCCTGACAGCCGAATTCCCAGTCAGTATGTGTCAGTGTTGAAAACTGGTTGGACTAGATATAAATACAACATTAAAATTACACACGTGGTCAACCCGAACCCGCTCTGTGAGTTACAGATAGAAACCGCACACTACCGAGACATAACGCATTGGATTCTTTCATTCAGGCAGGTTGCTCAGGTAAACCCCCTGTATGGGTACATCAGCACCTTATGTAATCGTAAAATCCGTTAAGCGTATTTGTGTCACTCTCAAGCAATCGAAAAAAGCTGTTCAAACGTCCCACATCAATTTCAACACGATCGTATCATTAGTAACTAATGGGCATCCGCAAATGCCAAATATTCGTTACAGGCAACCCTCCTGCAGTGTTGTCATTCGTTGTTTCATTGATGATATTTTCAAGGAACTGATAAGCTGAGGATGGTCCCCTATCGTATACAGAGTGTCTGCAAAACAGGTTTCATTCTTGAAGGGATTGATTTTACAGCAAACTTGGAACAAAGAATGCCTCTTAGTCTTTTCTGCATCCGTCAAATCAAATGTTTAGTGACAAATAGTTTACGTGCAAAACTTATTGCTGCCAGACAACCAAAGGCGGGTTGAATTCTAGGAGTGGTACCTCACTCAGTTCTCTTACCGAAGAGACAATGTGTTGTGGACAAATGGGGCCATATTCAGTCGCACGAGGATCGTTGACACCGTATGTTGCATTCAGCGTGAAAAAAATTACAAAGTTCGCTATCAAGTTATTTTCTCTCCTATAGCGTCGATTTTACCGTGTAAAACTACGTTTTTCTGGTCGCAAACGCAACTTTCTCCTCTAATCAGCGGAGTAAAATCAAAATTGATTAGACCGTTCGAAAGCTGTGGTTCTGGCGCAGTTTTTAGTCTTACCGGCAATAGTTCATTATCTCAAATTATTTGGACACTAGTTTAAAGGTCCTGCTACGCAGGTTGAAAAGAAATAGGTGAATAACACAATGAGGGAGTATAAAAACAATACGCGAAGTCAAAAATCGTATATTCCAAGTCCCCGAGGAGGGGAGCACGTCGATTGCCCTGGGAGACGCTCCGCCCCGCTGGGGCCCTCTCCCCTTCACTGGCGGGGTCGGGGGGTGAATTTCACCCGCCCAGCGTCCATCCACTCCCTGGATGAAAAACGGATAGACCTACTCTGATACTCTCATCTTTATATATATATACGATTATGGGATTTGAAAAACGGAAAGTTTTCGAAAAGTTAGTACGTTCACTTTTCAGGTTGCTTTATACCCCATAAAATTGAACTGAAAATTTGTATTTGATATCAGGAAGATAGGAAATTTTACATTGTTTCCAACTATGTCCGTTTTAATGAACTGAGGTCGACAACACGAAAAAAAAATCATAAATCTTGAATAACTCCCAATACAAGCGCTTAAATAAAAAACTTTATGAGCCATTTTTTGTTGCGAATCAGTTGAGTTGATCCCTTGAAGGAATGAGACCTGTTTTTGTAGACACGCTGTATATTGGTCCCGATATCGTTTTCATCGTTCAAAATTAACCGGTTTTGTAAAATGGCTATTTGAGATTTCGATCGTAGAGCTCATTGATTTTATCTTCATTTAAAAATCCACTGCTTCAAAGTTGATTAATGAGATCAGTCGCCTTAAAATCCTCTTTTCCTGAGATTCGAATCGAAATGACAATATTATGTTATTAGGACGTGCCAAATCACCAGCAGTATTCTGAGCTCCTGTGCTTTATAACGAGAAGGCGAAAGAATGGACTAGTTACCCCTTCCAAGAGGTGAGGCAGCTATCATGCAAAACACAGGAGATACCATTGCATGTGATAGCTTGATAGTTTCTTGAACCTGTGCTGTCTTTTAATGTCACTGTCGTGTTTCGATCAACACATCGTATATGTCAACGTTACGATAACCGAGGGTATTGCCCATCCGACTTGGCAGACGTTTTTTCCCCCCGATTCATGAATAATTGCACTATAAAGCTTCCCGCTCCAGTTACATAACTGCTCCGAACTTGACAGTGGAGCCCGATCGAGATCGCTTTTGCCGTTCAATCTCATTCACCGCATTCAAGTCTTCAACTTTTAACTGTTTCCCAAAACATTAAATGATGTACCATGTTTCGGCATTGTCATTCAAATTGTATCCGAGCGGAAGTTTTTTTTGTTTTCACTTTCAAATCAAACTTTCGTCAAATCAAGTTTCCTTTCACGTTTTACGTCTTAATTCTGTCTGTATGTGCCCGCAGATCCTTGCAACGATTCCAACTCCTACAGTTTCCATCCGTTTCTGGTGAAATTTTCAGAGAATGTGCAGGTTGAGTTTCATTGCTGACAAATCAATAAATCACTTTGCGCATGCCCAAATTACGCCACGTATTATTTCCTCAGGTTCTAGCGGTCCGATCTTCTTCGAATTTCAAGGGTTGACGAGGGAAAACGATTTGATAATCTCCTAAGAATTTCCAACGCGAATCCGTAAAGTGGAGTTAGTTTGTGACAGCTTTCGGGTTTCTGTGAAGTTTTCGTTTTACCTCAATAATTAATTTATTATATTATTAATTATCAATCTTGAGTACTTGGTATTTCTCTGTTAAAATGGGATAGCTATTTCTTCCATACTTATGCCACATCGTAATGCCCGTTGGAGTTGTAAAAATAAAAAACGTTGAAGTTAGCCCTGAAAATCCATCAACTAAGAAAAAA
This sequence comes from Creontiades dilutus, assembly GCA_031894815.1. Taxonomy (NCBI): domain Eukaryota; kingdom Metazoa; phylum Arthropoda; class Insecta; order Hemiptera; family Miridae; genus Creontiades; species Creontiades dilutus. Next base: position 1,051,014 of record JAVIWC010000341.1, read on the forward strand.
TCGGTGGAAGGTCGAGGAACTTAAATTTCATTGTTTTCATGGGTTAGCAGCTAGGGAATGTGTTCTTTAATATTGAGAATCTAATCAGAAATTCATTCAATAATTATGCATCCTATCGTAAACATCAGTAGTTCCGCCGACGAATATCACGCGTTGGGAAAATGTGCGTTCTTACGCTCATGATAATTTTTCCTCTGTGAATTAGCATACCGAATAATACATAGTAATAGTCGCCTTATTTATTTTAAAATTATTTATTTATAGTAAAACTGTACACCTTCTGACGGGAAATGATTCTTCATTCAGATCATTTATTTCACATTAATTCAATCTACAACTTGAACAATCATCATTTAACTGAAATAGGTTCTTGATTGCTCTCCATTGCTCGTTCATCATGAAATAATACGCGAGAGAGGTAACTTAATTAATCATATTCACCACTCATTATTGCCGTGGTTTTTTGGAAATATTTCATGATTTTGTCTGAAAATTACGTGCAATAATATACGTCCTGGATTTACATTACGAGTTATCTATACTATTATAGAGACAAATGATTTTTAGTTTGTTACATGTAACTGAAAACCCATTCGATAGATGATGAAAATTCGTCTGCACATAAAATCTATGTCTTTAGTGAGCGATTTAGGCTGTTTTTCGATATTTTCGGTGCTGTTTTATTGTTTTCTTACACCCAGTTACGGAAATATTGGTGGGAAAAAAGGAGAATGAATAGCAGGACTTCAGCTGGACTGTTATTTGGTAATGATGATTGTTATCTCTCTGATCTACTTTATTACAATAACCCAGGAAACGGCGGGTTAATCAGATGTTAATATTATAAAAATTAATGAATCATAATGGATGTAATCATTTATTAACATATGTTCATATCAAGTATACGAGAGAAAAAGCAATGGTACATGCAACGAAAAGGGTGAAACACAGCTGCCAGGTTGGGTGGGCAATGTAGCAGCTACACTTATTCAACACAACAATTGACACCATTAGCACTTAACATTCCTGACAATTACAGTTCATAACTGATTTTCCTTACGGAGATTCCTATTTTTCTTATCCCAATTTTTTTAGTCTAGTTGTGCAAATTCAAATTTTCCTACAAATTTTGCTTGTAGGTAATCTAACCATCTTTCTCTCAATCGGTGCTTGAGCAAAAAAGTTCCAAATTAGTTCACCTGTTCAAAATTTCTCAACTCAATACCAAATTTTCATCCGTTCGAATTTGATGTCCCCTTAAATTCACGACACTACCTGTATGTGAGCCAAATCCAACCTTTTTTTTTTTTTTTTTTCTTCAAATGGCATTAACAGTTAGCCATAGTCATGAAGACTTTTATTAGATATCCAATATACAGGGTGTCCCATCTAAGGGATTAAGGAATTACAGCCATACGGTGCCAGCTATCAAAAAATTAAAACGGACCTGTTCTATAGTATTTTCACTCTGCTTGAAGGTGGTGGAACCCGTTTTTCATTTGATGATGTTTTAGTGCCTCAAATCTTCGATTGAAACTTGAAGTTACCTCTTGACCCGTTTTTTTTTAATTTTAGTTTTCGATTCTATGTTGAATTCTATGTTGAATTTAGAAAATAGTGTGCGGGACAACCATCTTGCTGGTACCTTTCCTCTGGGGTTATCTCAAAGATAAAATGTACGCTAGGCACTCACTACACCAGAGGCATTGAAACGTTCAAGCTTGCTTATCTACTCGTATTTCACCAGATGTGGTTCGAAGAATAACTTCTTCGGTGTGAGATCGACTACCGATCTGTTTACAGAGGCAGGGGGGTCTATTTCAAACGTAGGTAATTTTAGTAAAATAAAAAGTGCCAGTAAAACTTGTCTGGTAAAGTTTTTATGTGTAGGTACTACTTAATTACTACCACTTGATGCAAGAATTGAAATGTCAATCCTTTGATGATGATTGTTGATGATGGAAACTGGCTTCTGTTGATAGGATATTTGATGCTAATTTCAAAAATGCGGTCAAAATTTAAAAAAAAATTAAGGATGATTGGGGAAAAGCGTTTTTCTCCAACAGAATTCGTCGATTTTTGTTGTTCGCAAAAAGTGAAATAACTCTGCAACGAAATCTCTAAACAAAAATTTCAACGATGCATTTTTTCTTCCAAATTCAACGTAGAATCGAACACTAAAATAAAAAAGGGGGGTCAAGAGGTGGCCTCAAGTTACAATCAAACATTTGAGTCACTAAAACGTCGAAAAATGAAAAACGGGTTCCACCACCTTCAAGCAGAGTGAAAATACTATAGAAAAGGTTTGGTTCAATTTTTTGATAGCTCACACCGTATGGCTGTAATTCCTTAATATATGGGACACCCTGTATAACAATAAAAAAATAAATGTTAACTATGTACAAAACGTAAAAAAAACTTAAATTTTGATATTTGCTTCTTGCATAAATAAACATAATGACTTATAAACTGAATACTGTTTACAATTTATGATTCGCTCATAATACATTGGTTGTTGGAGATGTTGCCTAATGCTGTCCATCATCCCAGCTCTCATATGTAAGTACCTGGGAAACATCAAGGGTCTCCTCCTCGTATGGATAGAAATTACACCATGAACTGCTGGCGAGTCCTATTTCAAGCAAGTAAGCTCCACATATGTGAGCTATTTTCCTGGTATCCCGTCTGCTGAGTTCAAACATTGCGAACCATGGTTTCACCGAGATGATGGAATTACAGTCTAGATATCGATTGGCAGCGGTGGAACCATTATAGGCCGTTGTTCTTAAATGGTAGAAAATCTTGGCTTCTCAAAAGAAGTATACAACGAATTTTTCTGTAGGATACATATTTTTGGAGTTATAGACCGAAAACTGGAAAACGACCGGGAACTCGGCGGTTTTTCGATCACCACTCATTGGCCCAAGTTTTTCGAGGATTGCGAACCTGGTCATACAGTACTGTCAAAATCCCTAACAACATACCAAGAAATTGAAACTGGCCAATGTTTTCCAACCTTACATTGTTTCTAATGACTGGCGTTACAAGTTTTAGAATAGTTGCAGAATTCCCCAAAACAAAGCAATGCATGAAATTGCAGAATCCCAAAAAATATGCAGTTCATCACTTTGTTTGGGAAGCGTCTGTTCTACGAGCAAGAATCCTTCATCCAATAAGAACATCATCAATATAAAGTGTAAAATTCCGATTCATCCAACAGTCGTGTGAAGGTGGCGTGATCCTCTCTGTCTGACAACAATAGTCACATTAGAGGTTGGAATCGGGCTTACCTACATCGCTAATGGCCTACCTAGTTTGACGACATTGGAGAAGGTAGTTTCTGTAATAGGCAGGTGTAATAGGACATCACACAACGATAGCGATTCTCTCGCTAACCTGTTCGAAAATGACCAACCTGCCACCATTTCACCGGTTTATTTAATGTAATGCGACTCCGCAATTTTCTGTTCATTTATTGACGGGAAGTTAACTCGGGGCATGATTGTTGATAAACTACTTGTAACGTTCTCATCTCATAAATGTAAGTTACGGTATAGCACACCGGAGAGTAGCAAATAGTAAACAAGAATGAGATCAGTTAGTAAAGAAACACGTTTATCGTTTTTGAATTATCAGTGATTGCTCGTGTCATTAGTAAGGATCACTTTCAGGTTCAGAAATGACTATAATTTGTTTTGGGTGAACTTATACGGATCTGAAACCTAACACAGTCGATTTTACGTCCAAAATAACCAAGAAATGCCTTCTCACTACCCTATGTCAGTAGATACCTCAAAAACCAAGTTTTTGGCACTTTTTGATGGTTTTTTGGCCGTTTGCATTTATATGTGTGAGGTGAACGGGCTGGCTAGAAGTTACGTAGGGCACTAGACTCGAAGAGGGCGGAAAAAAGGATTTAAGATTATTATTTTCAGTAATGAACCTCAATAATCGGCCAAAAAATCTTCTATTAAAAAAAAAATTTTGGCTTTTTAAATTATTTACATATACTTACAAATATAAATTTAACAATTTTTAGCGGTTTTCTCTTTTTTTGTATTTTGCTTCCGAGTCTACTAAAGTAGCGGAAGCATTGTTTTCACTTTCGGAATGTGAAAAATTTTTTGTCTCCAAAATCAAAAATTCCACTCGCATTTTGCGTTTTAGACCTTTCTGAACGATTTTGGTTCCGTGTCTGTCTGTGTGTCTGTGTGTCTGTCTGTCTGTCAGCAAATCCTTGTTACGGGCAAAACTACACGAAGTTATAGTCCGATTTTGATGAAATTTTCAGGGATTGTGCGGGTTGGGGTGCAGATGGTCCCCTATAGGTTTCATGACCCCCGAATCAATAGTAGCCTCTGCGCATGCGCAAACGTGAAATCCTTGTTACGCGCATAACTCCGGGAGTTCTTGACTAATTTCGATGAAATTTTCAGGGATTGTTTGGTTTGATGTGTAGATGGTCCCCTATTAGTTTCATGACCCCCGGATCAATAGTAGCCTCTGCGCATGCGTGAACGTTAAATCCTTGTTACGCGCATAACTCCGAGAGTTCTTGACCAATTTTGATGAGATTTTCAGGGATTGTTCGGGTTGGGGTGTAGATGGTCCCCTATAGGTTTCATGACCCCCGGATTAATAGTAGTCTCTGCGCATGCGCAAACGTGAAATCCTTGTTACGGGTATAACTCCGAGAGTTCTTGACCAATTTCGATGAAATTTTCAGGGATTGTTCGGGTTGGGGTGTAGATGGTCCCCTATAGGTTTCATGACCCCCGGATCAATGGTAGCCTCTGCGCATGCGCGAACGTGAAATCTTTGTTACGCGCATAATTCTGGGAGTTCTCGACCAATTTCGATGACATTTTCAGGGACTGTTCGGTTTGATGTGCAGATGGTCCCCTATGAGTTTCATGACCCCCGGATCAATAGCAGCCTCTGCGCATGCGCAAACGAAATCCTTGTTACGTGCATAACTCCGGGAGTTGTTGACCAATTTTGATGAAATTCTCAGGGATTGTTCGGACTTATTAGGTATATTTTATAGTTTGTTCAATAGTTGAACATGCCTACCTTTATTTTCTCAAGTGATGCTCCTGCATAACAATAAATTTACCCTAATTCAACATTTACTTCGCCTAATTGAACGAAGTTGTTTAGTCAATAATAATTTTCAATGATCTATACGGTCATGTTATGGATATTTGTTTTCCGGCATTCAACCACAGGTTCGAATTGGGCGTTAAATTTCCTGTAAGAAGAGGTTCCAAAATGTTTTTCCAGGTACTGTAAAAAATTAAAAATTGAGAATTGTGATAAATGTGTAAAAAAAATTTTGGAAAATTTAACGCATTTTAACGCATAATTTTATCTTATAGGAAATTTAACGCAGATTCCGAAAATGTGGTCAAATGTGCAAAAATGTTGGAAAATTGCCGAGAAAAAAGCGTTTTAATGGCGAAAAACGCGATTTTTTGAAAAAACTCTTAAAAATAGCATATCTTAGCAACGGGTTGAGAAACAAAATCGCGGTTGGCGGCGATTTACTCCATTTTCCATGTAGTTTCACCCATTTTTTTTTTTTTACACTAAGTGCGGGACACCCTGTATATCTGAGTTGCTTGCGTTTTTATTATGGATTGTGCTCGGTGTTCAAGAGATTTATTCTCTCCCAGGAAAACAGCTACGTGTGCGTCATGTAAATCATCATTTCACCCGTCATGCACTAGACTGAAATCGGTCGACAATTTTAAACGAATGAATAAAGAAGCACGTGACAGGTGGAAGTGTGATGATTGTGTCAAATCTGGGGGAGGTAGTGTTGCCGCTAAGAGGAAAACCTTTGATGGTTTCGATGAGGAGGACGACGAAGATGATTTAAGTAAAGAGATTTCTTCCGAGAAGGATAAGTTGACTGAAAAGATGGATCTGCTCTTAAATAATTTTTCTTCACGGGATATACGACCATTGAATTAAACAATAATAACAAAGTAATACCATTATTTTAAACGAATAAAACTGAACATAATAGCTTCACATAATACCTTCAGTTTCGATCATTGACAATTTGAAAATATTTACTAAAAGGAAAAATAATATAAATAAGGAATGCAATAGGCCTACAAGAAAGGACAAAGGATATAGGTAGAAAACGAATACATCGCGAGGCGAGAACTAGCCTTGAGCGGCCGTATGCAGGGCAGTTGACGAGGCGAGTCTACTCCATTCGAACTTTTGGTTTATATTTGCCAAAACGGTCTCCATGACGTCTATCCCAATATAACCACAGCTTTGAGAATTTTTCTTACAATACCCGTGTGTGTAGCATCGAATGAAAGAAGTTTTAGAAAACTGAGGATAATAAAAAACTACATCGGGAACTTGACAGGACAAGAACGACTAAGCAACTTGGCAATCATATCAATAGAGCAAAAAAATAGCTTCAGCCATACCATCTTTTGATGGTATCATTAAAACATTTGCAGCAAAAAAGCCATACCATCTTTTGATGGTATCATTAAAACATTTTCATTTTAAAGTTTGTTTAGGGCTTCCATTTCGTAAAAAAATGTATTTATCATCTATTAGTTTGTTAAATTTAATAAACTTATATGGTATTTTACATTGAGCACTTACTTACCAAACCTTCATCCTTTTAGTAGAAGAGTTTATGCATTGTGAATAAATCATTTGGTTCATTGGTATATTAAGATGGTATGAGTCATGAGATATCGGGGTCTGTGGGGGGGTCGACGAATTTATTTCTTGCTCTGTGTGAAATACGGGCTGGTTACGTCCCTGGTCGGGAGTCAGTACGTTCTGCCCTCCCAGACGCCCCTTCACTTTTGCGAGTGCGGGAGTCAGTCGTACTGACTCAGTAAGTAGTCCCCCAATTGAAGCTGGAACCTCGTTACGCCGCCTGCAGCGCCGCGCCTCTTGAGAGATAATAACTCTCCTTCAGCGCGGCGCGGCTGGCGCCTGAGTCGGTACATGAAGGCAGACGCCGGCCGCAGGCGCGTCATGGAAACCTCGACGACGTGTCTTAAGTGAAAAACGAACGAGATCGACGGGAGCGAGCGGGCGCCCATCGAGATCTGTTGGTACGATCAAACAATACGATACAGAACGATCGTGCGGCGTGGTACGATTTTTCTTCAGTCCAAGAATCATATTGGTACTTGCCAATTAGTTGAAGGCGGATATAGCTAACGTTAAATACCTACGCTATGTGGATGTACGTCTCACCTAACACTTTAGTGTTCATACTTCATTAAGAGTTCTGTTTCATGAAAGTATCAAGTATTAGGAAAAAACGCTGCAAATTCTTTCACTGGGGTTTATTATTCAAGTGGCTTGCGTTCATGATTTGAATTTCTACTAAGCTTTGGAGTGTGCGTGTTTCACAGGATAGGGCGATTCAGGAGATATACATAGAGCACGTAAATCTGTTCTCAACCAGAATACCTATTTGTATTGATCAGTTGATCATATTTGTGTGCCTCCTGAAATTCAATAATCGCCCTATCCTCTGAAACACGCACACTCCAAAGCTTAGTAGAAATTCAAATTATGAATCATTGAATAATAAACCCCAGTGAAAGAATTTGGCAGACGTTTTTTGAGTAGGTTTTTGAAAATTATTTTTTGAAATACGTCAGAAACTATTGAGGTGCTAATTGATTATTTGATTTTCAATTTTTTATGGTTATTATGGTTTTGACACTCTAGATTCGGTTTTCGTTCGACTTTGTGGCGGACGGATATTGCAGATTTGGAACCTGCGAAAACGTCAAAGAACGAAATGTATGAAAAATTATTCGTATACGATAACAAACTAATGGAATGAAAACAGTAATCCAAAAAACGTCTGCCCAGTGGGTGTGGCACATAGCTTCCTCGTATCCATAACATGACTGTATAGATCATTGAAAACTATTATTGACTAAAGAACTTCGTTCGCGAAGTAAATATTGAATTAGGATAAATTTATTGTTACGCAGGAGCATAACTCGAAAAAATAAAGGTAGGCATGTTCAACTATTGAACAAACTATAAAATACACCTAATAAGTCCGAACAATCGCTGAAAATTTCATCGAAATCGGTCAAGAACTCCCGGGGTTGTGCTTGTGGCAGGGATTTCACGTTTGCGCATGCGCAGAGGCTACTATTGATCCGGGGGTCATGAAACTTATAGGGGAACAATCTACACATCAAACCGAACAATCCCTAAAAATTTTATCGAAATTGGTCAAGAACTCCCGGAGTTATGCGCATAACAAGGATTTCACGTTTTCGCATGCGCTGAGGCTACTATTGATCCGCGGGTCATGAAATTTATATGGGACCATCTACACCACAACCCGCACAATCCCTGAAAATTTCATCAAAATCGGTCTATAACTTCGTGTAGTTTTGCCCGTAACAAGGATTTGCTGACAGACAGACAGACAGACACACAGACAGACACGGAACCAAAATTGTTCAGAAAGGTCTAAAACAGAAAATGCGAGTGGAATTTTTGATTTTGGAGACAAAAAAATTTCCACATTCCGAAAGTGAAAACAATGCTTCCGCTACCTTGGTAGACTCGGAAGCAATACAGGTCTAGTCTTCAGGAACTAACTGTAATAAACCTGATTACTGATCTGTAATAAGTTTTTTTTTTTTTGTGTATTGGAAACATTTTGTATAAAACCCGTCAAACTTGGAGACTACGTTTCAAGGTGTTTAGATTCAAAAGGCTTAACAATTGATATTAAAAATCCTTTTTTTATCACATGGATTCCTTTTCTAGTTATCTTACACTCACTTCCGCGTTATCTTACATCAGTTGCCATCGGGTTATCAAACGTCGATTTATATGAACATCTATGTCAGAGTAAGGAACTCTCAGGTCTAACGGCGTTCGGCCAAAGTTGGATACTGTATGTAATAGATACAGAAAATCTATAGGAAAATAGATAGTTAGGACGCTAACAGGCCAAAAACGTTTCAAAAACCAGCTACAAATTTTGTTTTTGGGGTTTTTGCTGAATTGGGGTTTCGTTTCCTAATGATTTTGGACACAAAATCGACTGTCTCACACCCGTCGAAATTCATCCGTAGCAGATAATTGCAATTTCTGAACTCAAAGCTGAGCCCACAAACCTGTTTATAACGCATTTATCAACAAAAAATAGTAAGCTCATGTGTGCAACACTCAATAGGTAGCGTTTCCAGGAATTTAACTAGTGAAGGACGCACTATTCATTTGATATTAATGAAATGAAGATAACAAGCAACCGTAGGAAAAAAGGACCGAGAAAAAAAGTTTCCCGACTCCTCAGGGAAAAACTGTCAGTGTGTAAACAAATTAAAATAATTAGGTGTGCAACTTCGCGTTCGATTGTTTTCTGGATTATAATTCCAAACAGCTGATTCAAAGAATTTCCAGGTCCTCTGATGCCTTTGTTTGTCATGTTTGACTTTATCGTCATGTCATTAGAGTATCACCTATCGGAAATGGTATCGGCTACAAACAAACGACATTATTTCTAGCATCCCTGGATCGTTCACTCGAATACTTATTCTATTTTAGAATATGTTCCGACATGGGATGTCCTTCTTGACCAGTTGGTCGCGTAATTGTGAGATATTCATATTGCAGCATTCTCTTAGTAAGTTTTGCTTCCTGTAGGAACTGTTTCATTCTTAGTTTCCCCGATTTTCAGCCTTTGTTTGTTGTGCAGGGTGTCCAGCGTATGATCCGAAAAACTTCGCACACTTGTTTTACAACTAGTTTCCAACAAAAAAACGTTGCAAATTCTTTCGCTGGGGTTTATTATTCAATGATTCATGATTTGAATTCCTACTAAGCTTTGGAGTGTGCGTGTTTCACAGGTGATAGAGGGATTATTGAATTTCAGGAGATATACATAGAGCACTTAAATCGGTTCTCAACCAAAATACCTATTTAGATTGATCAGTTGATCATATTTGTGTGCCTCCTGAAATTCAATAATCGCTCTATCACCTGTGAAACACGCACACTCCAAAGCTTAGTAGAAATTCAAATTATGAATCATTGAATAATAAACCCTAGTGAGAGGATTTGCAGCGTTTTTTTCAAGAGCGATTACAATGGAAAAATATTCTATTTGAAAATTAAATTTCGTAAGACAGAGCATGCATATCAGATTGCTTCAACCCGTGTATCGGCTATAAACCCTTTTAGGAGTTCACTCCAGTACCCTGAAACGTAAAATGACAAAATTCGAGGGAGGAGGGTTACAAAAATCCATCCATATTAAATAATCACAGTTTCTGAACCCAAAAATAAAAGTAAAAAAATAATAAACCCCCAGTAAATAAAGTGTTAGAATTGCATGCGTTTTTATCCTTTTCGCTTTTCAACTAGTTTACTAGTTTGTTAACCAATTTGTTTTCGTACGTATTTGTTGTTCGTAATAAACGAAAACCGTCTGCCAAGTTGGGTGTGACACACATTTTCGTTGTCCAGGTCAAGTTCCTTTGAGATGTTCAAGATGATCTCGAAAGATGTAGAATATACGTTTTTTACGTAGATTTATGGTACAGAAATGCCATAGGGCACGTTCCGGCATGCATGAACTCCTTCAAAAGGTTAGTTTACATTTGTTGCGGGTCTGTCACGCTAAGTCTAAAGCGGATAGAATGATATAATATGAGTGTGGTGCAAACGATGTGAAACTATTGGACCGTTTTTCCGTGGTGACATTTGCGAATATGCAGACTGATTGTTAATTTCTTAGTAACGAAATTCATGGGGAACCATCCACGGCCTAGCTCGCACATTCCCTGAGAGTTTCATCGACATCGAAAGAAAACAGTTTATAAAACAAATAATAATTATTACAAGGATCTCCAGACATACGGACAGATAGACAGACACACACGAAGCGAGAGTTGTTCAGAATGAACCAAAAAAGCAAAATGCGACTAGAACTGTTGATTTTGGAGAAGAAAAAAAAATTCACTCCCCCAAAGTGGGAGCACAGCTTCAGCCACATGTAGGTAGAGTAAGAATAAATAAATAAGTTACATGTCAAATGAGTACCTACATCATTAGAAGGAGAGTCATTAAAATTAAGATGAATAATAAATAAAATTTCAGGAACTGATAAACAGAACATCAACTCCAGGCTGGGCCGTAGTTTCACACTATCCACCTTTTTCATCGGTTATTATTCAATTGAAGGTCATTTATATATCATTTAATGAAAAAGTTATAATCATTAAAAAAAATAAATGAGTAAAACTATCTTCCTACATGTTTATCAAAAGTTAAATTGGGTTGGCTTGACCCGTTTGACAAGTGACGTTGAATCCGCTCGAGTTCTAAATGATATAATTATGGTTTGCGTCCGACAAAATGGATCGGTTTTATTATGATTTGATCCCGCGGTTTTTTATTGATTCTTCTGACCGGTTCGGCCGGTTCAGATGTCCTTAAGTAGTTGATTACTCGAACGGGGAAATATTGTGGATTCCTTTGAAGCTGAACTAGTTCAGAAACGTAAAACCTATTCGCTTTTAGATGATAAACATGTACTAAGTATTCTGATGACAGTTCCACCTATGATAGCCTGTAATTCTTTTTGCAAAGGTTTCAAGTAAGACATTTCGGAGAACGAATTCTCGCCCCACAAGACGTGGTCACCGCCCAGCGAGCCCTCAAAATTTGCGCATCTACAAGGTTGCTCTTTTAACATCGTTATTTTTCAGAGAGGTTTGTTAGACTTCAACTAATTTGTGACAAAAAGTGCCTCATAAAAATATTGAATAAATGAAGAAAAGTGAGTTTCCTTCAGGAAATATCATTAACCCATGACATGATTATTAACACCCTCACAAAATGATTTACGTACGTACGTATTTAATGGACGGTTTGACGAACAACTTGTTGATGGGGAATGAGGGTTCGTGATTTTCATTTTTGTCAACTAATCACCATGCATTACTGTAAAAGTTAATCAACTTTGGCCTGATTGTTTCCTAAATCTCCCAAAAACTTTCATGAACGAATCCAAATTCCAAACAGCTATCACTTTCTCATTTTCCAATGAATCTTAAATCTGAGGCTACCATTGGAAAAAAACATTAAATGTCTATTCTAGCTTTCTGATTCCAGTTCACAATTTTCGTTCAGCTTTTGTGAGTAAAAATTTAGCCTAAAGTAAAAAATGTGTCAAACCCCAAAAACCCGGGAACTTACTGGTTTTTTCAATCACCTGTAAAACAGAATTTTCTCACATGCACATTTTGTATTGTTGCTTAAATAGTTGGGCAGAAAGCTCAGCTTGCTAACGGTGTCCTCAAATTTGAGTTTACTCCGCCCAGTATGGGAGAAATCCCGTTATCCTGCGGAAAATGTGTTTTTCTAAGTCTTTTTTTTTAAGGGAAAAATAACTAACTCACGACGGGAAGTGTTTTCCTGCTGGAAGACAAGTTCTGCACAATTCTCTCCGTGGATTTGAATGGTGATGACACGGTGGATCATTTTAAATATCTAATATAACAATAATGTGTCCTTTGCTGGGTCCATGTAACTGTCTCAACCAAAAACATGCTCTTCCTTTGGTTATTGGGATGGCAAGTTTTTCGAATGCCAAATATGCTGTCGGTTCATGGATCGAACGAAATGGGAATCGTGAATACATAAATTTGTCGCAGAAAAACACAAACACACCACAGAGCGGTGTCCTAAAAAAAGGAGAAAACATCAACTTACCGATCCTGTATTGATTTCATGGAAAAATTTCAGTTTGAGGGCGAAAACTCGTTAGGAACGAGCTTGTGCTCGTGCTCGGGCTCGTGCTTTTACAAAGGTAATACATAAATGTTAACAAAAAACGCGTTTCCAAGGTCGGCAGAGTAGTCGGAATGCTTCTTGTCGCCCGAATATGGTTCTTTTCATGGGCACCCGAGTAGGATTCACACATCAAAATGACGGAAAACGAGCATAAATTAAAAAAGGGAAGCAGTGTACCTGCTGTGAAACTGATGGAAGCCAATTGAACTGGCACGAAATACGAAGACCCAAACAAAAATGAAGAAATAATGAAAAGAATGAAGAAGCGAGAAATGGAAGTGGCATTGGCAGGAAATGGCATTCTTGGTAGCTCGTGTGTAGGAGACTCGGAGAAGGTAAATAGTTGAAAACCGAGAGGAGGAAAACATACCGAGGTCGTACCGACTTGGAGGAGTGAAGCCGAGATAAAGGCTTTTATTTCGGAAGTATTCGTCTGAAACGTAGTCTGCTATCTGAGACTTATTCCGGACTGGGGATTCCAGTTGCCGAAGATGGTCGGGAATAACTTGAGTCCGCCGGTACCACTCACTCAGAGAGCAGCTGACCTTCCGCTTACTTCAACTTCGCCCTTATTGAGGATTTTCTGAGCGAATTGATTTTCAACGAACGCCGCTCGTTTTGGTTCGTTGCCGGCACAAATTCGGGCGAATGATCGTTTCCGGCCGACCGAGCATTCGAAAACAAACGGGACTGCGGATGTTGACAGTTCAGGCACTGGCGACTAACTTCAAACATTTATGAATGCTCGAAGGTACTCATGAACTTTCCTGCACTGAACTGCCGAGCTTGAACTCCCCGCCCAAAGTCGGTACGTCAGCGAACATCAAAGATATTTCGCAATTCGTGTCTTATGCTTTCGCGGCATGTGGTATCAGATTCCAAAATGGCCATTTCTAAACAACCAAAAAGAAAAAACGCTACAAATTAATTCAGGAAGGTTTATTATTTGTGACACACTCCCCCCCCAACCCAATGCTACTTTTCTTGACTGCCAAGTCGTCAAAAAGAGAAAATAAAAAAAAATTGGGATTTGAAAAATAGAAGTCTACACCCATTTTTAAAAGTTCTCTACTAAAAGGAGATTATTCAAGACGAATGAGCTCGGGCGGGTCTGCGACCCATTTTAATTGATTCGGCATCCAAAATTGTTGGTCGTGAGGTCGTTTTTGGGTTAAAACATTGCAACTACTTGATATTGGTGAATTTCTACGGAACTGAAACCTATTTCAATCCGAAATTAATAGGAAATGACAACACGGTTGCCTATGTTAGGATAAACGTGTTTTAAATTATGAGATGATCGAGCTGGTTAGAAGTTAGAATTCTAAGTCCTTTTATGTCTTGTACAGAGTACGGTGGACGGACATTGAACTTAATCTGAAGAATATTGTTCTATACAAATTCAATTTTAGAATAATTACCCATTTGAAGTTGTCATCAACTTTTTAGTTCTTGACATTGATGCGATCCCTTGACAGTACGAATTTCCTGACGGAGGATATAAGACACCACGAGAACATTCCAGACCACCCGATGTATCATCAACCATTATCAATTCGGGCCGTCCAGTAAGATATCCCACCCAATGTTTAGCCATTTACATGACACTGACTCGTGAGATTCGAATGATAACAGCCTCGTTTGCCCGAAGAATGTCGTTACCTATTTGATTTGAGAGCTTTCTCGGAAGCCCGTCCTTCAATGTGTACAGTGAAGAAAAAGAACCGTCCCTCGTCCTGTTATTTATAGGAAACCACGTTCAAATCAATTTCAGACAAACGAAGTGTGGGCGCTCGCATCGGAAGAAGGAATGATTTTGGGCTGAAACCGGAATTTCCACTCGTATGTTCGTATCGTATGGATTTTCCAAAGCATTTTAGTTTCTTTGTCAGTCAGACTGCCTGTCTGTACACACAACAATCTTGACTCCATTAACTGACATCTGAATGGATGTGTAAGGCATGTATACCTTAGTTCAATACAGGGGTCTCCGAAAAACGGCATGCGGAAAATCATGGATGGATGGAAAAAATTAGGCTACCGCCAGAACGTGATGACTTCAAGGGAATCAAGAGTTTTTCCAGAGAAATTATATCAATTTTCGGTGCAACGTATCTATGCGACACGCATGTCAAATCCAAATATCGAGCAATGCTTTCAGAAGAACACTTAACAAATTTGCTTACGATTGGAATAACAAACTATGATCCTAAGTGAAAAGACATTGTAAGCAAAAAACAATTGGACACAACACATTAGATTGGTCTTCCTAAATATTTGTTTGAATGTAATAATTTTAAATAAATTAAAAAAATATATATTTCTTTAAAATAAGTGGAAAGACCTTGCAAGCACAAAACAATTGCACACATCACATTAGATTGGTTTTCCAAAATATTTTTTTTTCAAATGTAAATAATTTTAAAACGAACAATAGTTCTCGGGTCACTCGAAAATCAGTTGTATAATCCAATAAATTTCTTAAGATGCTAAAATTTGTTTGTACCCCACCCCGTGACCCCTTGCTGTTCCAATAAACCTTCGCTAGTAGCAAAATTCAAGTTTTACGGGTCAAACTAGTGCTGCACGTTGTGGGTCAAATTGGAGCTCTACTGACTGTGAAACTCCATTTGCCACTGCTACCTTCTTACCCATACGCGTAAATGGGCAGACTTTGTTTTGCTCATAGCTCGTGAACGGTTGGAGCTATAGAAAAGTGGAAGGTGGAAGTCCATCCGAATGGAAATTTCAAGAGCTACAACTTTTCTATGACAATTTTCGATATCTCGAACGGTTTTCGAGATAATTTAGTTTTACATCGATAAAAGGCGAAATAAAGTGAAATAATGGCGGTGCATAGCCCTCAAAATCGTTATAACTTCGTCAAATGAAATTGACACTCAAAACCCGTTTGTTGCATTGTAAAACGAGTAATTACAAACATTTTAACACATCGAACGCCTAATTCTACTGAGCGACTCGGGAGAAATCGCGTTTTTAAGATTTGCGGGCACCCAAATAAAACGGACGCTCATACCGGCATTCTGCAGGGTCCGTTGCGTTTTTACTTCATTACGAATAAAATCAGACCGCTTACGCTTAATTTGATCGATTAGAACCGAAAATATAGTCAAAAAACCATGTTTCGGTCACAAAAAATCGAAAAAATTGTAAAAAATTTCATACTGCTATAGCTTTTAAAACCGTTCATTTGTGGAGGAGCTGACCTGGCAGGCCTTTTTTATTCGTTAATGGAAGCAACTATACCAAGTATGAACAAAATCGGAGAGGGTCGGTACTTTTCGAGTTTGTCTGGTATGGAATGACTATACCATCAATGGAATGACTATACCCCAGGCAACTATACCATATACCAGCAAAGGGAGAACCAATGCATTGTAAAGTAGTCTTTTCAATTTAAGGTCCATAAAATAACGTACTTGCCAACAAACTGGGATTAACTTTCTTAGCTTAGAGTTTATCATTTTTATATGTTCATCCCAGGACAATGTTTGATCAACCATCACTCCCAAATATTTCACAAAAGGAACCTGGCGAATTGTAGGGGAGCTGCACGCTGTGCAGTCGTCACACTGGTGACACACTATTTGACCTATTGAGGGAACATTGGATGTTTTCGGGGAGAAACAAACCAATTAGGTTTTGCTGAAATTCAAGTCTAATTCACTTGTTTACGTATTCAGCTGAATTTCTGTAGTTGTTGATTGAAATCCCAATCGTACTTGCCAATTTAGTTAATCACTTATTGTAATTGATTACTGTCAACTCTGCTCAGAGATTCGGGTGTCATTATTTTTTCTGGCGATTTATCCCTCCCTTGGTTTTTGTAAATTCTTTCAGTCGCTCTTCATGCGTGTATCGAATTACTGCAAACGCATTTGTCCAGTTTGATAACTAATAAAGAAGCGTGGTTGCTCGTTTTTCCAACACCGTTAGTCGTTGGAAATTCTCAGATTTTATAATGGAAAAAATTAATAATAATTCGTAGAAAACTGAATGATGTTGTCATTCGTTCATTCTTCTGAATAAATCTCCATTTTTCTTCCGAGTCTGCGAAGCTGCGGAAGCTTAGTGTTCACTTTCGGGAGCCAAAAAATGTTTGTTGTCCGAATTCGAAATTTCCACTCGCATTTTGAGTTTCATAGCCTACTGAACAAATTTTTGTTGGTCTGTCGGTTTGTCTGTCCGCATTTCCTTGTTACAGCCATAACTTCCACAATTTTGAATAAATTTAGCTCATATTTTGAGGGACTATGCGGATAAGGCCTCTTGAAGTCCCATGCAAATTTGATCTCAATATAATCAGCGGTACGCTCTGCGCATGCGCTAACGTGAAGTTCTTGAAACAGGTATAACTATCACAATTTTGATTCAATTTAGCTCATATGATAATGGATGTAACGAGGGAACTGCTGTGCCATCTCCTTGGCAGGGTATTTTAGATTAAAAAACCTTTATGGAAACCAAAAAAAAAACATTTGACGTGATGAGAGCGCTATCTCTTATCTACGAATGACACTTGAGATCCCTTTCTTTAAACTTAAAACAAGAACCTAAGAAACAACATTCGCTGCACTCTTTCCAGGCGGCCTTCGCCTTAACCTTGTATCCACTACTGTAGTGAAAAAAGTGGTCTCAACCCTTTTTTCTGCAGATTTTTAATAAGTTCGAGAGGTATGCGATTGTGTAATTCACTGTGGCTTGGAAATCGGTCAACATTCTTCCCCGCTCTTCTTTGAGAAGAATTTAAGCTGAAGTCCCCAGTCCGACATCGTCAAATTCATCGCGTTCGTTCAATTATGAATTTGGAAATCACAAAAACAGTGTATTTTCCATCTATCTAAAAGATAGTTTGGTACTCCTGTTTCGAACATTCGTCACAGATTTCTGTTGGGGTTAATCTGAAGATTTTCCTTCCCATTCTGAGTGAAGAACCGTAAGAACCCATCATTCGGATTTGAGCTAGGAGCCGCTTGAAGACGATTGGTACTTCCTGAGGTAGTCCTGACAGCCAGGGTGTGGCGAGTAGAGATGGACGAAGGAGTCATTATATCTAGACTCGGATAGGCTGGATAAGTCGTAATCTAGTAGAAAAGTTTGGCTATTTCTAGCACGATCGGGAGAGATGTAGCTAAGGCATTAGCATCTGTAGTTAGTATCAGTGCAATCGTGGACCAAATTTCTCAGTTCAGTGAACCAGTTGAATCTCGGATTATTCGTTGGCTTTTTGTCCAGGGATATCAGAGCTAAGAGGGCTATTTTTTGGATATTTCGTATCATCCATTCTGAAGATCGTAATGAGGAAGTTAAGGCTTAGTTTGAGAACCTCATATGCCAGCGGAGATATTCCAGCCTCAAGCCTTACCATATAGCTGGAAGTGCAACCTGGAAGACCAAGGACTCTTTTGAAGTATTGTACCGACACACACTCTGTCTCTCGAATATCTCAAGGCCCAGGTTGGTGCGGAGTACAAAAGTGTTCCCAACACAGATGCCCGGAAGATTTTGGTGATTGAGTCCAAGGAGGAGCACGAACCACGAGCTAAAGCGTCAATTGCTATTTCCGAAGCTACTTTTGCCTTGGAGATGCGGGACTGAGATGCTTCATTTAACAGAGTAAATCCGCTCAGCTTAATCCCCAGGTAGCCGACAGAGTTGGTTTCAATCTCCTATTTTAACATTTTTCAACCAGACCTCGAAAATTGATCCCTGTAAAAATCTGAAAAAAAGGCGCTACAATAGAAAAACGTGCGCGAAATTAACCCATTTCGATCATTATTCCCCAAAAATTGAGTCGAATCAAGAAACGGATAGCATCACATGAATTAGTGTTTAAAAAAAAAACAAGTGAAAATTCATGTGCCACACTTTAGAGTTCACCACTATTTGACAAATTCGGGTTTGAGCAACTTTGCGTGCTCACTGAACCGGTAGCGAGCCATAAAAAAAAATGGTTGAGGGGTAACATTTTCATGAAATTTTGAGCAGAATCCGAATTTGCAATAAAAAATGGGGGTTCCCATTCGAAATAACAGAGCTGATGCGCAACTCGCACATTTGTAATATTTGAATTCCTTGTTGAAAATAAGTGAAGTTATCATTTGAAATTTTAGGGTCGGAAATTACGGAGATAAATACCTGGTCCATTAAATTTTGGCCACCCTGTATATAGGTACAATTATTTATGAGAAAGAAATTTAGACAGGGATGTAGAATGAGAGGCAAGCTGTCTAATATCTCGAACTAATTGATCACAGGAACTAGAAAAGAAATGATTTTGTGATCCTTGGTCGCGGAATTTCAATGTGGCATCCAAGGACGGAACAAAATAATTTATGACCCCAATATTTCTAGTAATTTAAATTGAGCTCAAGGGGGAATATTGAACCCCAAAATGTAACTGTGAACCCTTTCCCCACTGTTGCAGCTGGGATCATTGACTGGCTCTGGCAGCACTTTTACCCTAAAGCACTTCACCTGCAACTCTTAGTCTTTTCTTCTCCGCTGTCATTTTATGTTGCATGAAAAATAATGGACTTCAGACGGTGTGTCGAAATTTCCTTCCTCGTGTTTGGCTGCTGGAAGTTTACTGGTTGAACCTTTAAGATTTCTCGGCCTATGGGAACCTAACTTCCCAGAACGATCTTCAGCGACACACTCGTGGAGAGTAGCTCAGTTACCCATCATCAGAAGTGATCCTCCTGGACCATTTTCTATTCATGGGGCGTCCCCATTTCAACATGCATCGTATAACAACTATTTCCACCTTTACTACTAAATTCATGAGTGGTACTAGTATATAAGTACTACCTGGTACATGTAAGTAATGACTATTTCAACTTCGTTCAAACTCTGATCAAAGAGTCATCTCGATTGTTTGCAGAGCCTAATCTTGGTTGTCATTCTTTGCACGGCGCCAAGTTATAATACGCACTTTATAACCACAACCCACATCTTCACAATCATCGCTTGAATAGGTAGTGAACGTCGCCAGGAGATCTAACAGCACCTACCAAGGCCATCGTTCTCCTACCACATTCTAGTTTTTAATAAAATGTTCAGACAGTGCATGTGGGGCACGCACATATTTCACAACACACGTAATATTGAATCTTCGTAGAGCTCCGGAGAAGTAAAATTGCCAACAGCAACTAGAAAAAGTCGGAATAAGTTTTCGTGAGGACTGAGTTTTCAGAATCATCACATAGTGTTCCTATTTGAATAGTTTTGACTTGTGAGCACATTATTTGTCATAAAGTTGTTAATTATCACTTCTATTGCCAAAAAAACCTCTCTTTCTACTCATTATATTCCAAAAAAATGTGGATTTAACGATTTTTTTACGCAGATATTAATGAAACTACGTTTGTCAGCATATTTTTTCGGATTAAATTTTTCTAAACCCTATAACTGTTATGGTTTTTGGATGAATTAACGGATTTTTTGTAAGCCCATTCTTTATCTAGCTTAGTTTTAAAGTTATAAGTTATGAAATGTTCGATTTTTATCCGAAAAGATTTTTATCTTATCGTTTCTAGGTAGAGTCATCATCTGGTATGGTCTGTAACAGACCAAACGTTTGGTCCGTTTAGGTATCATAGTAACAGTGACTTCGACCATCGGAGTACTTTGAACATTGCCGCTTGTAGATAAGCAGTTCTTTTTCCTTTTAAAACGGGACGGGTTTAATATTCTGTTTGTCGATACACCTTCTTGGATATGGCCACATTTACAAACGGTGAGTACGCCTGGCTTAACTCCAATGGACTTTTTTGTGTGGGGCTACATGAAAAGTGAAGTGTACGCTACAGAAGTGACCAGCGTTGAAGTACAGGCAAGGATCGCAGATGCCAGAGCTAAATTGCAGCAACATCTGACGTTAGAAGTGACCGTAGGAGTGGTGAGAAAAAGAGCAAGAAGCTGCATTCGAAATAATGGAGGGCGGGTCTCTTCGATTCTCCGGAACGGGTTGAGATAGAACAGTGCGGTTGGCGGGGTTTAGCTACGTTTCCGGTCTAGTTTTACCCAAATAATTTTTGTACACTACGATTACGTTTGTAATTTACCATAATCAACCAAAATTCAATATTATGCCAATTTTTACAATAAAATATGTTGGTTGTTAAAGATCAATATCTGCACAAAGTTCTCAGATTTCATATAATTTAGAACAAAACCACTTTGTCATTCGTTTCAGGAGCGGCGGATGAAGTCGGGAACTTGACGGAGCCGCGATGGTTGTCCAAGTACGTGCCGACTCTTTTGTCCCGCTTGCAGTTCGGCAAGAATGAAGCGAGTTCGGCCACGTGCAAGCTTCAAGGCGCCCTCTACAACGAACATCTCAACAACCAAACCCGTTGGGCTATCACCAGTGAGTATATAACTTCGAAGAAGCAAATAGGTATTTAATCAATAACAGCGACACTTGAATTTAAAACTTATTTAAATCCCAGCACCAGAAAAAAAACAAGTTTGTGCAACCGGATTTGATCTAATATTTTTTTCGTGTTTTCGATCTTATGTCATTAAAACTGTCATAACTCCCTCAATTTTGGATATAGCCCAAATATGATGACACCGTTAGAAAGAGCGTTAAATTTTCTATCTACTTGATGTCATAAAACATTTTTTTTATTGCATTGAAGATGTGTGATTGCTGCTCGAAATGGCAGTTTTGACAATGATTGACATTTGTCAATCGCCTGTTTTTCAGAATCGCCTAGAAACCCCATTAATGCTTGACGCAAAACTGTGCAGGCCAGGTAAAACGTGCGCCAAAATGTCAGCTTTCCAACGGTGTAGTCGTTTTGGTGTTTAACTTTTCTCGATGAATCGAATGGTGACAACGCCTGACCTCTCAAGGGACGATTTAAGATAGTTTTGTCGGATGCGTAAACCCGTTCGTTTGTGAACAGCGTCTACTGCGTTTCTAAGCTGTCAGGACAAAGTCAGAATAATCGAAGAGCCAAGAGACGGCTATTGTTTGTGTTCATTTACGATTGATTGCGATGAATCGCATTAATCTTTTTGTGGACACTATAACCTTTATCAATCCAGGCTTCCGTATCATTACCAACTCTTCCCTTCCGTCTCTTTCCTCGCTGTATTTCCTTCAGCGTGGTTTCCCTATTGCATATTCCCATTCATCATAGTGCGCTATAGCTATTGAACATAGCTGGTAGTAATAACCAAAACCTTAGTGGCATTTTCCTCATACTATCCGACGTGTTCGCAAGGGTGTGAGTTGTACACAGGAGGAGTGTGACTCCCTTGCTGCTTCAAAAGCATTACAATTGGCAAAACCGTATACAAAAATCATGTAAACATACTCACTTGTGGTATAGATACTCTGCTGAAAGCAAATCATCGCCATAAATCATAAATGAAGACAGACAATAGCCGCCTCTTCGATTATCCTGACTTTAGGATAATCTGAAGGACAGCTTAGGAATGCCGTAGATGCTGTTCACAAACGAACGTTTTCATTCATTGAATTCATTTTCATTTTTAATTATTGAATATTTATTTTTTTGGTTTATATCATAACAATCTTGTTTAAACTCTAACTCTTTATATGAACTCGATTTAAACCCCAATATCTTACCATTGACCTACAACTGGATGACAAGTTTAAGTAAGCAAAAATTTTACTAAAACTGAATTTGATCAGAAGCAACCATCAACATCAACATTGCAACATCCAATGTTACAGCCAACTCAGAATGGGGTTGGTAATACACGGCGCACAAAGCAACCCCTCCTTCAAGACCTGAGGGTCGTGCGGGTCATTGCATATCTTGCCCCTGACCAAGACAATGCCTCCTCCGTCGCTTTCCTAATTTTCAAACATTAGGTCTTCTTTAGTTATACATAGTGTCTCGGGAGTTATGCACAATCCGACTACGAACAAAAATGCCTCCTTCCAATTTTTTGCCTCGTTTCCTAGGTATTCGCAATTTAAGATTTTTTCCTGTTTTCGATCTATTTTGGAAGTAGCTCAAATTTGATGATATCGTTCGAAGAACGTTACATTTTCTATCTGTTTGATGTCGGAAAACATTTTTTTTATTGCATTGAAGATGTTCGTAGCTGCGCGAAATGGCAGTTTTGTCAAAATGCCGTCTCTCGGCTCTTAGCTAATCCTGACTTCACTAACGCCTGGGTTCAACGCATGCATCCAACAAAACTATCTTAAATCGTCACTTGAGAGGTCTGGCGTTGTCACCATTTGATTCAGCGAGAAAAGTTACGTATATCCCGCCTTCAACCTTTTTTCGTCGAGACTTTTGGAAAAACCTCAATTTTAACAGAAAACACACGTTTTTCTGCAGTTAAATACCATTTCCTTAACTAAAAATATTTGTAAACACCAAAATGACTACACCGTTGGAAAGCTGACATTTTGGCGCACGTTTTATCAGGCCTGCACAGTTCTGCGTCAAGCACTAATGGGGTTTCTAGGCGAGATGAAAAACAGGCGATTTTGAGATTTTGACAAAACTGCCATTTCGCACAGCAATCGCACATCTTCAATGCAATAAAAAAAATGTTTTATGACATCAAGTAGATAGAAAATTTAACGGTCTTTCCAACGGTGTTATTATATTTGAGCTATATCCAAAATTGAGGGAGTTATGACAGTTTTAATGACTTAAGATCAAAAACACGAAAAAAAATCTTAAATCGCGAATAACTCGGAAACGAGGTTTCTGGCAAAAAATTGCTAGGAGGCATTTTTGTTCGGAAATGAGTTGTAGAACACGTAGGAGTCGGATTGTGCATAACTCCTGGGACACCCTGTATATCCTCCTACTGCTGCCTTCCTACTTCTTCTTATCTTTTCCTGTTTTACATCCAGTATTATGTAATGCCACTATTCTTTTACATTCCAGATTCCATTACCAAAGAAAAATATTGAAACCAATTTTTCTAAGCTAGTGAGAAAACATTTGCCGATATTTCGAAATATCGGAATTGCAGTATGGATACTCGATATCATTGAAGGGCCCAGTATCGATACGAAAATATCGGTACTCAACGGTAATTACCGATGTTTTGAAATAATGGGTAACAACCCACCCCTAATCCTCATTGCTGTAATAAGTTTCTATTGCCTACAACGACCAAGGGGAAGGTGTATCTATTTCAAAAAAGCTTCTCAGAAGAGTATTTATTTGTAAAACTTGTCTTGTGGCAAAAATGACGTAGTTAATAATCTTTGAGTACCTTAATCAGAGGGGGGGGGGGGAGGATGACGCATACTGCAAAAATGATGGGGGGGGGGGTCATGAAGCATATGGGGGGGGGGGGGGTCACCCCTGCCTTAATCTTTTATTTGTATCACATTTTCAGTTGGAAGTTCCAATTATTCTTGATTAAATATGAATACATCTTAAAATAATCTTTTGACGTTTTACATTATCACAATATAGGAAAAGAAATAGGTTCGCTAGTATAACTTATAAATTAGAGATCATATTCGACAACATTCAACGATACGGAAACTTAATCAACCGGTTGCTGGTAACGAGTTAAACTGAAACTCGTGTTCACAAGATTGTATACCAGCTCTGCATTGTACCAGAAAAAGTACTTCGGCATCAAAAAATGAAGAGGACCTTTAACCTTTTTTTAAACTAGAACACTTGTCCCACCTTGCACTTAATTCAAAATTTGAACTTCCCAGACTTTTTGAAATTTGTCTTTTTACGTCATAATTTATATCGTCATCACTTAGCTCACTGATTATGGTGTTCAACGCCTCTTTACAGTTTTTTTCCCCCGAACCGTAAACACGGTTCAAAAAACTCCCAGCGGGGGATTTTCTGCACGGTTTCTGAAAAAGTCCCAAAAGTACATTAACGCAAAACAGCGCAAAACTGCCTATAATTACGAGGACAAAAACAAAACGGCTGACTCACACGCACGTAACAAAAAAATCGCACCTTAGAGAAGTTCTAAATAAATTTATTGAATTCAAAAACTGTTAATACTTGAAATAATAATTTTTACCACATCTATAAAGATTAAAATAAAATTTTTGTTTTTTCATCCCCTGTTTTTCACCTTTCTCCAGCCACCACTGAAGTGTTGAAATTTGTTAAGAATATAGGTTTTTTCGAAGCTGGGATAAAAATGCAGTGACTTTCGAGGGCAATAAATTATTATCAATCAGGTTCCAGTAAAGCATATTGGTTCCAGAAAAAGATGATTTCAGTTTCAAAACCGGATACAAGATTTTGTTTTCTGACCATATCTCTGTGGTAATGTGTTGCACCATAGCAATGGGGGGGGGGGGGGTGTTAAAGTAAAATCAAACCAAATAAAAAAAATCTTTATTGACAGAGGTAATTATACCTATTCAATGCATGGGATAATCCCACAAAATAAATACATGCTTCCAAGTAACTTTTTTTTCCTAAAAGGAGTGATCTAAACATGGTGAGTGCGAGCTCAGACGACAGTGTTCTAAAATAAATAAAATCTTTTCTTCTCCGAGTATCCCCTCAATTTACAAAGATATCAGAAGTAGGAGAACCATTTAATATTCAACAATTAACATTGCTCCAAAGAAAGGAAAATATAGCAAATCATCGTACTTAACTAATTATCCCAACCTTATATCTAACTAATTATTAACATTTATTATTTAAACTCGCTCCAGACTCCGAAATATTAGTTAAAATAAATTTGCAGTAATTAAATTAATATTTTCTGAGGGCCAGAAAAGGATAGAACCCACATACCATGTTTTCAACAACTCTTCGACAACAAATTGTTACGCATGTGCTCAGGGCTTTCGGAATCCAAAATACTTCAGGCGAAGATTTCTAATTGACACACACACAAAATATGTGGCAAACTTTTGCATCCGTTCTGTTGCATAGACACACACACACACATATGCTGCTCTCTCTGGTCAATGGATGGCTGGTCGCCCCTAAACCTAACACTCAAGCAGAGAGCACTGGAAAGTCTGGGTAGTTACAGTAAATTTCTCATAAGGTGGTGATAAGATGACATGCTTGCACGGAATAAAAAACTACACGGTACCCTACGAGGAACCCAAATGAACTTTGCCATCTCCTGTAACATCCGGTTTTGTGGACTCTTCCGTTTTAGATCCGGAACCTTTCAAATTGGGTTTCCCCGAGTATCGTCCAAATGTTAGCCCTGTAACTCTGTACTGCTCAACAATATGTTTTTCCTAAATTGTACGTATTTGTTGCATTCAGTGCACGACGCCTCGGCCCTGCATTGGGACAGCCTGGTGACCGGTAGTAGCTACAACTTCGGCTCGTATGACGCCTGCAAGTCCATCAACGTGCCGGAGCTCTCCATCTCAGGCCGCTACTGCATCGTGAAGATGGGGATGCGACCGCTGATTGGTACACCGCGCGAATTGAACTACACCGACACCAAGGTGGCCCGGCCCAACCACATGGACTCCGTTTGGGCGCTTTTCCAGGTAGGTGAAGGAACTTCAGTGAAATGAGAGCCTTAAGGTATGTCTTCACTAGCGTAACTTTTGTTCATCAGAGGCTTACATCATAGCTCATGGTGTGACATACGTGATGAATACTGCTTACGTGTCAGATATCTTGTACGGGAATGAGCAATGAATGATCGATGCCTATGTACTCTACTAGCGATTTTGGAACTAAACAGTATAACTCTCTAGCAACAGATCAGTTGACTGTTATCGATCACATGACTTGAAAAGATCACATGGCTGCGTTGATGTCGCAAGGGTTGGATTTCTGTGCGTCACACCGTTCATTTCGCGTGAGTTTTCCATTGAAAAAGTGCCGTCTTCAACTTTTTAATTGTTTATAAAATGTCTGATTCGAAGGAAACGCTTGAATTTATTAAAGGATTACAGCAAAATTACCTGTTTCCTGGAATGTAAATGATAAAATATACGCTAACGAAATCTCGCGGAATGATTCGTTGGCCATTTTGGGTGCAAAGTACAAGTTGGACACCAAAAGTGTTGGAAATAAAATTAAAAGCTTGAGGTCCTACTTTTCCAAAGACCACACAAAAAGTCTGCTGACTCCATCGCGAGGGTTGAAAGAAACCTGACGGAAAAATGTGGACAGGAATCGCTTGCTTCTAGGGCAGGCGTCAGAGGCAATCTTCCTGAGGCAAGTTGAAAGACGCAGATTGAAAGTTGAAAGACGAAAACGCACAAGTGTAGACATACGTTAAAGTTATGTAGGACACAAGTTTTTAATCAACGTTTACTATACAGGGTGTTAACCTGAGGAACCTGCCACAGTTCAGGAATAGATTCTACAAATCATTTCTGACAAAAAGTGCTTCTTAGACATTTTTTGTTGGAGGCTTCGTTTTCGAGTTTCCTTTGGGTAATCAGAGGTACCACAATTCGGAGGATCCTACACTGGGGAAGAAACGCGACTATTTTGGGGAAACACCGTAGCTCAGAAACGTGGGGTTTGGGGAAATTAAAAACGACCTCAACATGCAGAAATATACTGTATTCATTGGTCATTCATCGGAATGGATTTTCAATGGGGTGCATCTTTAAATCACGTCGTCATCATTCAGTCTCGATATCGCGGTCAGCTTCAGGTTCCCGTGTGTATGCACTTTTAAATGACAGTACGCGCGTTGCACTGGAATCTGTTTTACACAGCGACATTTCAGTTCGTTTTGCGATCGCAGCATTGAATGATACAAAGCCATCTTTCAAAGTCCGGTGTTCAGTATACTTGAAATTACTCATTACAATTAACGCCTTTCCGCTTTTACTTTTAAATTTATGCTGAGACATCCACCGCACTGAACTTCACGTGAACGGCGACTGATGTCGAGCACATTATCAGTCTCGGAAATGTGATCAGTGACCTTTTCCCCAAAATAGACGCAGTTGAAGCGGCCTTCCACTACCTGTTTCCCCAAAGTAGTGTCCTCCACAATTCAAACTAAAATTTTCTCCTGGGCTTCTGAGGCCTACGTGTTGCGTTATAGGTTGACCCACGCATTCCACGAACTTCTACTTTGCCAGTGCAACTATATTTTAGCAACTACAACGCATTTTGTATTTTAACAGTGAACAAGGTGGTCTTTACATAACGATTGGAGAGATCTTTCATAATACCTACTTTCTTTTTGTTTTTTTTCTGTAGTCATTGGTTTGATCGTTGAAGTCTTGTATTCTTGGAATATCCTGAAAAAAAACCTACACCATCTCATAGTGGTAATACTTTTGCAGGAAACCTCAGATCCTCGAGTGGCCAAGAAGGACAATGTTAAATTCACCATATGCATCCCATCTGGATGCTCCTTCAGCGACCTGGCATTGACCATAAACGACCAGCTGTTTCCCTCTCTCAGAGCTGAGGGTCTGGACGTGAGCCTTGATCTGGAAGAACACCAGTGTGTGAATCATCTCGAAGAAACCAAATTCGATCGCCCTGCTCTTGTCTACATGTGAGTTAGCACCTAGTTACGCACTGTGGAAACTCCTTGATTTTAAGGCATTTTTATTAATTGTTCCTTGAGTTGAACGTGAATCGAGCAAATTGAAGTGTTCCACTATTGGGATAGTTCAAACATAGAATCAAAAGGGTGGTGTAAGGCCAGTAATTCCCGCAAATCTAGAAATGGTTTTTTTCTCTTGAGATGTATAATGTGATCTCCGAAATTTAAGACTTTTTTACCGTTTTTTACTAATAACTCCCAAGCGGTAGTTTTTCATTTTAATTTATCTAATTATAGCAAAAAGTGAGTTCAGCAAGTCTCCCATTGAAAAACAATCATGAAAATTATCCCTCATGAACAATTGACTAGTTATGAAGAACTCACTACGTTAGGATTTTTGAACGGTCGAAATTTCTTTCATCTAATAAATCCGTACCAAAATTAGATTAATTTCTCACAGTACAGTGTAGAAACACAATGTTACATGAACTTGATATTATATTTGCAGTATAAACTAAATGACGACTGCGGGGAAATCTACTGTTGTTAACAACACGTAACTGCCTCTGTCTTTTTGACACCTGAAGGTTCTGTTCACGTGGTAGTAGAGTTTCATTCTTTCATATCAACCTCACAAAAAAATCCTCTAGGGTAGCAGTACCAATTCACGACAATCCTTTCCGCTAAAGAGTAAAACAACTTCGTTAAAACTTTGATTGTTGCTTTTCTGCTCAAAAATCAGGTTTCCTCAATCAGTGCGAATGAGGGTCACACATATTAGTGCATATAATAATGTTAAGAAAAATGTTGTACCTAACTGTAGAAGAAATACTAGTTACCAGTTGGTAATATATCACAACACCACCTTGAAATCAAAATACAGTTGAAATTGAAATGACATTATCCTCCAGTTTCTAGTCAAAGTCAAACTAACCTAATGATAGTGCAAAAACAAATAGAAAAAAAATGTCTGCCAAGGTGTGTGAGTCACATAGCTATCTCATATCCGATTCCAGAAAGCAAGGGGATTGTGTATAGGGAACTTAGTGAATCAATTGTGTATACTCATGGAAATTATGCATATTTACAAAATGTTGCAGAAAATTGTAAGCTGAGGGAAAAATAACCATGAAGTAATAGGGTAATTATTCTTGTCCGCGTCCGAACCTGAAGGTACTTCCGCCCAACGCTGAAATAAAGCTTGAAAAAAAATGAGGCTACTCATCTTAATCTGTTGCTCTCATCGGGACGCACTCAGAAGACGGGAAGAACCACCACGCGCACCACTTCCAAAAGAATCTGGCATCTCGCTTCCAAGAAGCTGGTGTCTTAGGTGATGTCCAGAGAGTATTTCGGCCAGTGCAGAATGAAACAGTTCTCCAAATTGCCATTTCGCTGGCCTGCATCGAAAAACGGCAGCTCCATCTTGATGATCATGATAAAAAAAGCCTTTGGAACTGTTAGCCATGTAGTCATAACCGATTCGCTTCGTAGTGTTGGAGTACCTGCTCGTTTAATTCAGTATTTTAAATATCTATACCATGAAGGCCCCGCATAGCATCTCTCTCAGCCAGTATTCTACCCTGTCAGCGCCTGTTGGGTCTTAGGGGCTCTAGATGGGACGTCCCCTGCACTGCTGCGGACCTTCATTTCAACAGGCAGCAGTCGTCGTGGTGCCGCTGAGCAACTCCAGTCGGTCCAAAACCTAGCTCATCTACCTAGTTTTCCCCTGCTCTACATGATTCTGTGGAGGTAAAGTAAAGCTCTGACAGTGTTCTAAATCCCCCATTTCTCCCAGTGTGAGTAATAGCCTTTAGAGGGCATAGGGGTCTACGACCATGGACATTTTCATGCCACTGTAATGAGGTGTTCTTGGGATGTCATCGTTTTACCCTTTGCGTAAAAATGAGAACCTGTACCGTGTGGTGGAGACTCATGTAGCTGTAGCATATGTGTTACAGTTAATATTAGCGAGAGAGAGAGAGAGAGAGAGAGAGAGAGAGAGAGAGAGAGAGAGAGAGAGAGAGAGAGAGAGAGACCACCACTTATTAAAAACTAGGGCATGACTGTGACTGTGTCACGGAGTATGGTGCGGGAAAAGTGCCACAAATCTATTCATGTTGAGCATTTCTTTTGGAGTTCTTCGTGGTACCACCACCCACGTTCATCGGGGCTCTTACCTCAACTTTTGGCCATTTTATTTGGGGTTTCCTTTCACCCCCATCTCGCTTTGCTTCCCAAATATTTAAGGTCGGTGCCGGGTAAACTTGGGCATCCTCCCCAATTTTCTTTCATTTTCTCCCCCTCTGCCTTATGCCTTATTATGAGGTATTATATTGACTCATAAGTGCCAAATGTTTGTTTTGTTTTCAGATCAGTTCTGGGGTCTATGTTCTGTATCGTATTGATTGTCTCTTTCGCTCATGACTACTTCATGTCAGAAGAAAGGCAACTTAAATTCAATCGTGAGTAACATAACATAATATGTTTAACTTTACTTTTTTACTTAACATTACTACTAAAGTACTACATTTTATACAAATGGCCAGTGGAAGACAATCATCTACATCTATGGTGATAGTAGACCAATGGTGACTTATCCATGGAGCTGGAATCAATCTTTCAGTCGATCATCGAATGTATTTCTTTCTATATAACTCGAAAAAAGTATATCCGCCATGAACTATGTAAATTAAAAAATTCAAGAAGAAATTGATGCTTAAAACTGTACTTAATATTCATCAACGTGCTATATTTTTTATAATCAGTTTGTCTGGCAATCGAATTCATTATTAACATTTTTTGGAACAAAGTATTCAAATTTCAACTCTACTTAAAATTAATATAATATTATAAATTGTTAAAAGTCCCTCTTACGATCATGCTGCATGACATTTTATGTTGACATTTGAAACTCAATGTTAATTTACTATTTCTTCCACCCATATGAATCCGCTACATAATCAAATAAGATTGTAACATTACAATGAGAGGTACATGACTCATGTTCGTTTTTGTTGCTACAGAAAATTGCTGTTTGTCGGCGTTCTCGTTACTCAATTCTGGAGAAAAACTGATGCAAGTTGAAGGACCTCCAGAGCTTCACTTTTTGTCCGGCACCAAAGTGTTTTCCATGTTCCTGATCATCTTCGGTCACCGCTACCTCGCGTATCTCTACGCTCCCAATATAAATGTCCTGGACCTAGAGTTGGTAAGTAGTGACCTGGTTATCAATGGTTAAGTTATCAAAACCTTGTTCATCGGTGAAAATAAGTGTCAACCTTTCAATTCAAGAACATAAAAACCTGACGTATGTTTAAAAATGAGGGATAAACAATGTAACAGAACTGTATACAGGGTGGCCCACCCAACATGAACACACATTCTATTTTCATATTTTCAATCTAATCTAACATTCATATTTTTCTAAAAGGAATTGGAAGGCCTACTGAAAGAAAAAGATGAAATATAGGTTGGTGTTTAACATATTTGTTTAAAAGGAATTGGAAGGCCAGGTTTAACCCAGATGGACTTAAGGCACCCAGAAGCCACAGTTATGGCTTTTCTTTGATTCGTGAATCAGTGTCAGATGCTTCTTGACGTAGCACAGAGTTGAAACACTCCCTCAATCCAAGTTGGCCATGAGATGCTGCATGCTGAGGGACCTTCTTGAGGGCTCCTCGTCAGATTTCTGCCAGTAATTATTCATCCTGATGTTATGTTGTGTGAAAGTTTTGCCGACACAGGATTCACACATTCCAACATGTAGACCACGTTCCTGGTGTTTCAGTCTGACGGAACTCCGGAGGATCTGCAGGTGAAAGGGCTATTCACAGCGGAAATGCATTTTACACTCTCAAGCATTCGAATGAAGAATCAATCAAAGTCAAGCTGAAATCTCTTACTTTTTCCATTCTTCCAGAAATTCTCATTTGGTGTCCTATATAGTTCGTATTGTTAGCAGATATTTCCTAATGGATGTCGATTTAAACTTTTGTTGCAGAAATACAATGATGTGACAGAAATGTTCCTATTCAACGGACCGCTCATCGTCAACACGTTCCTCACGTTCAGCGGTTTCTTTACCTACTTCAAAATACTCCACGACATCGAGAAGGGTCGAGGCGTCAACATCTCACTTTATATTTACTACAGGTGGATGAGGTAGGTCTACTGCATGGGTACATAATCCAAATCATCGTAATCCAAGGTTTTTGAGAAATGTTCAGGAAGACAGAGAATTGCTATGCATTTTTGATCGCTTAATCTAATGGTAGTGCTATTCCGCCCCTTCGGAAGTGAAAAAACTGATTGTTGAAATTACAAGTACAAGCGGTTCTTATTGTTGTTTTCAGTAAGGGTTGTGTACAATTCAAGACAGAACGAGTTCTGATGTCTAAAATTATAGCGTGCCTTTCAACCTCAATACGTCCCATCAATTCAAAAATCGGTACACGTGTCGCGTCAAATCAACCACACTTTTGTTGATGCATTGTGATACCTACCCACTAGACGCAGCCGTAACTAGAAATGGAACATCGAGACAAAACACAATTTTTTGTTCCAATTTTGCCTATCTGCCTCGTTTTGTCATCTTCAAACTGCTCTTGTTTGAACGGATTGAGATATCACCAATCCGATTTCACCATCGGGTTCAGCTTTAAAAACCCTTTATCAAAGAGGATCACCTGCTTGGGGGTTGAAATGCCCCAAATTTAATTTTCCCCCATTTGAAATGCCCCAAATCTCCCCTCAGAGGGAGGCGATTGTATCCATCTTCAAACTTAGCCTTTTCAAAGCCTAGATAGATTTATGTGCAAATTTGAGCTTTTAATTTCAATTCTATCTGGAATGTTGTTTTTGGCGTCTTATGTCAGTGGATTTAGAATGCCTTGAAACGGATTTTGATGCAAAATTTTTTGAAAACTCCCATTTTAAATATTTTAGACCGAGAACAATAGTTTCTTTTTCTTCGAAAATTCGCTTAAACTACAGCAGTTGTAGGAATTTTTAATATTTCTTTTTTTTTTCACGTTAGGTAGCAAGCAAACTAGATGGAATTTTTTCTGTTAGTGAAGAGTAAACCAAACCGTGTTATCGGAGCCAAAACATAGATCGATATTATCGATGTCGATCTCCCATCCCTGACCCTAGCATAATGCATTGTGCTACCAACCTCATGAAAAGTCAGGAAATTATGGAAATCTTATCTTTCCGTCGTGGAGGAGGGGGTTGATTTTCACTACAAATTGAGCTTCATGTCGGCAAAGAAGCAGAGATATTTGTCTGGATAAAGAGACAAATGACAAATCCTACGTCTTCATTTCTTTTGTTGACTTTTTAAAAATACTCTTCGAGTTCACCGCCACCAGCTTCGCCTCCCTCAATTTTGGTTTATTATTGAATAATAAACCATTGTACTCGCTCTTGAAAAAAAAAATCTAACCCCCCCTGAAAATTTCATGGTTTAAGTTTCAAAGGGTGTAGAATCCGAATCTGCAATAACAAATTTTCCGTCCGTCCGCCGTACGCACGTTTTCTCCCGAACGGCTGGAGCAAAAAAATCTGAAATTTTCAGGGAAAATCCATATTGGTCCGACAACGCCCCAATTCTTTAGCCAGCTCTCTCACTTAATTTAAAGTGCCACTTAACGGTTGTCAAAGTTTTGTAAAATCCCTAAAAATCTCCAAAAAAAGTCAAGGCGGCCTAAATTTGGACTTTTTTTTAAGAACCTTCCATGAGGAATCGAATGAGCCAGTTAGCTAGTTATGAGCAAGTTAATTCATTATTTAGTGAGATATTGTTGGACTCTTTCAAATGCCTGCTCGGAGCTTTCAGCTCGACAAACTCCCCCTAACCGCACAGGCCTTGCCCTTTGGTTTGTGCTGTACTCCATTATGCTATGTTATATGCGATGCAAAATTCTCACAGGGAATAAAGTTACTAATTCATTCTTTCTAATCCTCTACTCATTTCATCACACTGTAGGGGCATTGACAGTGAGATGTATACAGTTGACAGATGATATTGTAAAAGTCTTGGGTCTCGCTTGTTTACAGGGCGTCCTGTGTGTTCGGTGTCGTCATACTTTTCGCGGGTTTGATTTCGCCCCACTTCATCTCTGGTCCTGGTTGGAGGATCGAAGCTCTTGCGCGGTTCAATAACTGTCGGAATAACTGGTGGGTTCATCTTCTCTACATCAACAACTATTACAGAGCGGAGGAAGAGGTAAGTTCAGAAAAATGTAGATCCACTTTGTTAGTAACGATTTCCCGTTCTTAGTTTAGGGATGTTCATCCCGTTTCGGGTAGGCACCCTCTGGTGGCCGCCTTGGTGGGATGGGTCCCGGCCAATATTGCCGATCAGGCAATATTGCTTTAGTGCAGCCGATTTTTTATTATTGTTTTGGTCGTAACTCCCTACCTCACTCTCTTAAAACGTATTTACTTACCTGCATTTTATAAATATTTACTGACTTTTCTCGTCTTTGACGATGGTCATGCATCCATCTATCGATAAGTAGTGTGCTACATGTGATACAATGGTGCATTGCGTATTATGTGCTTCCATCACCTCGATTTATTGTTAATTCAGTGTATCCTGCCAGCGTGGTACCTAGGTGTGGACATGCAGCTGTTCGTGGTCGCTGTCTTATTGGGCTACTGTGTCTCCAAATGGAAGAAAACGGAGATCCCGCTTCTCGCTTCTTTTTTCACGCTATCATTCGTCATACCTGCTGCGGTCACTTACTACTATGCCTACCCGCCTATCCTCAAGTTCTATCCCAAGTGAGTGTCGTGTTTTAATTACCACCCCACCTGTATACAGGGTGGCTCTTAATGAACGAACCACTCTTTCTATTTCCGTTGATTGTGGAGAAATCAAAAAACTTGTCGAAGTAACCTCCCCTTATTTTTTTGCAAAGAATTTAACCATTGCATTTTTGCGCATCGCGCATGGGCGCAAATGCGCGATACGAGCACCAACTTTGTTTTTTCAAATGGAACCCCGCAATTTTTATTGCAGAATCGGATTCTACATTCAATTTTATGAACATGTTACTTCGACGATTTTTTTTTGAACGCACCAGGAGCGTCCAAAGTTTGCCTACGCCTGAAACATGGTGGTTTAAAAAAAATGAAAAATCACCTTATCCTGGCTCTTGATCATTTTTGTTTTAGTTAGATGGGTTTTTAGGCAAACGGTTCGGTTCCTGCGCCCAGAAGGACACTCGGAGAAAACAGGAATGTTATGGTGCCAAATGCGTTTGAATAAAATTGATCCACTAAAGGTAAACAAGTTGGATTTATCGCCGAATCGTCTCGACAAGATAATTTAGATAACCCACCTGCCTAAAAACTCATCTAACTAAAACAAAAATGATCAAGAGCCAGAATAAGGTGATTTTTCATTTTTTTAAACCACCACGTTTCAGGCGTAGGCAAACTTTGGGCGCTTCTGGGTGCGTCCGAAAAAAAAAAGTCGTCGAAGTAAAATGTTTATAAAATTGTATGTAAAATCCGATTCTGCAATATAAATTGCGGGGTTCCATTTGAAAAAACAAAGTTGGTGCGCGCAGCGCGCATGCGATGCGCAAAAATGCAATGGTTAAATTCTTTGCAAAAAAATAAGGGGAGGTTACTTCGACAAGTTTTTTGATTTCCCCACAATCAACAGAAATAGAAAGAGTGGTTCGTTCATAAAGAGCCACCCTGTAGATTTGGAATTCATAACTCGTGAAATTCATTAACAACAGGAGAGTACTCTTCTTCAAACGAAAAAAAGTCATTTCTGTCCCCTATTGATTCTGACTATTGAGGCCATTGTCGTGATTAAATTTCATATTTGTCTTTATGATATATGTGCACTGATATGGTTTAATGGTCATTAAATGAGACACCAAATTTAGTTAATAGGGAATTGGTATACCGATGTCTTTAAATGTCTTAGCCACTAGTTGAGTAAAGTAAAACATTTTTTTCCTTTGTTCCTTTACAGAATTTACTGTAATTATGAACCTGCTCATCAAATTTCCAATTTCTCCATCTCTGCACGAAGGTTGGTAATTTTTCTTGGTTCTCACGTGGTACATTAATATCCCACCACATTTTCAGCTATATTCGCCGGTATCATAAAGCTGACGACTACGTGAACGGCTACATGAAAACACATATGCGCGCCGCACCTTATGTCGTGGGAATGATCACCGCAAAAATATACTTCAAACTGAAAGAGAAGAAATTCCGATTGAGTAAGGTAAGAGATCGCATTCAATACTTCAATGTAAGTATTTTCCTTGTTTGTGTCCTTAACGCCATTCGTTGAATCTTCATCTTGAATTTTATCAATTAGATGCATGAAAGTGCTTCCCCATATTACAATAGCATAGTGTAAAATTGACTCAAACAGCTCCTGTTAAATATTGATCTTTAGGTCTTCTGATAGAAATTTGATTATATACAGGGTATAGGCACATTTTCTTAGCTTTCGACACAAACTGTGAACGTGGTGGGTCCATTTCATTTGAGAATCAAACGTCCCTCCTAAATGAACGAAACTATTCACTTTTTGATTTTCAAACAGTCACACAATGCGCAATGTCAAAACGTCACTCGATGTCGATTGTCGTTCTGTTTCTCTTGCCGCATCCATGAAAACCGATTTCGTAGCATTGATGGTAAGCTTGTTGGTGTTCATCCATTGTCCAATCACCCCAAATTTTTCTCGGCATTTTGACGGTCCTCCTGCCATGTTTGCCCGGAGTTTACTAGGGCAACATCATCAGCAAACAATTAGATTTTCCCAGAATCTTTTTGTGAAGCAAGTTCATTTACATATAGCGGAAAAATAATCGGCCCAATAAAGTGAATACAGCCGTATTCGCGAATTCTAGCAGTTTTGCTTATCGCTTTGCCAATGTGGACTGCTTGTTCTCTGTCACTATTATAAGATTTGAATATTTCCGATGCCTCGAATTCCTGATGCTTCCAGTTTTTTCCTGACGCTATCAGTTTTGATTTAGTGTCGAAAGCCTTTGCCACATCAAGCCACGTTAGAGTTACTTTTTGCCTGCGTCCAAGTTTGAGTAAATTTCATCCTTGACCTTGAATAGAGCGTCCTGTGTATTGACACCTCTTCCCACGGTTTTTCGCGTATTGGCTATAAGAACAACATGAAAGTGCTACAAATTAAAATTTACAAAAAAAGCAAAAATTGCTTATTGTATTTAAAAAAAAATATTGTTCAAACAGCTTAAACAGAATGTTGTATTTTCTCATTTTATATCTTTCCTTACCCTTCAGGGATGTTTGGTTTCTAATTCTGTTGTGTATATTTCCATTGCAGTCCGTGACGTACTTGATGTTCCTGGCAACACTGGTTATCTCGGAAGGGACCCTGTTCGCCGCGTGGCCTTTCTTCCAGAGTGTGGTGAATCCGAAACCGCTCATCAGCGCGCTGTACTCGAGCACCAGCAAGGTTTTGTGGGGCCTCTTCACGAGCATTTACATCATCGCCAATGTCTTCGGTGAAGTAGGTAAGCATCGTCTCACTGTGATCAATTATTATGATCAAGATTAAGTCTGATGGACATGGATAGCTACAAGTATGAAAACCTAAAGAATACAGGAAAACGAAAATACACAGAGAATCCACGTCTGATGATGAAAAAACCATAACGATTTGTTATAGCAACCATAGTAATTTGTTTGTTGGATATATGTTGTTGTTATTTGTTTGTTTTTGCCTTTAATGTACAAAATGCACATCCAAATATTGCTGAATTGTCGAAAATTATTGCATGCATTGGACGAGTGATCCCAAAAGTTCGATTAAAAAGGATAGAAATTCATAGATCAGACTGGTGCTCAGCAAATTTGGGCGAAACACTTAAGGACATTACGCAAATCAAACTATTTGAAATCAATACGTGGTCTATCTGTTTTGTACATTTTTCAAGTTTTGCTGTTGTGGTATTTAAATCAAATCGAATCACATCATGTATATTTGTCGAAACAAAATTAAGACAATTGTCAATGTAAGTATTATAATATTTAACTATTGAATCTTGAAACCAACAAGGAATGCAAAAGAAATTATCTGGCAACAATTTAAAAAAATAAAAATTGTTAAATTAAAAAAAAAATAACAAAAACAAGCCAAATTGAGTACCTCCCTGCTTTTGAAGTAAAAACAAAACAGTGAAAAAAGATTTAAGGATCCTCTCTCCAAAATAAACGTTGCTCACCTCCCATTGATTTCTTTTTTCAAAATTGACTTTCAAGGCAAGCATCATAGAGCAGAACACACCCAACCAATAGTATATGCAAAGCCTTCAGCATGCAGTAAAAGATAAACTCGATGATGTAGACGACGATTCTAATGAATCCGAGGAATATCAAAATCTAATATAAGAAAATACATGCTGAAGAAGCCCACGTTGTCTGGGCGAAACGTCCAAATAAAAATTTCAATGACAGAAAAAAGTTTTTGAAGATTTATATTTTAGTAATGGTGTCGCCGCCAATAGACACTTTCTCGTTCTCATTTTCTCCTAATAACCTGTACTGCTATTCGATCGTCACTTCTACTGTTATTTTACCTACTGTTTGTTTATTTCTTTAGTGTTATTAATTAACGTTCGCAATTAACTGTTGAATCATGAAAAAACGATTACAAATTATTTTTGTTGCAAATTGTTTATTTTATTAAAATGTTTTTTATTCAATAAATTTGTTCTTTTAAAAAATCATTTTTCCTCTTACTGGTAAACTTTTAAAACCCTTTGAAAACGAAATACAACAATTAGCAATTACTGATTTGAGCCCCCCCTGATAAGCGTTTTTAATTATGTTTATCGTATGGGGATAAACCGGTTATAGGGATGTCCATGTAATGCATGCTTTAGTTACCAACATGTTTCACACATATAATGGCAAATCGAGTGGTCCTTAACTCGTGAAAAACTTGGTATATTGTCACAACTGAAATTTACAGTTTCACGCAGATGGAAATAAATGTTACACCTTAGACTTTTGTAAGATCCTGCCAAGTTTATCATGAAATGGCTAATCTTTGTGATGTATGTTTCGTAGGATTCATAACCAGATGGCTGAGCAGCAGGTTTTTCGCGCCCTTCAACCGCCTGACGCTCAACGCTCTCGTCATTCATCCCATCATCCAGATGTACACTTTGTCGGGCCTCCGTCATTCGATCGCTCTCAACGGATGGCTCATCGTAAGTGGATTGTACTTCTGAATCGCCCCCTAACTACCTACCCAGACTCAGATATTTAAGGATTCCCACTTTGCCTTTGTTGAGAATACAGGGTGATCGGTATACGATCGATGAAACTTCAGGGCATCAGCTTCTACCCCCTAACATTTTTTTTTTTTTCCTCCTTTTTTGACTATTTTACATCAAAGTTTATTTTCCGTACTTTCGAACTTACATCACTAAAATGGCCACAACCCCCTTAATTTACGAAAAAATTGAATTTTAAATTATACCGTTGAAAATAGCGTTAAATTTCCTTCAATTCCCATTCTTACAATTTTCTCCCAAGTCACGTCGTACATAGTTTTCTCTAGCCTGAACTTGGATTTTGATCAAATTTCCGGTTTTTCAACAATTTTCAATGTTGCTTTACCGCCTACTGAAAAATGGATGAGCTCTACGGTAAAACCATTTGCATTTCGTCAGCTTTTCATCGGGTTATTAAATTTCTATTTTGGGGCAATTCTTGACAGAAAAATGTTTATTTGAAAGTGGGAAAACTTGAATTTTTTAAACAAAATCAGCATTTTGGTGTTGAATGAAGTTGAAAGGAAAAAAAATTCAGCAAGCTCACGCACAGTTATAAAGGCACCAAAATAGCGAAAACATAAAC
The DNA here is from genome assembly GCA_031894815.1 of Creontiades dilutus. Taxonomy (NCBI): domain Eukaryota; kingdom Metazoa; phylum Arthropoda; class Insecta; order Hemiptera; family Miridae; genus Creontiades; species Creontiades dilutus. Next base: position 1,091,202 of record JAVIWC010000341.1, read on the forward strand.
CCTAGCAAACCCAAACTGTGATACATCAATTTTTATTGTTTTTCGACTCTCAAGTCAGTCTTTGATTTGAGGGCAATCACCTGTAAATGGCCTTTTTAAATTCAAACGGTGTTTTAGATGGCGAGGGTGATTGAGGAGGTTGCGTCTCAAAAGGTACTACATCTACTTGAGTAAATTTTGCAGGAAACGTAAAGAATCTGTAGCACATTAACTTTAGCTCATGGGTTGTGATGGATATGGTTAGTTGGCCCTTCCCGATTTTAGAATCCGTCGCCTTGGGAGATGAATCAGACGTTTTCAAGCGTCTGGATCATCCTCTGAGCGTGGCGGAGCATTATATCCGCATTCAGCTTATTGGAAGGGGCAACTATACCATTCCATCACCTCACAAAGTTCACACTTTTTTCTCTTAATTGACCATTTTGTTCTCCTCTATAATGTTGCAAAACAGTTAGATAGTCGGTGAAAAACGTGATTATTCACGTCAAATTTTAAATTTGTAAACCATGGATAGAGAACGGTTTGACTGATACAAATGGATAGAGTTGGTACTTTTTGGCTGAAAGATTTTTGGATAGAGTACCTTTTGGCTGAAAACGTCGGATCTATAAGAAAAAACCATTACTGGACTGACAGTGAGGGGGTATCCATCAAAGATGTGTCCCTCTCAGCCTTTGTGGCATACCGACTAAAAACACCGTTCCTCTCTTCTTTTAGGACTGTCCCGGGACTGCTTTTTGGCATTACTTCGGGACAGTCCCCTTTTTAACCTCGTGAGGGTTCCCCCTGGTCTTCACTACTTCTACCCTGGCTCATTCCTAGCTTCTGTTCGCTTCCTTCTCTTTGAGCACCATCGTTATATACATGCTGAATGTACTCCAGTTCTCCGCTGTTTGTATCATCTTTTCTATCACTGTTTCTGGGCTGAAATCACCTATTACTCCAACCACTTGCTGCCTTAGCTGCTGCCATTTTGGGCATATGAAGAATGTGTGCTCCACATCATCGTCCCCCCATTCGGCAGTACACACACCTTGCCTCGGAAGTCTTCCCTATTTCTTTTGAGGAACGAAGGAACTGGGTTAAATAGTAATTAATGTCGCCCTGTTTCCTCTCTGTCCATTTTTGCACTTCCCCGATCAGATGTGCTGTCGATCTTCCCCAGGTTTTAGCTGTCCATCTCTGCTGCCATGTTTGCAGAGTCTCTGCTCTCTCCTCCTTTTTTACCGCTCTGGCATCATGTTCTTGCTTTCTGGCATAAACCCGCTTCCTATCATCAGCCGACAGGTCGATTGATACAACACCCACAATAACCTGGGCCGCTGGTGCAGACACAGTCCAATAGGCACTGCAGATGCGCAAGGCACCCCTCCTTTGGACCGCCTCCATCCTAGAGGCCAATTGGCCTCTCCACACGTTTCGTGATAAGGAGAACTATCTCCGTCTTTTGGATAGGCAGGGAGAGGCGGATCTATAAGATGACGCCTAGCGAAGCGGATGGAGTACCTTTTAGATGAAAATAGTGTAGAGGAAGTCGGATATGACTTCAATTTAGTACTGTATAATTGATAAATGGATAGAGTAAGTTTTACTTGGAACACGACTCAACTGTTTGGTACTTTTTGGTTGATCTCTAATTTTTCAATGGATAGAGAATGTTTTGAGATAAAACGACTTCAACTTCGTGAAGAAATAGCCCCCGAAACCCGTAACCAACCATTACTTCGAAATTGAAATAAATGGCGTTTAGTACTTTTTGCAATGCAACCTCCTCAATTAAAAACCTATCTTCCGAGTACAAAATTTAATTCAAAGATAAAACCCATTCGTTCTTTACTATACAATACTCTCACTTTACCAAAATGTTTTGATCATCTACCTATTTTGATATGATTAGCTCGTACGATAAACTTCTAGCCCCTTGTTATTTCACTGTTTGGAACTGGAAACTTTCGGGCGGTGATTCCTTGTTATTATTGGCCTCGAAAAGATAACAGTTTCCTATCTCTGAGGATGTTATGGGAGAGTATGTTATCGTAAGATAGTTATCAAGATCTTGCGTCCTTTCACTCTAAATTACAGTGAGGGGGGAAGGCTATAGTGCGTCTTCTCAATCGCTGAACTAGTCAATTCATTGATCGGACTCTTTCCTCCGAACTGGACCAAAGTGTACGAAATTTGGATGAGAAATCCAAAATCGATCCGAAATGTGCGAAAAATGCGACTTGATCAAGCACCTCTAAGGGATTATAACACAACTCTTCACACTCGCAAAACAAGATTTTTTTTTTTGTCATGAATGAAAAGAAATAGGTGATTCTGAAAGAAATGTTTGATGATTTCAAATATATTTGCAGAATTTCCGCTTCACGCTAAAGTATGAGAAGTATGCAATTGTCACGAAAGCATAATCGATGTTATGACTTCCACAGACATAACAAAAAAGATCAGTAAGATTTAAACCTTTCCGACGGGCAGTACTCATTGTGAAATACTGCGTAACCCATGCTCAACCTGCGACGATTGTAATTAGCGGAGTGATGGGTAATTAACATCCTCAAACGTGTGGTTCACGAGAAATTTCCCAAAATTTCAGGGGATACCAACTGATATAGTCCGGTATGTACCGATTTTTCTAGTTTTAAACATGAATGTTGAATGTAGATTTGCAGAAGAACTTGACGGGATGGACACAAAATTCCAATGGATTTAATATCATTGAGGAAAGTTCTGCTTATTAGTTTTCAAACATTAAAAACCATGCAGAGTTGCATAATTAACGATTAAACTATAAACAATCAGAATCTAAAAAACGTTTGATGTAAGAGGTTTTTTGTTTGATTCGGATAGAAATTAGTTCCTTGAATCGGACGAGACCACTCGGGTTGCTGTTGGATCACTCGTTCGCTCACCATTTGGAAAATCTCATCTTCGGGTAATAAAAAATCGTTCAGATAGACGGTCGAGCTGGATATCCCGTTCAATGGGAGATCTGAGCTAATCCGTGCGGCATCATATCAAGAAATCGTAATCAAGTAAAGATAGAACTGATATAACAATTCCTTTCAAGTATTACATGCTAAAGCAAGCCCATGTATTTTCATCTTGAATGTAATTACTGCACATGATCATTGATTTACGCCGAAGAGCCCTCATATTCAGAAATATTGAATCTCTGTATCATAATTCAATTTTGAAATTTACATATTTTGAAACGTGAAAAAAATGTATGGATGAGGGGGGAGGGGGATTTAATTTTCTCAGTCGATTAACTTATTGAACATATCGGGAACCATAAATATTTTCACCCCCACATTCCCTGAAAACATCATCGGAATAAGACGAAAGCTGTCGAAATTAAGCTTTTTACAAGGATTTCACGTTAGCGCGTTCACAATAGTTAAGTACCAGCAATATTATCACATTAAAATCTATATCTACAGCTAAATCTGCACAATCCCTGAAAATTTCATCGAAATCGGATGAAAATCGTATGAACAAAGCTGGTTAAAATGATCTGCGGGCAAGACCCATACATACTGACACGGTTCGAACGTTGTCAAGAATGGTCCAAAACGCAAAATGCTAGTGGAAATTTTGATATTAGAGAGAAATAATTGTTCACCTCCCGAAAGATAAAATATAAAACAGCTTCCGCAACTTATAGATAGACTCGGAAGCAAATGGTAATAAACTAAGAACTAAAATACGTCGCTTAGTTATGTAACAGTCAAACATACACTAGGTAACTGTTTTTGTGAATTGCTTAAATCGATATGACCGATTTTTGATGTCAATGTTTCATTTGCTGTTACGCTTCCCAAGGTCGTCCAACTAATGCGTATTGGAATGAGAATTTCAATGATTATGAAATAAAACTACGTCTTTATCTTATAACGTAAACCAATAATTAATAGTGTCCGAGCTAGGATAAATAAATAGAATGAAGATTCAAAACATGAACGAAATTTCAAAAAATATGCAAATTATTTCACTAAGGTTGATTATTTTGATCCCTCTTCATTTGTTCTAACCCACGTTTCTTGCCTGCCAATTCGTCAATTTTCGTCGTTTTCACTCTTAAAAATGAGATTTTCCAAGTCAGAATGGAGTCGTCTGGGAACCATCTCAATCGATTCGATTAAAAAATTAATTGGAAATTATACCCTACCTGCCTATGTCAGTCAACACCTCGAAAAACTAACAACCAACGACTCGTTTTTGAGCTGGGTAGAAGTTAAGACCAACGAGACCCCAAATGGAGTCCACGTGGGAAATAACGGATTTTCGACATCGATTGTAAAGCATTTCATGGCCTGTGCGGCGGATGGACACGGCATAATAAATCTTCACAAACACGAAAAACTTTCAACTTTGAGGAGGGAGTTATAAAAAAAGACTAGAAATCAACTAGTTTATATTCTGAATTGAAACTCACTGTTCTGTTGATTGTCCATAAATTGTACTAGGATACGTTAAACCACTTAAGTTTTCCTTGTGGACGCAATAAACTCTAGCCCTGGCTGGGGAACAGTGACAAGGCGCCAGTTCCATTTGCAGGTCAATCAGAGGTTTCAAGAGCAGGGACAGAGGTTGTTGTGCCGGCTGACCTTATCTCCTCTAGACCTTTCAAGTTTATCAGACAGTTCGGATCCTGAGCTCGTGGGAGTCTCGTCATTCTCGTTGCGGTCATGGAGTGCTCGAGGTTGCCGTTACTTTTATTGTGTTTCGTGTTGCTAAATGGAACTTTCGGATCGAAATTGTCTTACTTCAGGCATAAACGTCGTATGCTCGGTGAACCAGCCGGAGTCCCAGATACAGCTGAGCCTTGTCCTGACTTGTGGTTTACTCAGAAGTTGGATCATTTCGATCCCCTCAGTAATAACACTTGGAAACAGAGGTATCAAGTTAACGAAACGTTGTTCGGTAAAAGATATGATAGTCCGGTATTTTTGATGGTTGGAGGGGAAGGTGCTATCAGCGCAAAGTGGATGGCTGCCGGCGCTTGGCAAATATACGCCGAAAAATACCAAGCACTTTGTTTTCAATTGGAACATAGATACTACGGGAAAAGCCAGCCTCTTCCCAACATGTCGACTGAGAATTTGCGCTTCTTAAGTAGCGAGCAGGCGTTAGCTGATATCGCTTATTTCATAGAGGCTATGAACAAAAAATATGGATTATTACGAAGCAACAAGTGGATTCTGTTTGGTGGAAGTTACCCAGGTTCACTTGCAGCTTGGGCACGGAGCAAATACGCGCATCTTGTTCATGCGTCTATTTCATCGTCAGGACCTTTAGTGGCGATTGCAGATTTCAATAAATACAATGAGGTGGTGCGAAACGCCTTGAGGACTGTAAGTGAGGACTGTGTTGATCAAGTTCACCAAGCTGCTCTGCATATCGAGAAACTAATTGAGCACCCTATAGGAGGAAAAATTATTTCCCGTATGTTCAATCTCTGCTCGCCTTTGGATGTAACTAATAGAAAAGATGTGTCCACGCTGGCGGAAGCACTTGCAGGAAACTTTCAAGGAGTCGTCCAGTATAATAAAGACAATCGAATAACTAGTGACCCCACTTCCAAAGTAACCATCGATGATCTATGCGCTCTTATGATAAATCGTGGTTTAGGAACGCCCCTTGAGAGATACGCAGCGGTCAATAACTTGATGCTCACAAAGAGTAACGTGTCTTGTCTGGATGTTTCATATAAAAATATGACCAAAGACCTGCGGAATGAGACGTTTTCTGATAGCGAAGGTGCCGGTGGTCGACAGTGGACATACCAGACGTGCACAGAGTTTGGTTTTTTCCAAACCTCCAGCTCGAGGAAGGAATTATTCGGTTCGCTCTTCGATGTTGACTACTTCATTGATCAATGCACTGACATTTTCGGAGAGGGATTCACCAAACAGCGGCTGATGGACGGTATTGAGCGAACCAACACACTTTACGGCGGCCTAGATATTGGGGCTTACCGCATCATGTTCGTCCACGGCAGCATCGACCCTTGGCATGCCCTGGGGATCACTGAGTCCAGTCTCCCCAGGATCCCTGCAGTCTACATCGAAGGGACTGCCCACTGTGCTAACATGTACCCACCCTCTCCTCATGACCTCCCCGAACTCAAGACGGCAAGGATTAAAATCAGCAACCACATTGGAAACTGGCTCATGAAAAATTAAGGAGTCCTATCAAGTATGTAATAAAAAAGACTGATCATGAAGAATATAAAGTATTTAAATGTTGGCGTTAGCGAATTTTGTTTGAGCAACAGTATGTTTATGTTAACTCTTTATTGGTACTTTGTGGAGCCCCATAAATGTATAGTCAAATGTCCATATAACTTTCAATTATGTATCTTCAATAGCAATAATCATAAAAATATCAACAAGTACAACAATATTTCAGATTATCTGTGTCTGAATTAAACATTCTCAACATTCTGGATAAAACCAAAACTCAGAGTAATTGAAAACGCATCTGCCACGAGGTGTGGCGCGTTGATTTCTTTGAGTTTTGAGAACTATCGGATTGATTTTTAGATTTTATCTTCAACTTTACGGGGCATAATATCAGTAGTGTTATACCTATTGTTGTGATTATTATTATTCATGTGATTATGCGCATGCGCTATTGCTATCGTTTATTCAAATGCAATACAATTCCTGTCACCAATAAACATACAACTTTCAGCGAATTTAAATTTCACATTCATTTCACATACAAATTTCCCGTTTGTAGTGGCGACCATTTTGATCCTACTGTAACTGAAGACAAGTCACGTAGGACTCTTAACAACTTTAAATTATCCCAGAAATCATATGGAAATTGTAAGAATAATGATAGATAATCACGATACCAAGAACTTCGCCGATGAACTCGGTGGCCTTCAATCAATTTAGTCGTAAAACACAAGATCCTTTTCGAAATTTTATTTCCCAGCCTACCAATAACTAGCGGAAGCTTTGTTATCACTTTCGGGGGATGGAAATGTTTTCCTCCAAAATAAAAATTTTGACTTGCACTTCACGTTTTAGACCACAATGAAAACTTTCGTTTCGTGTCTGTCTGTCTCCCTGTGTCTCTGTCGTGCGTCCATTAATCCTTACAACAACCTTGATTTCTGCAGCTTTCATTCAATTTTGATGAAATTGTAAGATATTTTTTTAAATTTTAAGTTGCATTGCTCAGTAATTGCTCTTTGAAATTTGGAGGGTAGTTGGGAAAGAAGGAAATTTCAACTAAATCATCAGCAACCAACGCTCATGGGCGAACGTGAAATCCCAGCAACAAGACAAATTGCTACAGTTTGTATCCGATTTTAAAGGAATTTACATGGAATATGCGTGTGAAACTGTTGATGGTCCCCTATGAATTTCACCGGTCAAAACTCAAAACTTCACCCCGCACAACCGCAAATGTAAATTTTGCAACCATCATTTTCCCAGGTTCTAGTCCGATCGTGCTAAAACTTTGAGGACTGATGGGGGAAGCGGATTCAATACTCTCTTATTAATTACAACTCGAGTGTTTCATTATAGTGTCCGCTATTGGGTTACTATCCCCCAGCACATGTCAGCACACCCGTTTGAAGGCGTTGATGTCCTTGGGAACAGGCCCCTTGCCATGTAGTCCCTTGAATCGTGTAGCAAGCTTACATTCTCCATCTTTGAGGTTCAGAATCTTTCAAGATGATTTGAAACATTTCAATGATTTATTCAAGAAGAACATCCTACTTGGATTTTCTTATTTTTGGGCAAATGTGAATTTTCTTTGAAAGGGAACAAAAGTTTTATTGCTTACGTTACTTGCTGTTTTCAATTACGGGAAATGAAAATTTCTTTCCAAAATCAAGATTTCTCTGAACAGTTTTCGTTACGTATCTGTTTGTGTCTGTCTGTCTGACTTTGTGTACGCAGACCCTTCTAACAACTGTTCTGCTTTTTCTGGAAATTGTTTTTTAACCCTATTTGCCACGTATCCAGCAATGGCTTCAAGTATTTCCTCGTTTTCTCCATTTCCACTGAATTTCCTTCTTTCTGCAGCCTTATCCTCACAATGAGTCATCATTTCATCGATCGCGACCTCTAACTCGGTTATTCTCTGTATAATCTATCATTTAGTCTAGAGAATCTTCAACTTCGAGCGTATTTCCGTTTTCAAACGATTTTTCGTCTGTACCAATTACGGATATCACATCTGCAATCAAGGTTTGTGATTCTTTGTCAAACTGGACGTTTTCACCATTGATGATAAGCCCAGCGTCACGGCGTAACATTAACGTTTTTATTTTTTGGGACACTATGTTAGGCAAGGGGTGGTCATAAAATCTTCCTATTCCTCGAACTTGAGAAAGAAAACTTTCCAACACATCTTGGTTGCATCTGGCAACGTAAATAAACTCGAAGAAATGTCAACTGGAAGACATAACTCACAAGAGGAGCTGGGTGGACGTCACCGGCCATGGGTTTTCCCCACAGAGGAAATCGGTGACCCCACCGTCTTAGTTTAGTATCCGTGGGTTATTCTGTGGTTATAACCTATCTATGTATTTTCTGCTCCTTCCTCAGGCTTCACAGTTCTAACTTCCAAAGTACTAACCTTATCTGCGGTTAAATCTGAAAAACCTTTCACTGTTCAATGACAGGGGGGGGGGGGGGCAGGGGCGCCAAAGTTGGAGGGGTGCCAAATAGGCAAAAAAAAGGGGACAGTAGACCACCATGGTTCCACAGCCAGATCATTTAAAGGATTAATTTTACACATTTAAGTACCGAAGATGAAAAATTGTCTATGCAACCTACAAATATGGGATTCTAGTTCAGAGGAGGGGAGCTAGTAAACAGAGATGAAAGCTACAACTGGAGGAGGCTAACAAGGGTTTACGTGAGCACATTCTGTGTTCATAAACGGTACTTACTAAGCCTAACTAACTCCCTGGAAAAATCTGTAGATTCAACCAGAGCACCAGAGAGGCTAGTGCTTACCAAGGTGGCGGGTACAGGAATGACCCCCTCGGGCTGACGGAAAAGTGGTGAAGCCGGGATAACAAAGAGCGGAAGGAGCCCACCCGAAGGTTAGTTGAAGGCGTGTTGAGCGGGGGATTTTCAGGTCCTCTCCCTTATTTTAAATTCTTCTTTCATCTTAATATTTGAACATTTCAACAGTTGGGGGGGGGGGGGCGGAACTGTCTGGTCGGTCGCTAAGAACTGTACTCCTGTATTGTACTCCTATTAATCATAAAAATAAAAGTGACAGTTTACCAAGTTTTTAGTCAAAGAGTTTATACATTGTGAATAAATCAAACTAATTATGTTTATATTTTGGTTCATTGGTAGGGGTACATTAAGATGGTATGAGTCATGAGATATGGGGCCTATGGTGGGGGGGGGGGAGGGCGCCAAATTTATTACTTGCCCCGCGTGAAATACGGCCTGGTTAAGTCCCAGGGCGGGGACTCCACTTGTAGACTCCATAGACTGAGCTTTTATCCTAGTGTCCCCTATCCTAGCAGCTCAGAACCAGAATGCCAAAATTATCATCGCCTCTGTCACGCATCATTTCTATTAATTGTCCTACCGCTATAGTAACTGTGTAATACATCTAATTTTCTTTTTCGTTTGCAGTTTTGGTCCTCAGCTGGTGACATCGCCATGTCCTACTTCATATCCACCCTCGTCTTCCTCTTCTTCGAAGGACCCATAGTCGCCCTCAACGATTACTTCCTTCGTAAACTATTTCCCAAACCCAAGAGTGAACCAGAAACCTAAATTTTAAACTCAAATGAAGTTAGAGATTTTTTTCTAGTTCAAAAAACTTAACAGTTGAAATAATTTGTTAAGAAGTCATCGCAATTATTTTTAACACGGAGACAGGCATGATCTGTTTGATACGTCTATATCCTGTCACCTAGAGAAACTGCAGTTTTGAGTATTGATCTGTCCTCGTGCAAATGATTGATCGATTCCTAAAGAAATTCTCTCTACGAGAGACGACCCCGTAGTTGTTAGGTATTTTAGACGACAATTCTGTGATAGAATTATGGATTAGAATGAAATCCTTCGTTTCAAATGTTGTAGAACCCGTTTTATTTCGACATTAGGTGCTTCACGTTAAATGTAAGATTAGTATTTTGCTCCTACTGTTACTGGAAGGAAGAGTCATCAACAAAACCTGAGCCATGCGTAACTGTTTGTATTTTAAGGCTAAGGTCTCGCGATTATTACTGTCCCAAAATCCCGAAGAAATGTAATACCCCTGTAAACAAATTTAAAATAAAAAACAATGCCTGGTACCCTTGGAACTCGAAAAATATATAGTTGAGTATGTGAGAGGGTCTACAACTTGTTATTAGCATCGCAACTTCCTTTCACAGTTGTGTTCCAATACCAAATAATAAATGAACCCCACTTTTAAGGGGAAACTGAAACGAGTCTTCAGCATTAATAAACTTCTGCCCGAAAATTTAAATAGACTAAGTTGAATAAATAATAGAAAAGAACGTTTATTTTCAAATCATGTCTTAAATTAAATACACTCATGCGATCTCATATTTTCGCAATTACTACAATCCTTTTCAATGTAATTTTGCTCAAGTGTTTTCTGTAACTAATTATGATTTAGATTGGTTTTTGTACAGTTTAATGCAGTAAGATACCGAATTATTAATAATAATAATAATATGTATAATGCTGTTTCTACGAGCAAAAATACTGCGAATACCGAACGTTCTGCGGATGTGCATCTGTGCAAAAAATGTGATATCTTAGTCCCAGGTAAAACGAAAATGTAAAATGCAATTAAATAGATGTTACTTATTACGTTTTCCTCTTTGTCTTCATCCCTAGTTTCAGATATTGTTGTGGAATATTGAGATTTATGGGTAAAAGTTCGGAATCGGAACAATTTTACATTTTTTGAGGGTAAGATAGATTTTAGCGAATTTCCGTAGACAATGACGCCATCTTATTGGCTACGAAATTTTTAAATAAACATTTTAGACAAATGTCTTCATTAAAGCATCCTAATTTCAGAGTCATTTGATACCTGGATTTCAACGCTTATATGTGTAAGGCTTTAAAACTGTACGCAAGGTCACATGGTGCTATACCACATTTAACGGCTGCTTCGGAGTAAAGGTTTTAAAGAAAATACGACAGTCGACCAACGACAGTCCAAACACGCTCATCGACGAGACCTGCTGGTCTCAGTCTAAATGATTGAGCTGAACAGGACGGAATTAACAAAACCATGCGTTTCTCACATGGTTACATCAAAGATACATCCAGCCCCAAAATTCAGAAAACCATTATTCTACTTTTGCCAAAGATTGATGTGGGTGATTCCTATTTTACGGGACAATCGCTGTCCTTCATTGATAAATAATTTTCTGTTCAACTTTTTCCAAAAATTATTTTTGTAGATTTTATGTGGTAACTAGGCCTACTCATGGTTGTCATAAAGTTCGGCTACTCTTCATTGTACATGCCGGTAATTGATCGAAATGCACCTGTATTCTCATTGACATGATCTGTCTGTAAGTCAGAATTTGAACTTATCCGAAATTTTATCCGCTCAAAGTACGTCTTACCGGAAATATTTTAACTAGTATTTTTCTAGAATTAGTTACTGGATGTTAGTGCGTTTACAAGTGGAACTAACTCTTAGATAGTCTGTACGAATCAAGTGCTCAAAGTTTGTCAAAAACCTTCTGTTTCATTGTCATGGGTTTGAAGGAAATCGTCGTAGCTCTCTCAAATGAGGGCATTTTTTGGCAATTCAAAGAGTTTTCAGCGTTGGTAACCCTGCACTTTGAGGAAACACCGTGCCATTTCTATACAGTTGGGGCTCGAAAATGAAGTTACCCGATTGTAAAACAGGTGTGTACGTTTCACACTTCTCATTGCTATGGGTTTGAAAATCACTCTTAATCAATCTTATTGATTCGTTTAGCATTCATTTTGGGATAGAGATGTAAAAACTCTATTTAATGCAAGTTTCAATTTCTATAAGTGTTCATTAGACTCCTAATTGCAGAAGGTTAATGCTGATTTTTCATTGTCGTGGCGATTTTAAATTTAATTGTTGTGGCTACACAAAAGCCGTCATGGCTGTTTGAAACAATTTTTTTTTTTTTTTTTTTTTTTCAAGTTTGGTATTTGATACTAAATAATACTAATATTAAAATGTGATACTTGTTCTAGCATAAAGTCAGGAAGAACTGAAATCAGATATCTGTCTCATTCAATCTTACCTACACATCGTTTACGTAATTCTATCGTTATTTGGTTGACAAACCTCATTGTCATGGATACATACCATTCTCGTAACCTATAAAATTTTAAAACCTGAATTTTGAGGAAACAAACGAAAATCATGCGTGCTTGTACACCACTATACCATTAGAGTAACATCTAGATTGTATAATAAAAAAATCATAAATTTAGGAGAACAAATTTTTTTAGTCAGAATCAAAACCTCGATCGTCCCGTGATGAGAATCACCCATATCGAAATATCAAATTATTCTCTCATCATTCTATTTGTGGAACTCCTATAAATTTAATTTATATATATGTCTATTAATACAAATTAAATTTGTGTGTGTGATTTCAGACGATAACTTTCGTTAGGATTGGGATAAAAATTTTGTTCTTGGCCCAAAGAATCAAGCATTCTAAACGATAGGATGAGTTCCTTGGACAACACTTTCTGTTAGCAATAAATTGGTCACCAAAAAAATTTATTCCTACACATTTATTTATTTAATATTGGAGAGCCCAATGCAACAGAAATAATGACGTATTAAAAGCTTCCCACTGAAATATTTTAAATCATACTGCATGCCTGGAATTTCTTACTTTTCTATTTTACAGTCAGTAGACTCCAGAACTGCGAGTAGGGGTACAGAAAGGTTAAATTTTCCGAATTCAAGCTGAATTACGACGATTTTTGTGATTGTATCCGAAAAAGTGGATACAGTCACAGTTAGTGACACAAGAAACTGTATCGATATCCGTTGTTACTTTCAGTCGGGAAGTAGCTGTATCCGCAAAAACAATGAAATTGACAAATTGATTGATTTGGTCCCTTTTTCTACTAGAATTCCTCAAATTTGCCAGGAATATCCGAAAAAGCACCCAAGTATCTAGATACTGCCCAACTCTGATATTATACCTACAATATTGCAGCATGATTACAAACAGTTTTAAGGTAGCACGTACCTTTACAAACAGCATCCAAGTATGAAACCAGATTTCTATTATGCATGTCCGTATCTATGGCGACTAACGAGCGTAAAACTATTTATTCGTTGCTATGGGAAGATGATCTGGAGGTCAACACATAACCATAAATCTGTCCCCTTTTCCCGATTAAGTTCTAGCCGTTTGGTGCATGTGATATGGAGAAGCGACTTCTTCGGAGATCAAGTTTCACTCAGGCTTTGGCGAAACAGGTCTTGGAGCAGGCTCACGTAATAGATCAACTAACGAAAAAGAGGAACGCAGCGAAGGTACTTATCGACTAATGGAACCGTCAACATCAAACAATTTCAGAAAACTTCTAATATTATTTGGATATAAATTGTCGGCACGTAGGTAGCCAACTTTAATTGCATTCATTCTAAAACCTATTCTAGATGCCATAAAGATTGATTGTAATTAGGCAGTGGGTTGGCTCGAGATGAAGGTAACCATAAATATTTTTTCCTTTTATAAATTTCACAATGGAAAGACGTTATTGTGAAAAACTTGAATAAAAGCGATGAAAATTATCAACATAACCTACAACTGCTCGTTTGTCAAAATCACTGAAGGATTGTACCTTTGCTAATACAGCTACTGATCTTTGTTCATTTTACTTGAGTGGTTTTTGAATTCTAAATAACAAAACTATTCTTTGAAAAATAGCAAATTTGCCTTATAAATTTGTCCATGTAATTATAGTACCTAGCTTAAGAGTTGAAATTCTTTATAAATGAATCTTTGAACTGTGTTATAAAATGGAATCAATCGTACCAAATTGATTCACGTCTTATACTATGTTAAAGAGAACCCAAGGAAGATGTAAACGATTGTGCAGTTAACTGATGGAGGCTGTTTTTCAAATGAATGCGTACATGCTCAATGAACGAGTATGGAAATACATCATTCAATTCGTATTCGTCGATACAGTGAACCAATCAAATAAATAAAGGTGTTGTTGAATAAAACCTTAGGGCGCTTCTGCCAAAGTTGAGGTTTCGCGGGTAGCCAACAATATCACAAAATATGCTGCTTTATCACTACTTAGTAAGGAAAATGAAGTAACTTTGATAAATATGATATGAAGTCAGTCAAGTTTGATAAGTGATAACTATATAGGAATCCCAATCAATATTAGGGAGGTCCCAGGAGAGCCAAGTTAACCAGAGTGTAAGAGCCGGCTAAAACGAAGGAGAGAACTGACCCCAGATTCTGTTAACCAAAAAACGGGAAAATTTTGTTTGGAGGGGAAGTGAAGAAAATTTAGAGTGAGGAATCGCGGGGAGCAGAGAGAGGGGGATAGTAGAAACCAATCAGGGACGGGGTTACAACTACCCCAGGAAACCCCAGGGTGATAGGGGGGCGACTTCAGTTGACTGACCGTTTGCCAGAAAAAGGTTGACTTGGGAAAAACCAATGGCACAAAGCAGCTTGGGGAATTTGGAGTCCATTAAAGGCTTTAAATATTTTCACATAGGAACCGGATTAACGGACAATGAGGTAACTGACAGGGGCTAATACGCTCCCATTACCTGTGGGCCTTGAATACGAGTCAAGTGTGGTTTTCAAGAGGTAATGACCTAAATACTGAAAAATTCTTCATGATCTAAAACCATTTCAGATACATGTGAACATATTATTTATACTGCAATAGCCTTATTTGTAAAATTATAACTGTGACAATATTTATAAAGCGAAAATTTTGTCATTTAATATAACAATGCTCTCAACAATGAGATAATTTTTGTAAAACAAGCTACATGGGTGATTCTAAAAAAAGCGTTAACGGTTTGTTATTTTAGGATTCCTTCAGGTATATGAGATCTTATGTTGCATTACTTCTTTCAAAATATTTTAAAGACCAATGTGCATAATAATCATGAACAATCAGTTACGTTTCTATACATTAACCTTTTTTATTTGACGTTAAAAGCCCAATTTATCATTACTGCCACCTGTAACTATCTCATTTCTATTCATTCCATCCTCTCTTAGAATGCAGGTTCTGTATCTTTTGTTGAAAAGTCTTGAAAAACAAAGTTCAACCTTTACAGAAATGAAAACACTTGTCTTCTATCGTGAATGTAAGGCCTAGAAACTCTTTTGAAAGTTTGTAACTATAAAAATCATCATTACTGCCAATCAATGATTTTTGGGCCCCGAAGCCAAGCAAACAAGGGAATTTCGCAAGACTGACAGTTTTGGAAGTGGGTGGCAACACTGCCAAAGAGTGGGGAGGGCTTCCCAACTAACCTCTCTCTAGTTAGTTGCCAGCAAGTATGAAGAGAGTCTATCATTCAGTTGTGTACATTTGTAGGTCTCATTACCACAACTTTATCAATTTTCAATATGCATGTCACTTCAATTTATGTGTTTGGTTAGCTTTAAAATGGCTTTTGAAAATAAACAATGGTCTTTCAGAAACCTGTGATTTTCAAGAAAAGGCCATAGTCCAGATTTATGGATCCTAAGGCCTCACAATATGTCATACAGGATGTATTGTACTACATATACTTTTCCTGCAAGTTTGTCTCTTCAGAAAATGGCAAAAGTTCATTTTTACTGATAAGCCATTGTGTCATCATTATGTTTTAACCGATTCCCCTCAAAAATAAAAAAAATTGCAATTTTAAAGTAATGAGAAAGTGTTTCTACAAGGGTCATCAAGAAAATGAGTTGAATTACGATAACAAAATTGAATGGTGGGAGTTAAGAGAAACCTAATTTCAAGTCATTTGCAATCAACATTTGAAACTCTTCAAAATTGCTAACTATTGATGCGCTGTTTAAGCATCACAAGACCATAACATAAAAGAACCCAATTTCGTGAGAAAAAAAACATTTATTGATCATTATCTGGGATGGAATGTTGGGTTAGTTGGGATTTGTGAAAAGTATAAATTGATATGCCAAAAGCTCGAAGTGGTATGCCAGAAGTTGAAATTGAGTCGCCGAAAGTTTCCAATTTCGTGATTGTTTGGTTCAATCAACAGTTACACACACATTGTTGATAAGCTTGGGGTCGTCTAAGTGGTTTGAAATCATATCCTTCATTCATAGAAATTACCAATGGTGATCATAATTTTTCGAGTGTTGATTGATTTTCTTGGGCTCTGACTTCAGTGTAATGGTGATCTTGGTTTAATTATCTTCTGACCCTAGACGAAGTAAATGAACCTTTCAAAAGCTGGGAGGAGGAATTAGCGTTTTCCATTCTACTCCAGCACCAATCACTACATGAACAAGTATGGAAATTGCCTTAGGGGAAAATAAAATTCGTTCTGATTTGTGGGTAAATACGGTCAGGAAAGGATTAATTATCTATTAAAATGACAACGAAAATTATGCTAACTTTGACCATTGGATTGTGAAGATGAGAGATGATATGAGTGCATAATTTAGACAGAAATTATCAAGGAATAATTTACCAAAAAAAGGCGCGAAGACTGCCCCACTAGCTGTTATCATCTGTCGGAAATATCTTAAACGAATCAAAAATATAACAGGTAGCTACTGACATATCCAACAGGTACCTACCAGATTAATAATGATGTACTACCTATCTAACAACTGATGAATTTTTATCAAACATGCCAGATAACATTTTCGAAGAAGCCAAAGTGAACCGTCAATTCAAATCATTTGGATTTATTTGGATTCCAAGGAGGCTGCTCAAATGCTTGAGAAAGGCTTCACGTTTCAATTGGACTCACTTCATCCTTTCCGGCCCGACATCGTGCACAAAATCATCGAGGACGTGCTCACTGAAGGCATGGACGGGGTGTACTACAATCCCAAGGAGTCTCCCGCTCTCTGCAAGCAGCTGTCCGTCAGGATCAGAAATCGAGTCAAAGCCTTGAAGTTTGAAAGGTAAACGCTGTGATGGATAGTCCCCCTTCCCGATTCTTGAAACCACCACTTCCTGGGACAACCTGGCGCCTTAAAGCGTCGAGGTTATCCTCCGAGTGTTGCTGGCGTTACTCGCCTCAGCCCTTGGAAGGGGCTAGTAAACCATTCCATCGTCCTAATTGTCACAACGAATTCATGCACAGTGTGACAAACGTAATAGCAAAAAATCCAGGGATCCATATCCAGCAAAAAATATCTCCGAGGCTTCTTTTTAAGAGGCTCTCTTTCCAAGATATTTCTTTTTTATGATTTTTTCCTTATTCCCGATCTGAAGTCACTAAAATGACTGTAACTCCCTAGGAATTCTCTATGAAATCAACTTTTAGGACACTGTTGGAAAGAAAATTACAGCATGTCTAAGAACATGACAAATTTGTTTGAAGATAAAATTTCGAAAAATTATGAAAAAACAATTTTTTTACTTGCTCACAATAAACAGTAACCCCCACTTCTCACGAAAAACTTCCCCAGAATCTCAGCTTTCAAACGGTATCAGAAAATACATTTTTTTTTTTTTTTTTTTAAAGAAAGAGACGTTAGAATGCAGAAAAACCAATGTTTATACCGTGGAATTGACCTCTTTCACCTATCAAGCTAAAAAAATGAGTTTGGCATCGAATCTTATGTATTGTTTTGATGAATTGAATGGTGACTCTCTCAAGCCTCCGCACTCAACAAATAAGGGATCAATCAGCAAAGTTTTCAATTAGTAAGATAGTTTTTGCTCAGAACTCGAGTGTACTGTGGTTCATCCCTTCCAACCAAATCACAGGTATACCCTCTATTTACCACTATTTGACATGTGTTAATTGAAACCGGGGGACTATTTTCGGAATGTACTACTACAAGGTAGCACTTAACCCAAGAGGTGAGAGGGGAAAAGTGAAAGGTACCTGAGGTGTTCAGAGAACTTTCCAATCGTTAAAATAGAAAAAGCATTTTGCAGCTGAGCATTTTGGTTGTGCACTTTTCGACACGACGTAGTAAAAAAGCTTTACCTAGGTATTAAATTTGCAGGCCCCCCCTCCCCCCCCCAAGCTTCATAACGCACCCCCCCCCCCCTCCAAACTTATAACTACCCCCCCCCCCTCCCATTTAGGTTAGTGCCCTCATGTAAAAACAAACCATATTTAAATGAATTAGTAGGTTCATTATTATTCACATTCTATCTAGTGATGTAATACATTTTTGGATGTTGCAACGTTAAACACTATTTCAATCAACTTTACCCCCCACCCCCTCCAAGAATTTCAATGATGCAGTCTGCGTCATAGCCCCTCCCCCATCCCATGGGCACCCCTGCAGATTGACCTCATTGTAATAATACGATATGGAACAGAATTCAATTAAGCTTTTATACATAAGTTGATTCTAGTACAGTTTACTATGATGCTTATGAGTTGATATTCTTCTCCTAAATCAATGTCAGCTTCCTATTTATAGCACGTTCCTTATAAGCACGTTATTCTATTATAGAGAGTCAACGTTATCCAAGACGGTTGGAATAGAAACACAAAATTCTGACAGGTGCGTGTTTGTGCAAAACATTGTTGCCAACTGGGCTGTTGGCTAAGAAAAATATCATTTTTATTCTTTTCCTATTCTAAATATCCTAAGACAACATATTGACATAAAAACCTCTTGACAACAAGCTTTTCCCAAATGATATTTTATTCCAATAATAACAATTCTAATCATTTTTATTCAAACCAGATGTCGTCTTTAGGGACACACAATACTTGTACAAATACAATGAACGTCGAGGAGTAAATAAATGGTTCATCCTTGTACAAATTATTCCATTGATTTAATTTGCTCCCATTTACACAGAAGTTAGCTGAAATCAATTAACTGCATACTTTTCTCGCGCAACAACGTGCCATATTTTCCACATTTACCTCCTGCGTTCCTAACATATCTGTTTCAAAGCCCCATAAAAATAAAGGTTAAAAGCCACTGACCAGACCATGTGTACATAATGCTTTTGGAGTTGTTGAATCCGAATGCGGGGTCAGCTTGACCCTACGACCTCAGGTTCAAGGTCATTTTAAGATCATACAATCAATGTCGATGCATATCCATGTTATCTTGGTATATGCTGACCCTATAGGACAATGTTAACTCATCGTTGGACACACTACACCTTCACCTTGCACCCTAACGTCCTCCTGCAAAGCAGTGGGCTTCCACTGGCATCATTACCTCGACAAGCTTAAGAGCGGATAATTTCACACGTTCCCATTTGAGACAGTATCATCGTCACAGTTTTTGTTGAGCAGCAGGTAAAGTTAGCTTTATATAAAAAGCCCAATCAATAAAATGGTATTAACCATTATGCTGGTGTGATCTTTAAAAATTCGAACAGATGACCCCAGATTTGGATGCAGCAACCCCAAAAACATAAAAGTACTCTGTTGGAACATGGATACAGTTATTTTTATAGAGTTGAATTTGGAAACCTTTTTTTTTTTTTTGTGGGGCTGTGTTTTCAACAGTTCTTCTTCAGTAGTTGCAATGTACGGATGACACTCTCACCTGGCTTATTTCTTCATTTTCCCACGAATCTACATCAATCAATAACAGTGGTCCATTCAGTGATTGTATTATGTTAACCACTATCACCCCTCCCCAATAAAGATCTGTCAACTAAATCACAATCTAACACAACTCAATTCTTTTTCAGATACAAAATCATATGCACAGTACAAATAGTGCAGAAAAACTTGCAAGGAGTTCGCTCAGTCTGCTCGTTTCTGTGGGACCCTCAAAGAGATCATTTTACAACCTTTCAATTTGACAAGTTTGATCTGCTAGCAATTGCTTATGTTTTTGGTGTTTATAAAGAATAATAAAGTTTGGCCTTATAGCCAATATTGTGTATGTTGTCTACCCATTATTACACGAACCTCTACGTCAAGTAAGAAGTTAATCACTCACAAAATCACACTATTACAGGTTGGAAGAGATTAAGGGCTGGTTTCTCAATCGTATTTGTTTTTTAGTTTGATCGCCCATTATGTCATAGCAAATGATTGATTAGTGAGTGAGGTGCTGTTTATAAATACATGATAGTAGGCAAATGACTGTCCAACTCATAGGCACTCGGAGATTAATTTAAATACCTCATTAGCTCTTGAATTTCCAATCAGACAGTGCTGCTCCCTACAACCGTACTGCTAATAGTCCCTGAACCACAAGTCACAGCATAAGTGTTTCAAGTTTTATTGCTATCTATTTTCCTACTTATCTCATCATGTCGCAGTAAACTCATTTATTTACTAACGTGGTCATTTGTATTTAGTTGTAAATGTAAAATGGAGTGGGAATGAAATGGGTGTATGTGGGCATTGCAGACCAAGACATACAAGTATACTGTGATGAGAGTGATGAACTACCAACTGAACTTCACCAGCAGGTATTCATCGCTTTATTCATTCTTGATTGTAAATAGGTACCTACGTAATACCAGCAATATTAATTTTACTCATAATACACATACATTTACTCTTGCAAGTACATAGTATGATATACTCGTGTATCTACTGTTAGGACAGAACACCCGTATAAATAAGCCCAGACCAGCCCAAGAAGATTCATTCAGATCCTCTTTCTTGATTCCGTCACTCTGTCCTAAACCTACTCACCTCCTTAAAAACGTAGCCCTAAATTCACACGTGTTGTACCTGCTCTGCTTGCTCGACCTATCTCTTGAGGTCATAGCTTTTATACTTGCTCCCTCATATTTACAGTGTAACTGGGTTCCTTGGTACAACTGCTCCTGTATTCCCCCTCTGGGAATTACTAGCTCATCGACGTGTCATAGCTGACGCCTGAAATTAATTTTGTTGATGTTGCTCCTGTTACTTTGTCACCCTTCAGGGAAGTACATAAATCACCATCATATTCAAATACCTATTCATTATCCGAATTCAAATCTTCCAAATTAGTTCACCCATTTGACATTCAAATGTTGAAATGTTGCAACTCAACACCGAATTTTCATCTGTTCAAATTTGATGTCCCCTTAAATTTGCAACACCTACCATCAAGCTTTTTCATTTTTTTCAACCATAAAATTTGTTTTAATTTCCAGAAAGGAATATCGTAATACTACTATGCAGTATTATGTGTAGCTATTCCATCTTTGAAAGGTTACCACTACAAACTAGATGGAACGGGCATGAATAAATAAACAAGTTACGTCATTCATATGACTTTGGCTCTGTACTGGCTGTACCTCTTTCCTCCCTCTACTAAACTTCAATAAGCTATCTGGCCTTCAAATTGATGTTGTTGACAGCTACTGATCGTTGATTCTCACAATAGATGCTGAAAAATTTGGTCGGAGACTGGATAAACTAGCCATAAGACTTCTTCTGACTTGGCGAAGAATTTCCTCAATTGCATACAACTGTTTTCGCCTGTAATTGCCCTCATCAGGTATATTGATAAGTACACATAACTATATTCCTTTCCTCCTCCAGTTCACTTAGGGACAACTGCCTGTACAGCACCCCCCTGCAGGTTCAATGCTAGAACCCATTGAGGTTATTATCAAACTTAATATCCTTTCATCAGGGTACTATACATTTATACATTGCAAGTGGTGCCACGTATTCTCACTAGAACTAAATCCATTATATTTTGAAAATAGTGCTGGTAACACTTTGTTCGAGCATTCAAGAATAAGAGATTAAATGAAAAAACAATAAAAAATGAACAGAAATCAAACTTATGGAAGAACATTTAGGTTATTTACCTGCAATCACACTTGTTCACTATTTAAGAGGCGATTTTTCACTATTATGATTTTCTAGACTTACAGACACATTTTCGTGTTCTGGCAATGACAGCGAGAATCTGGAAGAGGAAACTATCCACGTGCATCAAAAATATCAAGGATTTTCAATTTGAAATTCTCAAAAATTCGTGTATACACTTGAAAACGGCTAGTATTCTCCCATTTTTGTAGCAATAAGAAAAAATTGACTTAGAACAAAGATGTTTTTTTGGGATTTCCCTACTAAAACATTACCTATTCGGGTATCCAGATTTCTTATATGTTAACATAAAATAAGGTTTTGATTAAACAATATGAATAGGTAAATAATAACAAAGTTTGATATCAAAGTGGACACGTTATTAATAATTAAAAGGTTATTACATGTTAACAAAATAACTCACAGCCATTACAATAGAACACAAGCTTCGATTGTTATTCTTTCAAGTAAACCATTTTCGTCCGTGAGCTTTCTTTCTTGCCCTTGTTTTTATCGATGAATCCTGGAATAACTCTTGACGGAATATTGTACCTTTCTGTAATAAGAAAAGAACAGTTTATATAAAACACGGGGAGTTGTAAGAATAACTTACTCTTAAGACCAGGAGTTCATATTCTAACGTGAAAAACTCATGCCGTTTATGTGTCTACTTCAACTTTTTTTTAATCAATTAATCAACAATATATATATGTCTTTACATTCTTGTAAATTTCAATTGGAATGATTCTAAAGCAGTAAGTTTACCAAAGTAAGAAATTGCAATAATCAAAATTTCAATGTAAAACATGTAGCAAGAAGGTGATGGATGTTGAGTAGTGGCCCCTTCAAGCACTGAGGCGATTAATGCCTGCAACATCCAGAGAACATCCCTGACACTAGAAGGCGCCAGATTATGTTCAAGCGAAACACATTTAAGAATCCATCACAAATACTATACTTCTAAATTGGACTTACCAGTAAGTAAATTGCAAATGAAAGATTTCTGACTTCCTTGAACTTGGAACTGAACACCTGAAGAAGTGGACTGCGTCGTGGTACTTGCTGCTAACGCATGCTGACAGTGCCTTGCAAATTCATCAACATTTATTCCATATTTTTCAAGGTTATTGACAATCGTAACCTGGAAAATGAACAAAAGTAGAGTACAATGGAAAATTCACAATCTCATGTTTTAACGTTTCTGAAAACAACAGGAGTTCACAAAATCACTGGATATTGGATATTGAGTATTGCCACATCAGATTGCACTAAAAACAATTAAGTTATTGAAATTAGAACTGCAGTGTAAAGGGATCCATCAATAACGAAAGCTCAATTTTGAATGCAACATAGTTTTGTAATAATGATAAAACCCATTGACTGAGGGGACATGACAGCTAATTTTTAAAAAACTAGTGAACATAGATATCAATAAAATGCGAATAACTACGAAAATTAGCTAATATGGTCATTTCAAATGGTATGTTTTGTAAAAAAAACTAGTTGTTTCGATTTATTTCAAAGATCAGACGATAGAAGAATAATTAGTAACCGTAGGATGAAGCCAATGTTGATAGAAGACAGCTGATATTTCTGGCTTTTATCGTCTAGGTTTAACTGATGATGTATTGGGTGAGTTAAGCCAAGGGTAAAGTTAGCAATGATATTGGTGTTGAATGGAAACCAAATATTTTCCAAAACAAGTAAATTGTGTTCACATTTTGGAAGGTGCCATTACCAGAGAACACACTAAAACCAATTTACCAACAGTTCTGTTAAGTTGATATTTACAACTTGGATTCGACTTACACTTTTATTTCCTGATCGAGTGGCAGTAGAGATGTAAATTAATGGTAGTTTTCCTTTACCAGAAATTATTCTGTCTCTCGAAGTTCTTATTGTATGACAAGTGGGCATTTTATCAATTATTCTATTCATCAAATCACTCCATGGCATCACAGTTTGCCTAGTGCCAATGATATCTGACAGAAGTGGATCCAACAGAACATTTCTGTAACAAACGTTAGATAGATTTCAAACCACCGAAACAGGTTGAATCATAATTAATTCCAGATAAATTAGAACTATTGAATTTGTTCAATAGGAAGGAAAACTCTGCCTACATATATACTTATGTCAAGGTTGACCACAGTAAATGAGGTAATTCCTAGAGTATATGGTCATAGTGAATTCTAGACTAAAATCTGCATGGAACATCATAGACAATTAACAATGTTAGAAGATTGTTTAAAAAGTGGAAGGAAATACTTTTCTCCAATCAAGGACCACTAATCTATTAATCTGATTCAAGTCTGCCAAAGCTCATTTAGTCAGTGTTTACTACTTTAAATATATGTTGTGAAATGCCTTCTGTATCCTTGACTATACAAAAAGGGCTTTGTAAAAAAAAAAAAAAAAAAAAAAAAAAATCGAGTGGTTGATCAGATTAAAAACTCCTTACAGATTTATTTGAAATCCCATACTGCCATGGAAAGCAATAAAACTTCTGGGATGATGAGTGCTGGGTTATCTCCACACTTCTATATTTTTCTTAACACAGAAAAATGCGCAACACACTCAATGAAAATGAAATAGTTCGAAGGACATACTTTGAAGAGTGTGAATTTCAGAAGTAACAAACAGTAAGGCAAGAAACTAGGCCAGTCCTACTATAGTTGACCTGACATAAATTGTGATATTGTACACATCTCGAACAGAAATTGAGGCTTTTCACAGAGATACTAAACGGCGAAAAAATTGTGAGAAGTTTAAAAGTTCTGAAGATTGATTGGTTGATTGACCATTGATAAAAGTATTTGACTCATTCGAGCGGTTGAAAGGGTGTTGCACACACGTGGGGAAGTACTACTACGACTCCACATTTGAGTTGCACACACACTGAACATAGTAATATATTTGTAAAACAAATTAATTTATTCTTCAAATTTCGAAACTGGAGATAGAGCTGAGTGAAACAGTCATGTAACTGAGAAATCAGTACACCGTCAGTTAAAATTTAAAATTTAAATTTATTAAATTGACACGATGTTTGAATCATGTAACTAGGAACTTACGCTACACAAGGTTGGTTCAGTCCATTAGCATTCACATACTTCACAATGGTTTCCCTTGCTTGCGCCACAGTCAATGAATTACCTTTTCTAAAAACATACATTTCAAAATTTCAGGACATTATATAAAACAAATTGAGGTTAAAATGGAATGAAAGAATACCAAAGTTAACATAACCAATGTTTTTATCCAGGAACTGACCTATTAAATCTCTTAACTGATACCTATAATATACAGTATTCCAAAACACCTTTCTTCGAACAAATTTTGTCAAAAGACATTTTTCACCAGGGTATATTGTCTAGAATGCACAGGAAGACAGGAATAAAATAACAATGGTTTTGTTGCTAAGGAATCGGTAACATCAACATTTTATGACTTACACAGGATTTTGTTGCTACATTTTCCATAAGTTCGTCATCACCATTAAATAACTTTCTGTGATGGGGTTTGACATTGTACCTATCAGATTTCCCTCTCATAGATTCCATCCCTCTTCGCACTTCCAACAAAGGGGTAACATAGATTGTTGGAAGAAAAGTTTTTTTGGTACCACTCCACATTCTTCAAACAGTGACCTATACTATACGTCAAAAACTAGAGAACTCTTGGATCATAATCTTCTGTCACCATACTTCTCCGAAAGATTAGTTTCATAACCAAAGAACTTCATTTTTGTCTCCGTCTGTGAAAATGTCCTCTGTATTCAAATAATCAAATAAGGTACGTACAGTAGTAATATCTGTGTGCCTACTAACCTAACGTACATCTAAATATCCCCTGACATATCTATTTTTCAAATATACTGTAACAGTCTTAACAAAGAGCTCAAAAATGACCAAATGTGTGTATTCCCCGTAGTCCATTGTCCTTTTCTAATTCTAGTGCGACTTGATGAATTTCAGATACCATGATGGAAAATCATTTATTTGTATTTCTATTCCAAAATAAGGACACAGGAATCATTCATCAATATTATTAACACCCAACAACCCTCCTCATGTTTCTCAACATTTTCAAGGCAACTAAAACAGATACCTACAAGCTATCAAAAAGACTCAACTATGGGACCATGGCAAACAAAACTTTGAAAACGACAACCAGAACGAACTATTTCAATTAATCATGCATAGTATTGTAGTCTGCAAGAGCCAAGACTGCATGAAAGTGGACAGTTTGTAGGAAGGGGAAAACTTCATCAGTGCAGGATTTCATCATGAAAGTTGAGGGAATGGTCCATCACCCTTTCAGTCAATGCAACCGCAGTTTACTATGTAAAAACCTTCACGATCCATTCGGTTTTCATTTAAAAGTTGGTTCCATAGTTTATTTCAATACACATTTAATATTTTGTTTTAACCCATTCAATATAATTTCTTAAAATGAATTCTTAATCTTTAATTCCAAGATTGCTTCTATTAATGTATCTACTGGCAGCAGAAAAAATGACCACTGGGATTACGTCAATGGTTTGGATAAAATAGAACTACAATCCTGTCATTCCTCAGTTGGAGTTAGAAGGAGGTGGTCAAAAAGATGGTCATTTGAAGAAACCTCAACACTAAAATAAATATGAATTCATCCAAAACGTATGTTTCAACTTACTGGAATGGAGTATCATTGAACAGAGGAGACACCAACTTGTTGATGACTAAATCCTCTTTGATTTCTTGAGGTTTCTCCAAAGTGGAAGTTTCTTCTTGAGTTGTTGAAGAATTGGCCAAAAGGCTATTAAAAGCCCCATACTTGCAAGAAATATCTCGGAAAATAGTGTGACTGGTGTTTACATTAGTGATACTTTGAACACCTTTGTTATCTTCAATCACGAGCACGCCTCCACTCGCCATGTCTTTCAACATATTGGAAAGTTTTTTGTACTTGGTCTTTTTTATGTTGAGTTCATAGCCTTGAGGAACACAGCTCAACATGATCTTACTGTAGAAAAGATTGGTTAACATTGGGAGTTGAAGTTTTTTTGTGAGCAGTCCTTTCAGGAGGCAATAATTGGCAAGATCATCCATGTTTACATCATCTGCTGTTACATCGTCTGAAGCTTCAATCGTATTTGTCTCAGAGGGGGATTCGTCAACATGTTCCAGTTCATCTTTAGAAGCACTCGATGAGCTAGGGTCATCATCAGAGTGTGCTTGTTCAGCTGGGGGAGCACTGCGCAAATTTAATCCATTTACACTTGTACAGATTTTGTCTTCAGTTAAGTGATCGCTAGACTTGCCGTTAGAAGCGCTATCATGCACTGAGCTGTAATCTTCGGGTGACTGCTTAACAGGGTGAGGAATCATAGGAATTTTTGGAACTGTGTCCAATAGTTTTTCCAATTCGTCTCCAAAAGTGTGTAAAATCTTTACACCTCGACCTACTTTCACTCCATTCAAGATATCTTGTCCACTAACCATAGATTGTCCAACAGCAACGCTTGCAAAATTTGTGTTAGTGCAAACTGCTGCAGCCCGTCCTTTGATAATCATATCCATATCACTTGGCGATTTAGACGAGAAAATCACTCCGGGAAGCATCAGATCGGCTCCATTATTCAGCTTATCAACAACCGCCTTATGTGTGACAAATGAATACACCAAATTAGGATATTTCCACAAAGTGAAAATCGTTGGGTAAATCACGTCTTGAACTTCAATAAATGCTGGTGTGGAATCGTGTACGAAAATATTTACAGTAGCTCCAGAATGGGTTATCACTTTAACAACATTCACAGCATCTTTGATGTTGAATAATTCATTATCTTCCTTCATCAGAGGAAGCCCATCTTTTATGCGAGATAATAGCTTTTTCCTGCAAAGAATAACAAGAATGAAATGTAAATATATCCGTCAATGTATCCTGAGCTTGCCATCAATGTAAAAAATTTCATCAATTTAAAACAATGGGGAGCTGTTTGAGAAGAAAAGGTGATACTTCAGGAGAAATACTGATATTAAGATTCATACACTCACACACACTATACATATATTTTCTTAATTCAATCGTTTTCCATTTAGCTATTCAATTTGATTCATTATACTCAACGATTAATCTGAGTAATCAACCGATAGGACAAATTTTGACCCCTCACCTAACCACTAAAATCTGTTGGCTTAGGTTTCAGGATAAATAGATTTCAAATATCAAATACGTAATAATACCACCATCATTAGTTTCTTTTCTTTGCAGGACCTATGTTTACAAAATTTGGCTCAAAATCATGAATCAACCAGGATTGTAAGTAAGTTCTAAAATTTGAAAATTTAGATCTCAAATACTTCCAAAATCAATTGGGTGGGTTTCAGCTGATTTTGATCGCTATAAATTATTAGACCACTAGGTTTCTACATGTCATTGCCTCCTTATCTTCTACAGAGGTGGAAGCACCTTCCATCAGAACACAAATGTTCGGTTCAACAATGCAACTGTTGATTGCATGATCGTTGGTTGCGAAGACAAATGATGGCCACACTCACACAGTGACCTCAATTTATCCAATTCGTTGGCTTGACAGATGCATCAAGCGAAATAATTTTGTCTGGTTGTAGGTACAGTAGAAACTCGATTATCCGGACCTCAGTTATCCGGATCCTCGATTATCTGGACGCGAATGAGGTGTTAGAGAGAAAAAAATGTGAAATGGATGCAAGGTGAGGCAAAAATAAGTGATTTTTTCAAAAGTCTTCAACTGTTCTATGTATTTGTATATATTGTATTTATTAGGAGTACATATGTATGTTATATGTATGTATACATTTTAATAAAGTATGTATGTATATACATACATATCGTGGGGTTCCAGTTAAAAGTGACCAAGTAACATTTGAAAAATTTTACAGTGCAATGATCTGAAGTTTCACCTACTTTCTCCTTACCAACAATGGCTGTGTGATGTCTCATCCGACTATGTTTCAATTCTTCTTTATCCTGTGGTAGGCTAATGCCCTCCTATGATATCGTGCTTCAAAATTCACTTCAGATTAAATAAGAGCTGTTTATTCGGGAAACTCTTATTTGATCAATTTTACCTGCCTGGAGTTTCAAGCCCTACTCACATGGTCAATTCGATTTTTCGAAGAAAAAAGTCGCATAGTTGAATGAAATTGAGGAATTGAATAGTTTTTTCGTTAATTTATCGTGCTGCCAAGCATCTAATAATAATATACCTATTTCTGTTAGAAAAGGTTCTCCATTACCTACCACTGTGAATCTTACACGGTAAAAGTGATCAAATGGCAACTGATAACATTTACATGCACCAGCGAGAGTACATTTATAATCCATCTCGTGTTTGGTGGTTGAGTTCAAATGCCATTTGGTCACATGAAACTCTTTGGGTCAGGCAGGTAACATTTATTTTTAAGTATTTTTTACACATCAGTTTGAAGAAAACGTTCTTAGCTACAACACACAGAAGACAACGTTCCTTAGTACCAGAATGAGAAAAAAAGCTCATTTTGAAAAACTACTTCAACGTTACTTGGTCACTTTTACCTGGAACCCCACGATATGTACCAACTTTATAATTTTTTTTTTCATAATTTGGTATCACTTCCCTTTTTTTTAGTAATAATCGATTATCCGGACACACCCCGGTTATCCCGATCAGTCACCGGATCAATCAATCACTGGATAATCGAGGTTCTACTGTATATCATTTCCAACCTTAAATTTTACCAGCCATTCAATTAGACTTGGAGTATTCTCAAAAATTCAGCCTGAATGCTCTAAGGAGTGGTTTTCAGGCATGAATTACGGGCCCTTGAGAGATAAATAAGAAAGATGGAGGAACTTGATTCTATCATAATAAACTCCAAGCGGCAATCAATAATTCTTATGAGGTGAGCTGCTAACTTGAAACCAAAGGGAGCAATCTTGATGCTCCATATTGAAATAATGAGCTTAAGAATCTCCCTTCCTAAATAAGCTGGCACTTCAGTGAGGCGAAGAGAACAGGTGCACGGGACTTGAAGGAAGACACCACAAAAAATGCACTTTTTCATTTAGAAGAGCTAAGAGGATCTCCAGGAGAAACGTCTGCAAATAACAACACTCTCTGCACTAGAGGCGACCAAAAACAGAGTGGCAGAAAAAGGGCACACTCATGCCCATGAAAATCAAGGTCTACCAAAAACTGGAACATCCAACCACCTATGGTAAGAGCAATATGGCACTCTGTGATTGTCTCACGTTTGTCACTGTTTGTGAGCTTAGTGCGGTTTTTGTTGGTTTTCCCCCTCAGTTGACTAGTTCTTCTCACTACTTCGAAAAAATAAGGATACTTCTCCTAAATCAGTGTTTGTTTAAGTTCACTTCAAGCAAGAGTTTCAATGGGACGGAAGAAAAAAATTTTAGTTCACTCATTTGTGGGAAGAAAGTGCTCCATAGTCAAGCCCGTCAAATTGTGAGCAATATTTACGAGTCCTTCCTTCTTCCAAACTCACGTTTTTGAATCCTGGTGAAAAAGTGAAACTGACTGATGTCAGTGCTTGCAGAATTCGATTTCAAAGGTAGAGTAGAGAGGTTTATGGATGTATGATTGTAGAGACATTTTGATTTCGATGTTGGAACTGCAAATTACTCATAACGAATTGGGGCTGAAGTAAAACGACATGTGGGCAAACAAATTAGACTATGCAATAAAGTTAGCTCACAAAAATGTTAGGACATGAGTAGTCTCCTCAACTCAGAGATGAATGATAACTAAAGATGTAGGATGTTATGGGTTCCATTTTTTGTGAAACTCGCAGTTTCCTGCAAATGGCCTCTCCAGCTGACAAATCTGCCAGCCAGAAAGCCACCCCGTTGCGCAAAACTGCTTAAAGCTCTCCAAGGGCAAGCCAAACCATCTTGGACTACTTCAAGGGGTGGGTGGAAGTTACACAAATGATGAAGACAGACATTCCTCGCTCCATTGCCATCTCAAACGATGACCTATCCAAGATATTGATTGCAGATGAAGTAAACTGTCCACCAAATCACCATATTTGCATTACACCACCCAAGGAGGTAGTTGAGATATTTTTACTTCTATTGTACATAGTATATTGTAAAAAAGAATTCTTACTTTTCTGATGACTTCAGCTGACAATTCGATTTAGTTCTAAACGGTTTCTTGAACATGATGATCTTCAAAAATGCGAGGAAAAATTGAGCAAACCTGAAAACCAAATTCAATTATGATAACGTGCATGTTGATCCTAACCCAGAAATTTTACTGAAATGTGATTTGTGATTCTAGAGTATATCATCAACATACAAGATTCAAAAAAAATCTACGATTTTGGAGAATTTGAAGAAAGTGAAAGATACCAATAACAATATTAAGAAATATAATATGCAGGATGGATCAGAAAATATTAAGGTTTACAAAAAAAAGAAATTTTGACAAACCTACACAATACGGAAAATGAACAAGCCAGCGCTACGCATGGCATAATTTGGTATTAATCAAGCTTTTACAGTTGTTTTCATAACTCCATGGTGTTCTGTTTTCATAATATCAGAATAAGAACGATAAATTCAAGCAGTAGCTGTGGTTGCAAGGTATTGAAATGCTACTGTCGGCTTTGTGATGGAGGGGAGACTGTTAACCTAAGGACAATTTTTGCTTAATGATTTTCTGCCATTTTCCAGGAATTTATTTCAGATTGTTTCGAATTTTTCCTGTTTCCATAAGCCATGAGCTACTTGTAGGTCTCCATTTATCAATAGAATGAGGATATTCATATTTGAAACAATTCCAGCAGCATTCCCAGATGGGGGACATTTCGTAATAAGCAACAATTTTTGACGATAGGTCATTTTATTCGTTTTATCTGAGCATTCAATGTAGTTTATAGAGCAATGATATGACATTTCACGAGTAATTCAATCATCAATAAAAAGAGAGTAGCTAGTCCCCATTGAGTAGAATGAAATTACACAGGTCTGCAACCAAAAAACTGCATACAATTTTTTTACTGTTTCCCATGGATTTTTGCATGCTAAAACCGAAAAAAGTAATCAAAATCCCATTACGTCTAGTTTTCTCACAAAACTGGTTTTTTTTTAATAACACATACGGTGTTATTCACCGTTTCAATTTGGTAGTTGCTTCCAAGTTGTCAATTTTATGAATTGCATGAATTTTTCCACTCTCATATTTAGTCATGTCACTCCCAGGATTGATACGAAATGAAAGAGAGGGGATATGCAAGCTGACTATTGTTGGATGCTCAAGAGGGATACGGACAATGCTGGAGCAAGAAAATGTGTGCTACGAAGTATCAAAAAAAAAAAAGGTTCCACAAGCAAACTGAATGAAGTTTTTGAGCATTTTGGACCTCCAAATCGAAAGAGTCACCGATGTCATTAAAAGATACGCAAGGAACTACGAAAAGAGGCTTCTTGCTCATACCAACCCAGAAGCCATTAGGCTTCTCGACAACTCCCAAGTAAAACGACGCCTGAAAAGGGCCAATCCATTGGACCTTGGATGGTGATGTGAAGCTGAAATGTGGTGTATTGTCAATGGACTAACACTCGTATAATATTGCGGAATATCTAGATAGTTGCCTGTATATTACC
This sequence comes from Creontiades dilutus, assembly GCA_031894815.1. Taxonomy (NCBI): domain Eukaryota; kingdom Metazoa; phylum Arthropoda; class Insecta; order Hemiptera; family Miridae; genus Creontiades; species Creontiades dilutus. Next base: position 1,123,755 of record JAVIWC010000341.1, read on the forward strand.
ATAGTTGTAACTAGTTGATATATTAACAAATAAACGCTCTATTAAAAAAAAAAAAAAAAAAAATTGTACTGAATAGTAAACAAATACTTTCTTTTATTTGGAGTTCATAGACGATACAAATTATGGTGTTTTTTTCTACGTTTTCATTTTTTACATGGCCCCCTCTACCCTAATTTGCAAGAAAACTGTACGTGATGGAGGAAAATAGCGGTCATTTTTGGATTCAGCACACCAAAAAACACAATATTTAGCTAAAATATTCCATGCAGCTGATCAAAAAATTTTTTGGCACACCTGTGTCAATGTTTTCACAAGTCTGTTTTGATTGCAGTCTATTGCGATTTCATGATTCGTTATCTTAGGTTAAAAATATTTGGTAACCTTAATTGAGGACCAGGACTTCTTAATCCTCACGAAATTGGAAACAATCCCAAACGGTCTGACTTTGGTTAGCCAAATTTAGAATTCAAACCCAATTGTGGAGTCCACTGATGAGAGTTCAACATGATTTGGTCCATGCTATTGAAACATCTAACCAAGTAACTAACGAGTGTGCGATGCTATTCCGTGTATTTCAGAGCGATTCGAGAAGAACTCCATCCAAAGAGACAGACTAGTAGGATAGTTCATTTATAGAATGCTGAAAGCATGTAATTAACCACAAACTCCGTGCTAATTCGCGATGTCTTGCATCCCGATTTTGGAGCACGATATTATTGGTTTGTTAAAAATAAAAATATACTTACTATTCAAATATTGCAAGCAAGAGAAGCTAGAATCAAACGAGAAACGTACAATTATGCGAGGCGCTAAACATATGTTAAGCTCATTAGAACCTGTGTCTATCAAGCGCATCAAATGATCTCCAAAGGTTGTTCACTTCGTGTGATTCTGGAAGATCAAATTGTGATTGACATCAATTTAAAAGTAATTTGAGAAGACGGTGATTTTTGAAAACGTTTATATCACTATCACGTTTCAGCGACCACACAAACCGATCTGGCAGAGCTGAGGTAAACAAACAGCATGGAAGTGGAAGATCATCATCCATGGCATGAAACTTGAATTCTGGGGCCAGTGCATGGATGAGTTAGTGGTCCTGTTTCCCAAACCTGAAGCAGTCCTCTTGACATCTCTCTTCCTCACAAATTACTGAGCGTGGTGTCTGGAATGCTTAAGATCCACTATTTTATCATTAATTATGAGCATGCCTACTCAACGGATTTCCTGGGTATCTACCTATGCCAAACCCACAACGTTTTGTTCTACAACTACTTACACATTACTCTAAACCCATTACTTGTCCTTAACCAAAACTTAACAAAAACCCATCGCGTTTTGAGCCTTGCTTCCCCAAACTCAAAGCGTCCATTCAGTTCTTTGGACCCGGATCCAATCAACACTGTGCTCCCCTTCCATTCAGGGCACAGCAAACCTCTAACCCCCCAAACCAAACTCACAACTTCACCATCCTCTCACCCATCCTAAGGCTCTGTTTGACCGGTGGATTTGAAAATCTTCTGCTTTTCAAAGGGGATTCATGGGGAGAAGTAGGAAAACAGTCCGATAATATTATAATTATCAGGTATCTTTTTCATATTGGTCAGGGGGTGCAGATGCTCCTGTGCTCTTGTCAGCAGCTGCCCCTGAAGTACAACATGGGCTGCAATTTCCAGGAGTTGAACCACACATGCCACCAGTGTGCAAACACTCAAGTACCTTCGTGGAACAGAATGTCACTAGCGAATTTTACTATTATCACATTATGTTTCTTTTATTTATGTGCGACGATAATTTAGGATAATTCCGTTACATCTCCTTTTCTGATTCCCTCCATAGCTGAGTTTACATCTCGTGCAGTCACCTGACCAACAAGAACAACAATTACAATCTCACGATCCAACTTCAAGGTCCAAAGTTGAGTTGCAGAACCTTTGTTTACCCCCTGTTCTAAATACAAAATGCCTCCGAAAAGTTTGTCTCCCAAGTTCCCTGTTATGTAACTCACGTCGTTATCCAAAAAAACCACTATTCAAACTACATTCGGCCATGTTCATGTTCAAAGGAGTAAGCGTTGATTAATCTCGATCCGTTTATCTGTAAGCTTATCCTAATTTAAACCGGCTAGACTTTCTGTCCTTCAGATCTTCTCAGTGTCCAGCCAAGCTAGTTGGGACTTGCGAATGTCCAGTATTTTACTCACATTATCTGCTAAAGTTCCAGGTTGTTACTAAAACATCCAAGCTTTCCTCAGTGAATCTGTCAATGTTCCACTTCTGCTGTCTACAGCGTACACAGGATTTTCACTGTTGGAAACTCATGCTTCATACTTGCAACATGAAGTGCCTTTTCGAGTTATTTTACGTTTGAGATTATTTTTTCGTGTCTAAAATGGGAATAACTCTTTTACTAAAGCGAGTAAGCTCAAATTTGATTGTATCGTTGGAAAGAGAATCGAATTTCCTTTCGCATATGCTGCTCAACGTGTGAAAATAATCTGATTTAATTGTAAAAAATCCAAACCGAAGTGATGAAGAGGACAATCTTGTACGTCTTACGAAACCCGCTGAATCCTCGCGCGCAACATGTCCTAAATCGAGCATCAATTGTGAAAAACGGAATTTTTAGCGATAATTGAGGTAGAGATAATAATCACTTTCAGAGAAACACTCTCCACTCTGAATTGATCCACTTGTAACGTTAAGCTGGATTCACATCCACCTGGCAAGCTATCTGGAAAGTAAATAGGAGCAGTTGATTGGTTGGACACTAGCTGGGGAGAGGGAATATTTGAAGAAAACTGTACGCATCAGATTTTTCAAATATTTTTCTTTCCGGATGGCGCAGTTCACTACTGCGCATACGGAATGGCGTCGGGAACCGAAACAGCTGTTGGAGGAAGCGTGGGAAACGAGTTGTTGACGTGTGCTCGTCCGATTCCCCTCCATCCCCTCCACTGCTTTTTACTAGCTTCCCCTATCCGTATTTCCGAACGATCTGGATGGATCTGAACCCTGCTTTACACGCCATTGTTCATGTGCCTTGATGACTACATAAATTAATGCTTGAATTGGTGAACAATAATGCATTAGTGGGCTCTATGTTAACAGTCACAGAAGTGGATACCAGCGGTACCCTGTACTGCATAGATTTCTCCAATCTTTCCACTTTGACAATAGTCACTCGTGGTGTCTCTAGAAAAATTGCACTAGTCTGTACATTGAATATTAACATGGGATGAAGTACACTATTGAATCTCTGGGCTCAAACAAAAAACGTAGTTGGTAACTAGCAATACTCTGTCCAGGGTAGCCTTTCATTGTACATAGGATTTGAGATTTTCTTTCTTCTTATTAATTCAATGACCTCGAATGGTTGACGATTTCAGAATTGATTGTTTTGTATGTGGAGGGTGGCAGCTTCATACTGGTTTGTGGGTTTGATTTGTACAGTGGTTATGAAATTGCCTTCTTGACAGTGACGTTGAAGTCGAGAAATATAGTTAGGACGATTTTTATGTCAACATTTTTGGAGCCATTGCATTTGTTTCATTCTCGAAGAAAATTCACTAAAGTGCTAAAAAACCTCAATTTGATTAGAAAATTATTTAAAACAGCTTACTTGATCTTTACTTCTATGTTGGTATTTCATCCAGTGACTTCTTTTTATTTTAAAATTGAAAGTTATCGATACTCACTTTTTTTTTTTTTTCAGGCTAAGTGTGGCGCGTGTGGGCAGGTATTCTGTTGTAGCAAACATTGTGAAGAACACAAGCTGAAGTGCAAGAGCTACCAATCAAAACTTATCTATCAATCCAGTAAAAGTCCTCACTCAAAGTTATCTTCTGGGATGCAGAGCCGTGGAAATTCTCCTCAGCTTAAAGAAGAACGGGTTAAATTGAAGGTTTCCTCTGGTAATAGAAGGAAGCGGAACCATGAACTTTCAAGTAGTCCCATCCCTAGTTCACCTGAGATTTTTTCGTTCGGTGCCTACGTGCCACATAACAGAAAGTTCAAGAAAGCTGTTCGTGGTAGGTTCAGGAAGATCGTAAAGCCACCTACCTTGGAGTCAGTCAAGGAGGAAGATGAAGATGGAAATGAAGGTGAAGTTAATGATCTCATAAATCTCGTCAAAGGCCTTCCAACAGTAAGCAGATTTCCAACTAGAGATGCATACGTTGAATTTGTTGTTGGCTCACTCAAAGACTCACCTATTACTCTTATTCCATGTGTTCCGTTGAAGAAAGATGATGATTTGCTTGTCACACCCTCAGCATCTTCAAGATCAGGCAGTGAAAAATTCAAAACGAGCACTCCTGATAATTTTAATACTTTGGTAGATTTCCCTACTGAAACTCCACTGTCGACTCAAGGAGGTAAACTCCCCCACAGTGTTGTGACCTTGAAATCGAGCACACCCAAAGAAACAGAAGCAATGCAGAGAATGTAGTTAAGGTACATTTTGGGGAACATCATGGAGACGTTGAATCGCATCAGCATATTGATGCAAGGTTGACTCCTATGACTAAATGTCAACCCATGCTGTGCACGCCTGCTGAAACTCAACCACCAAAACAACAAGGATTCTTCACATGCCAATCTTCTTTTGGCTTGAATGAAATTGGGATACCTGCCACTCCCTCAACGTCTACTGGGATGAGAAATCACTGTAATGCAATCCCCAATACTCCAGTAGTTGGTAAACCTCACCAAATTCCACATTCAAATCAACTGAAATTATCCAGTGAAAAGAAACATAGTTCTGTTGGCATGGTTAATGAACCTGATTGTACGGATTTGAAGCAAGGAACTGTTGCAGAAACAAATTCTACCAAAAATGTGGCATCCATACAATGTACACCTGTTGATGCTCTGCGACCTATTCAAAAGAGATTCGCTAGATCTGGATCTTCTGGCTCGAGTAGCTCAAGCATATATTATTCCACTGGTAGCATTATTTCTCCACTTGCACTCAACTCTCATCCTTGTACACCAGTTACTAATGCATCTTTATTCACCTGCGTAAAGGACGTTTTCAGAACCTTCGTTTCTCGTTTACCAGGTTAGTCAGTTACTCATTACCTATACCAGTGGATCATTAACTGACTCAACTGGAAGGCACCGCACCGGTGCCATCAGGTTTTCTCTGCTCATGAAGGGCACTGGGGCGGTGCCCTACTGTGTAAAATGCCTTTTCACTTCCAAAAAATTATCCTTCCCGGTGGTTTTAAACAAGGAAGGATTTCAGTGTTGCCAATGGTTCAGTAAATCCTGTCAATCACGCTGATGCCCGCTATTTTCATGTAGAGGGCGCCTAGTTTGAATTAAAATGAGGAAGGCAGTAGTGATGAGTTTCTCGCTCTTTCTCCTAGATTTTTATTTTCCCGAAAGGTTTCCCATTTATAGTGTTTATTTCTTTTATTTTCTAGTTATTGTTTCCCCTCTTGAGCTTTTTGAAGGATGTCCGAGGTAGGTAATTCCCACTTTCAAAGGTCAATGCTACGCCAACGAGCCCTTTTGCTCTCTGCTCACTTTGAAAGTTCAGTTTCTATTTTTCTAGTCCCTATGATGTTACCCATTTTTTCGCACTTATGTTTTCACACATATTTTGTATGATGAAAATGGTAAATAAGTACCTGAAAAATGGATAATGAACCTTTTTCTTGCCCAATATTGTAAATAACTATATTTATTCTCGTTTGTTCAAAATGTGGAATAGCAGGTTGAAAATTTACTAGTGTGTTTGTATTTGGGGGGAGGGGGTTAGTCAAGCATCCTGGATAGCCTAAAAATATATTTACAAACTAAAAAAGTGTATTCTAAATGAATTTGTCGTCATAAAGAGCAATCAAAGTAGTTAGTTGTGTAGGTTAGAATACTTTTGGTCATCCCCGCTCATGTGAGGCACCACACTGGTGCCATTGTCCAAAAAAATTCATAATCGCCCCCTTATGGATCTAAACATTTTTATATACATTTAGGAAGACATTTATCGAGTTTTCAATGAAAACCACACTAAAAATGTTTCCTGTCTGGGGCTAATGTCTTGGTTTTTGGTCCTGCGTTGAGTCAGTTAAGCAAATTTTCAAAAGAATGAAACTTTGGAATTTGTGGTGTTGGTATTTTTTTATAGTACATAAAGCTAATTCAGCTAGAGGTGAATTAAGACTATTGACGTTATAATTTTGTGGGAAAAGTCCCATTTCATTTGTCAGGAGTTCTTAATTGGTGTCTGCAGCTTATGAGATCTTAAGCTGCAGTGGCATCCCTGTCTACGGATTTTAAAAGTCTGCAGGCTACTCTATGAATAGTCCATAGATTACCATTACGAATTTTCAAAAGTTTTGTGGTCTCAATTGCCTGTTGAATGTCAACAGTCGACACAATTATATGCACTAATCAGCTCTTCCATATGGATGCCCAAAATTCGTAGGTTCCACATTAGCAAACAAATTGCCGTTCCTATGTACTACTATTTGAGATACTTTGAACTGTTCCTATTTGAGCACCAAATATTCAAACGTTGATTATTCTCAAAATCTCTCCTATTCTGTGTAGAGGGTTAAAACTCGCTCAAACTGATTTAAAAAATAGCATTTCATGCTTCTGAAAGAAATTCCACTAGAAAAACTTGAATTTTCTAAACACAATTATTTTGAACTATACCAGAATGGCTTTGATTTGAAGGAACCTCTTGGTGCTCACTAACAAGAAATACCAACGTTGTGGCAGGCAATCAATCCAAACCTCATATCTGATTGATTAGAAAAAAACTCACTTTACAGCGTGACGTAGAATGGATCATTTGATAACCTAGTAGTCTCCGAAATTTCTTCTTCAACAGTCCCAATAGTCTAACTAGCAACTATTGACTAAAATTCAAATGGTAATTTCATCTATGCCATCATGCTCACATTCAATTACAAAATGTTTTAATATCCTCAAATTGTTCTGCTGCTAAGAACAAAAGGAATGGTGCTGGTAAGAAAATCCCTTGTAATGCCCTCACTGGTGAGGTAAACTCGTGCAATACTGACCTTGTGTGCCCACCAAATTAAGACCAAAGTTAATATTTCCAATCGAGAGGCTATAGTTTCATGCACAAAATCCTTAACAACTACTGTGAATATTCTCTTATGCCTGGGAAACATGAACAACTGTTGAATATTTGTCAGCATAATTAATGCTAATAAAGAATGCAGGTCCATCCAAACTCAGTTAATGCTCAAAATCTAGGTAAACTCCCCAACTTTCTACCTTTGACAACCTCATCAAACGTTTCAGGCTAGACCATTCGATTCGAGTACTGAGTAAGTACAGATATATTTCGAAAAGAAAACTTCCATTCACTAATTCAGCGAAATGCGTACTCTCAGTGTGTGCTCCCATGCTGTCACGCTAGACCTTTGTCAGAGGAACTCTGCCAATAGCCGTCGTACTAGCATTTCCACTCACTCCTAATCGAAGGAAACAAGTGCTTTCTTGCTGGCCTTCTTATTTGTCACCTCACAACTATTGAAGTTGAGCTCAATTTATAGTGCAAGTTACTAATAACGCCATTCTTGTGGTGGCGCTTATCATCATTTTTCATTTTCTTTCAGATTGATTACCAAACCAATTGTAAATCATCATCTAACTGTAATTGTTTTTAGGGCAGAGGCAAGACATACAGGTGGATGGGGTTGCTCATGTTGACTCTCCTCTAGTGAACTCCCCTGCAAGGAAGCGCTTCAAAAAGACATCCATGTCAAAGATCAAATGTCGACCAACTTATAGAGGCCGGTATAAAGTGCCTCCTTCTTATGTGTTCAAAAATTGAATGAGGATAGCACGTTACATAACGATTACAACACATGAATACCTTATGAGAAAAATACTTATTACTTGAAACTAACAATTTTAATGCTGAGGGGAAGGCTTTTCATCTATAACAACTATATTTACCAAAATTGTTCATACTATATTTGATTTTTTTGATTACTATACATATTTTTATTTTACTTCTATTCAATGACATTAAGAATAAAAGTTTTAAATTGTGATCATCATTCTATTCAGCATGACCCTACTGATGGATTGGGGTAGAGCAGCTAGCCACATTTGAGGGTCACTGTAGTTGTACCTAAGAATGTTTACTGCCTCCCTAAATACGTTTACCAAACACCTAAAATTGTAAAGGCCGACAAATATTGAAAACAAAACACTAAATAAGAATGACGTTCATAGATCTCCAAACAAGAAATTACTTGTCCATAGATCCTTGTCAATTCCTCAGGGGCTGCATTGTCGAATTTGGCTAACTTTGGTTTTATCACGGAGCTGCGAATATGGTTGATGATTTTCTCATGGAGTTAAAAGCTGAATGGTATTGATGGACGACAAGAAAATATTCATAAACCGAATAAGAACTTGATAAAAATAATGGCAAACACCCTAGCTTTTGGAGAATCTTTCCCTTAGGTACTGTTTTCTTCTAACCCTCTTGTTAGTACTGAATGAAGAGTTAAAGAGGGAAATAGAAAAAACAATTTTTTTTAGCAGCATTGGGATTTTGTTAAGACTAGATACGGAGTAAACAGAATACAAGTCCGTTTATAAATGTATTTTTTATTGCCGTTGAATATCCATCGTTCATAGGTCAATATAGATGTGTGGAAAACTCGAAAAAAAAAAAAACTTTTGATTTGAAAAATAATTTTACTTCACACCTTTCCTCCCACAACCTCTGGGATTTAAAACGATAACATGTACTTCATTCACATTGAATAGGTGAATTGACAAAAATAGGAAATAAACTCGCCATTTCCTGTTGCAGTAACAGTTCCATTTTGAATGGAATAAACCACCTATGAAAAATAAATAATGGTAACCTCATCTTTCTTAAATGACAAAGATAACATCACATAAAATTTTGGAAATAAATAATATTCAAGGACATGCAGATATCATGCGCATGTATACCAATCCAGCTTTTATTGGTATTGAAAATAAAATAAATATGGCGATGAGCAAGTAAATTTGAGCATTATCACAGAACTGTAACATCATATCAAGGACTATCAACAAAATAACAGTTATATATATTCTTCGATAGATATTTTCAATTTTCATTCGATTCAAACATTGAACATCTAATAAACTAACTGAATACTAACAAGAGATTACTTCGATAGCAACAAATATGTACAGTATGTTGTATTTTGTTAGAATGGTATGTAATGATATGTAAACTACAGTAAAATAAACCAAGGGTTTCGCCATTCCCTGAATTTGTTCCAAGTATCCCATAATCGTTACAGTAAAGAGTAGAATAATATCTTGAATGCTGCACAATGATTTCAAAACAACAAATGGTAACATAGATGACTTTTAACAAGCATGAGTCATTTGGAGATTAACAAAAGTTGGCTTGACACGTTTATAAATAATAGAACACTATAATCGATAACAATCTAATCATATTTATAAAAATATATTTGTATGAGTATACGGTTTCAAGTTCTTTTAAGTAAGAATTAATGGTAGCTCAACAAAATCTTAATATATCAAATGAAGACACACTTCAGTACAACACAAAATCAACATACACTTTTCTTTAATTAGGGAAGGCCATTAGCAAATGATGAGTTACTTCTAAGAACGTACAACTTTGGAGAAGTGATGCTTCGAATCTATATTCTACAACATGAACTTAGGCAATCAATTTTACATAAAAACAGTACAGATCAATAATGTAAAATATTATTAGACAATAACAAAATAAAGGAATAACTGCAATTCAAAGCCATGCAACGGTTATCGCATGCAATTAATTTCTTAAAAAAATATATGCATTGTTAAATGTAAATACAATAAAACAGGTACTTTCCTAGGCATTATGCAGAAAATGCCAAATCTCTTTTTTTCTCTAATAAATTACATATTTGACACAAAATAATGAACATCCACGACATATAACAACAATAACAACAACAGCTTTAAAAGTTGTATAGTTCACATTAATAATCTTTTTAGTAAATATGCTATACTTTGAATAGTATGAATTGCACAATATAATGTTGATTATCTACAGAAAGGCATTTTATGAAACAACTAGGGTAACTATAGAGTTGTTGAATAGAGCAGTGAACAAGTCTTGCGTTCTGCCACGACAACTAGGGTAAAAGTTGGTGTAAATAAAACGTTTCTTTTTTAGATATGTTCTTTCCTGATTTTCTATAGAACAGAAGATAGAATCAAACTGTGAGTGGTAATGATGGATTTATTGGGCAGTAAATAAATACAGCATCAAGTCATATCCATCTACCACACTGTGAAACAATAAATGCAAATGCACCATTTATTTGAAGTTGATGGTTATGTATAATCAAATCAAAGTGAGAGGAGGAAATCCAGTTGTCAGTTAAGGACTTGAAGAAGTAGACAATTTGCTGGTTGTTCATGACAAGCAGATATCTTTAAAATCTGGTTTATCTACTTTATAAATAAACATGAAGTTTGTACATGGCGTAAGATGAGGAAATGGACTGAGTACATTTCTCAATTTCGAGAACTGTTTTGTTTTAATGACTTTTCAGATTATTCAATTAGATACTGATTAGATCGGGCGAGACTGATCCATTATTGAAACTGATCACGATGAAATAACATGAACAAGGTGGTCAGATATGCCTTCATTTACTCTTTCAATTTAATAAAAGATAATCAACACTGCCTTGTACCTATATTACATGGATGAATGTATCTAGAACTACTTAGTGTCATAGAGGTAATCACACACAACCTTCAATTTTGCTCGTAATGCAGTAGTCACTGCCACAACAGTTAGTGCTAATTCAAACTTAAAAATAGAAAGTTTATTTACCTCCATGTACACAGCTACAACTAATTTTCACCACTCGGTTATTATCTACAGATGATCGTTAAGGAATTAGTATTTCTTCATTAGTGAAACACATCCTCTTTTTTTTATACCCACTTAAGTATAATTACTAATCATAATACCATATCTGCTTCCATAAAATATTACCATTATTACAAGAACAATAACTAAAACCATTCAGCCCACAATAAAATATAACTGACTGAGAATGGATATATATCCAATTCTACAAATTTAAAAAAATCTATACTTCATCAAAGGACAAGAAGTTAATTTTAGAATAATCACCTATTTTGCAATTCATTTTTAATTTTTTGTAAACCAGCAGAACCTAACAGAAGTCAGGTTGGCATTCATCTCCAATCATACGTGTAGAAGTTGAAAATACTTGGGTAGTCAAACTCATTCAATATTAATTTCATTTCTTTTTGAAAATTACGGATTGAGGAGAACTTGAGAAGTGGAAACTATGAGTGAATCCAAGCTTATTTACTTGAGAATTTTGATGCTAGAATACAGCCCATTATTTTAACTATAGATTGATTGTGAATAAAAGATAGGTTGAACGAATGCTCATAACGTTACCCGTACGAGTAACTGTAGTTATCTCACTGCTCATTCCCGAATTGAGATATCCCATTTTAAACCAAAAATTAGGAACATTGTAGCGAATTTTCCATAGTTTGAAATTATGTAAATAACTATTAACTGAAAATAGAAACAGTTACTTCTAATGGCTTTCACTTTCAGCTGAAAGAAAAATATTAATGATTTATTGTTTGAAAATTATGTGATGACAGGTTTTCTGCTCTTTGCGTATTGAAAATCAACCAAAATTTGAGTGATTGTGAAAACCCAATGAAGAATGTATAGTAGTTCACTGTCAAATAGATTAGGTTGGTACTAGTAATAAAGTGCTACAATTCAATCGTACCAAGTGGTGAAATGATTGGTTGTTGGTGTTAAAGAAAGCCAATATACGAAATTGCATCAAGAAATTATAGACCTTAATAACTAGGAAATAACTAATTTAGGAGTCTAGAGTCAAGACTATTATATGATGTGGCAACACTGTTAAATTATCAGATTATTTCTATGAAGACTCACAAAAAAGATTCTTGTTCAAATGTACTGAACAAGTTTACATTAATATATTTTAATTTCAAAAATATTGAGACAGCACACATTTTTCGTAAGGTAGCAGTTTTTTCAGGGATCTATGAAGGTTATATACTTGCATTGGAAAATTGGAGCTTAGGGACATAAAACAGCACCTTATTACCTGTTTCTAAGAAATGTTTGAGATAATTAGAAAAAAAAAAAAAGCTAGGATTAATTGGCTTGCCTCACTAATAGAAACATTTTTGAGGCTTCAATAGGTATTGAGGGATTTCTGAAAACCATTGCATATTCGTTGGCGAATTTTACTGCCAACATTTGTATTTCTAGGAAGGGTTTTACGTTTTGACACATAAGTGTAACACAAGAAAAATCAATAAGGGTCAGCTGTATTTAGTTACTTCAGCTGCACTCTTTTTTCTTCTTCCTAATTGGCAGGATGAATTTTCATTAAAGCTTTTGTGGTTTCTCCCAAAATATATATCCATGATTATTGGAAAACAATTTTCCATTTCTTTAAGCATTCATCACTAATACATGTGCCTATTGGTTTTCAATGATTGAACCAAGTGTACCAAGAAGCTGCTATTTGTTTGCAAATACAACTTGCAATCATACTAGTTATTCATTAACAAGAAGAAACTAAATCATAATATCAATTAGAAAATCGGCAAAATGAAAACAAAACAGGCTGAAAAGCACATACTTCAACCACATCATATCAAGCATAAACCAAGAAAGGGCAACAAACCAACAACAATAAATCATAACAGGGAACATAGAAAATAACATAAATTGTACCAGCATGCCCAGGAGTCCTAAATCAATTTTATAGAGGGATATCACAAATCACATCACAATGCCCAGCAGGGCAATCATATTTTAGATGAGCTCCAATTCACATGAGATGATTGAGGGGATTCAAATTATCATTCGGTGTCATTATATGACGATTTATCACTAATAGATCAAAAGACTCCGGCTATACTATTGAATGATGCTTTGCATTCAAACAATGTCAATATCTATGTCCAATTTGGTAACCAATTTATCACTCGATTTGTGGTGGAATAATACAATAAAATACTATCTACCATCTAAATGACATTTAAATGATTTTGTGTTTCTGAAAACAATATTCCTGAGGCAATGGGACATTAGTAACAAACCAAAATGAAAAACACGAATTTAGTGTTCCCAAAAGCAACCAGATGACAAGCTCAACTGTACCAATCAAATTATAAATATACAATAGATCTCAATATCACAGAATACCTCAATAACATTGATATAATTTCACTGTGCTTCAGCTATTCTGAGGAGAATAATGAATCAAATACATATTATTACGAATAGCGGATTCCCAAGTTTTGTTAGTTCTCACTTTATATTGAAGGTGGGCCATCAAACTAAAAGGATCTCTTCCATGAATGATGATGAATAATCGTTAATTTCATTGCATTATCTCTGCCATTCAACATTTCACAGAAAAGAAAAGGCAAATGTGTTGAACTATTAATTAAGAGACTTGTGTATCGCATGCGCAAGAGAAACAAATAATAGTTTGGTAGCCAAATAAAATATCTTCTGATTAGTGGGAAAAGTTATATTTTGACAAATCCATTCAGTCTGAGAAGATCTTCGTCTCTTATTTCAAAACAGATGAAATCTTCCAAATGTGTGACAGAAAATTGAAAATTGGGCTACGTTTAGGTGAGAGCGCTTCATCCAGGCGTACGAAGTACGGACTGAAGTTTGCCACAGATCATTCGAATCAGGACTACATACTTTCCAAGTTTTGAGCATGTTTTAGATCAAGCCATTTCCCATTGACTTACAGCATCAAATTTTGCTCATTTATTTCCACAAAACTTGTTTTGCCTGGAATTGAGGTGTCAGGTGATTTTTAAATCTCTTAGTTTAGGAGATAATTTATTAGAATGCTTTAAGCTTTTTAATTTTAACTTCAATATCTTTAAGAATTTCTGTAGAAGGTTTAAGAATTATTAGAGAAAATCATGAACACGTCCAATTGCATCCACATTTGTAAGGCCGCCGTTATTTCTATCCATCTGTTTTGAAATTGCAGACAAATGTCAGTCAAAATAGATTCAATTTTCTAAAACCGACTTTTCCTATTAACAAGTAAATTTTTGCCTTGTAGACTCTCCAATTATGAGGGGAACTAACAAAAACCAGTGAACATTTGTTTCAAGCAATCATTGTTTTCCAAAGAACGCTAGGAGAGCACTATCAACTCTGAGGAATTTGTGGGACATCACACACTTACTTCAAGAAATTATTGTTCTCTAGATGATTCCATCATTAACATGAAATACCGATTTGGCAAAGAGTCAGCTATGAAAATAATTAAATTTTACACCACTCGGTAGACAAATAATTGCGAGCTTTTCATGAATTAACTACCTAGTCTGGTAAATGATAAGGAAGCCTTCAATTTTCTGTGTTTCCAACTTAAACTAGATACAGCAGATATTGGAAGAAATTATCCCATTGCATTTTGGTTAGGTATTTGAGGGTTAAGTAAAACAAAGGCTCCTACAACAAAATATCGATAATGGTACACTATGCTGCATAGTTTTGTTATGATTTAATCAGTAAACTATAACTGTGGATAACTTCATTAATAATCCACTTTGACATAAAAGAGAACAAGTACATCCTATAATTCAAAATCTACGTGTTAAGAGCTACTAAAACCTAAACTATATCATTGGGCATAAACACACTGCATGATTAAATCACCATCGTAACTGAGATAATAACTAGTGTAAAACAAAACATCGTTAATGCAGTAAAGTTAAAGTTTATTCAATCACAATCATGGTAATAATTGAATTTCAATATCCACGGACATTTGTTGCTAGCCTGTCCTAAGATGTGCTGGATCACTTCGAGTAAATAGAAAAAGGTACTTTTCTGTATTCTCTGTTATTGAGTTTTTTTTAATTTTTTTAATTTTTTTTTTTTTTAAATCAGATGCAGATAAATTGTAAGAAAGTATCCAAGTAACATGATTTTTAATTCTGGGAAATTGAGTTTGAGCATAGTTTGTTGCTCAAATGTGATGACACTATTTTAAAATGACCAATGTCTGCATGATGGCAGTAGCAATGAACTGTAGACAATTTAAACTACCTTTACGTTGAATAAGCAATTATATTGAAGTGATATTTATCATCGATATCCTCAATTGATATTCATGACTCAAATTATAGCCCACAAAAATTGTATAAAAACCATAGAACAAGCCAGCAAGCTAAGTTGAAGGAGGAAAACAGACATAGTTACACAATAAAATATAATTTCTGTTACGATTAATTACATTGAAAGCGGAGAATATCCATTCAATGTCAAATTCAATAATCTTTGATAATTTTCAACAACTTAAATCATGAAAGAGGCAAACAACATGTACAACTAGAATGTGTCAACCGAAATTATTTGTGGGAGCTCTAAAGAGTTCAGGAACCAATTATTTCAACATTCGGAATTTTTCTCATGACACCAATATCGAGACTCGAAATTTAGAATTCAAATTTTTTTACAACCACCTCTGGTTGCCACTTCTTTGACCTAATGATCAGGGCTGACAAAGACACAAATATGAACATGGGCAGCTGCGAATAAAGAAAATCAATCCAATAAATATTAACAATTCAAAAAATTATGCCCGTATGCGAAAGGAAAACATTAGTATACACTGCCAGTAAATAGTTAATATAAAACTATTTCATAATATAAACTTTCATAAAATTTAACCAACAACTATGAAACAACATGAAAACTATATTTTTCACTCATCCATAAAATGTAATTTGAAAGCAACAAAAATGCTTAACGTTCTTGCTGCAGTTTTTGAAATTATAAAAAAAAACAAGACTTTAGTAGCTCTCACTACAGAAAATCAAACAAACAATTATACTACAAGTCAAGGGTTCATTCTGTTTCTTTTGTAATTTAGCACTTTATATCTAATATTCATCAAAACCCTGCCAAACTAATTGAAGATAAAGTTATGATGTTGAAAAAAACGTTTAAAATGATTAATTCCAGCAAACATCAGCGAAAAATAAAAATGTTTTCAAATAAAAAACTGATGCTGCAAACAAAATATATCGTCGTCAGAAGATATTTTAGTTACAAGATTGACAACTATGAGGGAACTGGTGAAAAGTTTGGGCCAACCTGGCTGTTCACTCTTTAATGGACGTACTTTGAGATTACTGAGTCATGCCATGCATCACAGTGTCAGCCCCCATTCTGTGGGGCATTCCAGAATGCCCATTTTGATTGCACTGCATATAGGTTGTCTCCTCCAAATGCATGATTGAGTGGAGTTTTATCCAAACTGTCATAGGATAGTATAACAAAGAATCTCAACCACTCTAAAATGTCATTTGTAAAAGCATGACCCTTTCAATCCCCACTCATGAAGTAGCACCACTGGAACACAAACTGTTGAAGTTGCTGGTAAAGGCGAGTTTAGCACTTGACAACCCATTAAAACCAGCAACGCACTCTTGTTTCAATACACAGAAAGCTTCAAAATAGCTGGAAATGCCATTAAAACAGAAATCCATCTAAATGGAGCTGAACATGAAGAGAATTATGTCTCAGTACATTACTAACAACTCCCCATTGTGCAAGCAATGGACACTCACTATCAACAAACTTTGTTTTCTTCAAATCACAAGTACCCATCACAATTAATTTATGCTGAATCAAACAAACTTAGTAGATTTAACAAAACATGGGCTTTATATAGTCAAGATGTGGATGGAAAAAATAAAGAGTGCAAAAACTAGAAGGGCCCAGAGCTTGGATTCGCATCACTGTGAGATCGTTTTTATTGTTTGCAAACCACTTTGAAGGCAAATTTTGGAACACAAATGAAGTTAGGGATCTAGAGCTCCATAGATAATTGGTAACCATGAGGATGAGTAGGGATCTAATACCATACATGTTCATACATGTGTATCACACCATTTATATTCACAACCTGACGCCATTCGCACACCACCACTGTTTGAAAATAATGCCCCTCATTTAGAAGTGGCGAATGGCCCCATGCCGAGGTCAGAGACCTTTTTTTTGTAAACAAAAATCAAATAGAATTACTAGGTACTGAATAGGGGCAGTAGTATTCCTACCAGAGGATTTAACATCCACGTGTCAACCCATTGAAACTCAAAATGCTTCTTGGAAGCATATAGAAAATATTAAAACTATGTTTCGAAACCATTAATTGCAATTCAGCATAGCAACTTCAAACTTTGTAAGTTATGAAGTGCACTCAAAAGTATATTTTGTTTGAGAGAATCAACAAAATGATAAAATAAATATAAGTAAAACGTGATTTGGCTAAAATGTAGACATCATACTGCTCAATCCAAACATGAGAAACAGAATAGACTCTCAACAATAAGATATTGGGCTACCAAATCATTGGATTTTACTGGAGCATTAAAAGCTGACTTTGCCTACTCCTTTTAAGCTCTTCTTCTTTAACTCTTTGTTCAATAAGAAACTGGGCATTTGTAACAGCATTCTGACCACCACTTATAGTCACAACACGATTTCTTGTTCCAGGGGCATACATCCCTTTTTTTGAAATCTGAACTAGGGCACCACTCACCTGCTGAATTTCTATCAGAGCTCGACCTCCAGGTCCTAGAATCGCTCCAACAATTGCTTCAGAAATCTCCATTTCAACCTGAAAAAAAAAAAAAAGTTTTAAACAAAGTATACATACAACCAAACAATCAATAGGTACGTCATTATGAAATTGATACCACACTATTTGAATGGCACATGGAAATTGGAATTTGTAACATGTTTGGTTCCATATTAATTATAAAGACTGTTATGCATTAATTACCTTTCTAGGATCTTTCTTATCATCTGTAGCACTTTTAAGTGTAAACGAATTGTTGTTTAAATGTGGAGGGGAGTTTGGCCCTGAAGCTGAATGTCTGAATGGTTCCATAGCCAAATCCATCACCGTTCTAGCAGTGGCTCCTCCAATAGGCCCGAAAACGCCATTGGCAGTAGGAGTGCCGTCAATAGCAGTCATTCCGACAAAAGTGGTGGTGGGATGTGCTGAGGTCCCTGTGAGGCTAACTCCTAGCATACGATACCTAACGAAGAAAAAGATGCAAATTATTACATGAAGGTTTATTATCTTTACTAGATACGCCTTGTACGTCTATGGACACCAGAAACATTTATTGTACGCCTCCAAACATGGAAATTGTATGCTAGTAATTAGAAAAGTTTTCATCCAACTGTAACCATTTTCAGAAAAAAAAGTCCCTCTGAACGTTACAGAGGTGAAATATTCTACACTGACCCACGAATAGAACTGAAATTTAATGAGATGAAATGAAAAACCAAACTGAGCTTCAGTTGTCCACAAATATAAAAAAATATAACATGAGTTACGAAAAACTTGAATTTAAAAGAAACTCTTGAAAAGAGAAT
This sequence comes from Creontiades dilutus, assembly GCA_031894815.1. NCBI lineage: Eukaryota > Metazoa > Arthropoda > Insecta > Hemiptera > Miridae > Creontiades > Creontiades dilutus. Next base: position 1,142,259 of record JAVIWC010000341.1, read on the forward strand.
GATATTGCAAATATATCAGCTGATTTGGTAGTCAAAATTTACTCTGCCATTTTTGCTATGTTCAGCCACATTCACATTCATGTTGACTTCACTTTTTCTGTCACACATGAAGCCCCTTAGATAGGGAAAACTAGTGAATGCAAATCAGTCTGAGTGAATCGTTCAATTTATTGAAATTCCTATAAAAAAATTTAAAAAAAAAAAAAACATTAAAGTGTCAGGATTATTTAGAAAGTTTTCGATATTCTGACTTTTGAATATTTCACCTCTTAGATTCTACCCTTTAGGAATGGTCAAAAATGATGATGAGAGCTCACAGCTAACAAATCTTCACATGTGAGGTCATCATAACCATCCAAGTTTCATACAAATCTCATTTTTGTACAAGTTTCAAAAACTTTGGCCCAGAAATTTCTGGGAAAAGCTCTAGACCGAGAAAGATAGGATTTATTTATTTATTTTAATTTTATTTTTCTAGATTTTTGTATTTCACACATCTTGAAACGTGAACCAACCAATTTTGAGGGATTTGAATTGCTTATTTCTTTCTTGGTCAATTACAAAGGTTCATGGAGGTATAGAAAATAATTTAAAAAAAAAAACCATTAGAAACAAATGTGAACAATGAAAAAAGGAAATAAATAAATAGAACACCAGGTGATTTTAAGGTTTATGGGAGGCTGTGACAGATGGAAAGACTTTGCAGGCAGAAAAAGACAAAGCCCTCTCTGAAATCATTATCCATGCTGACATGGTAAGATCATTTGTATTTCCATTTGGAACTATCAAATACTTCCAATAAAACTGTGGGATGGGTTAAAAAGTCGGTATTTATGAAGACAGCACCTTTTACGTAAAATAGGACAAATTCAAAGATCATGCCTCAACTAAACTTATCTGAGTGCGAAAGAATATAGCTAGTAGCTATTAGCTACACAATTATCACTATCATCTACAAGTTCACTGAAACTGGCATCAGCATCACTCATGAATGGACTGGAGCTTAAATTTCAGCTGAATTATCAGAACACTACAATGTATTGATGGCAATTGAAAATAGTGACACACAAATCACAGCAAACATTAATTGTTTAAATTATAAACCTAAATACAATAGGGACACAATAATTTCTACTAACTTACTTGCCCAAAGTAGATATCGCAGTAGATATTTCTGCTTTGGCATGTTCAGGATAACCAGTGTTACCCAGAGCTACCGTTATGCCATTCACAACTTGACTGATCACAGCTTGAGGAGGTGCTGCGTTAGGTTCGAGATTAATTGTCAAAGTAATACCTGTGAGCCCAGATGATTCGGTCAGTCCAGCCCCTGGAAGAATGACCACTATGAATGAATCAATCAATTGAAAGATATGAACATTTTATTAGGGACTAGAGGTTTTAGAAAGAGGTTAGAACTTTACGACTGAACAAAAATTGTACTCCAAAGCTTTTTAGTTTACACTGATATTAAATTATTGGATTTAAAATGTTCCAAGCAGAAGAGTGATTCAAATAGATTCATGAGGAGTTGTTCAGACCAAACTCATCAATAAATTTTATATTTACATTAGTAACACAAGGTGCACAATTACTAAGAATACCAAATCAATACAATCATTCCGTTATTTTGTGAAGAGGAAGGATTTTTCTATTCAAAATTGTCGCAGTTATATGATAATTAGAGAATAATTATAGTGAAGTCCAATGAGCAATGAATTGTTGAAGTTCAAGTTCTCCATTTCTGAGTAGATTCCTAAAAGATTAGAATACCGAACCAGAATATAATACTTTGCATCAATTCAAGTTTGTGACTTCAGTACCTTGTTCAGCACTGATTGGCTACCCAAAATTTCAGTGCCCACTTTTAGATGGTTGTTAATGATATACTTCACATGTATTTCAGGGGGAATACAAGCAATAGGCTACTTCAATCCTACAATCCAAACATCAGAAGATATAGGGCCTCCTACAGAAGTGCCTGTATCTTTAAGAGGTAAATGTTCAAAACCCATAAATTAAAGTGAGATGTTTATTATCTGAGAAGAAATTTGATTTTTAATGTAGCATAATCGATACTGGTTGCAGGCAGTACAAATGATAAGACTCATTTATTGCTTTAGGGGTTTGACTGAACCCATATCTAACTTCTGGAGTGAGAGCTTATGATGGATATGGTCATAGTGGCGTTCCGAATTCTTGATTCTGCCGCCTTAGGAGATATACCTGTCTGTCACTATTTGAGTTAGGGTTTAGATTCCTTTCTAGTTCAAAAAAACCTGACAGCATCAAATGAATAGTAAATTATTTAAAAAGGAGGGGTCAAACGACCCCTTGTTGAGGCTTGGTTCTGCAAATTCTTCAATGAAAAACATGCAAAAGTACTGTAACTACATAATCATATTTACACCAATTTTTTTCAGTTCAAATTTTAATACAAAGTAGACATAAATAGGCATATTCTAAGACTCAACCCTTTACATTACCTTGAATCGTGGTTTAGATTACAATCACAAGTTCTTCACCATGTAGTGAAGAGTTATGTGTAATTAGACCTCATACTAAATTTTACATTGAGTCAATCTTCATCAGGTTCAAAATGATTTATGAATGTATAAATTGGAATGAATAGAAAAGAACCAGCGAAATGTTGTATAGAATGAAAATGCATTTTTTTGCCATATTTGTTGGGCAAAACGTCACATTGATGCACTGGCTCCGTTTTAAGTAGAGGTAAATCTACTTTGGAGGAATCATACTAGTTTTTTCAAAGAGGTTGCGATTCGAGTGTTTTAGACTTGAATGAATGGACAAAGGTATGAAAGAATAATTTGACTCCCTATCACTGTGAAAAAGTTGCAGTTAACATTAATATAATCTGAAATTCGATGAGTTGGAATCTATTTTAGTAAGAGTAAGGCACATAGTATTGTTGGTATTCCATCCCAACGAAGAAAACAAGTACGCTTGGTTTAGATGTTTAAATAATTGTACGATTGGGAAAGGTCAGAGCAAACAGATTAGAATTGATACGAGCAAAAGCTTAGAAGGCTGTTGGAAAACTCAAGCTCAGATTATGGCAACCAAATTTACATTTTGATGGGGGGGTTCGTACATGTACAGCTCAACTAACTGTAGCTGCTTGATTAAGTACTGCTGAACTGAGTGGGGCTGCTCATGTACCACAACTTGGCCACTTGTCTGCTCGTGCTTTCACCCATTAAATATGATGTCATACAGGAGCAATCATATGTTCAGACATAAAAATACGACTTACATGGAACAGATGAAGTTAAAGCAGCTGTTGCATAAGCTTGCTGAGTAGTGGTGTGTGCATATGGTGAGCCAGTTGGATTGAAATTAGCAACTGGACCAGGAATGTCGGCATAGCTAATGTTCAAGCTACTACCACTTTGTGGGTCTTCTTGAACCTTAGATAGGATCATGGCACATGCTTTCTTGTTGTTATCAGAATCCCCTAAACATAAACATGCAACAACATCAATCATACATGGTAGCACAAAAATAATTCGTTCATTCAAGAACCAGTGTTCTTGGTACAGTAACCTCTCCTAATAATGTCCAATAACTCACTGAGGGTTCATAGTACAAAGATGGTTTAAATGAAGCTTCACTTCAAGTGTTACAAGTCAACCCATTTTCTACAAGTTCTGACCAGCAGGCATCAGAGACTCAATGAATCATCACTGCTTCCTTATGGTACAAATGTTGTCCCCCTTCTGCACCATTTCAGTTACAATGGTTTGGAGTGTAAGTTTTCCCTACCACCTTTTGATTAGAAATCATACCCTCAAGACTCCACATTGAAGAATGAGATTTTACACAACAACATAGAGTTAAAAAAATCCCTCTGGACACGATTATTTTATGATTGATTCTTATAAAAAATTCAAGTTTCAACAAGTTTTAACGCCCCTGCATACTTTATTTTTTTGTTTCATTATTTTCTTTTTCAATCCATATTTTGCTATTTACATGAAATATCTCTTACTCTGAAAAGTTGCACATAACTGAAAGATTCAATGTTCGCAATGCCAACAGAGAACAAATAGACAATTGTTAAATTGTAAAAACTCACAACCACTATATTGCTGTTCAGAATTACCTTTTTTCGATTGGCAATTCATTAGATCATTACAATGGTGACACACAATCACATAATCTGCAATATCCACCTGTCCACATTATTGGCACCCGGAAATCCCCCTTCCCCCAAATCCCCTGTCAGCACTCCCTAATTATTACGTAAAAACCTACATATTATCTGATACCAACTTATCATGATACGAACAGTTTAATTGGTGTTAGAGTGTATTACATACCAATCATACGTAAATATTACGCAAAGTTTCAATTTTGCAATGGCATTATGATGATTGACTAATACAAATTTGTGAAAAACAGTTCTCGTAATTAGAAAATATTATTCTTGCCTCATATCAATCACTTTGTTATCATCCAATGAAGAATCTGCTGGAAAAGTCATTGAGCCCACCTGCATCAGGAAAATTCGCAGGGGATTACTCATTTTTACAAGAAAAACCCGTTACATCGGCTATGGCAGCCTGGATTCCAGAGGGAAATCCGTAGATTTGGCCATCACCAATTCATACCCTGAAGAACGGACAACAGGTGGCTTTTGCTCTACCACAAGACTTGGCGAATTTCTACAACAGTTGCTAATCTCGAAATATCTGCTGCACGTCTTCTCACCCAACATCAGTTATGAAATGAATTTTGGTTCATATTATTGAGAAGTGTTTGAGCCGAGTTTTCGTTGGGAAGGTCCGCACTCGTAACATCCACAGTCTTCTCAAAGTTCCTGATTTCTCGTAGTTTTGCGCCACCGAGGAAGAGGATAGCAAACTCACTTCCTAAAGACCCCTCAGATTATGAAGTCAGTAATTTGTTCTTTTTCTATGGGCATAGAATTGGTAGGAATTTCGAATTTTACAAATTGCAATACATGTATCTTTACAACTCAATTCAGCTGCCTTCCTTTCAAACGTTACCTTCCAACTGCAATTACCAAACACCACCACCACTAGTACCATAAATTGGTTCATTGGATCCAGTATTATTCTGGTGGTTCTTCAAGCTAATAACAAATATCAGTTCACAGTATTGAGTAATTGGTTTGCATACATAGTACCACCCCACTCTACAATTACAATGATAAACTGACATATAGGCTATTTGTTTACATTCTCAATAATGTTGAACATCATTAAACTCCACATCATCACTTGATGACCAAAAACACCAAAATATAATCGCATGGACTGTTATTGACAATTATCACGTGGTTATTATTGCTCCATGGACTTAGTAAGCACTCAGCCTCAGAAATATCTTCTACCATTCCATTCATTTGACCTATACCCAAGACGCCCCACAGTTTGCAAAATTAAGTTATTACCCTAATGTGTCTGTTTGTGATTGGTGGAGAAAGCGGGAGGTAACACCAACCCCAGCCCATGTAATGAGGTAATTATTACTTCAAGACACTTCAAGTAAATGCTAATCATTGAAACAGCCCCTGCACAATGTTAAAATTTGCAACAATATTTAAATTTAACAATTTACAAGAGGATATTTTATTATTCTTATAAAGCACATTTGTTCACTGAGAAAATCTTGGTTCTTGGAGTAAGCTAAGATATTGAAGAATAAAAATTCATTGGAAATATTTGCTCCTTTTTGTTCCAGGACAACACAATTTAAATTTGAAGTTGGATACTAGTAGAGAAAATCAACATTTCAGTTTCAATTGCTTGATACAAACTCCACTGACCTGATCTGGAGTGAAAACCTTTTTTCTTCACATCCCTGAACAACTAAAGTAGTTCAATAAACCTTCTGGCATTTTTTCCAGAACTGGTAGCGAAAGTTATCAACGGAACTATCGAACATATTCACATAATAACATTCATACAAACATTCCTATATGAAATATATGGATATGAGTTAAGCTGGAAGAGACCTGAAAATGTGTGTTTAGAACCATTGCAATTCTCTCCATAGACACATCAGGATAAGTAGGGGCTAGATCCACCACCAGGTATTTTCTGCTGATAAATCCACAAACGTGAGTCTTCTAGTTAAAATGACGAAATAACCATCCCTCAGCGCTGGACTCAAGATCCCCTCATGAAAACTCATGGATTCCATCCAATGGGGTGAATCAACTTTCAGATCAGCACTGAACCAGAACTTAAGGACAGTATGCTATCTTGAAATGTCCGACATTCTCTTTTCATTTGTAGTTATTTTCACAAATAAATTAATCCAATATTCTATGCATGGAATAACTTACCCATAACAGTGATGCATCTCTCCTGAAGAGATTGATCTTTGGCTTTCTGAGATATCTGTACGTAGGCACCACTCTCTTCTTTAAGCTGTTTGATGTAACTTCCACCTTTTCCAATAATCATTCCAGCAGTAGTGTTTGGGACCAGTATTTTAACCTTGAACAAGTGATTTTCATGGAAATAAATAATTAACAATGAAGGGAATAAATACTCAGAATTCTCTGTGTGTGTGTAATAACATAATGAACAAAATGGTGATTCACTGTTTTAATAAAATTTACCTGTTTCTCTCTTTCTGATTTCCCATCGTGTTCTGAAGTTTTGGCATTTGCTAAATCAGGTTTTTCTCGGATTTTGAAATTAATGAACTCTAGAACTTCCATTATAGCATCGATACCACCAGATATCAGGCAGACTCGTTCTGATGTTCCTAAAAATGAAAATGGAATGAACAGGACCATCCCAAATGGTTTGTGACAATCAGACCAAAAGTCCAAAGCATTGCTAGGAGTATTCCTAAGTACTTAAAAGAGAAGTTTTGTTAGATTTAAGTTAGTTGAAGTTTTCCATAATTGATACATGACTTATAAAGTAGTAGAGCAAGGAAACGAACAACTTTTTCTTTGTAGAAGGGGACATTTTTTACAAAATCACATTTGTTGAGTCAGATGGGTTGCAACATCTGTATAGTGAATTGAAAAGTGTGGGATTACCACAACTGTTCCTGAATACCATGAGCCTCTTGATACATACATTTTTGACAGTGAATAATTTGAAATGAACTGGATTGGCTTATTTCACCAAATACAACCCCAACATAGGCAGAAGAGTCTGCACTCTCCGTTAAGACCTTAATATCGCTCAGGGATACCTTCCTCAGATGTGTCAGGTAGAAGTATCCACAATCACTGCTTAAAAGATGCAGAAATGAAGTTACATCCTTCTGCATTGGGTACTACAGATTCTAGGTATTCAAGGATCATCTCTGTTGGAAGTTATAGCCCTTTTTATCCCTTGGAAACCAATTGGTAGAATTATAACAATCCAGATGAATTTCTGTAGAAAAATGTGCCATCTATTTCCAAGTACCATAACATTGTCCACAGCTGGTGGAACTGTACAGTATAGTACAATTTTTCAAGAATGCACAAGTAATGAACAAGTGTTTATGTATATAACAAAGTTCGTGAATCTACTCTTTCAATTTCCACAATTATAAAACTTATATTCGTGCATTCACCTTTGTCTCACAATCAGCGAATTGCTTAAAATGATCATTACAGCCTTACCCGGATAAAAATCAGTTGCTTTAGACATTTTCACTCTTGCATTCGTTTCTTTCTGCAGTAGAGCGATTGTCTCTCCCCCTTTCCCAATAATAGCCCCAGCTGCTCCACTTGGGACCAAAATCTTGAAGTGGTAAACTCCATCGTTTCCTGCAACAAATAAAACATCATTGATCAAGTCATGTTGGATAAAATCGCTTCATATTAATTTCATTCATTATGGCTGGGGGCACAAAAGGGTGTGGAACAATGAACTGGTCCTGCATATGGACAAACCATGAACTTTGCTAGGAATTTCGTTTATTCATCGAATAACTCTCTGAATGCTATGAAAACCAGAACCTTTTGCGCCTGTTGAAAATTTGTCACATTCATTAGTGTTACTTTTGGGTTTCTACATAACTTTATCTTTGAACAGTAGCTGAAAGGATTTTAATTTACACCTCTCAAGTTAATGACTCTTTGGCATACATGGGAAAACGACATAAAAAAAATTTCGATTCTGTAGGGGATCAAAGTTAATTAAAATGTCGATTACATTGAATTTTGATACTTCTGTTATACGTCAATATTGGTTCATTAGTTTTTTACAATTGAACATGTATCTTAACCTTGATGTTTTGCTGCAATCGCTTGTTTCCAATCTCAGTAAGGAAATGCGACATTGGCAGAAACGGATGGCAAGAGTAAAGGGGCCAAGGACACAAACAGATGGTGCAGGATAATTTTCTTAAGGGATTTTGATTTTGCTACAAGCTGAGTACACCAGAAAAGTACTGGTGCAGCCGAATCAACGATCAATTTTTGAAGCAAATTATGTAAGCTTTGGTCCAATAGTTTCGGAGAAAAGCTAGGGACTGAGGATTTTTTATAGGAGTTGCAGGTTCTGCACATCTTGAAGCGCAAAACAACTTTTGAGGGGTTAAAAAAATGTTTTTCTTGGTCAATCACCAAGGACTATTGAACACAATAAAACAAAACCTTTGATATCTTGAGCAGATTGAGTCATTGAAAAGAACTCCTATCAGTTCTGTCATAGTTTGTCTCTTATAACCTCAGAGGCTAAGGATATCATCAAGGCATGCCCTATATATCATGGATTTTTTTGACAAGACAGCACAGAACAATGATTTTCGAATTTACTGACCTAAATCCCAATAAACTCAGGAGAGGCAAAAAGCGGATGCCCAGTTCAGATGAAGTCGCGCCGTGAAAGGTAATGAAGACGTTGAGATGTGAAGTTGGAATAGCAGACAGTGAGCTGTGGCAAGTACAGGAAGTCCTTCAAGGGCGTTAGTGGAAGAAATTGTTCACTGACAAACCTAAGTAATGCAGGCTTCTTCATATTGTGATTTTAAGAAGCATTACAACCCAAAGAAAGCTTTAGGTTCACTCTCAGTTATAAACAAACAAAAAACAGAAAAAGGATTTTTGATGTACTGAGGGAACAGTGTACATCCAGATTGGTTCCAGAACTTGTTCAGCATTTCTCATGTATGTGTTATGAAACACTATTTGTGATTATTGTGGGAGGTACACATGGAGCGTGCACCTCCAAATAGACTTGACCAATGAGGAAAAAGAGGATCTGTGCGACATCTATCAGATGTGCTGTGGATCATACGATAACGTGGAACCAAAGTCAAAGAGGTTCAATTCCCACCTCTTAGGTGTGATTAAGCACAAACACCATAATCGGAGGGCTAGTGCAATTTGGGATCCCACAGGTTGTGATGACAGACAGTACGGAGATTGATGCTAGACTGGTGTCTGATGAATTTAAAATGATGAGTACTCCATTTCAAGGCAGAAGTATAAAGATTAATTTTATACAGCTGTTTTTGGTAAGGACCTGATGTTGAACAGCATTCACACTCACCATCGACATGGAAAAATGGAGATGAGACAAAAGCTAATTGTGCACAGCTCACTTGGAATGGTCGAACACTAACAGTTGAATTGTATGAATTCGTGCTGTCATGTCCAAGGGGACAACACAAAATTTCTTAGATGAGATCACGTGCCCTACTTACTTGAAAGAAAAAAGTAAGAAGCACCAAGGCAAATTTTCAGGTTGAAATAGGAGGCTTGATGGAACATGCTTGATAAGATGCTGTTTGCAAAGAAAACTATAACTCTACCATACGATATTGCTGTCGATATCAGAACATAGAATGTCAAAACGTTATGGCTTTAGTAATTCTTTAGAAATTAATGACATATGGATGATTATTGGTATTTGAGTAATGTCGACGTTTGAAAATATATTTATTTTTTTAGTAGTTGGATTTATCGTAGAAATAGCAAATATTGCAACGGTTGCAGTGGCTTGTAGAAATCTAAGACATTCAAGGGAAAATCACGCTGATCAGCTTTGAAGTTCCAACAATATCTCAAAAATTGCAGTTATCGTTTGAAGAATGTGATTTGAATTGCATGTGCGACTTGAGAATAGATCAAAATGGTATTTTGGTGATTGGAGACCAATACTCCCTCGTTAAATTCATTGTAGATGCAAGTTCATACGTAACACAGGTCTTTCAATTTTTAGAATAGGTTAAGTAGGTTAAAGAAGTAAGTACCTGCCCAGAGCTGTTCATACCATAATCGTATCAATGCCCACCCAACACCATTCCCACAGAAACTAAAGAAATGTCACAGATTGCTGTAAGGAGTTTTGTTTTTTGAAAAATGATAAATAAATAAAGTAAATCAATCAATCTCTCTCTTCATTAATTAATTACAAACGAACAGCGCAAATCCGGACGCAACTTGTTTTTGTTTACGACCTGGTGTTTGGATTAATTTTTGGACTTTTCTGAAAAAAAAGGTTTAATATCGACATATTAAACTAAGAAAAATATGGGTGCATCGAGCAAATATGTCGAAATATCGTAAATTTGTTAAAACTGGTCAGAAGGAAGTGAGAAACAGCCTCAAAAAGTTATTAAAGCATTCCATTAGGAGGAGCGGTCCAAGGACGTACGGCCTGCCACCATGTTATCGTGCCCCTGACAGTACAGAAATACTTGTTATCAAGATGACGGAAAGGAACCAAGTCTTTTAAGCCATCATCGAAGTGCAAAACGAAGTCCTTGGGAAATTTCGCTTTAGAAGACTACGTGACATTACTCGAGTAAAATTGTGTACCACTAAACACATTTAGCAAAGCTCGAAAAAGTATGCGGTTGATGACTCCAGAGCTTCTCCCACGATACCTGATTAATCCTCAGACCAATGAAAACGATACCAACACGTAATGATATGAACTTGGAATATTACAAGGATGTTAGTATTTGTTAACATAGAATTGTGAAGAAGTTTCTGACAGATAGGAGTGCTGACTGCTGTTGACACGGCCAGCACTATTGAAAATAGGATCCCGAATTTGATAATGGTTCTGAAATTTGTTGATACTGGGTTGACTAAATGGACTAATATGGGTCTGAAGGTGACAATAAGATTACGTAAAATTCAAAGTAAAATGAGATGTGACAGGCGGGGGACGTTGCCATGTACAAGCAATCATTTCAAGGTCTGACCTAACTGACTGATCTCCGATCGTTACTCAACAGTTGATTAACTGCAGTAATGATGCATCATGTCTTAAATTATCAATTCACAGAGAAAATCAACAAATAACTGATAAGTATTGTTACGAAAATAAATGATCTGAAGTACTAATATCTCAAGTATACGACTTGCGAGGGCCCAACCAACAACTTCACAACCATATGATGTTACAATGAAATACAGCCATAACATTGAAATGTGATTTATCCTGTTGGGAGTGATGAAATTAGGGTAAACGGAAAACCCTACGTCAGGCAGTCTTATTTCTATAATCTCAGCAAAATCGTAAGGGTGTCAAGTTGAGAGTTTGATAACGGAGATAATGATAACGAAGGAGGATGGCCGTATCAGTGAATAAATGCGAATATCTTACCGGAAGAACAGTTGGATTTTTTTGCTGTGGCGTCTTCGACATCGGAATCCAGTGGTCGTTTCCGGGAATCAGCATTTTCCGGGGAAGGACATGTATCCATACCCGAGTCTGCAGCCATCTTGCAACTTACTAGTACCCTCTAGTCTGGGTCATGGTCACTTTCAGTGGAGGGTGAACAGTTGGGCTGCAAAACGGTCTTGAACATGTTGCACATTCGCGCTCTTCTTGACCATGGTAGGATGAGGGGGAGGGTGAATCAGCTGATTCATGGATACTGTCATTAGTTGGTTCGTGCCTTTCTATTTGTCATGGGTTTTCCCAAAGAGTAGAAGTCGAGAGAGATCTGGGTGTGTCCTTCTCGTTGTGGAATCCATCGGACAACTCTGCCTCAAGTTGGCAATGAGAGGAGGCCATTGTGTGTATGTTTAGGATGTGCGAGTCGATCTTATTTTGGTTATAATCTCCATTATTATTATTATTATAAGCCTGGCCGATTGGCATAAACACAAGAGTGTTCACTGTGCACATCAGTGACGGCTCCTGCCCTGAAACCCAGGGGATTCACCAAGACTGTAACAGACAACCATGCACGCATGTTGAGACATAAATGAGCTTTTCTCGCCCAAAACAAATTTCCTTTACTAATATGCAAAGAAGATCAGTCTTGTCCACTTTTCCGGCTTCAAATCGTGAAACAAACGACTCAATCCTAACTTTAAAAGAAGTGCACTAGTAGGTACTTTAATACCTTTAAAAAATGAACATGTTTGAAATGATTGACGTACTCAAGAAAACCATGTTTTGCAACAGTTGAATTTCAAATCTTCCCACCAAGAACCATCGATGAGGTGAAAGCCCATATCCATCTTAAACCTAAGCTCCATTCCTATTTTTGTAGCAAAGAAGACAAGGGAAGCAGACACGTTTATTACTTACCTCACATCTGGAAAGCCAATCAACCTTTTTATAGTACTGAAGGTTGCACTTGCAAATCGTGGAACGATTTCTGCTTGCCTTAGAGGTTTTTTGCAGTCCTGTTGATACCAGCGAATAATCACTCTTTGCTCCACTGACAATTCAACGAACTCACGTGTCAAAGCACTTACTGTATTCATTGTGTATTCACAGCTAACACAGTTCAGTCACAAGGGTTGGGGACAATCAACTGATAATAGGATAAGAGTGTGTTTTGGTGAATAGAATAGAACTGTGAGGTGATAAAATGGTATAGTTGCCCCTTCCATTGAGGTGGATGCAGATGTTAATGCTCCGCCACGCTGGGGGATGAATCAGACGTTTTCAAGCGTCTGGTTCATCCCCCAAGACATCGGATTCTAAAATTGGGAAGAGCCAACTAACCATATCCATCACTTTGAGCTCTGAGAAAAGCTGGGGGGGGGGGTGAATGGACGAATGAATCTCATTCACAGGGGAGGGGTCTCGCAATAAGTAGGACAGGGGAAAGAACATATTTCAGGGGTGGTGATAAATAATGGCATCTAGCCTATTGGGGGATGCAAATAATTGGGGGCTTCAGGACAGATAATCATAAAAGGGCCTGTGGTCTTAACCACGCTTATGCCAACATGAGAGGTGATGGAATGGTATAGTTGCCCCTTCCATTGAGGTGGATGCAGATATTAATGCCCCCACCACGCTCAGAGGATGACCCAGACGCTTGAAAACGTCTGATTCATCCCCCAAGGCGTTGGATCCTAAGATTGGGAAGAGCCAACTAACCATATCCATCACAAGGTGAGCAAACAACTAAGTGTGCTCCCTGAAATTTTGTGTGCTTTATTTCAGGGTGCTCTCACTGTTTAATTCTTTGGACCAGGATCGAATCAAATGCTGTGTTCTACTTCTAAACTCCACCCATTCAGGGAACAGCTGACTTGTGCCTCCCCAAACTCGCACTCCACTATCCTCTCACCCATCCTGAGGCTCTATTTGGCACATGAATTTGAAACTTTTTGCTCTTCAATGAGGATTCACAGGGAAAAGTTGGAAAATAGTGTGACAATATTATACTTTTAATATTATTATCATCAGGAATCTTTTTCATTTTGTCCAGAAGGTGCAGATGCATCAGTGCTCTTGTTTGCAGCTGCCCCAGGTTCTTTTGAACATGGACTCCACTTAGGCTCTAGTTGGTCCCAACTGCAACCCAACCTGATTTTTCTGACATGAGCAAGTGAGATGTCATTTTCCAATACTTGTGGATGGAGAATCAACTGGGATAGGTTTCAGACCTATAGAAGTTCACCCAAAACATATGATTGCAATTGCTGAAATAAATACACACATAATCACAATAGCTCATAATTGCAAAAAAAAAAAAAAATAATAAAAAATAATAATAATAAAGCCATTTTTAGAATATCTCGCGTTTTACTCATGAAATGTTGAGCTGGTTCTTCCAAATATCGTTCTAGGTAGATTGCAGGGTTTTCCACACCTCATTTTGGTTCACTGTCACTTTTGAAACTTGACTGGCCAATTAGGTCTGACTTGTATGGAAAAGTATTATAAAGGAAGACGAGGAGGAGGTCAAATGTAACCCCTAATGACTGCATGTGCCAGTGGTGCTTGAAGACAGTGATTATCAGTCCATTCTCCATAATGAGAAAACACTTTCAGAAGAGATTTGCTAGAGGATATTTCAAAGGTAGTAATGTTAAGGAAAATAACATAGAGTAGGACACCTAAATGGATATGATTCATTTGAACAACTTAAAAAAGCATGCTGAATATATTGTTTGTTTGCTTGATAATATCCTGACGATTCTTTGGCAACTTGTAAAACTATATAAATTATTACATTTTTATACTACCTTTGATCAAAGGAAAATAAGAAAGGGCATTGTTTGCATCTCTCTTCTTGGTAAAGAATCTAGTTGTTTTTATTCATTGGGAGAACATAATCTTGATCCTGATGGTGGTAGGGCTTTAAATTGATTCTGTGGGATCAGATTGGCCCCAGCATGACTTCTGCAGAAGTCAACAGTCTCAAGTTAGAGTTGAATTTTGTTTCTCGACCACAAAGCTCTCCTCAAAACTAGCTTAGCATGATGTATTGTAACTTTGAGCTGTAGGGACTTGTTGACTGATGGTCAATGGTCTGGAGTTGGATGAAGGACCTTGACTTGTTGGTGCCTGAAGGTTTGATAGTTAATCAATAGTCAATGGACCTATTCGACTTAGAAGGAAACATTACAAGCAGCCACAAGTTTTTTCCCATTCTAGTCAAATAGCTATTAACACCTTATAAATGTGGATAGAACAATGTTTCCTCCTAGATCAAATCAGTCCACTGAATGTCGATCACCAGCTGAATTCTCAAGCACCAATAGACCAAGTTTCTTTGGCTCACGCGTTTTTCTTTGATGCTCAACAATCAATATCATACTTCAGTCTTTATTCCAAACTGGAAGATGTGTTCAGATCATCGCCACATACTGGCAAAAAATAAATAAATTCGACGTATATTGTCATTCATAAAACAACCACTGGAGACTCTAGGTTTATCACCAAGAAAATGACAAAACACTGAGGCTGAACAAGTATTTAGAACGCATTAGAGTCGAATTGGTGATGAGAAAAGTCTTTCACAGATAAAAGGGTTGTTCGAAAAAAAAACAAAAACCCTGAAGATATCGTAAAGTTTAAAAAATTTAATACATTTTTCAATACGAGCAAAAATGATTGAAAAAACGAATATTACAACAAAATGGAATAGATAACAATTTTTGTTAAAAAAATAATAGTAGATACAAATTTTGCGCTCTTCCTTTGAGAGTACTTCGAATTAAACTCAATATGAACAATACAACAGGTGATACGCATTCACACAATAAATCAGGTACTTCATCAATTTAATGTGCAAGAGGAAATTATTCATTGCACCACATACTAATAACGATCATTTTGATAATGCAACTATCTTTTGATTTTCAGTCTACAAATTTAAAAATTAAATAATGAACATGTATGGCACATTACGTTAAACAAAATCACTTCTCATAACTATCACAATAAAGTAACGAATGACTGAAGAGTAGAACATTTCATACCCAATGACAAGGCTCACCTCATACACAACTATCATCAATCTGCTCTAAATCTATGAAAAGTACCCACCTTGAAATATAATTAACTAATTATAGGACCCCTGTGAAGAGATTACGACCCATTATAAAATCTTCTTATGGGGTTAGACCAAAAATTATACTATGAATAACAAATGCAGTGGATCAGGATAATCAATAATTGAATAGTTGAATTTCATGACTGACTTCTATGATTTGCTTTCTAATAACGATACAGCTGGTTACACTCTTCCTATTCAAAAAACCACGGTCAAAACAATCTAAGAAATAAAAATTCATATATTGGAGGAAGTAGGGTTGAGTAGCAAGAAGAGTAGCTCTGGGTGGAGTTCTAAAAAGTAGGAGAGGAATCGTTGACTGAGGCAGGATGAGGTAAGAAAAATATAAAGAAATCAACTTCCTTCACTTGCTTGTAGCCCTTAAGTACACTATGAGACATTTAAACTAACAAAACGTGATCTACATTCATTATATTATTGTATTGCTAGTGTATTGCAACAGTAATCACTAGGTATATCAGTAAATGTAAAAAGGTTCACTAAAAAAACCTAATCTCAACAGAACTGAAAAACATGTTTAAATCAATGTATAATTGACCCTATTTCTAGAGGATTTGGTTCCAATGTACAGTTTGAGTCATGTCTGCAGGAGTATTTTCATAATTTTACTGTTCGAAACAGTTACATGTAACATTTTAGGAACAAAGGTTATCCTAAACGTTCCAAAAGTGGTGCATTGATCGAGACAGCAGCTCAGCCTCTGAGAATAGCTAACGTGACCTCATTCAAGGTAACGTTTGTTCGCATTGTGCGCAGAGCAAATAATCATTATTCTCACCCACCACTGAATGGCAGATGGTGGCGCTCTTGGCATGGCAGTTAATCATTCTTCCTCTTTTATTTCTTAATGATTTATTGAGTAGAGTCATAATGGTTTTGCCAAACACTGGGAAATATGGTAAGGGTGTGGGTTCGTGGCCTGAACCATCCACACCCATCCCAAACCATAGCTAGACATCCCTAAAACACCACAAGGCCTCATTGATTTCTAGTTCTTGAAAGTGGTATTCAATCATGAAATATCTTGTCACTAACTGTCTACCATCATCCATACAGGTATTTTAACATGGACATTGGAATCTCACTGAAAGCAAAGGGAAGTTAAGAAGAGCCAGTTTCATCTTTCTTGAGACGATTCATAATGGAGTGGATTTTCAAATAAAACTTTATAAAAATGTATAACAAAATATAAAGGTTTTGTGGCCTACAGCCTGAAACAAACCCACCCACTCCTAACAGTCTCTATTCGTTCCTCACACCACCAGGCCATGTATTATGTTGTTTTGTTGTATTATGTTGACAGTTTCCTTGATTTTATCGAGAATTCACTTACAACGAAACAATGATTTCACTGATATTCAGTTAGAAATAGCAATGACCAGCACCACTGCCAATCAATATGCTGATGCTTTGACCATTTTAAAGTTGGCTTGTTGTGATAGGACTAGGAAGTTGAATTTAACCAAACCACAAGCCATGGGAGAGATAATCATGCACCAACACAGACCATGCAGTCTGTGATTGATGTAGACAGGCCCCTGTTCCTGATTCTAGAAACTGCTGCCTCTAGGGATAACCTGGCACTTTTCAATGTCATGGTTATCCTCTTGGTGTTGCAGGCATCAATTTCAATGAAAGTAAAGAAGAGTCCAGAAGGAGCAGTTTTACGTTTCTCGAAACATTTCATAGATGATTGGGTGGATTTTTAAATGAACGTTTATAAACATGTACAAAAAGTTTAAATTTAAATGCTCCTGAGCATAGGCCCTGGCCTATGACCTGAACCACCCCTTATAATCTCTAGATCCCTAATTATATTCTCGCAGTGTTTAACAAATCCAAAATGACATTGACCACCCCTCAACCATATACCACTCACAGTAAAAGTGCGAGTGTTGCAGTACGCAACAGCAAAAAATACTGCTGACCCGTATAATTGAACCTAGAACCTCATTTCTGCGAATTGAATGAATTTCACTGATGAGTGCCATCCAGTACAAGCTAAAAGTGAAGATTCTTCTTGTACGTTCATATTTTAGGTTGTGAAACAGGGTGGTCTGCCATTGATAGGACAACAAGGCTTACATGAGATGAAATGCTGAACATTCGGTCTGAGAATTGAATCAAGACAATCACTTGGATTTCCTCTCTGTGGCATGATCAGATCGAAGCTGGTCTCATTATTTGCACAGAAGAACAAGTCATACCTTGAAGGGCAGCTGTTTCAGAGGGCTGAATTGAGGTCAGTCAGCTTGGCATTCTTTGGAATGTAATGACTAACAGTTCCTAAGACCAATTCACTGATAATCATGAACAGTACATACATCTCTTTCTACTTCAATTGGTTTTAAAAACGTTACATCTACAATTTTTTTTACAGACACAACCCAAATGTTAAAATGTGTAATCACCCAAACGTGTGGAAGAAACTTATTGATATTTTCAAGGAAGAGAAAATCTCGTACCTTGGTGAGTACCAGCAATGTTTTAGTAGGGAGACATTGCAGAGATGAAGGTAGGGGAGTAATTTGAAAATTGACCTTCAGACTACATCACAAGATGAGTAGATAATTAGTTACGTGTCTAGATTAGAATATCACCTTGTGATTCTTGTTGGCAAGAAGCTTTTCATTTTCACCCCTTCAACCATTCAGAGAGGAATGTAAAAAATAATTTTAATTTACAAAACAATTTTCTGAATAACTGTTGATATCAAAATAAAACAGGGAAGAACTATAATGGACAATTATCAAGTTTTTTCCCCCAAAATAAGTTGAAATTGGTGAAGTAAGCGTCCTTCATATATTGAGAGAGATTTGAACATTGTTTAATACAACGAAAATTAGATGTTACAGTGTGGAAGACATCTAAATGGCTGAGTGGATTTCTAGAGTGGAGTTTGTAGTATTTCTAATGTCCCACAGTTCCAAATCACCCTTCTTGAGATTTGTACCCCATCAATGTAAGCAACTTTCTCTCAATTTCAAACTAGTTAATATGTAGAGATGGAATCCTGAATTTCCAATACTTCACAGGAGGTGCCCACTCGGGTGAGCCATGTTGTGGTGAACTCAAACGTATTTGTGGAAGTGCCAGTCAGTTGGGGATATCAGGGTTTTGAGTCTCACACTAAAAGCGGAATTATTAAAAGTATCCAAGTTAAAAGTGGGATCAGGGACTTTTTGAACTGGAAGCTATACCCCCCCAAACAATAAATGGATAGAGAAAAAAGTGTAGATGAAAAAGTATATGAACCAAAGCATTCTTTGAGAGTACTTGATAACTGTCCACTGATAACTTCAACTATAACTAAATAATAAAACGAACATGTATATCACCCCGTCACCATTTAGTAGCCAGGCAGCCATTTAGCATCGCTTCCCAAAAACTGAAACATGGTAAAGATTGATCGTGATTATCTTCATTGACAACATTGGAAAAAGTAACAAGGTAACTCATGAATAGCATATTCAATAGAATTTCCCCATAAAATTCAAAGGATTTTAAATCATATTCAACCTAATTTAAAGACTGTGTACATTTTGGGTTTAGGTACTTGATAACGCTGGTTTAATAAAATAAAACAAGAGTTGAAAGCTTGTTTCGACTGCTTTACTCTTTCTTCAATATTAGCAGTAGCTTAAGTGTAAATACTTTCCACATATTTGCAATTTTTATCTCAAGTGAAAGGATACATCGTCTGGAAAGACCCAAAAACATTTTGACAATTACTGTCCCCTGGTTGCAGATATCAGTGTTCACAGAGTTTGGGATGGGGAATGGGTGTTTTACTAGGATCTCTGCATTGTTGATGCTCACGCTACTTACTATTCCACCCGTGTTGGGATATCAGTAGCAGAAGAGGACACTTGAGCTAAGCACAAAAAATGCGATGGCAAAGCAGAAGCTTCCCGTAGATCCTTCATCCTACTCATTACTTCCTCTTAAGGTGCCATTCATAGAGAATTTCTCATTTTTATGAAACATGAGCACATATTGGTCGTCATTTGTAAAATGGGAAAAGCCTAGCTCCTTGGTGGTAGGCTTTGAAAACGTAAAATTGCAGTTTACCATCTTCCAATTTCTTGGTTTGCACGGATCCAGATCCAGATCACCAAAAATGTGATATTATCTATATTTCCTTATTTTTCAAAGCGATGATTCACTAAGACCTCGTGTAAACGTAGAAGGGGAGCAACTTCTATTGCTCCAGGAAAGTGGAACAACTCCTGGCAATAAAAACCCAGCAACTAATTTTGCTTCTTGGGTAGGAAAGAGGGAAATAGCACAACATTGCCAACAACTTTAGTGGATGGGAGTTGCCGATTATTGACAATTTTAGTTATTTGTCTAAATGGGATTAAGCAATGAATCAAATGGTACAATTGCATTTTATCTTTCTAATCAAGAAATCGAAATAATTATAAGTTTTGAGATATATTCGTGGACTAATGATGAGTTGGTGGGCGCCTACTACTTTTTGGTTACTTGAAATCTTTCATAATTGACCTAAGGGGTGAATATTCAAAATTAAGCTACTTTGAGATATCTAGAAAATAATTACTAGGTATTAAAATGAAATAATAAATAAGGTTTCTTCTTGTTGCATTGAGCTTTTTCCTTACAGGTGGAGCAAAATTTAAACGAAACAGTCTACAACCATACACATACACGGGGTCTAGCTGGGACTGTGTTTTTGGCATCACTTGCTATCAATTCCACATCATGAATTCAAAAGGTTGAAATAAAAATATCGAACACTTTCGAAATAACTGTGTTTTTACATTCCTTATTCATAGACATCACTTCAATGAATAGAATAAACCCACTTGGTCTGCTTTGTGGTTATCTGTTCTCTCTTTGAACGAGACCAGCAAAGTCTTTTCATCCTCAACGATTAAAATGATGCTACAGTAGATTACAGCCTGGATCTTCCTAACTGGTTATCCTCATTAACTAAGAAAAGGGAAATAATGGATGAACATGGCAAGAAGCCCTACGCTCCTATCTTCCCCCTAGCTTAATCAAGAAAAGCAAAGGACTAGTACAGACTTCATGTGGGCCCCTACCTCGTTACCATGTAAAACAGTGCTGTGACTCAGCAGGACCCAGCACTAGTGACACTCACGTTTGACAATTGAATTTACTAATTTTACTAATTATTACAAAAAAAAAAAAAAAAATCAGTCCACCGAGTAATAGTTACTGATCTTTCATGTATACCAACCTTGCATTTATTTTGCAGCTTCAGGAGGACAATCAGGTTGACTTGATGGATGTGCAGCTCGGAAAGCAGGGTGATTTTCAAGTTCCCTATCAACCCTCAATATAATTGGATATGGTCGAAGATCAACTTGAAACCTGCATCAAAGTGAATAACAATATCGATTATTATAGGATCAAGGTACACAATTGAGCATAAACCTGTGAATCTTCATCTTGTCTAATGACAATCTTGATAAAGTATATTGTATTTGTA
Organism: Creontiades dilutus; assembly: GCA_031894815.1. Lineage (NCBI taxonomy): Eukaryota > Metazoa > Arthropoda > Insecta > Hemiptera > Miridae > Creontiades > Creontiades dilutus. Next base: position 1,163,473 of record JAVIWC010000341.1, read on the forward strand.
AAGGTACAGTTTCCCTGACTCGTCTGTGGATGGTGGCTGCGGCTCACTATTGTTTCATGTACCTACACAGCTGCTCTGCACTATGGAAAAGTTTTCTCTCAAGAGGCAAGGCCTAGGTTCCCACTTCAGTTTCAATTATATTTTGCCAGAATATTGTTGCAACTCTTTTATTAGCAGAGGAGGACGAAGAGGAGGAATTCTACTTGATGAACAGAGAGCCTCACACACCCTGTTTTCAATGCAAACGGAAGAGGGATATTTCAAAATGCTCTTCAACTACCACCTGAGGGATGATGAACAACAATTCAGACCGTTCTTTTGGCTGAATTTCAAACAATGCAATTTTATTTTTTTTGTTAGTGAGAGAAAACCGAACAAAATACGGTACAGTATGAGTTACAATGCCTATTCCTACTGAATAAAAAGTCCCACTAACTTTGAGGTAATGATCTTAACAGCTTTAATTCACAGTAAAATAGAAAACATCGGGTTTGCATATCCTAGCTACAAAGGCACATAGCTGGACTGCTCCCTTGACCAGTTGAGTTGCAGCTTCAGCTTCTGCCATGTAGTGGTTTTCAACCCTCATTTAGCTTTTTAGCTATTTAGATTTTAAAATAACTCAAGGAGTGGAGGGCGTCTGGCCACGAGCTGCAGAACCGTCAGGGAAACCATACCTTAAGTAATGCGGCAGTTGGCTTTGATGGGTTGAGGTTGATAAATCAAAACGTTCACTCTCTTTTTGCCTTTCAAAGTGTACTGAACAATTTTGGTTCCAGGCAAAAGTACACTGCATTACATTTTGGTGACATGTTCAGGGTTTGGGGAGATCTGCACCAGAATGGTTCCCATCACTGCAACTAAAGGATTTCTTGCACAATGGGCACCCGGTTGAAATTTATAGGGATGGCTGACGTCCCTATCTGGGCCACCAGTGAGGATTGATGGGCCTGTGAGGGTTGTAGGACTTTTGAATTCCTGTATCCATATTTTAGCGGACAGTTAAATAAACACCCACTATCAGCTATATGATAGGAACATATGACCATGACTTAGGATATAGGGTATATTTAAACAGTTTAAACATTTTTCTATTTTTAAATCATTTTGGATCATACACTGTTTTTAAACCAATTCTATACATCCATGTTACAATAAATGAGCAAGCTAAAATACCCTACCAACATAGCAAAGGTTTTTTATGCTGTACTGCTGCAATGATCTCTTACAGATCAAAATGCAAATCACAGTTGAGTTTGTGATGAAATTGGCTCTAAATTTCCAATTATCTTGATTTAGTCACATTATTAGTAGGTGAGGTTTGTATGCACAGAACAGTTCATGGTCCCCGTGATAAATCATAATTGAACCTTGAGTTGACATTGATATTCACGGTATTGGGAAATTGATAATGATAATCATCTCTCTTGTTACTGACCAAAAAATAAAAATGAACGATTATATAATTCAGAATTACTTGCCTTCTTGCATTAAAAACCTGTGGTACCAGACAACAGTCTGCAAGAGTGATATCATCTCCAACACAATACTTTCCAGCAGTGGAAGACAACAATTTTTCAACAGCTGAAAATCAAATAATAGTTAGGAGTTGACACGTTACCAATTTCTTACTAGTTCTTATTCTTCAATTCATCGTGCAATAACATAACAAGATCATTTTTCAAAAAAAGATGATCAAATACCTCTGAGACCTCGAGTAATCCAATGCTGAGCCCATTCCCTCTTTTTTTCTTCCCCAACATAAATCAAGACCACTAAGTTTTGTAAAGGTTGTATCCCAGATGCAATGACATCACAAATTTCTCTTACCTGAAAAAGTGATGAAACTGAATGACAACAAATCAACACATAGAACTAAATTCAAGTTATATCCAGTGAAATAAAACAGCATTAATGGCTAGAAAGATCATATTATTAACTTGGCATTAACAAAGTGGCATTAGCTCTTACTTTTGCACGCTTATATACATCTTGAGGCATCAATGCACGTTGGGGTCGTGTTTCCTCCAAGTAGTGCATTATATTTAGCTAGAAAAATTGAACAATATTGTGAGGTAAGTAATTTGAAGACTATTGACTGTTTCATTTACCATGTTCACTTTTTCATGAGTGCCTTTTGATGACAAAGCATTACCAGTTAGAGTTGGTAAGGACAAAGTGGTTCAGAACAAGTAAACCAAACCTAACCAAACATGAATCATACTCAAATCTATACAGATGTCCACAAAAGATTGATGTTCCATGATACCATTAAGACTTACAGATTCAATGAGCGTGTGGCCATCAATTTGCAATGCAGGAACATGTTCCATGGGGTTGATTTCACGGAATTCATTGTAATGTTGTTCACCCCCTGACTTGATTAGACTTATTGGTTTGATGTCATAAGGTATTTCTTTGAGGTTCAAAGCTGGAATCATCAAAACAGTTTATGAAATGTCCAAATAACATAAGCATACTTTTTAAACTATCTAAGCGTCAGATGGAAGATGTTAATCCATACACATAGGTCAAAGGCAACTTCACAACTGGACTGCACCGCAACAGTCATTAGCTGTTTATCACCTGGTTCTTTACAGACTTATGCCAATTTGAAGTAAAATGTACAAGACAAGTACAGTATGATAGAGAAAGATTTATTAGATGATAAATTACGTTCAATTCATCTCAAGAGAAGAAACAGCTAGTTTTTCCAATTCCCAATAGCCTTTCTAAAGCATAAGTCAATTCTTGGTATATTATGTGGGAGATGGTCCTTGAAATTTGATTTGATCTGGCTGTTGAAGTTGCAACACAGAGAGGTGCCTATCCAATTGCTTGCAATTGAGGAGAACACAGACAGGCTTCAGTTCTTCATAACACAACTTCCATTAGGAAGGAGAGATTTGGATGTCCCTAACTCCTCCCTAACTGCCCAAGGGTGTCATTCTGCTACCTATAGGTTACCCAGCAGCACAACAGGGATGCATTATCCAGTCATGGTTAAGGATTGAAAGGAACTTCACAGTAAAAGTAAAAAAAATGAAAAATTCGGTCAAAACTCACCAATGCGAACTCTCCACGAACATGAGCTCCTCCAGTATGAGTACAGCAATGGCTAAAAAATGAAAATGAATTATTCATTCATAAAGTTCAGGTAGATGATTGTAGGTTAGTTCAGATTTATATTGTTTTAAACTTTATTGATGTGAGTTAAAACTACCGATTTCAGTCTATTACTGGAATAATTGAGTTGCTCTACTATTCAACACTCCTTCCTAGAACGTATTGTAATGGAAGAGAACTTCCATTACGTTCATTTGATTAATAGAAAAACTTGTTTACTTAACCCTGTTCTATTGAACATCGTTTTCAGAGCTCTACAAAGGCATTATCACTATATCAAACAATCATAAGCAAGATGCTCAGTGCAATGTCAACTGTCTCCTGCACTGAACTGAGATTGCACACCCTGTTCACAAAAGTTCTCAAATGTTCAACCACGTTTCGCCACTTGTTGGTAACCTGGTGGGTCTATTACTCTATACGGTAAACTGAGGAATCGTCAAAGACATCCATGTTCATCGTGCATCCAGCGGAAACGGCATCTCAGCGAGAGAGCTAATGGCCAGTGGTACCTAATGCATTATTCAGAAGTTGCATTCCACTGGCGTCTTAATCATTTTGTGTTTATTGCTTCTTTGTTTTCATGCAATGCACTGTTAACCTTCCTCAGATTCGCTATCAACGCCTCTCAGTGGAACATTCTTGCATGCACTATAAAGTTGACGGCTAATTTCAGCAGGATGGCTAGTACACTGGTGGCAAATTTCAGTAGTTGTCTCATGGAAAATGCATTCCACTTTTTCACGATGCTTTAAAAAGGAATCCAGGTTCTATCGCGTTGAAATTATTCAAATTTCATAGTTATTCAAAATATATTTTTCAATGTTTAAAAAGGAATCCAGGTTCTAAAAATTATTCATAGAAAAATGTATGCATAGATATACCAAGAGGTAAACGCAATTTCCCGTCTTTTTGGTAGAACTAGCTAGAATCAGACTAGAAAAATTATTTTCAAAGAGAGAAAAGAAAAAATACCAATCTGCCAACATGAATAAAACTCATTAAACGTAAATTCCGACTTGAACTTTCTTAAATCAAATCATTTTTCAAATCACAGCTTGGTTCCCTCCTATCACATCATGATAATCAATCATCACTGTCCTCATCTGGCACTGGCAGTCTTGGCAAGTAATCGAAGAAATTGAGTGGTTTCTGTTCACGTTCTTCTTGCAGTGTTGGCACTCCAATTTACTACTGTTGTTCTGCACTTCTTTTCTGGTTGGTATGGTTCCAAGAAAAACACCAGATCATTTTGGTAGAGTTTTTATGAGGGATCGCAGCTTCAGGTTTTCATTCATCAATTCAAATTACAGGTTGTAAAGGTAATATCTTCTGGTGTTCTTCTTTGCCTGCAGAGGATTGTTGAACTGAAAAATCCTAATGCGGCCGCTCGTGTGCGTGCCAGATTAGCTCAACTGCGACCGTCCAATGTTTGAGCGATGACTTCAAGAGCCTAGGTGACTGAAGGGACATCTCTTGGATACTTTTTGGTGGGGGATGTCCTAACTAGAGATTACATTCGCCTCTTCAGCCCTTCACGAGCCTCAGATGAAGTTCACACTAAAAAACTCAGATTGACGGACAATTTGCCGCGCGCGCAGGAGGAGGAAGGTTAAATGAGATGGGGTAAAGATACATAAACAATATTTTTTCGGGTAGGAAAAGCATCTCTTCTGTCCAATCTGTGACAGCCCCTGGTCATCTCTGTGCACCCTGTGTTGGAGGGAAGGAGCTGCCACTGATCTATAGTACAGAAGCCTGTGCCCGGAGACGCCATCACATTGACACCAATACCACCACCCTATCTACCATCACTCTTCTATAAGACTAATTTATTAACCAAAAGGATTGGTAGGAAATCCGCTTCTAGATATCAATGATAAAGATGAAGAGCTGACCTTGGCTAACTTTACAAGCGGGTCAGAGGGCACAAATTGGAAATGGTACGAAAGGAGGCTAGCAAGGCCCATGCAGGGATGTTTGGAGGTTCCTAAACTTGTTTATAGACCCTAGTGGATGTTTAGAGATCACTAACCAACTATTAACACCCCCAATGTAATAAACCCAAAAAGACTTTACTCTCAGAAAAGCGGAAGAATTGGGAGGATTGATTTAATTCTTTGCCAGCTTTCATTCAGAGCGCATAGGAGAAGAAGGCAGGCCGCTGTGCCGCTCGTACTCGTGCCGTCAACCCGAACAAGTCAGATAAGTGAAGTTCTATTGGTGATAAAAGGATTTCGTGAGAGACAGTTTCTGCATGCGAATGAATGAAATTAAATTAATCATTGAATAAAATTTACAGCTTTCCTGAATGCATGAGATTTTCAACCGGTTTTCCCTTAAAGGGTATTATGTAACATTTCGTCCATGGCTACAGAGTTGTCTCACTACAGATAACTAGAAACGGGGAAGGAAAAATAGAATCGTAGATACATGCAGCATCCTAACTTACAAGATTAGTTATAGTTACCCAAATAGACGAACTTACTTTTCCTATGACAGACATAACGTAATTCTAAACACGGAACCGGGAAAGACTTAATCGGGAAACGCTTCTAACTGTATCGGTAAGAGAAACCTCACGGAATCACAGATTACTCTTATGAGCTCCAAAACGGAATGTTTGCAATATTTGTTGACAAGACCGTAATGACAGTTTGAGATCAACAGGAAGAAAAAAAGAAGAGAACGACTATCGGGTTTCAAGTTTTGTTATGGAAAATGGATACTAACAGAGTAATGGAAACAGAACAGAAAGATGAATAGATTGATTGATTTTTACTGCTTTTCTGCCAAGGATGGTCTGGTACCGTGCATTAGATTAACTTGGAACAAGAGGTTGGCATGGAGCTAATTAATCCGTTCCATGTCCGACTCCATGATAATAGCATGGAGGAAGATAAGGAAGGACCTCACTTGCTTATCCATGGGTGATGAGTGTATGTCTATAATACACATCTCTTACAATTATTTTATTAATTTTACGTATTTGGTTAGTTCTTCCCCACCTCTACTGTAGTTCAAGTCCATTCCATATAATTTGATTGTAATTCCATTTACTTACTTGAGCAGACGAGTCAAAGCAAAGTGCCTAAAGAAATTTAAATGTATTTCTTACTGTGTCCTAACGAAGCACATGAGGGGGGTCATATGTGCTTTATAACTTTCCCCATTGAGCCCTCGTTAACTTGGATCTGTAAATTTTAGTTGAGTGCGACACCCCTGTTCAGGTGGCTCAGACAAATGTGACTGTGTTAATACCCAGGATTTTCTTCGATTCCATTCTGGCATTCAGTCGTGCGCGAACCTCCGAGCTGTTAGGTTACTTTTGGTCGGAGCTCTCGAGAAACAGAAACGTAAACAGTTTGTAGAAATTACTGGTGACATTGTGCCAGAGATGATTTTACAAAGGAAATTGTTGACAGAACAAAACTGCTGGTTGTGCAACATCAAACTGGAACTGCAGCACTTTGCATTCAAGACAAACAACACACCAGGTGGAGTCTAGGTGAGAAAGAACGGATCTTTGTCAATTCTAAGGCCGCTTGTCTCCCACATGGCAGATAGTGGACAGTGGATGGACAAAGTAGAGTTTAAATCTTCCCACCTTAAAACGTCAGGCAACTAAGTTTATGAAAAATGTTGACAGTAAAATTTCAATAGGGCTTTTGTTGCAAATTATGAACCAAATTCAAAATTTACCTGATATTTTAAAATTTAATTTGTGATTATTATTTGATGACCTTATATTTATTTGAGAAATGTGAACAGTTCATATCCCCTTGCTTTCATTTTTATTCTTTATTGGATTCTCCAGCTGTGGACTATGGCTGACAGGATTTTGATTTGAGATTCAACAGTAGTTATGTTCTACACCTATTCATCTGCATGAGTGGAATTAAGCATCATCCCACAATCTTCCCACAGGTTGAGGAAGTGACTGTGGGGCGACATTGTGGGAGAGTCCCTCCTAGTGTGGTGCCGCGTGGAGGTCACAGAGCAGCTAAACAAGCAAGGAGGCTGGAGTATCAGCGTGTCCAGAGATTGTGGTGAAAGCACCTGGCTCATGCAGCTACAGAGATACTGGAGGGAGCTGGAAGAGCAAGTTATGCTCCCTCTCCAAGAGTTTGTGGACTACTGGGAGCCTGTGATGAGTGCCCCCAGCCACAACTCTCAGGAGCCTGTGGTGCACTCAGCTTCCAGCAGAAATTCCTTACGCAGCATCATGTGCACACCAGTGAGTCATGATGAGGTATGTAAGTGCTGAGTCAAGAACTCCACTGCCCCTGGACCTGATGGTATTTCCACCTGCCGCTGGGATAAAGCTCCAAAGAATGTTAGACTGCTCATCCTCAACCTGTTACTACTATCAGGAAGACCCCCAGAAATGTTGGACTAGCCAGGAGGGAGGATGACTTGTCCTCGACCCTCCATCCTTCCTCCTACCGTGCCTCTTCCATCCCCGTTCTGAACGCACCCTAAGTCTGATGATGCACTGTTCCAGATGACAGATGGCCACAATTGTGTCACATGAAAAGTGGCACTAGCTCCCTCCTGCGGCCAACGTTTGAATCTCGTATGAGCCGCTTTTTCAGATGATACTAGGATGTCTGAAGATTATCATCGTGGTCATAACTCAAAACCGGCCAATTTTGGATTATGTCACTTCACCAGCTGGGGTGCGAAATATCACCCGGGAAGAATATCGTCAGGTGGGAAGTAGTCTGGTTGAGGACTAGCCAGTTTCTCTTGTTCCATGATCCATAGTAAGCCGTCACCGAGTCAAAAAAGGTAGTACTGGAAGAAGGAGAAGAATGGCATTGCAAGGTCTAGAAGAAGAATGTTGACAAAGGCACAAGATGATCTCTACCGTGATCCTACATTAGTTTTGATCTGTATCAGAGTATACCATGAATTTAGTCATCGATGCGTCCTGCGTTTGGATGCACTTCGTTGATGTCTTGATAAAATTATAATTCACGCGATCGAATCGACTATTTTGATCGCTCGAAATGAAATTTTCTTAAATGTAGCTCAATGTAGTGTATACCACAATGTTTTCGTCGTTCCCCATTATGGTCATGCTACGAAGCTCGAGTTCGCGATGTGGAGTGCAGGTGTTCGAATATTATAAATTTCCTTCGGATTATTAGTGTTGTGAAGATATCTCTGCGTTCAAAAATGGATTACGGTAGAAACAGACCATCCCGACCTGGCTCAAGACTCCCTGGTCTCTCGTTGAGAACGGGTATAGGGCTGGCCGAAGAAAATTGGAATAAATCGGTGGATGAATCGGGGAATAGACGATTTTCCGATTCTGAGGATCGACCCCAGAAAACAACATCTAAATCAGGTGCGTTAACTCATGTTAGAATGTTCTCTATGTTGTAGATACGCACGCAACAACTTATGCGTTATTGACATCTGACCTTCCTCTGGTTTTGTGATATGACCAAATTTATGTTTCGTTCCACTGCTAAGGTGTTGCAGCAAACAACCTTCGCTCGCTTTACATCCTCTAATGTTTATAAACGACAGGAAGATCCCGTTTCCTGCCAGATAGCTCGTTCGGTCTATTGGGTTGATGAAATATTGGGTCCCCTTAATGAGTTCCACTTGGTAGGGAAGTCGACAATAATTTTACTCAGGGAACTGGATAGAAAATAGGACTCTAACAAAATGCTTAAACCATTCATGACTAGAGGAATGTAGTAGATATCATCCACATGCCCTATTAACTCATGAATCAAATCAGTTTTATTTTGTGTCATTGTTTTCATTAATAAATTTTAGCGACACAAATGAGCGATCCCCCTCATAATTTGTTGATTAACATTTCCTGATAAGTACCTTCCATGTCACTTCCACAATCGGAATAAAAGACGAAGTAGGTCTATAGCTTTTCTCCTTAACTCATGCGATGAAATTTTCGAAATTTGCGTCAAACGTCTTCGAAATCTATTCATGTATGCAAGGAAAGTAATCTAGTCTGAGACATTCCGTTTACTGATGTAGTTTGGCAGTTTAGTCCACACATTTCCTACAACTGGAAGTTATACTGGGAGTGTTAACACCGACTTTATTTGCGGCCTAATTCCGTAAGTTTTCAAATTGGTGAAGTAGGACCCGTTTGCAAAGGAGCCAACTAATGAGTTACAGAAAATGACAGTTCTATATAGATGCTGAGATCTTCAATGGAAAATATATTAAAATATAAACTACGGGTCACCACAAAAGCGAAAAATATCTGACAGCCAGTTCGGTTTTGTCCAGGGGGAATTGCTGAAAATCTTCATTATTTTATAATTAGTGCATAGAACTTGTATATCTGTAATTAATAACATGTTCCAGTCACATAGTAAGAGCGAATTTTCTCAATTAGTCGTATTCATTATATATATATATGTTGAATTGTTTTGAAATTTGAGAATTTTGTGTGCAGAGAAATGGTTGGTTATGAAATTGCATAGAAAAATTTTTCTCTATAATATTCAGGTTTACAGACAACGTTATCCAATTGCTGACAGTACCCTATTTAAACACTTTCAGTTTGGTACATCAAGTTTCGATTTTCTACTCGAAAAGTAGTTCAGCACGAACTCTTCTTCTCTTTTGGATTGTCTGATTTTGGTTTATTATTTTCAATAATGAACCTTCGTTACCTATCAAAAAAAAATTAATCCCCCACCTCTCTCCCTCTTAACTTGTTTGTTTACGTTTTAAAATACGTTGATTTCAAACATTAAATTAACTAACAAAAAATCCATCCGTCTGCTTCTCAAAACTTTTCTTTGAAACTATCCTGCTACTCCTCGGGAGGAGCATAGGGTTGGAGACGAAGCTCCACCATCTTCTCTATTCCTGGCTGAAGCCTTGATATGATGCCATGACCTCCCATCTCTTCGTGCCTCTGCCTCGACTGATCGCCACCATGTCGTTCTAGGTGGACACCGTCTTCGATGTCTTTGGGGTTCCACTTCATTGCCCTCCGCTCAATTGCTCCATCTCCTTTCCTCAGTGTGTGGCCTATCCTTTGCCATTTCCTTTTCTTTATTTCAGCAGATACGGATGGCTGTTGAGTTAGTCTGAGCAACTCATCATTTGAGATGATGTCTGGCCATCACACACCCAGAATTTGCCTCAAGCAGTGGTTGACAAACACCTGGAGTTTGTTTGACAGGTTGCTGGTCACCCTTCCACGTTTCACACGCATATCGGAGCACCAATTTCACGTTGTTATTGAACTCGGTTATTTCCAAATCGAATAGAGCTGCAAAAAAGCACCATTTGCTTTGCGTATCCTGCTCTTGACATCCTCTTTGGCACCCCCATTGGCACCAACAGCTTGCTTTCCAGTTACTGGAAGTAGTCTACCTGCTCAACCTGCAACTGGTCAGTCAAGGAAACATTCACTCTTATTTCATTTGTTTTCACAACAGTTTTGGAGACAGGACACGTCCCTGCCGAACCCCTGTGGTGACTGGTATGGGGAGAGGAGAGGGCACCATTGTGCATTACTTGACAGTGCATTACGTGAAAGACAAGTCCTCCAGTCCTAGGCACTGAAATTGTTGATGCGCCCTCCCATCAACTGAAATGACAGAGCTCTGGTGAGAGTCATTAGTAAGTTTATTTAAGGTTTGTTTTGACAAGAGGTTCAGAACCGAACACACCCCTTTTTGGCTGTTTTGACACGCCAGAACTAGTTCTGAAAAATCTCGAACCTCTTGGTTCGCTGTTCGGACAAGGAGTCCAGAACCACTTAGAACTAGTTGAAGTGGTTCGAAGATTTTTGCCAGAACTTTTAGTCCGAGACATGTGCAGTAGATTTATTGCGTTATCAACGGTTATCATCTATTCCTGACCAAATACAGCCTACCTACACCATTGAGGTTGTCAAAACACACTTTGTTTCAACTATAAATTCCGAAGTTTACAACAATGTCTAGTTCGTCATCAAGTTTGAGTGATGAGTACCACACCGTCATCAGTGAACCTGACTTCAGCTCGTCTGACGAAGAAGTAGTGGAGTACGTAGTTAATCAACGGCTGCGCCCAAAAACGGAGAATTACCTGGAAACCGTCGCTCAATACAACGAAGTGGAATTTATCAAGCATTTTAGAGTGAGTCGGCGATTTTTGTAGGAATATTATTATGTGTTATTGTTGCTGTTGCCTCTTTTTTTGGTCTCGATGTCTGACGGAACCATGCGGGAAGGGGACGTTCAGGTTTTTGGTTCCAAACTAGTTCGGAAAGCGTTCAGACAAGTAGAACGAATACCGAAAGTTCTCGGTGGTTCTATCCCTCCCCCAGTAGGTTCTGGTTCTATCCTGAACTGGTTCGGAACCTCTTGTCAAAACAAACCTTTAGATTCACCCCATCATACAGGAAAACGGTTTCTGTCATTTATTGCTGAGCGTTGGTTCCCTCATTGAAATGCGTTATACTTGCACTTGGGAACTCCTTCTAGTGTGAAGATTCTAGAGATGGGCGAAGGGTAAATACCCAAAAGGTAAAAACTCGGTTATATTCCTAAATGAGTAAAAACCCAGTATTTATGTGGGAAAAAACCCAAGTTATGGGTATTTTTGTTTTTTATAGTGGGTGCCAAACCGTTTATTAATTTTTACATTCTTAAGAACAAATGCAATATAAACTATACCTTCATTTTTTAAATCGTTTGCACCTTCTGCAAGCTTTGCTGTTGCCAAGAGAAGTGCTGGAGCCCACATAAGGAGCTATGACAGCTTAAAAGGCTCGGTATGCGCTGTACAGTGTCAGTACACGTTGATGATTCAAACATTAAATCGTTTCAACACAAAAGTTCTATCTCTTATCTAGAATCTATAGCTGCAAAAATAGTTCGGGAAGCTAATTTAAAAATACCTGAGGATCATTCCATACCCAGACAGACCCGAGATGTACCCACCCCTTCTGATTTTGTTCATACTTGGTGTAGTTGCTTCATTTAACGAATAAAAAAGGCCTGCCAGGTCAGCTCCTCCAAAAATGAACGGTTTTGGAAGCTATAGCAGTATGATATTTGGACGATTTTTTATGACCAAAACATGGTTTTTAACTATATCTTCGGTTCTAATCGATAAAATTAACCGTACGCGGTCTGATTTTCTTCGTAATAAAGTAAAGAACGCAATGGACCCTGCAGAAAGCCGGTATGAGCGTCCATTTTGTTTGTTGAGTGGATAACGTCCACAAATCTTAAAAACGCGATTTCTCCCAAGTTGCTCAGTAGAGCTTAGGCGTTCAAGGTCTTAAAATGTTAGTAATTAGTTGTTTTACAACGCCCCCAACGGGTTTTGTGTGTAAATTTCATTTGACGGAGTTGATTTTAATGGCTATGCACCGCCATTATTTCACCTTATTTTGCCTTTTATCGATGTAAAACTGAATTATCTCGAAAACCGTTCGAGATATCGTGAATTGTCATAGAGGAAAAGCTAGCTCTTGAAATTTCCATTTGGATGAACTCCTTTCACGTTTCCATTGCTCCAGCCATTTACGCGCTATGAGCAAAATGAAGTCGGCCCATTCACGGGTACGGGTAAGATGATAGCAGTGGCAAAGGGAGTTTCAAAGGGGGGTTGAGAATAATCGACTTTTCAATGTTTTGCGCTTGAACACAAAACTTCAAATAACAGTATACAATGTAGACTAGTGACAAACATAGGGGTTTTTGGCATCCAAATGACCAATTAATTTACTTTTGCTGACCATTATCTTCAAATAACTAGTATCCTACTGACTTGTTTTTAGTTGTCTTGACTGTTGCCTGCCATTCCAACAGTTGAAAAAGCAAAACAGTATCTTTGAACGTTCACTATGGTAATCTGGAGACCATTTGTAGGGTAGTCTGCAGATTTTGGAAATCATAACCTGCAGGTGTCAATTAAAATCTACGAATTTCGTTGAGCTCCTGAAGGATAAAACGGGACTTTTTCTTCTAAATGATGACATCAATAATCTTAACTTGCTTACTCCATTGCTGCAGTCCCTTTCCTTGTTCCAACTTAGTTGTTGGTGATATCATGCTGAAGTTCACTGGATTGGAGCACTTTTTGTGGATGTGTCTGAACGCACAATTAGACAGCTGGTTGCACCTACTGGTTGGGAGGACTGTGTGTGGCCACTCAATAAGGGAGTGAATCTAATACACCTCTGGGCATGCACACGAATCTGAGATCGATGCAGGATGGTTGTTCAGTCATGTGATTAGTTCACTGCGTCCTGGTCTCTGTGTCTTTGGTGGTAGTATTTGTGGTGATGCTACTACATCACCACAATATTGACCGTGGTTTTTGGATGAAATATAGTTTTTATTACAGAATTTGGTGTAATGAAACAAGAAAAGGTTCAGGTCGCGAGGGAAGATCAGGTTGCAAGGCAACAATATCATCCATTACAGCAAAATAATTGAGTAGGTAGTTACTTAGCTTAAAACTGCAAAATAAACGCGGCAGAGCATAACCAAGGACTGAACAAAACGATAGCAGTAATGATAACTTGTAGCACAACAAACACCCAGTGTGCCCAAGAGCCATTGTGCTGCCATCTGTGGATTCTGTTGAGCATGTTCTGGAGACAGGTTTTGCATGATTGGTGCTGCCGTCAGGTGGACGAATGGGGCAGCAAAATATGTCATGCATGTCAAACTGCAGAATGGACATGACCCTCTTTTGATGCCAACAGTTGATGCTCATATACCCAGTAAGGAGAAAAATGTTCTCTTTTAAAGCTAGCAGGATGGAAATGATCCCTTTTGATAATAAAACTAATTTTTAGGCTGATTTCAAGCAAATAAATGCTCTTATTTGAACAGTAACGAATACACCTCTAGTTAAAACCCATATTACAGAATAAAAAATGCAAAAAAATCTGTGTTGAGGAAAATGGACGTGTTCCTCTTTGAAAGTAATCTCCTCAGTTATAAAATGAATAATGTGAAGCCCTTTTTTGAAGAGGACTGATGTGCATGAAAATTATTGAATTGAAAACTAATAATACTAAGAATATAAATCAGTAATTATAAGAATAAGTTTTAGGTGCACGTTTCAGCTACAGTGAGAATAATATAATTATCCTCATTTGGTTACTTTTAGTAAGACCTGGTATGCACATTCCCACTTGAATAGTGGCTCTTTAATTTGCTTCATGTTGATGAGTCAGAATTACTGAACAGAGCGTAATTGAATTGCGAAAGAAAGTTGAAATGTATTCCCATGGAAACTCGAAGCTAAACTGAGGTTGGAGGAAGTAAGAGATCTCATGATTTACAACTAGAGAGTTTTCTAACGTAGCACAACGGTAAAAGAGTTTTCTAACGTAGCACAACGGTAAAGTCATAAAAATGATCTTCGTGGTTGCTGCAATATCTGCAAGCCGTTTAGTTGGGGTTTCTTCTATGTTTAAAGGGTTCAACCCAATCCAAACCCATCTTTTACTTACATGAATGTCGGACTACTCCCTAATTTCTCATGAACCCACTTTTCAATCCTGTCCCATTAAAACCACTCTACACTACCCCCCCCCCCCCCATTATCAGGCTTACCTACACTGGTCTCTCTTCCCCACAAAATTTGATTTATTCCACCCTTCCCTAGATCTCAGACTATGCCATGTCAAGGGGTTTCCCGGGCATTGGATTGTTATGAACGCTTACTGTGCAGATTCCAGATATATCTCCTGCTCCTTTATTCTAAATATATGAATCGCGTATTCTTTTGAGGTAAAATACATGAAAACCCCGGGTTTTCAAGCATATTTAACAGTACCAAAACGAAACAAGATCAGCATTGCCTGGTCCCCACATTTCTGAAACGCCACTTTCGAACTTCCTGTCTATTGGAGAAAGAATATTTCTATGTATCTTTAAAGCATTTTAGCGCCTTCTGTGTAATGAGTCATGTCCAATTCAGATTACTTAGGCTTCGGGTAGTGGGTAAATGGCTTTATAAGTTATCCCATCAAGACACCTCAGAAAACAGTCATAATATATGTAATTAATACATCTACGTAACAGACATAATTTTGTCTTATTTTTCAGATATCTCGAACTTGATGTACATGAGGAACTCTGCTCTTGGTCAGTCAGCACCATCCTTGTCAAGTTGCATGGTAATATATTTTATACAAATCTAACAATCTAGGCTATCCCCCCCCCACACACACACACATTTAACATTGAGTCTCCCATAGACAAAATAAAACCAATTTTTTTGTTACCCATTAACGAAAAAACACTTGATTCTTCAAACAATAAATGTTGGCTTACTAGCAACTCTCCATCAACTTCTGTTCTGTCACAAATTGTTTCCCTCTCAGTGAAAAAAGATATTTGAAAAGTTGTAAAGCTTACAGTCTAACCAAGTTCCTTTCTTAGCAGTTTTCTGATCAACTTATCTTGCAAAAATTGTAACGCTCTTTGTCATAATTAGTTTGACATTGCAGTGTATCTGAAGGTACTATTGTAGACCTTGATTTTTTGACTTGTTTGAAAGATAGGTACAGGGGTTTGGACATTAATTTCAGAGTAGTCAGTAATTCAGTCCAAGTGCAATCATGATATCAAAACTTGGATACATTTTTACATTCTGGATCGTTCCATGGTGTTCTTAATATCCCACTATACCAAAGTGAAAGGTTATATAAGGCATCAGTATAATTAAGGTTTATCGAGTATTTTATGTTATTAGTTTTAGCTAGACGCAGGTGAAAGTTTATTGAATTTTTGTTCATTAATAACAAAAGAAGTGTTTATTAAACCCAATTCAATTTCAAGGTAGATGATTTCTGATGAAAAACCAAAGTATCGTTTGTGCATCTCCTTCTCACCTAAAAAATTGAAATTTTGCTCTATGTGGAGATTTTTCTGCCATACAGACGTATTGGCAGTTTGAATTGTTTGAACAATGTAAAACAAAATCAATTCCAACTCTTTAGTGATTAAATCAGAATTTGTATGTAGTTAATCTAACATTATGCACTTCCTGCATAAGGTGAGAAAAGTTTCATTATTGCTAATAAGGTATTTCACCTGTATCCATAGTCTTGTTTGCATTGTAATTTTTCTACTTTTCTTTTAGCGAGATCTGAATTCTGGTCGAAGGTGTAATCGAATGCTGCAAAGAAAAAGTCTCATAGCAAATACATCTCCCACATTGCCAAGATGTCAGTCACCATTGTCAGGTAATTAACCTCCAAGTTACTCAGTTTTTTTCTTTCTCCAATCTTGGAGCTCTAAGGCATTTACCTTGGTCATAACAACATTCGTAAGGCAGCAGTTTCAATCTCAATCATATTGTATATTGTTAGGTACCTACGTCAGGAATATATAACATTAACTTTCAAAACATACACAAATTTAGAATCTGCTTGGATGGCACAAGTGATACCTTTTCGTAACTGGACACTGGTGCTCAGTAATTATTTTATGATTCCGAATGTCAAGTTCCCTTCAGAACGTTATTATTTTGATGGTGCAAAACCAGGTATAGAGTAAGTAAGTACTAGATGAGTTTGACGAAAAATTCCTCCAACCTAACGTTTTATGTTTAGCCTGAAAAGTCTTGCAACCATTGTCACATATGAATCTTTAAATTAAATCTTTATTTATCCCCATTCTTGTTAACATGATTAAATACCATTGTAATCAAGTAATCCATTTATTCTACTCTCCAACATTTCAAAGTTTTTCGTTTACTCTCACTTTTCAGCTGGAAGCCCCCTTGAAAGTCCTCGTATGTCGCCTAGTCAGCATTTCCCATTTGCTCCTCTTAAAAGGTAATGCACGTCAATGAGATAAAAACTTTGTACTGCTGTTATTTGAGACATATGAAAGAGGGAATGTTTTTTCTGGGTTCCTACAAAGAGGACCATATTTTAGGTAGTTTAGCAGGACTCATTTGGTTTGAGCTATTTTGAACAAGTGTTTATACCTCTCCTTCAAATAGAATAACCCTTGGGGTTAAATCTAAACAAAACATGTCCCATAAAAATGGGTGTGCGAGTAAAGTCTTACTAGTGAGAAGCTCAAAAACAAAAAAAAAAGTGTTTTCTTACATCCATTGAAGACTTACTATGAAATGGCTCGTGTTCTCAAAAAATGTCTCGAAGTCAAGCGTTTTGATCATCAAGTAATGAGAAGAACGCCACAAACCCCTTGTTTCTATCTCAATTCTTTGCCAAGATATGTTTTGAAAAGATTTGTAATATTCATGTTTTGCACTAAAGGTTGATGAAATGGTTCATTGGGGGAGTTACCCTTTGCCTATTGCATCCTCTTCGCTTTCAATTCATCTCCTCCCTGGCAAGCATATGGCAGGGCGATTTTGTAGAAGTGTAGGGTGAGAAAGTTATTGAAAAAAGGATTGCCACTCAGGACCAAATACATTGGAATTTGACAGTGTTGTGCTCCAGTTCTATACAGTGGAGGAGGCGTACAGAACTACTTCCAAACTATCCAGAAACTATCCTATCATGCTTAGGCAGGAATTGCCAAAGGGGGAACAATTGAAGTAGAGTAGTACTTATTATGTGGACAATGCGAAATTCTTGGAAATGAGGTGATGAAGATGAATGCTAGTGCCCAAAGAACGGATGTGGCTCTTGTCTATGTGCTAAGGTGCGAAGATTTGAAAAAGAAGGCAAAACACGCTGCAAATTCGTTTATTTTGTCTGTATTTGATAGTTCAGCTAGGGATTGGTTTATGATTATTATGCATAGTGTATCACACGTCTAAACATTGGGCTTCCCTTCTCCATACTTTTATTCTAAATCCCTCAAATGGAGCTCCATTCATATTTCAGCAATTCAGACTGGTTAGGAAGGAAATTAGTTTCAGGTATCTCAAGAAATTAGCTTCAGAGTTCCCTCAGCTGATTTGTGCGTTACCATACCTTGAAATTGTGTTCTACATATCCTAAAGGCACGCCGATTCAAATTTCAAGGCCATATGTCAATTAGCAAAGAAATTCGAGAAAGGATCTCTCATCTGACCACCGATTCTCCATGGCATATAATTGTTGTGTTGTAGATGTTCCAAAAGGCTCTATTTCAAATGTTAAGGGTAATTTTTTGGTTTGATTTTAGTAGCCATTGTCGCTGTAAACTGAATGAGACTAATAGGGTTGGGTATGATCATTCGTTCATACCCTGGAGGAGAATATTTTATGATGGCAGTTTGAATTAGTTTTGAATAAACTTGATATATTTGCAAAATGTGTTATTCTATTTGCAAGAAACGTTAACGAAAATTCCCCTAATTGGTTGTTTCCTGAAGCCTAATTTATATTTCATTATGATGTTAAAACGTTTGAGAATCAACTAAGGCAACCTGTGCATCAAATGGTTTTAGTCCAGAAGATCTGCATGATTAATTGATTCACTGTTTGAAAAATTCAATACTATGCCCCAACAAACTGTATTACTGTACAGCAACATTGCCGCATATTAGTTTTCTTATATTTCACGTGTAAAATTTGTTTTTAGACCTTACAACCATTTGAGTAACGATGGAAGAGGAGATGGTAGACGCTGGTCAGTTGCTTCATTGCCATCCTCTGGATATGGAACAACCCCTGGGAGCTCGAATGTTTCTGTAAGTGGCATCAATAACAATATTTTATGCTTTCCTTTAACTGCTTTTGGTATTGCTATCTTTAAAAACTATTTTCCAAGTGAAACTTGGTCTTTATTTTCTTTTATGGACCCTCGTTTGTTAGAACACTTGAGCTAGAGTCTATCATCCATACATTCTTACCTACACTTTAATTCCTTGCAACTCGAGGGATATCTAGAAAATAAGGTTACGATTGATGTGAAAAATCGAAAAATGCATATAATCAAATATACAGGGTACGTTCCAAAATTTGTATTCTTTTCTATATCAATGAATTTTTTTTTGGCTGGGCCCTTTTCACCCAATTTATATACATTGTGCTCCACCTTTGAAAGCCATTTTTCCTATTTTCTTCAGTTCTTCGTCATTGGAAAACAATATCCGCCCAAGAATTCCTTCAATTACGTGAATATATGGTAATCTGAGTGCGCTAGGTCTAGGGAACATGGTGTGTGGGTCACAGTATCCCATCCAAAGGACATAAGCAGCGCCAGTTGTCTGTAACCTTTTCTTTGAAATAGTTTAGGGTCTAACTTTGTGCATCAGCATTGATGGTTGTACCTTTGACCATTGGAACTGGATTTTAACCTTTTTTGCTGATGGTGGGAAATTGTATGGCGCCATTGTTAGGTCTACATTTTTTGCTTTGTGGTAAAGTTGCGCACCCACATTTCGTCCCCAGTCACAGTTGAGTCAAGGAATGATTCACCTTCATTTCATGAAGCTGCAGAAATTCTTGTGCAGTGTGATTTGGCGATCTTCAACATTTTGCTGCCCATCTTGCACACAATTTTCCATTATCCAGTTTTGCGAGACAATCTCATCCACAGGGCTAGGCAAGATGTGAGGGAACATTTCATAGTCATTTTATGAATATCACTTGACAATTACTGTGAATTTGTTCATCAGCTTGCTTCAGAAGTTGTTCTGGAATTCCTTAATCATGAGTGTCTGTGCGACCTTCTTTAAAAAGCCTGACCTATTTGAAACATATTGACATGAAATTGCCCCAGTTCCATCAATTTTCACATGCTGGTGGTGGATTTTGGAGGGAGATTCATGATGCAAGTGAGAAACTTGTGACTGACCAAATCTCCATCAGCTTATAGGTGGACTGAAGATCACTTAACAGAAACTTCTGCTGCAAGTCCTAACAGAAAGATCTGAAGCGATAGCATTTTGGAATGCACTGACGAGGGCTCAGGTTTATTTTGACCATTAGGAACACACAGGTATGCTAACTTTAATGAATTAAAATTCCCTGTACCCTTCAGGCGACTTGTAACCTTATTTCCTGAATGTCCCTCATAGACGAGACATTTTGTGAATCTCGACACAACGTTAATTTCCAATCACAGGTTGGAGTATTTTGTAATGTTTGCGTATGTAATAATATATAAGTGCTCATTAGTTGCAGTTTAATTTATTCATTACTGAGGGCGTGTCAAAGATAATATTTTCTAAGTTTCTATATTTTTCGAAAAATTTCAATTGAGTTAACTGGTTTAATATGTCGAAATGTTAATAATTTCGTTAAATCCAGGTTTAGTAAAATTCAATTGAATGTGCCCTGAAATGTTCACTACTTCAAATGTGGCTCTTATGATGCCTTGACAGTTTTAAATGTTGTTTTTCCAGTCTTTGTGCTCAAGCCAAGAGCGCTTACACCAGCTACCAAACATTCCTACTAATGATGAATTACATATTTTGATCCGACACTTTTCTTCCAATGAGAGTGCAGAGGATGAAGGAAGAAAAAGTCCGTTTAATCGACCAAGATCAAGAAGTCTAAGGTCTATTCCATTAATACATTCTCTTGTATCTAATCCTTGCTAATACTATGGTTTGTTAGTAGTTGTAACATGTATTTGTACTTTTGGCGATAGAGGATTTTTTCTCTGGCTAATCCAATTTTGTTATTTTTCACAGTAGTCCCAGCAGATCTCCTATAATGGACAACGATATTGTAATGATGAACATGCTATACAAAGAACGCTTCCCCAAGGTATGTAACTGGGAAGTTTATAAATTTTCTTTGTGGGAGAACAAATAACCAAGTAGAAATGTGGGAACTGAAATAAAATAAATTTAGAAAATTCTTCATTATATTACTGCCATTATAACCAATATCTACAGAATCAAGAGAAGATGGAAAATATCAAATTACAAAACAGCACGGAAACAAATAAATTATTTTACATTTTCAACCTACTGTAAATTATTATAGTCTCGTTCTATGGCCTCGTCTGGAGTCTTATCATGGTTTGCAAAGTGCTTCTCATTCAGTTGTCATACAAACTAGTGTCCACTCATTTGCGGGGTTTCTACCTGATAATGTCCCAGGTCAGGGACCCTGTAAACCTGCATCATCATACACTAAATACCTCTCATGCGCTGTGGGAGTCTGCATTGCCCTTGACATGTGCTCAGCAACTATACATTTTCTACATGATTATGGAAAGAGGGCCTGCCAACCTCTGTTCCTCCTCTGTGATGGTTTCACAACATGGTATCCTTCATTTATATATTTAAATTTGACAGATCACTACTAGTAAATGAAGATCAGGTTCATTAGGGATCCATGGCCTGATTTCCACAGAGCAGCATGTATTAAAACTTGATATCACCAAAACCCAATCAGTGCTAAATGGTAATCTCCCCCTTGACCAGTCAGCCTCAGCTACTCTGCTTTGGCTCGGGGGAATGAATGTAAATTGACGTTTGCAAGAAATGTTGAGGAAAAATTTGTGGAAAGGGGAATGAGATTGGAGAGCATTTTTCATAACCGTTCAAGAACAAGTAATTTCATTTTTATTTTCTGCTCTCTCATATCTAATAAAATTGGAAGACCCTAAGGACAAATTTCAAGCTCTCAAAAGCGTCATTTACGTATAGTAATTTGTCTTAATTGATAGGAACATGATGGTATTGGTTCATGATGATAATGATGTATTGTTTATTCTGCAAACTTTTATAAAGCCTCTGCTGTACTATTTCACTCATTGTTTAAACGCATTTTTATGTTTCATATTTATTTTCCCCAGGCTACCAGACAAATGGAAGAAAGATTGAAAAGCTTCATTAATGAAAACAAACACATTGAGTCCGATGATTTGGATGCATTGCCTATTGTTCGATTCGTCCACCATCAAGTTATTGAAATTGCAAGGGATTGTTTGAAAAAATCGGAAGAGAAGTTGATCACTCGGAGATATTTTTACGAGATGTCAGAAAGCCTTGAAAGGCTGTTGATTGAGGTATGTCTTGCGACAGTTATTACTTTATACCCAATAATGCTTAATAATGACTGAATGATGATATACTAACATCCCATATTTTTGTAGACCAATGAAAAAAGTGCAGAAGCAGCCTTACAGTCAGCTGGATTTTTACGGAAACTGCTATTGATTATTTCTCGTCCTGCTCGTTTGCTGGAGTGTTTGGAGTTTGACCCAGAAGAATTCTATCATCTACTAGAGCAAGCAGAAGGGCAAGCAAAAATTTGCCAAGGAATCAAAGATGATATTCCTCAATACATCATTGCTAAACTTGGTTTACATCGTGATCCTATTGAAGGTTAGATTTGAGTTGACATTTTCTATATTGTTGTTTAAAAGAAAAACGCTGCAAATTATTGAACAAACGTTGATTATTTTTGTATTGGATAGCCTTGCCCAACAAGACAACCCTTGGGTGTTTTTTAATGTGGAGCAAACATATGATCAGTTTTTGAGATTTCGATCTTTTTATACTAAAATCCTTTAAACATAAACTTCTAGGGTTAATTGATCAAGGGGGCTGAAATTACAGGTGCATTCCAAATTGATGTAGGGTTTTTAAACCAAATTTCTTAACTATGATTCAGTAGTTTAGGAGAAAAGTTTCATACAGCAGACGCCACTTGGCAGACAGACTTTTTTTCCTATATGGGATGCGAGGAGCCCCTGGTCACTGAGACTACTGTGACCTATTGTGACACTTTCCCAGTTTCACTTCAGAATCTTTTTAATGGCCTCTTCATTCACAAAGTGAAGGAGGCTTTCAGGTGTTTCCTTGGCAATATTGGTGGGTGTTAGGGCACCCTTTCTGAAATGCCAGAATCTTATCGATGCAACAGCAGGACAATTGCAGAGTACGTGTTCAGCTGTCTCTGCTTTTTTGCAACAGAGCTGGCATTCTATTGTCCTGGCTTTACCCATTTTGTTAAGGTAGTACCTAAAGGACAGTGGCCAGTGAGGAGTCCCACAAGTTTGCGGAGGTCAGTACGCCTCAGTGACCATAGGGAGTGTGTGCGTTTCTTTGAGATTGTAAGAAACTGCTTGGCTTGTCTCTGCTTAGGAGTATGTTGTTTGAGTCATGCCCTCCCATTTCTGGAACTGTTGAGTTATATAACTCTTGGTAACCCCTAGTTGGGGTTCAGGCCCAATTGGGTTGGACTCTGATCCCTTTTTAGCTAGCCGATCAGCTTCTTTGTTGCTTTCTATTCCTTCATGACCTGGTACCCAAAGCAACGTTAATTTGTTGCCGTGGCCTCCAGCCTTGAGTGAGTTGAGGCAACTCCAGGTCAGCTTTGATGTTATTGAGAAGGCAGAAATGGCCTTTAATGCTGCCTGACTGTCTGATAGTTTGTAAATTCTTGCACCTTTGAGTCGTTTTCTGCCAATCTCTTGTGCACACAATTCAATCGCATGGGTTTCTGCAACAGACAGACTTTTTGAATTGATTTTTAAAATCAGCGAATCTTGAAAAATGAACTCACAAATTTTGAGAAGGTTGACATTTTATTTCTTGGTCAATTACAAATGTTTATTACTGTTGTATACTGCATTCCCACACTCTTGGTTGTTGACCTGCTGGGGTTTGATTCTAAAACTATTTTCCAACTAATTACTGTGAGTTATTACTGATTTTAAAAGGCTTTAGGATGTCATTGGACCTCATGGGGCTCAGCTAATTGCAGGTGGCCTTAAAGAACCATTCTTTCAAATGTACATCCAGTCATTGCTCTGTTACTGATAATGACCTAACCTTCAATTTTGTGGAAATAGACTACAGTTTATCTACAAACGCTAAATTTATTCTCCACAGTGCCAGAATTTGCATTTCAGACTGGGAAAGTTGTTTTCTCTACATTTAAAAATACATATCTAACAACGAGCCTTTGTTTATCTTCCTTGATCAATGTAGGCTTTATGACCCTACAATTCCTTTAGCAGTATTGAGAAAATTTATATAGGTAATAAAACTACACATGGGCATTGGTTTGTTTTGCTAAGAACCATATAAGTGATATTTTTTTAGTTTTTGACATTGGTTGTCATGTTAGTTTGAGCCAGCACAATCCAGTTATATTAGACTCCACGCTATGAATATTGGAGAAAAAGTTCAGCTCATTGACCTGTTAGAGTCAGTGTATGACCAGGGACCGGAAAATGTTCATTTGCAGATGTTCAATTCATCAACATCAACCTCTCTAATAATAATGACTTGAATGATAACTAAGACTAAAGTGAATACAGAATTGTAATAACACAACTTCTGAATAAAGCATAGCATCAACATTTAATTATATAATGTCTTTAATACATATAATGAAGTATTGTTTCATTCTTAATTATATTATGGAGAATTTTATTTTATTATTTTTTTTGGTAGATTTGAAGGAGCTGCGCGACTTGAGTATAAGGCCACACCCTGATGATAAGAAGAGCCCCGCACTGAAAACATCCACACCGAAAGCTGAGGGAAAATTTTCCAAAGTAAGTCCACCATGTCATATTTCCATTGTTAGTTTATAGGCTTTTCAATTTTTATTTTTGTGGAAATCAGTTTTCAGTTGCCTTGATTTTAGAAAGGAAAGCATAAATTACACCCTCAAAAGTTTAATTTGTCTTGGAAAAATTCTGTTAGACCTCTACAAATGCATTTATTGTCCATACAATCGAATATTCAAGGGAAGTCATGGGAACTAAAAACATATCTTAACGAATCAGAGAAATAGTGTAGGTATCTCTTGATGAGAATGATGTGTGTGTGTGTGTGTGTGTTTGCCTATGGCAAGAGAGCCATTAGTCCTGAATGTGCCCTTGGATATAATGTGTTGGAGAAGCATCCTTAAAAGGTCAATGCTTGATGTACGGTAAGAGCTGCCAGATATGCTTATAAGGGTTTGTCGCTAATTTGCGGAGTAAGCAGAGGCTGTCCTTACTGGGATACATCACGTAAATGCATTTTGTGGCTACATTTTTTTTACACTCGCTTTTTCCCATTCAATCTTTCTCTACTTGAGGCTTGCTACAAACATCTTGTCCAGCACGGAATATTTCTAAATGACCGTGGAGCATCTCCCGTATCTCCTGAAGTATGGGTTAGCAACCTGCCATCCTCTAGTAAGACTTCCAGTCTTCTTTTCTGACTTGCAGATCGATGTATCAAGGCTAGGGTAGCAGGTAGACTATGTTTAAGAGAGGTTTAATAGATTGGAGAATGTGGTTCTGGCTGTGTGCTGAAGATCTTCCCTCACGTAATGAAGCAACTGTGGAGAGGCACTAGGGGATATTCCTACCATGGTCCTTTATCGAGGTCAATAGGTGGCTAAGTAATGAAGAAAGCAGGAGGTTCAATTGGATCAAAAGTTATGGAAGAAGCAACCAGCTCAAATAGTTGTGGAGGTACTGAAGGGAGTTCGTTGAGTGTAGGATACTCTTATGTGTCCTAAATATAAGTGCTGTATCAAAAATTCCTCTATTACTGGACCTGATGTGGTATTAAACCTCAAAAAATTTAATACCGCTAATCCTCAATCTCTTGTTTCTGTCAGAAAGACCCTCAGAAGCGTTGGTATGTGCTTGAACAATTTTCGTCCCACAGAAAGGGAGATGTAGAGGACAGTGGAGGGAGGCTGCAATCCATTTTAATCAATGGTCTTACTACACATCCCTGTTATTCTGCCACCTTGCTTTCAAGTGGCGGGTTTCATAAGTGATGTCCAGTTTCATAGGTCAGTTGATGGTTTGGTTGTGTTTCTAACGTATCTACAAAATAACATTTTGCGGGCCAGTATCAATGAACTCAAATGAACACCAACTCCATCCTGCTGTTTCAAACGTTGCTAATTCATTTTCTTTTAGGTTCCAGCACACATTCTCTTAATTAGTTATGTGCTGGAGCATATCACAAAGGTTTTTGGCTCTCAAGGCAGGAAGTTAGATGCCAGGAGATGTTTACTCCTACAGGACACATTTTTAATATTTTGTTATTTGCTCAGAACCCTCCAAGTAGAGAAAATGTGAAAAAAATAAGCATTCTAGGTTACCAGTCACTGACCTTTCTCACATTCAAGAGGTTACTCTATATCTACTGTACTCCTTTTCTTTTACTATCTGGTGTAAACCTTTTATGTTGATTATAAACGCTAATCGTATGGATATGATTCTGTTTGTTTTTAGACTCCATCTGAAAATGATTTTGAAGTTGTGAAACTTATATCAAATGGCGCATATGGTGCAGTTTACTTGGTTCGGCATAAGGAAAGCAGACAACGATTTGCAATGAAACGAATCATTAAGAATAATCTGATGTTGAGGAATCAGATCGAACAAGTTTTTGCGGAGCGAGACATCATGAGTTTCACTGACAACCCATTTGTTGTCAGTATGTACTGCAGTTTTGAAACTAAAGTAAGTTCTTATTTTACCTACTGATCAGTAAGGATAAATCAATGCCTTTTTTAATGTAATTTATGGGTCTTGGGAAATAATTTTTTAGTGACTTAGTTCACCCTTTAATAAACTTATTTTGGGTAGTATTCTTCTAAACTAATTATCAATTAATCAATTTTTAGCTGATTTTTGTGTTTAAAATTTTTAATTGTACAATTTACTGTGCTCCAAAAGTGTTTTCCAACGAACTCATCCTTTTTTTTTTGGGATGCTTGATTTTTCTGTTGTTTCTTATTAAACTGTAAATTTTATATGTTACAGAAGCATTTGTGTTTGGTCATGGAATATGTTGAAGGAGGTGATTGTGCTGCTCTAGTCAAAAATATTGGCCCATTACCACCTGATATGGCTAGGTTTTACTTTGCAGAAACTGTATTAGCAGTTGAATATCTGCATAGTTATGGAATCGTACATAGAGACTTGAAACCAGACAAGTAAGTTTCTGTTAGTAGACTGTGCAAATTTGTATGGCGTTGAAATAATTTTGTGATCACTATAGCATTCCTGGTTCTAAACTAAAGGGGTATTTTCAGATTAGCTAAGCTGCCAGAAAGATAATTAAGATTGTGTGAAAATAAGGAATATCTATTCACACTTGCATACACTTTATACTATTGAGAAAACCAAATAAACCCAATGAAAAAATTATGGAGAATGCTCTGGTTTTCTTGATGCCAAAGCTAGGGATTATGAAAGCTGAGGAAGTTGAAGGAGGGAGAGAGGGATGCAAGTGATAGTCTGGTGGTAAAAGGAAGCTCTCCTTACGTGATTCCCTACTTAAGTAACTCCTGGCACTTATCCTGCAACGCCCCCTGTGCCTGGACATGGTTGTGGCTGAGGCCTTGATGTTATTAGGCGCCACTCCTTTAAGGCTTTGGTATTGCTTGCATCAGGGCATGCCTGTCATATTTACCGATTTTATCCCTCCAGGTCTGCTCAACGTTCATGCTGCCACTAACAACAGAGCAGCAGTATAGGAGTTGAGTTGCCATGGAATCATGCAAAGTAGCAGCAAACTCAGCATAAGAGTCAGGTTTTGGTGCAATTGGAGTTACTTGATCGCACCACAGCATCTGCTCTGCTGCCTGGAAGTTGATATTGGAAAGTGCATGCTGATCATGGTCAAAATAGGATCAAGGCAGCTTCAGTACGACATGCCTCATGAGGTGCTTTCTGTGCGTGTGTGTGTGGGGGGGGATATAATCAACTGGAGTGATGCCCACCACTGGGTGAGGTTTGATGTGTCACAACTGTTCTGTCACCCGCTCTGAAAGTGGCAAATAATGTAAAACAATCTGAATAGTCTTGATACCTAACCCTTATGGACACAGTATGCATTGTGTGAGGCTGCATTTTTTGTAAATGCCACAAAATGGGGTGTGCTAGACAATTTTGCTTAGCCAGTTTGAAACTATTACATGTAATGCCAATACAAATGCATAAGGAATGTCAAACTGGACTAAATATCTTGGAAATTTGTTTAAAAATGTTTAGTGTAGAACGAATTTATAGCTCGTGCTAAGCAGAATGTTTCGCACTACTTGAAAACTTGGTACTATTAAGAAAAGTTTTACAGACTTCCTAATGTTACTACGCAGTTTTTCCATCTATGATTTCTGTATTTCAGTCTCTTGATTACTGCTCTCGGCCACATTAAGCTGACAGATTTTGGCTTAAGCAAAATGGGGCTAATGTCACGTAAGTACCTATTCTATGCTTCAATTACATATTCATCTCATTGTCTATTTCTATGACTTATTGTTTTATTACGATTATTAATCTTGCTTTTTCCATTTCAGTTGCCACAAATCTATATGAAGTGTATATTGATCGTGATACTCGCCAGTTTTCTGACAAACAGGTGTTTGGTACTCCTGAGTACATTGCTCCTGAAGTAATCCTTCGGTAAGAAAACATATTTATCTTGCATTCGGAATTTCCTGAAACTATCTTTTCAAACTTTGGTTTCGAAGTGTCAATATTTACAGTCATCATCAGGAAATCTTTACCAATACAAAAAATTTATTTAAAATAATATTTTGGAACTCACCTTATAAACCTGCCCCCCCCCCCCCCCCAAACCTCCTGCTAAACTAAAGAAATCCCTCCAAGTCTAATTTGTTGTGTATTACAATAGTAAATGACAAACTCAATCCAGAAAAATAATTATAGTTGAACGAATTCCTCATTTGGTATGTAAAAGTTGATCGTATGGTTATTCATAGTTTTTCAATTTTTTCAGGCAAGGATATGGCAAACCAGTGGATTGGTGGTCGATGGGAATAATTTTATATGAATTTCTCATTGGTTGTGTTCCTTTCTTTGGAGATACACCAGAAGAACTATTTGCTCACACTGTCAATGGTTAGTTGTGGCTTACAAATTATGATTAGAAATGTGGCTATCAACCTTGAAATTGAAATACATTTCACATTGTATTGATTGATTCAAATTGAATCTTTAAAGCCTACGATGTTTGAATACGAGTGAACTTCTGTTCATGTTTTTTCCTTCAAAATTGAGATTGTAAGTCATCCATGACCCTAGTTGGGTGAAAGAAATGAATGAATCTGGTTTGGTGCTTGTTATTTCTATATCTCGATTGAGAAACGTCGTACACATTTACTTCCACACCACTGTCAAAGTTCATGGATACGTATGTTTCTGTGTTTCTTATGGAAAATTTTTCATGAGACATAATGTTTTAGTGTATTCTTTCTTACTGTTAGGCATAATGGGAAATTACTACTGAACTGCTCATGTGTTCTCTATTTATTTGAAAAAATGAAATTCAGAACCAAAATGCAGCACATTCTCATGAGATTTCGGTGTCCAACAGAAGAAAGTTTCACTGAAATAAATTTGTTTACTTCATAACAACTGTATACTTTAACAACTTCTTTTGTTCCTGAATTAGACGACATAGAGTGGCCGGATGATGAAGATTGGCCTGTACAGGATGAGGCCAAGGACATCATATCATCCCTACTCCAGCAGAATCCACGTGACCGATTAGGAACAGGAGGCTCACATGAAGTGAAAGAACATCCGTATTTTGCTAATCTGGATTGGAACTCTCTTCTAAGACAGAAAGCTGAATTCGTACCACAACTCGATAATGAGGAGGACACTAGCTATTTTGACAGTACGTTTTAAATTAAAAATTCTGGAATGACTTTGAGTATGTGGGTAATCCTTCAATCACTGAAATCTTGACGCACATTTATAGACAAATGATATAATGAAGTTTTTTGATTAGAGTTTAAAAAAATGGGTTTCTCAATTGAAAGTATCGTTTTAAATAAAATCTGTCTAGGCACTTATGAAACTAAACCATTCTGTTTCAATATGGGTTCAATGATAAAATATTTGTCCAAAGTAATATAAATATCCTAATACTCAAGTACAGTACCTGAAGTTGCAGTAGCATCAGGAATTAGGAGCTAATTGCAGGCTGTCCTTTTACATCTGAGCCAAGAGCTTTTGGAATTAAGTCAGCTTTGATATCTGAGGTTTCAAACACAATCCAGAAATCGTGAGCATCTTTATCCATTTGCAGCCAAACATTGTGTTGTGCTGTTCTCGTCAATATTGAAAAATCCGTTGAGCCATTTAATTATAATTATCAAAAGTTGTGTCTGTACACTGGTGTGCAAAAGGTAGATTGATCAGGGCTGGACGATTGAAATATATGAGCAGAGCATGTGTAAAAACAGAGATAGTGCTCTCCAGGAATGTGAAATCCTTGTAGAACATTACTGCTACAGTTTTAATTTTATTTCGATGAAACTGACAGGGAATGTTTAGGTTAGTTTGAGGATTGCCCCCTATCAATTCCACCACTCATTAACGTTGCAAATGATCAAACAAAGGTTTGTTGTTTCTGCATTAGTTAGTCCCCTAATCGGATCACTGGGCTCTGCAGGCTGAAACAATTCTTCGTCTTGTTCTCGTCTGTAACTCTACTGATTTGAAACTTGGGAGACAGCTTTATGGATAGTATAAGCTTCCAGTGTTCACCATGCTCAATGGGCTCTTGCCAGCCGTTTGTCTTTGTAAGTCCTCACGTTAAATAAGGCCATTGGGCTTCTATTAATTTATCAGTTCTCACTTGACTGAAAGCACACGGGAGTCCCACTCTCTAGTAGCCAAAAGTTCAAGATGGACAGTCTGCTCTTCTCTTGTTCTTAGTTATCAGTTTCTGTTGTGATCAATGATTGAAATGGACTAATTAATTAAGGCACCGCAGACTTCTTGGGCCAAGTATTCCTTCTAATTTCTAGAGGATGTTAGGGTTGTACAGCCCAAGAACCCTAAGTTTTACTGCTACATATTGGGACAACTTGTGTTGGGATGTGAGGGAACTCCAATAAAATCAATGCTTCAGATCGAAGACAAGTTATCTGAAATTTTGATTTCCGAAAAATTTACTGACTTTATAGAGTTAGAAGAATTAACTCTACTTACTAGTTAATAATGGTTTCTCTCATATTAGTAATTTTTGTTCATAGGTCGGTTGGATCGATACAGCCATGATGCAAGTGGAGATGAAACTGAAGATACAGTACTACTTGGAGGATTCTCTTCTTGTTCACCACAGTACAGAAAAGTCCAATCAAAATTAACACTCTCATTGAATAGTTCAGGATCTGAGAGTCAATTTACAAAGCATGCTGCTAAAAAAATTGTTTTTGGCAACAACAGCGGTTCACAGAACAATGACAGCAACTCAAGTAATTATTCCAAGTGTTTACTTTATTCACAACTAATAAACTAAATAACATCTTATAGGCGATCAAGTTTAAAAACACTGATGAATATGGTTTGGTTTCTCAAGGCATAGGAAGCGATGAAAAATGTGATCAAGATGGAATTGATGAACTGGAAACTCTGCACAATAATCCTCCAACTCCTGATTCCTCCCAAACAGAGAGTGATGACGTTTCGCCTCAAATACAAAGAAAGAGACGTCTTCGAGAGAATGTGCCCAGATTTTCCATATCTGGTGATGATGAAATGTAAGTATCACAACATTGAAAAATTTAAGTAAACTACTAATGGCAGTTTGAACTCTTCTCTTAATGACAACAATATCTGTAGGTATGAAAAATATATTTGTTGGTCACTTGGTCAGACACTTAATGCATTTTTGGAAATTGGTAGAATATCTAAATTTGTTTTAGGGGCCACCCAGGTTTTCCTAACTCATCACAAGAGTGATGAGGTGAGGTGATACTCATCCCTCACGTTGATCTGAAAGTGCAACTCTCCAAACTTCTGCCACACCTAACCAAATTTATATGTTTCTTGCCAACTATGAAACTGCACTGGTGCTTGTTTCCCCATCTCAACACTTCTCACCCTGTCTTGTCTTCTCTATTCACTGCTTGGTTGCACTGTGCCCTCCCTCACCAGATACTGTGGTTCAAATCTTTCAACCCAGGAAAAATCTGTGGGAGCATGTGAAATCCTGCTATATGCTGTGAGGAAACTTGCCAAGCCTTTTCCCATACATTCTCCATCCATTGCTACCTGTCACAGAAAATATTTTTGGGATTGTTCTCCTCTCTCAGCTTGGCATTTGTCGTGAGATGATTGGGAGTACGAAACATCTGCTTGATCCCATAAGCAACATAGAAGTTCTTGAATTCCGAACTTG
Organism: Creontiades dilutus; assembly: GCA_031894815.1. Lineage (NCBI taxonomy): Eukaryota > Metazoa > Arthropoda > Insecta > Hemiptera > Miridae > Creontiades > Creontiades dilutus. The sequence goes on from JAVIWC010000341.1 coordinate 1,195,615, forward strand.
TGAATTGAGTACCATTGTCAGATACAATAATTTGTGGAAGCTCAAATGCCAAAAATAATTTCATCTACCAATCAATTGTGGTCTTTGTGGTAATTGTGATCACAGGAAAAACCTCTACCTGCTTGCTGAAACTGTCCTCTATAACCGAATAGTACTTATTTCGTTTGGGTCCTGCCTATACCTCGTGTAACATTTCCATTGCCTGTTGGAGACATTCACAAACATGGGGTACCACCATTGCAGGTGCCCTAGTGTCAATTTGGTATTCCTCTATTAGCAGCACCCTCACATGTTCCTCTCCTGGCAGGAGTTGAATCTGATTGAATCAATATCGTTCCATCTGTGCTCTGTGGGATGCCTGAATCAGCAGTGATTGGCAATGTAGTTCTTCCACCCACACCACTGGATTTCCTTCCAGTATTTTATCCTTTGGCTGTAAATTCCTATAGGCACATTCGAACGGTCAAATTTTCAAGTTTCAACAGCTATAACTTATTACCAAAACTATGGAGACCAATGAGTGTAAGAAAGAAAAGGCATTTTCCAGATTTGACAAAGTTAACTTTTTGGGCTTATTTTTCACTCTAAAGTTCCCTTTAAAAAATTATTGTTACTAGCTGAGAAGACGGGAGATTTAACGCTCTTTTCATTGGTGCACTCAGATCAGGGTTTACTCTTCGTATTGAGGAAGTATGGCCTTTTTAGTCACCTAAAGTCAAATTAACAAAAAAAAAAAACTTTTTTTGAAACTGAACAAAGTATGATTTTTATTGAGTAAAAAATAGCCCTCCTACTCTTATCAGTGGATTCCAGACAATTAGAGTAGTATAATATTCATCATGCTCAGGGACCTCTGGATGTCAAGATCACCGGCATATCCTGGATCAATCAAGAACTTTTTTGTGTCGCCCATTTTATGAATTTTTTATAAATGCCCAGAATACCTGGTACTTCATAGTTTCACAAATAACTTATTGAAATTTCTTTGGAACTATTGGTTGATGATGTTCTTTCATTGTTCTCAGGTCTTGTGGATTTGGTCAGAGAAATATGCCAGATCTCTCCCCAGTTTCATCAAAGCCTAAGAAAGTTGGGTCAGAGCACCATGTTCAGCCTGGATCAAGTTCTGTACGAGTTGTGGCTCCGGCTTACCCTATTTCCAAACATAGATCACGGGCTGTCATCAAAAGTTTTAGTGCCTCTGGTCTTTCACTCATTATTCCATCAAATCGAGGTACATTTGTTTGTTCCATTTCCAATAAGGTGGTTAATTCAATTTTTCTCACACATGATTTAATACCATATTGCTGTTTCAAACAAAACAATGTTTCGATAAATTATTAATTAGGCAAGCAATAAGAGGTAATTATTTTTATTAATTACTTCATTGCAGAAGAAGTCCCACAAATGGAATCACCTGGAGGATCCAGCACGGCTAGCTCAAGAGACAACTCTCCATGCAGGGAGTTGTCTCCCTTGGTTAACAGTTTGAAACCTCCTGTGATCATAAGAAGAGGTCCATCAGGATTCGGGTTCACGGTGCATACTATTCGGGTGTATTATGGTGATACAGACTTCTACACCATGCATCACCTTGTTATGGTAAGCAAGTGAATGTTTTAAATATCCATGAATCAATTTTGAATCAATAAATAGAAGCAACTTACTTTTACCCTGACTTTTTGTTTCTTTGATTTTCAAGTAATATGCAATAAAAACTCTCTTTCCTCTTCTAATCTACAAAAGCTTTACTTGAATTAGATGGATTTGAGATTTGAGAGACACATCTCTCTGCGAACGCACAAACCTGCACTCAGTATCATTTTTCGACTTTCTAATCGTCCATTCCCACTCAGATTCGGAAGGTATTTGGGAAAGGAAAATTGAATCATTTAATTTAAATTTCAACATGACAGTGTCATTATGGCACATGTTATAGAATAAGAACTGAAAAATAAACCCTCAATGCATAATAACTCCCAGTGAAAGCATTGTTAAATGTCAGAACAATTCTCCTGATGCTGTTGTTCCGATTCCTTCTAACAAGCTCAATTTCTATACACTCTAAGATTAGGAAGCTATTAAGATTACTATAACGTTTCATTGATTCATGTTACTAATACAACAAAGATCAGCCACACCAAACACGACAGTCGTTTTTTGGTTTTTTATCATTTTCAACAATGAACCTTTGTATTTTGTGATGTGATTACAGGCTGTTGAACCTGGAAGTCCAGCATTTGAAGCCGGTTTGAGGCCATGCGATTTAATCACTCACATCAACGGGGAACCAGTTCAAGGTCTATTCCATACCCAAGTGTTGCAACTTCTGCTTGCTGGTACTGATCATGTTACATTGAGATCTACACCACTTGAAAATACATCGATCAAAACTGGAGGCCGCAAGAGAGAGTTATGGCAGTCAAAGTTAGCTAAGAGGTAAGTTCTCAAATTAACATACAATCATTTCTTTTCCTCTATAAAACGCCATAGTAGGAATGAATGAATTGGATATGTGGAAAAAAAGTGGTCTGATGTAAATTCCCTCTATTCTGAGTTGCCAACTTAGTTCTATGGTTGTTCTGTATTGAATAATCTAAGGTCCTATGAAATTTTATAAAGAACGATATAGTTTTAAATCTATATATTTACAGTCGAATATTTAAATGTGAAATCGGAACTGTAACCAGGATCTATATGCACTTTTATGACGATAATAATTATGTGCTGACTAGATCTATCACAATTACTACTCAATTTGGCGGAGTCATTCCTCAGCACAGCTGCTCTAAGGGGCATTTGTGCGATGCAAAGGAAAGGCCATAAAGAAGGGATATAACACCAAATTTGCCGCTAAATATTACTATCCAGGTGGCAGAGTCGCAACTGAGCTGCCACCAAGTGCTCATTACGTCAATGCTCATCTTTATTTCACTACATTTTTTCATGAGTTATAGCTACATAATATAGTAAAAAGTAGTATAGTATACTAAAGTAGAAAAATGGCTTATTTTTTCCTCTAATTACAAGCTATTTCCCGTGGGGTTTCTGTTTTTGAGTGGTATGTATTTCAAGCTATTAGAAGCCATTCTATTGAGTGTTTGTTTCCCATCATGATTGGGATTAGGAGCCCTACTACGCTAGGATTTTCAGTCCTCCAGGATCTGCACCTCCAACTTGCCAATTCTGCTGGATCTCGCATCTGCAAATTAATTATTTAACAATTGAATTATCAAATCGGATGGATGAATGTTCAGCATTAAGATGGACACAAAGACCTTTTACCAATCTACTGCTTAACTGCAAGATCTTCTTGCAAAAATCACATGTACCACTCATCCCATCTTGAGATTTCGAGGAATGATCCCACACGGCCTTGGAATGCATAGCTTTAAAGCAGCTTACAAGTCACAACTCACAAGTTAATAATACAACCATTTTGTCATTGGATAACAAATGAAAATGGTATGGCGCTAAATGGGGGAAAACTGTGAATCACAGAAAGGAAATGTGATTCACACAGAAGATCAGTGAAGGAGGGGGCTGGAGTGTTTGCCAGGAATGGAATGTTCCACTGGAAACTGTAATTCAAATTTTTACAGAATTGCAGGATCCACGCACGAATCCAGCAGGATCCTACTTTTGCAGGATTCAAGATTGGGATCCCTAATTGGAATGGCCAGTCTGTGCCTTGGAGGGAATTCGACCTTAAGGCTTCCAATAAAGTTATTGTAGCCACAGTTAAGTAGACCACTGATTAGGACTCCTGTTTCATCTTGCCACCCTCTGGTCTCCACATCTCTCTACCCCTCTGCAACTCACGTATTGGTAATTGGTGTGTTTCTTATATCCCAGTGCATTACTTCGAAAAGTGTAATGTAAAGTGGGGAATAAGTCTACCTAATTCCTACACTCTTAGGGTGCTTACAGACTGGAGCTGCAATAAAAGTGAGGAAAGAGAGCAGAGAGTTGGCCAATTCAGAGTGGAGCAATACTGCAAGAGTCAGTGAGGTTCAAATCAGTCTCGACAATGACTATTTCTTTGTGGAAAACCCGTCATTGAGAATCTGGTATTTACCTTGGGGGCGAAAAGTAGAAGGTATTCACGCAATTAACCAATCGGAACATGTTCACTGGGAATTCCATCATTTGTGCGAAGAACTTTGAGAAGATTCCAACATCTTTTACGAGTATTTTCGGATGAATATGAAGACATCTGACTACTTGCTGGATAAACAAATTGCTGAAGAGGTGGTAAAATTGCATTTCAAACCCAATTTTGCCTGTTGAACGTCTTGCTGTTACCTTGAGAAAAGTACCTACACATTTTTAAATGTAATAAATGTTTCATTGATAAACGTTGAGTTGATAACGTGAATATTCAGT